>JANRMT010062797.1:26500985-26558980 GCA_026402145.1 Polypterus bichir lapradei | reverse complement strand
ATCTATCTATCTATCTATCTATCTATCTATCTATCTATCTATCTATCCTTCCAGGTTACGTGTATTGGTCAGACCCCAAGACCCTTCTTCTGTTTGCTTTCCCTGGTCAGTGATGTGAGAGGCAGCTGCTACTAGTTAGCCAAGGTGTCTGACAATAAGAATACTTGAACTTTTAAAAAAAAAGTTATTTTATTTATTCCATTTACCTTTTCTCTTTATCAGTGATCAATTATGTATATTTTGATCGTTCATTCTTGTGTATCTTACAGTTAAATTATTAAATATGGCAACAGGCATTTTTTGCTACAGTGAGGCTAAGCTTGAAAATTAAAATGGATTTCATAGGATGTTGCAGAGCCACATACTGATGTCTGCTTGCATGCTGAGCTCTGTTTTCACTTTGTCATTACACATGGGAAAGGCACTATATAAATAAAATGTATTATTATTACTAGTCAATCAGTCATTTTCAAACCCACTATATCCTAACACAGGGTCACGGGGGTCTGGTGGAGCCAATCCCAGCCAGCACAGAGCGCAAGGCAGAAAACAAACCCCGGGCAGGGCGCCAGCCCACCGCAGGGCACGCACACACACACCAAGCACACACTAGGGACAATTTAGGATTGACAATGCACCTAACCTGCATGTCTTTGGACTGTGGGAGGAACCCCACGCAGACACGGGGAGAACATGCAAACTCCACGCAGGGAGGACTCAGGAAGCGAACCCGGGTCTCCATACTGCAAGGCAGCAGCGCCACCCACTGTGCAACTGTGCTGCCCCTTATTATTACTATTATTTGTATAATCTTTTTGTTTTGTTCCAGCTGAGTACACACATATAAAACATCATCATTATTTACTAAACAAATAATTTCATGCTGAAGACTAAATTTGATGACCAATACATCATATCAAATCTAGAATGTTGTGTGCAGTTCTGGTCACCACCCTTAACAAAAGACACAGCAGCACTTGAAGCTGTGCAGAGGAGAGTAAGCAGGACTTAAGGACATGTCCAACTGTGACAGTCACTGAGAATTAAGTGGGGATTTAATGAAGGTCTTCCAAATACTCAAAGACATTGATAAAATGGATGCAGCAGAATTCCTTCAACTTAATGGTGAGTCGTGTACTCAAGGACACCAGTGAATGTTAAGGGGAAGCTCAAGTAGAGCTGAAGTCAGGAAACACTTCTTTACGCAAAGGGTTATGGGACTCTGGAACCAACTACTGAGACATTAAGTTGAAACAGAAGCCTTGGCGACCTTTAAGAAGAACCTGGATGAGATTTTGGGACAACTTATCTAAACAAACGGTCTTGTTGGTCTCCTCTCATTTGTCAAATCTTAATCACAACATACAAGGAACTTATTACGAAAACTGTAATAAAAATAGTGCTTTTGAAACTTTAAACATGTTTTGCGCATATGGTAAAGGAGTTAAGAGAGTATGTCCTCCTGTTTGCTAGGCAGTTTGTCAAAGATATGATAACGTGTGAGAGTTTGTCAACGATGCCTGCTGAAATCAAACGATGTTTTCTCAGTGAAAGCTGAATAAAATGCAAATACTGCAGCTGTTGTGTCCTCCATTTCAACACAAATGCTATGAATCTGAATGTGAGACCACATCAGCCATTCTAGCAATGTGCTTTCCACTTATGTGACCTCTATAGACAATCCTGTTTGTGCCTCATCTCACACTTCCAGATCCTGAGATCCTCGGTAGTCCATCTAGGGACTGTGGAGACCAATAGTGCTTTTCGTTCTTTTCCATAATCCATTTCTTTCCTTAACCCTATACACTATATTAATGCTCTCCATTTTTGTACTCCTAGCCATTCTTTGATGTCCTCAATCCATCAAATTGTTGGTCTTCCTTCTTCCTCACAGGTCTCACACACAGGTCTCACACCTGTGTCATTCAGAATTGACTTTAAAATACTGCTTATGATTTACAAAGCCTTAAATAAAAAGCCTCTCGCTCCATCTTATATATCGGAATGTTCCAAATCGTAACCTTAGATCTTCAAATGAGTGTCTGCTTAGAATTACAAGAGCTAAACTTAAAAGAAGTGGTGAGGCGGGCGGCCTTCTGCTGTTGTGCACCAAAAATCTGGAATAGCCTGCCAATAGGAATTCGCCAGGCTGATACGGTGGAGCACTTTAAAACACTGCTAAAAACACATTACTTTAACATGGCTTTCTCATAACCTCACTGTAATTTAATCCTGATACTCTGTATATTCAATTCATTATAATAACTATTCATGGTGGCTCTAAAATCCATACTAACCCCTACTCTTTCTTCTGTTCTTTTCCTGGTTGTCTATGGTGGCGACCTGCACCACAACCACCTAATCAAAGCACCGTGATGTTCCTACATTGATGGATTAAAGGCCAGAAGTCCATGTGACCGTCATCATCAAGTCCTTCCATGAGAACCCTGAATACCATGAGGACTTATTGAGGTCATTTATGTTAGGTAGAATGCCTAGAGGGGACTGGGCGGCCTCGTGGCCTGGAACCCCTGCAGATTTTATTTTTTCTTCAGCTGTCTGGAGTTTTTTTGTTTTTTCTGGCCATCGGACCTTACATTTAATCTATGTTAATGAGTTTTGTCTTATTTTAATTCTTATTTATTTTGTCTTTTTTCTTTCTTCATCATGTAAAGCACTTTGAACTACATTATTTGTATGAAAATGTGCTATATAAATAAATGTTGTTGTTGTTTTTCTCTCTGTCATCATTCTCGCTATTCTCTCCTCTTACGTCCTGCATCCTCGTCAATAACTCATTTAAGATGTGGCATGTTGCCATTGGAAAATATTGGGGTGCCAAACTGGTCATCCCCGTTTAACTCCAACAAAATTATAAGTAAAATTAATGAAAATTAGGGATGCTATGGGAGCCTTCCATAATCAGATTGCCTTCAGGTTATTTAATGAAAGTACGCAAGGGAGGAACTCCATCCTGCGGTTGGTTCTGTAGAAGATTGAACACCTCGTTCTGGTGGTGGCAGAGAGTTACAGGTTGGGGACCAGAAGATGCAGAGTCAGGTGCCCTTTCTGGGTGTCCTCTCGGTGCTGTGGAGGGAACAAAAGAGGAACTGGTTATCATCAACGTCACCTCTCAACCGGGAATGGTAGTATGTATCTCAGATGAGCCTGGAGAGTGGTCCACAGCTGAGCATGCGTGACAAAGATCTTTTCAAATTCTTTCATTTGTCACCTTTTGCCTCCTTCCGACTTTCAGAATATTCCTGTATCATCGCATTTCAAACACATTCAGTTTCGAAATTTCCTTCTTTCTCAAAGTCCATGTGCCACAGGCTTTAAGTAATGCCGAGTACACACGTGTCAGCGGTATCTTTATTCCAACTTTTCACTGAGGTCTAGCAATTTTTCTGTCTGGCTGCCTAAGTAAGCAGACTGGTCTTCACATTCTAGTTTTACTCCATCCAAATAGCGGCCTTACTGTTTTCCATTACCATTACTTTTGTCTTATCTTTGTTTATGAATAAACCTTAGTCTTTGTCATCTCACACTTACTTTATGTACTCGTTTGGGGGAACCGGGAGGGACGTGAAAGCACTTTGGGAAATGCCACTTCAAGCACTGTGGATTGGTTAGAATGACTGGTGTTATCTTTCACATCAATCCACCCTTTAGCACTCACATTACTGTACTATTCAAGACCGGTCTTTTCCAACCTATAAAATACAAGAAAATTGAGCCATTCTCACACTACGCCATATAGAGCAAAGTTAATCGATGCATTTATTTCAAGCAGAATTGAGTACGGCAATGCTTTATTCATACTCTGCTTAAATCATTCTATTTTTAGCGTGCAGTTAGTCGGAAAAGCTGGCAGAAGGATCATTATTAGAAATAGGAAGTGTGACTTCTGGTTAAATCTGAGGCAAAGTTCAAAACTCTTCTTTTTTTTGTTATATGAGGCTTCATAAAAGTAAGGAAGGGTTATTTCCAATTTGAATGTGTTGCGGCAGAAATGCTCTTTCTCTTTCTTTTTTTTATTTGTTCATTTGTTCAGTCTACATTAAGCACTTACGTTTGGTTTGGCAGATGCCCATAGACTGAAGTCCTTCACGAAGTCTCATGAGGCTTTATTTAGAGCACCTTAATGATCTCAAGATGGCAGTCATCAAAAGGAGTCCAAGGGTAAATGAAACTACTCTGGGAGATCACGTTTTTGGCTACAAGGCTCCCAAGCTTCAGAATGTTTGTCTAAGAGGGATCAGGCTCAACCTTTAAATGCAGGATAAACACTCGATACTAAAGTGCAGCAGACTCTCACTTGAACTTTCAGTTTGGCTGTTTAAACTGCACAGATTTCAATTAGTTACTTTATTAAAAATAGCTGTTAGCAAGACGTGAAATGCAGGACACCCAGAAAAGCCTCAAAAACAAAAATATAGTGCCTTCTGTAAGCATTCAGACCCAATCACTTTTCCCCCATTTTGTTATGTTGAAGCCTTATACTAAAATCATTGAAATTATTTTTTTCTCTCATCATGCAACACTCCAACCCTGGAATGATAAATATTTTAGGAAGTTGTATGAATTTATTAAAAATATAAAACTGAAATATCACATTGATTCAAGTATTCAGACCCTTTGCTAGAGAAGACAAAATCTGGCTAAGGTGCATTCCTTTCATCTGATAATCATTGAGATGTTTCTGCACCTTGTTTGGAGTCCATCCATGGTCAATTCAATTGATTGGACATGATTAGGAAAGACACATACGTGTTCACAGAAGGTCCCACAGGTGTCAATGTGTATCAAACCAAAACCTAACCATGAGGTTTAAGGAACTCCCTGCAGAGCTCATACACAGGATTGTGTTGAGGCACAAAACAAGTCTGCATCATTGACGGTGCCCAACATTCTAAAATGGATTAAGTACAGAACAACCGCAATACTTCCTAGAGATGGCTGCCCAGTCAAACAGAGCAATCATGAGAGAAGGGAACTTGGTGCTCAAGAACTTGATGGTCAGTCTGGTTGCGCTCCAGAGAACTTGTGAAGAGATGGGGGAAATTTTCACAAGGGTTGTAGTAGGGCTACATAGTAATAATGTATTTGATGTATGTGCTGAGTGCGTGTTGTTTCCATCGTCCCGTTTACTGTTCATTATGTGTACGTCAGTGAATGTTGTCCCCGTAAGTGCAGAGAGGACAGATGAGGGAGAGAGCCTGCAGCCCCAGAATAGAAAGCACCTGTTCACATTCAGTTACATCCGGCTCTTTACTATTTCAACGATCAGGGGGGAAAGAAGAGAGAAGGAAGGAGAAAGACAGATTTCATTTAACAACATCGAACCATCATTTCCTGCTACTTTTCACATCGCGATTTGTAACCAGTTTAATTCTTATTCCTCCGGATTCACTTCAGCTTAATCATCGCCAGAAACCCTGGGGTTGAACTTCATTATCCATCATACACTGAGGAAACATGTTGAGATTGTTCCATTTTTTTCTGGGAGATTCAAACACATCCATTGTTTGTTGATCAGTAATCCGTATTCAGGACAGTAATTTACCCGGACTCAAGTTCACGATCATTATTGTTATTTTTGTTTTGTGTTTGTCATATGTTACAGGGGCAAGGGAGGGTTTGTTATTGTATATATGGTGTTTTCACATTGCTGCTTAGGTGGAGGGATATATATATATATATATATATATAGTAAATATATATATATATATACACAGGGGGTCCTCGGGTTACAACGTTTCAACATACAACGTTTCGAGTTTACAACACTCACTCCCATAAAAACTTAAAAAAATTGAAACATGAGAAGGAATAAAGGTAAGCATTTTTTACACTCATTTTTTCTGTCACTACAGTACAGTGTACAGTACAGTATATTTATGTCCTTTTCCTTTTTCTGTGGCTTAGTTGTGTTTTTATGTTCTACATTATGATTTTGCAAATGTGTTAAGATAGGTAAGTGACTTAGGCTAGAGTGTGTTTCGACTTACACCAAAATTCGGGTTACATCACTGTTGTAGGAACGGAACTGTGTCGTAACCCGAGGACCCCCTGTATATATATATATTCTACGTGTGAAATTTGCATTTTTTGTTATTGTTTCATTTAATATATTGATCCACCTATTTTACATATCTGCTTTTGTGTGCTTGTGTTTAAACCGTCGATTGACTGGAAAATATTATTTGTTAGGGGTACGGCTTGGTATATGTAGGTTAGCCTCAGTAATTCATCCAGGCACAGGTCTTGGTAGTGTAGCTACCAGCTGGGTAAGGGGTCAGCCGTTACAGGGTAACCACCATTGCAACACTTCGCTAATATGGCCAAAGGACACATGAAAGCCCTATTGGAGTTTGCAAAATGGCACCTAAAGGACTCTCACAGCATGAGAAAGTAGATTCTCTGGTCTGATGAAACCAAGATTGAACCAGGCACAACTCATCACCCGTACAATACCATTCTAACAGTGAAGCCAGGTGGTAGCGACATCCTGCAGTGGGGTTGTTTTTCAGAAGTAAGAACTGGGAGACTAGACAGGGCTGAGGGAAAGCAGAATGAAGCAAAATACAAAGATATCCTTAATGAACACCTGCCTTTAAACACTCTGGACCTCAGACAGGGCCAAAGGTCAGTCAGTCAGTCATTTTCCAACCCGCTATATCCCAACACAGGGTCACGGGGGTCTGCTGGAGCCAATCCCGGACTTCAACCAAGTACCAAATCAGGACTAGTTTCCTAAGACAATGATGATACACCTGTCCCTGTTCTTTCACATGTATTTATTCTTTTTACACCAAATGATGTCATATATTTTCTTATAGATTAGATTAGATTAGATTTAACTTTATTGTCATTGTACATCCATCCATCCATTATCCAACCCGTCTATATCCTAACTACAGCGTCACAGGGGTCTGCTGGAGCCAATTCTAGCCAACACAGGTCGCAAGGCAGGAAACAAACCTCGGGCAGGGCAGACACACGGTCCAGTCCAACCCTCTGGAAATGACCCTCTATCTGCCGCAGCTAGGTGTTACGTGGGTGACCCCTTGGCCTGGTCCAGTCACTCGGGTCCCCAACAATGAGGATCTTACGAGCTGGATCACCCTTGGGGAAACACGCCACATGGCCGTAGTGCCGTAAATTAAATTGAAATTAAATTGAAAGTTACGTAGTGTGTGTTGCTTTAACTTTGAGGACCAGATGGGGTGAGGGGGCCTCCCTCTCAGTGTTTGTAGAATGTGCCTCTTGACTTGCCAAAGCAGTGGGTGTCCATAGTGTGGACATAATTGAAAGGTACATAGTGAGCAGCACTTGAGTCACATAAGTGGTTCCCCTCTGTGCCCATAGCACACTTTTAATATCATTAGACTTTGAGGACCGGGACATCCCCCTCAATGTCTGTAGCGTCCATCACTGTCCATAGAGCAGACATAATGGAAAAGTACAGAGTGTGTGCAGCTCGAGTTACATAAATGGCGCCCCTCTTTGTCTGGAACGTGCACCCATTAACAGCCACCCACCCCTAGGTGGCCACCTGTGTCACCTAATGGATTGACCGGCTCCGGGTGTTTCTTTATGCAAATAATTTTAGTTTATACAATGGCATAAAATGCTAGGAATTATTGTGAAAAAAAAGAAATGAACAGGTCAACCATGACAATTTCTATTCCCAGTAGAAGGGTTTCAAAAACAAGTCGATTAAATGAAGCCCCATCAGTGTGCATCACCAATGCCCCACTGGGATCCTGCGGCTTTATTTAAACTCAAAGGCATCTATTGGCCGTGTTTCAAAGTAAATTCAACTTTTTAACATTAAGCAGGTTCAAAACCGGACAGATGAATTAATGAGTGGATGACTGAATAGCTAGATGGATGCATGAAACATGAGAGGGGAAATAACTCTAACTTATTTAAATTCCTTGTATAAGAAACAGAAACATCAAAGATAAACACAATCATGCTGAGTAGAAACAACTTAAGAAAGTTGAGCAATTTTTGTTGTTTTGGGATAATTTTTTTGAGTGTACCTTGGAGGACGGCTCTCACATTCACACACTCTGCTTGAAGAAAGCGATTTTCATAGGAGAGTAATTTACTGTTTACTCACACCTACCTTATTTCGCAGTTGGGGTTCAATTCAGATTCAAGAAACAAGACATAAACAACATAAATCATATCCAAACTTTGATTTGCAGCCGACCCCCTATGATGCATGTGGGTGGGCTCGGAACTGAGAGAAGCTGATTTACTCTTAGGTAGGTAGAAAACAGGAGGTAGGGGCAGCAAGCTCATAACACATTACAGTAACGCTAATGATATCTTGAATTTATTATCTACAGACTTACACCATTAATGTGAAAATCACACCTACCATGGCTGTTGTCAATGAATTAGGTACAGTAGGTAGAAGAGAATTAATTTAACGGTAAATAGTTTTCAGCACTGCCACATAAACAAAAGTAATGTGTTTTTCTGCTGTTGATCGGGTTTTGTGTGGATAGTACTTACAGACTGTGATTGACAGCGGTGCCCAAGAGGTCGGACATTTGGTTTCCTTGTTTTGTTTTCTGGGAGCAATTTTCATAAAGCGAGCCATTTTAAAAGAGGAGAGGACAGCCAAGAAAACTACACACAGAAAATCGAACGAAGCAGATCAGCATCGGCCTGGGCCATGAGATGAGGTCCCGGAGCTTCTAAAGACCTGACTGTTAGGTGGAAGCTGGTGATTCTCTTTTGATTTGTGAATTGGGTGTTCCATTATTTCCCATGGATTCGGGTGAACTTCACGAAGACCTTATTGTTCTTCATCACGGCGCAGACTGACTGTATAGCGTTTTACAGTTAAGACTTTCACTGCTTGGGGTCGGCATCCAATTATACTCTTGGTTTCACCTGATGCCAGCAGGGGCTGGAACTTTGGATTTACATGTGAGCTTTGGAAAGGGAACTGGGGGAGTGATATTCTTACTGTATATATAAATATTTTGCATCGGCACGTATAAGGGTTATTTTTGGATTTTTAGATGAAAGGGATTGTTATTGTTCTTTTCTACTCCTGTCTTTTCTTTGATATAATATATTTCTCAGTGTTTATGGATATTGACCACTAGCTATTTTTTTTTTCTCTCGTACAGTAAATGCACAGTCATCAGGCCTGAACTGAACATTTTAAAAAGGCGTGAATGGTGGTGCGCTGCAGGGTGTGATATTGGCCTATCCTTTTTATCATCTGCCTTAAAGCAGGACAGGCTAATGGTAACAATCAACACATTTTGGCATGGCGGGCAGATTTGTTACAGTAGGCTGGGATGAGCAGCTCTTGGTGGGCTTTGTCATGGCCCTTATTCACATGGGAAGGCTCTCTCTCTCTCTCACACACACACACACCTACATACAGCACACACACATTCACACTCTTGCGAACAGGTACACTTACAGGCTCATGTACACTGACCCCCAGCACCCGATTAAATGCACATAAAGACCTGGGGGCGGAGTCAATTGTCCTCACTGGGCATCTTCTCAGTAGTGCAGCAGGACTAGAAGAGGATAAACTTTGAGTTAGCTCCCCCTGGCGACCCTGGGTGGTAGTACATATGTTAGATGAGTCTAGAGATGGATCCAGAGACATGCAAGCGTGACATGGTGAATTACATACTCGAGAACACAGGTGGAAATTAAGGGAAAGTGCATTTAGAACAGAAGCCAGGAAACACATCTTTATGCAAAGAATTGTAGAACTCTGGAACAAACTACTGAAACACGGGGTTGAAGCAGAAACCTTGAACACCTTTAAGGAAGATCTGGATAAGATTTTGGGACAGCTTAGCTATTAGCTAAACAAATGATTTTGATAGACTAAGTGGTCTCTTCTTGTCTGTCAAATTTCTCATGTTCTAAGGAGCAGCTTGGAGAGCTCTGTATGCATCTGAGGATAGGGGTACCACTGTCTTGCTAAACCCATCCAACCATGATGCATTTTCACGTACGATGAGGTCCTTATTCTTCTGAAAAAGCAGTACATTACAACATCAGAAAAATCTTATTCTGTACTCTATTGACAGTTGAGAACGTGAGTGTGTACAGTAGAGCATTAGAACAATCTCAACAAGAACAGGCCATTCAGCGCAACAAAGCTCACCAGTCCTGTCCATTTACTTCTTCTAAAATAACATCAAGTCGAGTTTCGAAAGTCCCTAGAGTCCTACTGTCTATCACACCACTTGGTCACTTATTCCATGTGTCAATGGTTCTCTGCGTAGAGAGAAACTTCCTAATGCTTGAAGCAGACAGTAGACGGTAGTAGACAGTTTACCTTTCCTCTCACATCCCATGATGAACATCTTAGACTTTAAAACAACCATTTCAGAGTAGGGAGTTGTGTGCCCTTTAGTGTGTTTTATGATGAACATTTGATCCATTCCAGGTTTGGTTCACACATTGTGCTTTATGCTGTTGAGAAAAGTTTCAGCCATGGCCAACCTGAATTGGATCAAGCCATTTGATAATGAATAGATAAGGGAATAGGATCCAGTGGTGGATATACTATGAAACTAATGGAGCTTAAGCTTCGGGGCCCCCAATCCTGAAGGGGTCCCAGAAGAAACTTTAGTCCACTTTGCTTAAAACTTACTTTGGGTGTCTATTGTATGAGAAGGGGTTTTTCAAATCCGTACACGAAGTGGTAAATTCAAAAAAAAATTGTGATGATCTGTCATGGAACAATCCCATTGAAGAAGATAACAGTGGTTACCCAGACCCCTTTGCTGGTTGTGGAGGGGCAGCCATAACAGGTCAAGCTTCAGGGCTCCAAAAATGTAGGTCCACAACTAATGGGAACAGTTCCTCCGGGGAAATCCTAAAAGTGACAAATTAGTTAACTAATTGGTACCATCTCTACATTTAATGGTGACAATGAAGCCATCCCACAGTACATCTCCTTACTTGCCAATTAGTGGCGACTGCTCGACAGTGATCAGAAATCTAAGATTATGGTGACAAGAGGCAGAACTGATTTGCAGGATCGATGTACTTATCAAGCACTTCTTCATGCAAATGGTTATGGGGAATTAGGAAAAAAAACCTACTATCTACTATTAGAAATTGACACTTCGAAATCTTTTAAAAAGTATCTGGACTAAACATGCTTGATGGACTGAATGGTCTCCTCTCATCTGTCAAGCTTATTATGTTGTAAGTGATGAGTGCAACAGTCCTGGAGGACCTTTGAGTAGAATCACGGCTCTTCCTGATCATGCAGATTCTGCTAAGGTGGAGAGACCCCTCACCACTAGTACACATTGTGACAGTGCCCACTGGCTGGGGAATGTCTTGAATTGGCCCAAGTGCCATTATAGAAGAAACAGAAGCATTGGAAGATCTGCTCAGGTTGTTGTTGCCTCCACACCCACCAGGACTAGTGATGTGGGCACTAGATTAGGATAATAATATCATTTATAACAACAGGAGATCATCAGCAGCCAACAGTAAAAATCACAGCCAGTCTGAGCATCCTGGCCTCACCCACGCCCTGACGTAACACTTCTCTTCAGGTTCCCATTGGGACATCCTTGGAGGAGCAGGTCCGCTTGTACTTCTGCGTGAGTGAACTGTAAACTGTATTTCAGTCTCCAACCATCTTAGGGCTTATCAGATTGAGACAAGAAAGCTGTCTTCCTTTCAGGCAGCTCAGCTCTACTTCAGTTATTAGTGACGTGAGTGAGGTGAATGGATGGATAATATTTTCAAAGCAAGCATTTGCAGTTGTTCTGTTTTCTTAAGGATGATTTATCTGTCAGTTGCTACCTCAAGCCACTCTAAGAGTTCACTTTTTCTTTTTCTTATTTTCACTTAAAAGATTTAAGAAAATGCACCCTGCAAAGGCTGGCACCCATTCCTGGGTTGGATCCTGCTGCCAGAATTAACTCTGGATTGTATTATTTCTTAGCTGGCACATTTATCCAACATTTCAGAGATACAATTGGTTACATTTCTTTTTTGGTTTTCCAGTTTGGAGCACAGACAGGTGACGTTATTTGCTCATGGTCACCAAGTGGCAGTAGCAGGATTTGAACTCACAACCTCAGGGTTTGAGGTCCCAAGTCTTAGCCAACATGCCACACTGCCTGCATCTGCGCTCTATGGTCCTGATTAACAACAACAACAACAGCTTTTATTTCTAGAGCACATTTTCATACAAATGATGAAGCTCAAAGTGCTTTACAAGATGAAGAAAGAAAACAAGAAAAAATATAAAAAATTGGCGATGCTAATTAACAAAGAATAAAATAAGGTCCTATGGCCAGGGAGGACAGAAAAAACAAAAAAAAAAAAACTCCAGATGGCTGGAGAAAAAAACAAAATCTGCAGGGGATCCGAGGGCACAAGACCACCCAACCCCACCTGAGCATTCTACCTAACATCAATGATCTCAATCAGTCCTCATGGTTTTCAGGCTTCACATGGAAGAATTGGACAATGATGATGGTCATGTAGACCTCTGGCCTTCAACCCATCAATGTAAGGATATCACGGTGCTTTGATCAGGTGGTGGTGGCGCAGATCACCACCACAGAAAACCAGAAAAAGAACAGCAGAGAAAGTAGGGGTCAGTACAGATTTTGGAGACATGGAAAATACAGATAATTAAATGCATATACAGAATATCAGAGTTACACTAAAATGAAGCAATGAGAAAGCCATGTTAAAGTAATGTGTTTTTAGCAGTTTTTTAAAGTGCTCTACTGCATTAGCCTGGTGAATTTCTATCGGTAAGCTATTCCAGATTTTTGGTGCATAACAGCAGAAGGCCGCCTCACCACTTCTTTTAAGTTTCGCTCTTGGAATTCTAAGCAGACACTCATTTGAAGATCTAAGGTTGCGATTTGGAGTGTAAGGTGTAAGACATTCAGAGATATAAGATGGAGCGAGATTATTTAAGGCTTTGTAAACCATAAGCAGTATTTTAAAGTCAATTCTGAATGACACAGGTAACCAGTGTAGTGACATCAAAACTGGAGAAATGTGCTCAGATTTTCTTTTCCTAGTTAAGATTCTGGCAGCTGTATTTTGCACTCGTTGCAATCGATTGATGTCTTTTTTGGGTGGTCCTGAGAGGAGTGAGTTACAGTAATCTAGTTGACTGAAAATAAAAGCGTGAACTACGCATCTTTCAAAGTTATAAGGGGTCTAACTTTTGCTATATTTCTTAAGTGAAAAAATGCTGTTCTAGTAATCTAATTAAAATGTGATTTAAAATTTAGGTCAGAGTCAATAATTACCCATGAATTCTTTACTTCTGTCATAATTAAAAAGGACAAAGTTTACAAGCAATAAAGAGCACATTTTGCGAAATCTGTCTGCTTGTTGACATTGCGTTTCAGTGAAGCAAGAAGAAATGATGTTTGGGTGCCAACCCCAATCAGTGAAGACAATAAACAAAAACCTGAGCTCAGTAATGGGAGAAATAAACAGAAAAGGGTGTTCTCAAGTTTAGGAACCTCTCTTGGCTTGTAATGCCTTGTTTTAGCTATTGGGTTAGGAACTTTGTCCTGTGGTGCGCTGGGTAACTGCTGGGGATCTGGAAGAGGTGGAGTCAAATGCCCTCACTGGGCATCTGCTCCTCATTGAGAAGGTAAAAGAAGAGGATAAGTTTAGCGCCAGTGCCCCCTCTGGACCAGGGATGGTATAACATATCTCAGAAGAACACAGAGGATGATCCACTGATGTGAATCTGTGACAATATCTATTTTGGCGTGGCTTTGTACTTTCCTGCTGCTGTTTTTGTGTTTGTGAAAAGCACTTTGTACTGTATGTGTGAAGAGCATTTTATAACATTAATTGAATAATTAAAATGAAATAGAGTTAAATTCTGGTACCCGCTTTTTACATTCTATTACATATCATAACATTCTTTAGCTCACTTAATCCAAATGAGAAGCCTAGACCAGGGGCATTGAGCACAACCATGGATGGGTGCCAATTGATTTCAGGGTCCATTCACATATAAGTACAGGGCCATATTAATACAACCAATCAATAAGAGGAAAAAAAAATCAGAGTATCCATAGTGACGAGAAAAAACATGCAAACTCCACATAGAAAATGACCAATGGAGAACAAAGTGGGCATCACCCCATTTTAAGAGGCCTTCAGTGGCACACACCCTATTATGTTTCACCCAGGGCTTATTCCCTAGCTTGTATTGATTTTCTGTTTTATTTCTTTTTTTGATAATTTTGAGTTATTATTATTATTATTATTCATGTTATTGTTCCATTTCTGTTGATTTTGATTATCATTTATTAATTATGTGCTGTCTTTATAAATGTGCAGCCAATTCTGGGTGGAGCCCCAGGAGGCGGGGCCTCCCTGATGTCACTGCTGCTGGGTCCTCCGTTTGATTTTCTAAACTGGCCAGTGAGAGGCAAGACAAGTGGTTCATGGAATTTGTTAACTGTTATTTTAAGTATTGCTTTTCATTTGGATTTTCTGTATTATTTTTCTGAATTTTGCCTTTAGATAAATGTATGAGGACTTGCTAGCTTTGGATTGCCTTTTAGACAACTTCTTTTGGCTCTTTTCAGCATTTTTGTTATTTTTGCCTATTTTGTGCCTTCCTTCAATGAATATTTCCTGTTACAGAGATTCCTCATTGCCCTTTCAGTCACAAACCAGAGTTTTTACAGTTTCTCTCCCTTGTAAGGAGTTTTTGATATTTTTCTGGGACTCTCTTGCTATTTTTGAACTTTCAAAGCTGACCCTTTCACATGGGAGCAATAAAGCACTTTTTATGGACCCGGAAGCTACTTTCTATATAGTGTGAGGTTTCAGTCACAGTTTATTCCCTGGCTTATGAGAATTTACCGTTTTTATTGTCACTTCTGTATGTTATGAGCAGTACTTTTTAAAGATTTATTATGAGTCTGATAAAGTTTTCTTCTTCAAAGATCATGTGAGGTTGTGAGTTTTTCATATCCAGGAACATTAATTTTTTGTCACTCAATGTATTCGTAAATTGTGTCTGGAGAATTCTATTAATTATTTTGTTATTATTTTTTTTTCCATATCACAATGTCATTTTGTTTTCTTGACGGGTGCAGCTATGTTACGAGTCCCATTATTAAGACACCTCCTGCAGTTGCTGGGAGGCATGGTTTTGGATGTCTCCGCATCGGAGGTTATCTTTGTGACTCTTTAAATAATGGCGTGACAGATAATTTGCTATCCTTGATTTGGAATTTTTTTTTTATCAAGTTTTTATTAGGTAGATAGAAAACATGAGATACAGAAAGTCAAACATAACCATGAAAATGTCAATTCAAAATAAAACACCCAGCCCATTGTGAACCCCCCAAATACCCATCCCAGAGCCCAAAATAGCACAAGTTAACCATGGAGATGAGAACAGGAAAAACCAAGTGGTCATTAAGTAAGTGAGTCCAGACAAAATGTTTATATGATTGCCACTTAAAAATATTTGAGCCAGTAGCACCATTAATTATAGAAGCACATAGCCCAAGAACAAAAGGTTATAGAAAGAGGATTTCAAAAAGTAACAGGATGGTGCGTCAGGAAATTTCCACCTTAAAGCTCTGGCTAACTTTGCCAGTGATTGTGCCCAAACTGAACAATCTCGCCTGGGAGGAGGAAGGAGAAAGAGCAGAAAGATATAAAAGGAGGAAAATCTGAGGAATAATTAGGATATTAAGGAGAGGACAGAAGAAAGAAATTACTACGCAGCTCGCCAAAAGGCCAAAACATTCTCTATACATATGTAAAAAAAGTATCTGGGGGTTTAGAAGAACAGAGGTGGGGGGGGGGGGCATTTGGAGATTTTCTAAGAACCTTTGGAAATGCTTCTGTTTGAATTCTGGTTAGCTTTCCCCTTTGATCTTGAGTTATGGTCTTCAATTAGGCTTTGGTAACAGAATGATTGTTATTTTTGACATTGACTCATTCCTGTCTTTCACTCTGTTTCATCTCCTGGTCCTTACATTCCTTCTAAACCCTTCTCCTCATTTTTCAGCTTTCGAGGAGATTGTTTATTTAGGAGATTATTTATTATTTAGTATATGACGTACTGCATCTTTTAATTGATATAATGCATGTGCCTTATGTTCTGTAGGTGGAGCCTCAAGAGGTGGGGCCACCATGACATCACTCCCAAAGGACCGCCCTCCACCTTTATGTTCTGGACAATGAGACAGCTTATCTCAGGTGTTCATTGAGTCTCGTAGGGGGTGGTTGTGGATTTTGCTTTCAGTATCTTCTAATTTATTGGATTTTTACTTGCTTTTGTTCTTGAAATCTCTATTGGAGTTTGTTTTGGGATTTGTTACAATTCATTTGTGGTTTTTGGCAAGCCTTTTTCTTTCCATTTTTTTGTTCCTTTTGAATAAATTCTCTTTTAATAAACATAGAGTGGTTTGGGTTGTCTCGACGGCTGTCAAAAATCAAAACTGTTTTGTCTAAGCGCAACCTTGAAACAGTGATGCATGCTTGTAAACATCTCGTCTAGATTACTGCAATGCGCTTCTTTTTGGAATTAGCCAGGCCTCCATTGCTCACCTACAGCTGGTGCAAAACGCTGCTGCTCGATTTTTAACTGGCACAAGAAAGCATGAGCATGTTACCCCGATTTTGGGTTCCCTTCACTGGCTTCCAATTTCACTGGCTTCCAAAATGGATTCGAATCCATTTTAAGATCCTTGTATTTGTTTTTAAATCTTTCAATGGTTGTTCCCCACTTTATTTGTCGGAACTGCTGCACCCCTACGTACCGTCTCGCTCTCTCAGGTCAGTAAACCAGATGCTTTTACGTGTTCCCAAGGTACAATGCAAACTGCAAGGTGATTGAGCTTTTTCAGCTGCAGCCCCAAAACTCTGGAACGATTTACTGTTGCACATTAGGCAAGCTCCTTCACTAGCTGTCTTTAAATCTTATTAAAAACACATTTTTACTCTCTGGCTTTTAACCCAGTATGATATGTTGGCTATCTGTATACTTTTTATTAAGAATCTCTTCATTTCTTATGTGTTTATGTGCTTCTGTTTCATTTACCCTTTGGTTTTGTGTGTCTGATATGTTGGATTTTCTTTTTTTTATTGTACAGCACTTTGGTCAGCCTTGATGTTGTTTTTAAAGTGCTTTATAAATAAATAAATAAAAATAAATAAATAAATAGTTCACTCTTTTCCTTGTAGTGCATTTTTATACACATCTGGGACATTTGTGATATTCTGAAGTTGTAAAGCTAGCTCCCCATTTTTGGGCCTGTGTTTGCTGCAGTCTGCAGGTGGTATGTTTTGGGAAGTTTGCTTGGCTGGGTTAAGGCCATGTTGTGTGAAATGTCCTGGTCAGGTTCTCGAGGACTTTTAGAAGGCTGTACACCCTTTTTGGCTTGTTTATGTCTCCCAGTTACAACATGTACAGCCTTGGATCTGGGCACTCTAAACAGCCCTCAGATCCACTCCTCCATGCTTTACTTCTTTGTAAGTAACTGAGCACAGCCTGGGAAGACTGAGAAGCTTCAAGAAGGGAGTTTCAGCTGCTAGACTCTTGTGCAAAACGTTCTGGTTTTCTCAAAGACGTTGTGTAACTGGTGTCTAAGGGTGCTTTCACACCTATAGTTCGATTGCTTTAGTCCGCACCAGTCAGAAAAATGTTACAATGTAGTAAACAGACGTGGGTACGGTTTGCTTTCACATATGGTTCTAACCAAAATAGACCGCGAAGCCCATCGGCACCGGAAACAGACTATTTTCAGAAAATCGCGCCACTTTCAATAATCATGGAGGAACAGCTTTGCTTTGCACTCATGGCGCTGGTCCTCGCGCACTACATTGTACGTGCAAATCATTATTTTCAGATAATTAATTTCGAACACGATTTGCGGCTGCGACGCCAAACCAGCTTCCTGATTTATTCATCTCGCTGACGGCGCATTGCGCGCCACTTCAGGGAGAAGGGACGTGCCCTCCTCATTTCTTCGGCACTCCACGTTTCTCCGCGGTTTGATTTCATCGCGAGTCGATAGCTTCAAAAATTTAATGGAGTCAACAGGAAGTGAAAAGAATTTTACCCACAACCCCGTATCTCTTATACCCAAAGTGCATTAAACTATACCATTTCGTCAGATTTGGTTTGGTTGCTTTCACACCAGACGAACCGTACCAAAGTAGAGCGGATAAAGCGGTCCGAGACCTGCCTGAAGGGGATTGATTTGGTGCGCACCAAAGTACCGAGATTGCATTCACATCAACGCAAACGAACCGAACCAAGGGACCAAACACATTTGGTGCGCACCAAATGCTGTAGGTGTGAAAGCACCCTTAAATAGTAAGTGTAGTTATTTGAAACTTCACCAAATCCTTATAACCTTCATTAAGTTGTATGTTTTACTGTTGTGTTCCTGTTATATTTCCCTGCTTCGTTTATTGTGATAATGTTACGTTATCAGTGTGAGCCTCGCCCGGTGTTTGTTGCGTTACTGTGAGAGGAGCTAAGCACTTTGTTATTCTCTATCTAGTAGAGTTAATCAAATTATTTTAAATTGTTTGAGTTAAATTTTTTGCATGTGACAGTAATAGTAATATGATCTTTGTAGTGTACAGTTGTTGTTTTGAAATATTTTGAATATTTTTCTATTAATTTTGGTTATGTGTTAATGTGAGCGTTCAATGGCGTTTCCATGTGTTTTTTCATTAAAAGGAGGAATTGCAGTGCTTTAACAATCATTTCTTTATATGTTCTTTGTTTTAACATTTCAGTTCAACCTGTTAATAAAAGAAAAAAAATTGAGAAACAAAGGATGCATTGTAGTTGCATTACTCCTTTGTGGGGGCTTGTATGGAACATACAAATCACAACGCAGAAGCTTTGAGTGTTAACCGGTGTCACGTATTTGTGCATGGGAGGCAGCTAAAGGGCTTGAATGAGGGTAATTCCACGCAAGACCAGGGTTAGTGAAGAACACTAATCCTTTCTCTCTTTCCGCTGCAGACCAACTGTGGGAAATTTCGCCTGGCCCCGATGACATTACTTCCAGCTAACAGCCCGATGATGCCACTTCCAGTCATGAGCCTGATGATGCCATTTCTGCTCCTGATGTCACAGCTCCAGGCTCCGCCCTTGATGAAGTCACTTCCGGTCGAGAGCTCGAGGACATCACTTCCGGACATTAGCCCAATGATGCCACTTCCACTCCCGATGACACAACCTCTGGTTCCGGCCTCGATGATATCACTTCTTCTGCCATCCCCTAAAGCCGCCATCTTTGCCTCATTCAGGCAGTGCTATGGTAGACTTGAACCTGTACTATTGTACTTTTAATTCTCAATTTTGCAGCCAGGCTTCAAGTATACAGGAGGCTGCTCCAAACCTTTTTATGGCTCCTGTCAATTCATTTGACGCTGGTATCAAGGCCAGGGCACAGCAGTACGGCACGTGCAGTGGAGACCAGTTACAGTAGCAGAGAACTTGACAAAGAGCTTAACAGAGAGGCAAGGAAGACAATACAACACAAAGGACCCTGCGTCAAAGACAAAGAGTGCACTGCAAACACAGGCAAACCAGGAACAATGACGCACATCTTCGTACATCATCAGACATCATCTTTAAAGGCCTGGCATTGTAAGACAATTTATCTTAAATTAGAACACAAAGCAAAGACATCTTGTCTCATGCTTGATTGTTACAGTGACAAGCCCAAGACTGTGTCTTGCTTTTACAAGCTTTTAAATCATTTTGGAGACAGACTGCCTTGAATCATAACATAATGGTTTATCTCTTTCTCATCTGAGACTGTGTATCAGAGTAAGAGTGAACTGACTGTGATGTGCAATAAAGTTTTAAAAATAAAACACTAAATGGAAAAGCTTTTAAACCAAGAATATCTGGAAAACCTGTAAACAAGCTAAGAACATTCAGCCTTTTCTGCGTTATTGTTGTCTTCCTTGTATGTCTTGTGTCCCTCGCACACAATCTATGATCAGCAGCTATCATATTTCTAAATTCTTGTGCATGCTGATATATTACATTATTTGGTTTCTTAAAACAAGTGTGCTTCAGTTACTTTAAAAGGCCAGAGAAGACCCATCTACAGTGAAAGGTAAAGAAGTTAAAGTGAAGTGTGGGCCTTACAAAATGATTGAATTACTAGCATTGGTGACGGCAACATTGCTAATTAATGAATTGAAATCACCATTAATTTTACTGAATCAGCCCGCAGTCTAGGAGTTATCTTTGACTCTAGCAAGTCATTTAAAGCGCACATTACAAAGTTGTCTAAATCATGTTTCTTCCATCTTAAAAATGTTGGGAAATTAAGGTGCTTTCTAAATAAACAGGATTCTGAGAAATTAATTCATGCATTTATTTCTAGTAGGATTGACTACTGCAATGCGGTGTTCACTGGATGTTCAAACTGTTCTTTATACAGTCTCAAGTTAATCCAAAATGCTGCTGCTGCAAGAATTATTACAAGAACATATGAACACATAACTCCAGTTCTTAAATCCTTGTTATGTTTAGGGCAGAGTTCAAAATCCTCCTTTTAACATATAAAGCCTTAAATGACCGAGGTCCGGCTTACTTCTCTGAACTTATCATGACTTACAAACCAGAGCGCACATTAAGATCTCAAGATGCTGGTCTGCTTTTGATTCCAAGGATTAATAAAATAACAGTGGGAAGTCGAGTTTTTAGTTACAGGGCCCCTAAACTGTGGAATGGTCTGCCTGCTACTATAAGAGATGTCCCTTCGGTCTCAGCTTTCAAATCCCGGCTGAAGACTCACTACTTCAGTTTAGCATATCCTGACTAGAGCTGCTGATTAACTGTACAGACTGCATCTCTGATGTTAGTCATTAGCACTAAAACATAAGTAACATGATAGTTATAATTTGTTACTAACCCTCACCTATTCCGTTTCTCTTCTCGGTACTCAAATGTGGCACTTGGTGCCACGGTCCACCTGCCAAGTTGTTTTGCCTGCGCCTAAGGAAAAGTCATCTCTGATGGAGGATCACAGGAATCGTCGGGGAGAGGGGTCCTTTCATCGGATTGGCTGGCTCAGTGCTGTCTCAGCTGTGGAATGGCTAAATGGGGGAGGCAGCTTGATGGCTGAGGTCTCCAGGACTCTGAAAAAATCCAAATTGTATTATGTGATATCATCTACTGTTAATTTCTGCTCTGTACTTGTAATATTTTTATTTTTATACTGTATTGAGAATTACTTGTGCTCTGTTCTGTGTATTGTATTGTATTTACTCCCTTTTTTTTGACACCCACTGCATGCCCACCCTATCTGGAAAGGGGTCTCTCTTTGAACTGCCTTTCCCAAGGCTACATTAAGAAGAAGAGGACATTGCATTTATATGGAGCTTTTCAAGACCCTCAAAGCACTTTATGCACAGAGTGGGGAGCCACTTCAACCACCACCAAGAAACAGCATCCACCAATGGCAGCCATTTTGAGCCAGTTTGCTCACCATACATTAGCTATTAGGTGGGTAATGGATGAGAGAGATAAGCAATTAGAGACGGGAGGTGATTAGGGGGCCAGAATGACCAAATGGCCAAATTTAAAAAGCGGGAGTAAAATGATCCACAGAGTTAGCCTGGCATATCTGTATTGGTGACGTATTCCAGATTTTTCATTTGTAACAGCAGAAGGCTATCTCACCACTTCTTTTACAACACAATGTCCCCCTCACTGCACTGGGGTATTAAGATCAACACACAGACCACAGGGTAAGTGCCCCCTGTCGGACTCTTCCAGCAGCAATCCAAGGGTTTCTAGATGGTCTTGATCCAAGTACTTGCTTATCTTCAGGTGGATTACCTGCTCTGAAGTGCCTGTGATATTTCAATGACATGTCTATAAAACTGGACCAGCACAGGTTAAACTTTTTAAGCTGATGGAGAGGAAAAACATCTGCTGCTGAGGTAAGAGTAGTTCTGTTTTCATCCCGGTTTATTAGGTGAGTGATAGTTGTGCCAGAAAATGTAAAGGTTTCCACTCTGTTGACAGTGGCACCATTTATAACTAGGGGAGCAGGAGGTGAGGAGTGCCTCCTAAAATCTACAAACTTTTCTGCTGTTTTGGGGGAATTCAGGTTAAGGTTTGAGGTTAAGGTTAAGATTGTTGAGGGTGCACCAAGTGGCCAGTCATTCCACTTCCCTCTATTATATGGCACTTTGTACCATTCTGTGATCAGGTCCATCAGGATGGTGTCATCAGTAAAAAATCCACAATACAATCAGTAGGAAAACTGCTCTACCAGGCACAGAGGCTTCATATGCACTTCATCTTACAGACAATACTGATGTTTTCTCTCCTTTTCTCACACGAGTATCCACACTTGCTTCTCTATTGTAAGAGCAGTACTACCTCTGATAGCAGTTAGTCGCACAGACGCCCCGACATGTGCAGAAAAGTGCCACGCAGACATCACATTTCCTTCTCAAAATGTATCTTTTGAAATTTCATCTTAAACAACTTTGCCATGTGAGGTGAGAGGTTGTCTGTTGAATACAATCAAAAGTGGATGGCATTTGCAGAACGGGATTCTTTCTGTTCACACCTGCATCTCCAAATGACACACTATCAAACTTCAGCAAAGGCAGTTGAGGGCTACAGGACACCCATGTGACTGTGTGGAAACAAGATGACAACCCAGTTCAGTTAAAGAGACCCCAAATTACAGAAATAAGCAGATGAAAGTGCCTTCAAGAGTGGCTTGATATTGACAAAAGTACAGGCAACAGGTTGGACTAGAAGATAACAACAGGTCCTGGTGTTAAGGATAAACTCGTTTCAATGCTTACATCGCGATGTATAAAACCTAAACTTGGTGTAAAGCCATGCACATGTTCACGCCAGCTAAATGCTTCGCGTATGCAAGTTCTCCGCTCGGTTTTCCTTATGTTTCAGTGTAGTTACCCTTTCTTTTTTAGATCCACATCCCTGACGCGGCTTTTTCAAATACACTGAAATTAACCACATATTGTTTATTAGTTTATGGCATCTGATTGTAATTAACCCGTAACAATATAATGGACCACAGAATGGCCAAACTGTTCCAAATACCATAGCTGCTTTATTGTTGTAACTCTCAATGCACCACTCTGAATATTTATCCCACTGTATCTGAGTGTGGAATCACAGCTCTACAGCAGCTGATTGGAAAGAGAATTATCGGTATACAGCATCAAGCACACTCTGCCTCAGCCATGCTGTCTATTTGAACTGCTCTCATATGACAAACGCTTCAGAGCCTTTCCTGTAGAGACCTTGCGGTTCAGAAACAGTTTAATCCGAAGAACCATAAACGCACTCAATCAGTCCAAGTGCTCCTTGTAGAACTGTTTGTACTCATAAGTACAATTACCTCCCTGTAAACTTGCGATACAGTTATAATATTGCACAACCTAAGCCACTTTATAAAGCGTGTATTTGCATATGATGATGATGTAATTTTTAAGACGAAATGCAGCAAAATATGTTTATTACATTATACAGATAAAATTTTAACATCATTTAAATAATCTATATTGTTAATAATTAAACATGTGAGGACACAGTGGCGCAGCGCTAGCGACAAGCTGTTACCTGTTCAGGGATTATTCCTGTCTCGCACTGTATTCTTGCTGAAGCTGCCACGACACTGGAAGGATGGATAGACAGAATAATTAAACACACAATACGAAGATATTTCAATGTTCCTTAAAAGTTTTGAAGAATCTGCGTTCTAAGCTTACAGATGGCTTGACATCTATTATAGAGCTGATTGTATGGCGATTGGGTATTTGGAGAAAGAAAAGTAAGTACAGGAATTCGGGGTTAGTACGTTTGAGAGAGACAGTACTGCTGCACTAAATTATTTCATCGAAGGTCACGCACGGAGCAGCAAGCATCTTGCAGAAGGCAGGAACAATCTCTGGACGGGGTGCCAGTTCGTCACAATCACTAAGCCACTATGTTCCCAGGTTTAATAACATGCTTAAATTCCTGTCATCAAGAAAATGATATCAAGTATACATCTCAGTATTTTAATTATTCAAGAAGCTGTAATATCACAAATGTAAAGGATTCTGGGTCTAGTTGGAGGAAGAGAAAGCCCGTTTAAGAAGCACATAGTGATTCACACACATAGAGCACATAGAAGAACAAATACAAAACAAAGCATTTAACGTGCTAATTTAGTTACGATGGTATTTGAAAAACTAGTAAATTAAACGATTTAAAGATGAAGTATATGATGTTCTACTTTAATGACAAAATAAACTCCGTGATTAAAGTGGACATTTCGAGATTAAAGTTGACATTTTGAGCTTTTTTCTCACTGTGTCCCTATTGTTTTTCTTTACTCTGTACCCTAATAAGCTTTCATATGACACTCAGACGGTGGGCTACAACTCGCCTTTTCACGGCGACTTTGATACATGACAGCTTCTTTTTAATTTCGGGCACTGTGCGACTTTGTGAACTTGAGCTTTCGAGTTTCTCCAACACTCTATGTCACTCGACCAACTTCCTTTTGTTATTTATACCTCTGTTTAAACCAACAAATAGTACGTTTTTCCTTGCCTCCACTTGGTATTTGCTGAAATTCTTCTATTTTCCCCTGTGCTTTTGCCATTGCCTTTTCACAGAATGCTGAGTTTAAGGGCTATTTTTATTGATTTGCATATTCAAAGAGGCATAATTCTAGGAGGTGACGGGGCAGGACAGCAGATGCATGCACGTGTATTACTTTTCTCGCTGACCAGGATTTATGTAGCAAAAGAACGTGGAAGTTGGCAAATGCATCTGGATTTTTTTGTGTGTACACACATTTCCGCTTTTTTCTTTTTGACATGTTTTAGTGTGAATTCTACGCACACCATTATGCATGAGGCCCCAGATCTTTGCAAAGGGGTCTAAATTAATTGCTAGGAAAAAAGCACAAGCATGGCTGTGGTCAAGGCTCCAGAATGCTCAGTGGGATAAGTAGAATTTCCTACTCATAAAGTCTAAACTCTGTCAGGATGAGTTGTAAGAATGTTCACTAAAACAGTAGTAAATAATAACCTCACAGTACACACAGGCATTGTGCGAAAGTTCAAGTTATGACATCTGAATGGCTGTGACTCACCCCTGGGTCCACCTTATCTACACTTTTTATTATTCCTCACTCCCCCTTCTATTCAATGGTGTTTTTTCCCAACTGTCTGTGGTGTCAAAAGGGCAGAGCTTAATATGGAATCATAGTCTCCAGGAGCTGCAACTATTAGAGCTGTAATCACTTGAGAGAAATAAAAGACCCTCATGTTTGCAACAGAAGGGTCTTTCGAAGGAGTTACCTATTTAGGACATTTAGGTTTAGATTTGTGTGCTTATTCCTCATTTTTCCAACATGATTTCCTGGGTTAAACCCTTGTTCTTTTATTTTTATTTTTTGCATCTGTGTTTTGGATTATGTTAATTAGATTTTTTTTCAATTCTACCTATGCTGGAAAAATGACAATTCATATTAAACTAGCTGTGTAAGCCCATGCTGTAAAAAGCCCGCGCTCCTAGAAACTATTGAAATTGTCAGAAAAAAAATCAAAATGCAGAGTCAGCGGTTTCATTTTGCGGACGTGCTGGCCCCCTTTGTCTATCAGCGGCTCTCCTCTGAGGTTTCGCTTTGCCGATGTGCTTGCCTCGCTTGTGTATTAGTGAATAAACGAGTTTGTCTTTTGTCGGCGGTTTCACTTTGGTGATGGAGTCGCTTTCTTTCAGCTTCATTCTTCCGACTCATTAACTTGGGGCCACCTTGCTAGCTCTTTGAGTGTCATGCTGTAGCCTCGTACTTCCGGGCCGGACAGATAGACAGACAAACACACTTCCACGCGTAGATGTTTATATATAAGAAGGGACCAGAAGATGCTCATCTGAGCAAGTTTATGAACAGAAATCAATCTTTTCTTGTCACCAAAGCCAACAATCATAATCCTAAGATGTAGTCAGTTATTAGAAAAATTAAAATTTTAAATGCCAGGCACAAGTTAAGTTATATTTCATGGAGCCTGTCAAAACATGCTATGTGAGAGAAGTCGTGTAGAATACAGCCACTATCGATGCATGCCAGCTTGATGAATTTTTCAGAAGTTATTCCTTAACCTTTAAAAATAAGCAGGTGGCTTTAAAAGGCACAAGTTCACAATGGTTACATTTGTTTTTTTATTCAGACACATTCTTAACAATGTTAGGAAACAAAATTGTTTGGCCGCAGTGCTATTTTGTTTTTGATAATGTCACCACCATTTTGTGGGTTTTGGTTGACTTGGGTGCTGAGCAGTTGCATGCTGAATGTGACATCACAAGAGGAAAGGTGTAAAGGTCAGCATTATACAGTTTCTGGTTTGTCCAAATTTGTGGATGCTCACTAAAAACACTTAGCATTAGTTTATTCCTGTTTATTTCAATTTTCTGGTTATGAACTATTTTGTTTTCAACTACAACTTATGTTTTTTGTTTTGGTATTGGTTACATGACACTCTTTTAGCTTCTAATCCTTCCACTCTGTTATTATTACTACAATATTGGTTGCACATCTCTAGTTTTGTTGACAAGATTGTTTTGGCTTTCCAGTTACAGTCTTGGCTAATTTTCCGTCTTTGTTCCATTTAAAACCCTGTCTTATTTTTGAGAGAGCAATAGTTGGTGTCATGAAAGGGTCAAAACTGAGAGATCAGAAATATAGTGAGCAACCGAAACAATGGGATAAACCAAAAATCAAAATTAAAGTAAAAAAAAAATGAAAAAAACAAAATGAACCTAACACTTAGCCTACTTGGAAAAGTAACTAACTACACTAAGGTTTTGGATTTTATCCAAATGAAGGATAATCCTGACCAGCATCATGGCCATATTTATAGTGTAAGTTCCTTTTACAATGTAGATTGGACAAGTGTAGTCATGTGGCCTTCTAAGGTCTGTGAACACTAAGGTCTGTGTGTCACGTTCTTCAGAGTGATCTGATTGGTCAGTTTGGCCTTGGTGTGATTGGTCATTTTGGCTTTGGTGATACAATAAAAGATGAAGTAAAGGTGCACGCTGTGAGTCGCCTTCAAAGATGGAAAATACGAAATCAGACAGGAGGTGAGAAAGGCGCCATGAAAACAATGACAGAGTCTGAGAAGAAGGTGCTCGAGAGATGGAGTGCCAGTGAAGAGACGTTCAGACACAAGAAAACGGAGGAAAAGTGCTGAAAGTACATGCAGTAGAAGACAGCAAACATATTTTGATTATTCTATTACCTGCAAATAATAAATGGCTAAAATGAAATTAATGTATATTGCAAAAAAAATGACATACTATGAGAGATGTCCCCTGGTGCAGTCAGTACACACGCACATACCTAGCAACTCTATAGGAACCATACAGAAAATACTAGAAAATGGTGGCACCCAATATAGGACAATAATGGTGTCCCAGTCTGATGGAAAATAATTTTATTATCAGGAAAAACATTCTAGAAGGAGAAGCAAATAAAAGTGACGATCTCTCCACCTAAAAAACACTAACTACAAAACTGACAACAACAACATTTATTTGTATAACACATTTTCATACAAATAATGCAGCTCAAAGTGCTTTACATGATGAAGAAAGAAAAAAAATCCAAAATAAATAACAATTAAAATAAGGGAACACTAATTAACATAGAATAAAAGTAAGGTCTGATGGCCAGGGAGGACAGAAAAAACTAAAAAAACTCCAGACGGCTGGAGAAAAAAACAAAATCTGCAGGGGTTCCAGGCCACAAGACCACCCAGCACCCTCTAGGCTTTCTACCTAACATAAATGACCTCAATCAGTCCTTATGGTATTCAGGGTTCTTATGGAAGGAGTTGATGACGACAGTCACATGGTCTTCTGGCCTTTAATCCATCAGTGTAGGGACATCAAGGTGCTTTGATTAGGTGGTGGTGGCGCAGATTGCCACCACAGAAAACCGGAAAAGGAACAGAAGAGAAAGTAGGGGTTAGTACGGATTTGAATATGAATACCATGAATAATAATGACAATTTAAATATATAGAGCATTAGAATTAAACTATGAGAAAGCCATGTTAAAGTGTTTTAAAGTGCTCTACTGTATTAGCCTGGCGAATTCCTATTGGCAGACTATTCCAGATTTTAGGTGCATAACAGCAGAAGGCCGCCTCACCACTTCTTTTAAGTTTTGCTTTTGGAATTCTAAGAAGACCCTCATTTGAAGATCTAAGGTTACGATTTGGAATATAAGATGTCAGACATTCCGATATATAAGATGGAGCAGATTATTTAAGGCTTTGTAAACCATAAGCAGTATTTTAAAGTCATTTCTGAATGACACAGGTAACCAGTGTAGTGACATCAGAACTGGAGAAATGTGCTCGGATTTTCTTTTCCTAGTTAGGACTCTAGCAGCTGCATTCTGCACTAGCTGCAGTCGATTTATGTCTTTTTTGGGTAGTCCTGAGAGGAGTGCATTACAGTAATCTATAGTAGATGACTGAAAACAAGTCAGTGAATTAATTTCTCAGCATCTTTCAATGATATAAGAGGTCCAACTTTTGCTATGTTTCTTAAGTGGAAAAATGTTGTCTCAGTAATCTTATTAATATGTGATTTAAAATTCAAGTCAGAGTCAATAGTTACCCCTGAATTCTTTACCTGCATGAGTTTAAGTAGTGCAGAAAAACATTGGAGGAAAAAAATGAAAAAGAACTTAGATTATAGCAGTTTTATTTTGTGTTGCATTTTTGTTTTAGGTCCCCCCCTTAATTTTCCCATAAGCCGGAATTATTTGAATTAATTAGTATTGCATTATCGATCATTTGTTATATTGTTTATTTCTTCCTGGTGTTTATTATTAAAGAAGTTTCTCTCTTTAATTATTACTGTCATTTAGTTAATTGTTTTGCTTGAATTAGTTAATTCATTATTTGGATTTCTCCGTTGTTTAATTTAATTATTTCCTTGAATGAATCACTTAAAGCTTTAATAGATAGTTTCCCTTGACTATGGAGAATGTTTTTTAAAAGAATAATGGATCTTTTTTGGGAAAAAAAGAACAGCAGCATAACCACTGAAACCCACTTAATCCAATTCAGGGTCGTCGGGGACAAGAGGCACAGCACTGGACAGAAGTAGGAGTCTAACCTGAATGGGGTCTGCGGCCATCACAGGAAACACTCAGGCACACACCCAACATGGGGCCAGTCCAGCGTTACCATTTAACCTGACAAAGATGACTTTGTGGTGTGGGAGCAAAAAATCCTCAGACACAGGAAGATCAGGAAAATGCCAGCAGTGGAGTGGAACCCAGGACACTGGATCTGCAGCAACACTAAACATGTCCATTAGGAGAGTAAGAAAAGCCAAATTGTAGAACAAAGGTAATGAGAGTGCCCATGTTTTAACACCTAGAGTTATAGTACACTTCTGTACTATGCAAAATTATGGAAGCTACAATTGGAAATGGAAAATGGCATAGAATATTAAAGCCAGCATGGGTTTACTTGATTTTACCAAAGCAGTCTTTTAGATTTTTTTGAAACATGCAGCTGCAACAAAGGACAAAAGCAAAGCATACAACATATTTTACATAGACTTTTAAAAATACCATTCCACACTGAAAATTAATTTTGAAACTAGAAGCTTTGGACATCAGAGGAAACTTAAAAAAAATTGGATCTCAAGTTGGTTAACTGGCAGGAGACAAAGAAAACGGATAAGAGGAGAATGGAGTGTGGTCACCTGTGGAGGTCTACAGGGGTCTGTCCTGGGCCCGTTACTTTTTCTGATTTCTAGTGTAGCTAGTAAACTTGTGAAATTTGCATATGCCACTTATTTTGTCTTGGTTGAGTTCTATATTGCTCTACTTTCCCCTTTTGTATTATTAATGTGTAGCCTTTGTCAGAACGCCTCAAATCTCACAGACTTACCACTGTTTATAAGGTAGGTGTAGTAAATGACAAGCAGGGGTCAAGTTACACTTTAAGTAATGTATTATTGATAATATTCATAAATAATAACAATAAGCAAAGTACATTTGAATATTGGCAATCATACAACCTGATAAATGCTGATGTGTATACAGACTTGTTTATTACTTAAAATGTCTCTAGTTAAGTCATCATTGTTAGTCAGCTTTCTTCAGAACAATCCACATTCCTGTCTCAATATGGCTGCCGAGTTGTGCTCCTCATGGCAATGGTGTGAAAGAGAGATGTTTCTTCATGGAGATGGTGTAAGAGAAGAGAGAGGAGTAAAACAAGCAAATTTATAGACTCTCTGTCCAAACCCTACAGCCAATAGGGTGTCATGGTACTTAATGGCTTCTGATTTAAAACCAAACAGGCAACTTTAGACCAATAGAATTCTGGTGCGACACAATGGTTTCACACCTGCTGCCAATACCATTTGTTAAGTTGAAGTTTGCCAGCTAGGTAGTTGACCTCCATGTGGAGGTTGACTGAAAGAGTCCTGTAGGGAAATCCTTTGCCAGACTGGTTTGAGGCCCTTTCCCCTGACCCTGACATAAAATTACAAAGACTCAATCTTTGGTCTTAACCATTAAACCATTGCTCTTCTTATCAATAATGTAACATTAATAATATTATTGATTTGTCTAAGTTACAAACAAAGACATACAAAATATTTATCAACTTATATACAAAATTTCATACCACAACACCACTAAAATTGGAGCAATGGCAGAGACTATAGAAAAAAATTCAAGATGACCTGGAGAAGCTACTGAACTAGGCGAACACTTGGAAAAGCGCAAAGTGCTACATGTGGGCAAGAGGAACATCAATTATAACTACAAGTTGGGGAAAATGTCCTATAGGAAGCAACCTCTAAAAAAGGTTTTAGGCGTTTATGTTGACAAAATGTTTTCATCGTCTAAGCACAGAAACAATTGAAAGGCAAATGAAATATAAGGTTATATTGTTAAAATTGTTGAATATTAATCAAGGGATGTTATGTGTAGACTACTGTATGTAATGCACTACTGAGACCACATCTGAGTGTTGTGTGAAGTTCTGGTCACCACTCAAGAAGAAAGACATAGCAACACTTGAAGCTGTGTAGAGGAGAGCAACCAAGTGAATCCAGGACTTAAGGACATGTCCCACTCTGACAGACTCATAAAATAAAAGCTGTTTAGTCTTGCACAAAGAAGACTGCATGGGGACCTAATCCAGGCCTTTAAGATCCTCAAAAGCATTGATAAAGCAAATCCTGCAGGATTCTTTGAACTTAACAGTGAATCACATTCTCAAGGACACTAGGGAAAATAAAAGGGGAAAATTAAAGCCAGGGAACTCTTCTTAAAGGATCTTAAGGTTTCTGCTTCAACTCCATGGCTCAGTTGTCTGTTCCAGATTCCCATAACTGGTTATGTATGGTTTCTGTTTATGATCCCTTCTGTTTACAGCCATGACGTACAGTATGTGTTCTGTTTTGCCTTTGGCTGCCTGAATGTCTTCTGGCTTTTGAACCTCTCCCTATGTTATCTTTACCACAATTTTGGTTTCTTGTCCTTGATATTGTTGATAAGATTGTTTTAAACTTTGTGGATTGGTCCATAGCTAATTTATAGCTCACTGTTTATAGCAGCCTCCCTGGTGTGCCTCTCCATACACTACATCAGAGCAGTAGTCTTCCCTGTGAAGCTCCAATTGCTTTGAAGCAATGGGTGGGGGGTGTTTTGGGGGCCGAATCAATCTTCTTTGTATGTCACATATTTTACGTAAAGGTTACAGTTCCTATTGTGCATTGGGAACGTAACACACGAAAGTGACCAGGGACCTCAAGTACCCCAGGGGCTACATCTTTATAGGAACTCATTGGTTTCTGAAAACAAAGTTCCTGCAGTGGGAAAACGCCTCATAAAATGTCAGGACCATCATGCCAGAGTAGCCTCTAGTGGCTAAAATCCAAGCTTTTCATGGCTCTTAAAGTGCTGGTTTTTTTTAAAGGACAATTTCTTTGGTCATGACCTGACATCTAACCATCTGACAGGACATATCAGGCCTTTTGGCAGTCCTAACTTTTAAAAGAGTAACATGGTCACTTTTCTCTCCACCTGAGACTATTGACTAGGACTTGTGCCGAAATCCTTTTAATCCTCCAAGGCCTTTTTCCCATTCTTGACATAATGTAAGTCATTCCTGGCTCTTGGTGGGTTACCTGCACCCTCATGTCCTGTGGGGAATTTGCCAGCTACCTGTTTTAAGGCCTTTTTGAATAAGGCTTTTGTCCTGTACCACCATTCCTGAAGACCTGTTGTCCAACAAACATCCCATAACAATGTCATGACATCAAAATGTTGAATAGAATAGTGTGAAGGTCCATATCAAGACAAGACATTCGAATAGTTGCAAAGAGAAATAATGACTAGCACAGTGGGAACACAAGGTTCCAGTTATGACATGTTAACATCCATCTGGAGATTGTGAAGCACAATGCCATAAATATGTTCATTGGAAAAGCAAGACTTTCCAGTACATGAGACCTGAATGCCATTTTGTAGTTTAAGGAATTCCATATCAGGGCATTAGAATATGCACATGAGTCCAAGATATGGTGCAACAAAATCCTGGTTGTAATATCCACATCTGAATATCCATCAGGACAGCAAATAGAACTAAATAATGGCATTCAAATTCCAGTAATTATCATGATGTTGAAAGGATTGAAGCATGCAAATGTCCATGTAGTAAGTGTGAAGCTCTACATAATCCTGAATGTCCATTGGAAGGGTGAAAATCTCCAAGTCATGACATCTTATTATCTCAGGAAAATGCCCAATTGCAGTAAAGGTTCAAGGTTAACCGAAACAGTCCAGGATCTGACATTTCCTTGTATAATAAGACATTGAGAATACCCAGGCTATCACATCTACATGGCCATCTGGAGGGTTAGAAAGTCGACATCAGTACATCTATTTGTCAATGCAGACAAAATAAGAATTGAAATAATGGCAGTCAGACCGTGACAAGGTCCAAGTCAAGGCATTTCAGTCTTCATAATGGTGATGAGAGCTTTATTGTCATGATAAGAACTTAAAGAACAAGAGGTCTGGGGGCTTTTTAGAATATTTAGAAGATTCAAGTAATCTTATACTGAATTGTTGAGAGACAGTAAAGATTTTACTGAACGTCCAGGAGCAAGCCTAAGAGAGGATCATAAATCGAACCAATCTTTTGTCAGAATGTTAATCAGAAATATAGAGTCAGAAACAAAACCAAAATGTCACAAAACAAAAGAATCATGTTGAAAGGTTCAACGCAAAGATCTATTCCCAAACTTGGATACTCCAGAAATGTTAAGGACGCCCTTTAAAATGTTACTTTGATGACATCGCAGGTGAGGAATTCTGGGAGAATTGCCATCATGATGATCGACAGAAAGGTCCAGAAAGAAAAACTAAGATAGTGCCACAACATAATGGTAAAAATACAGGTGAAATTCCGTTACAACGAACTCCCAGGGACCTAAAAAATATTTCGTTGTAACAAAAATTTCGTTGTAATGAGATTCTGTATTTGTTACTATTGTGCTTTCTTTAACTTGTCTCCAGGGGCCTCATGTATAAATGGTACGTACGCATAGAAATGTTGCGTAAGAACGTTTCCACGTTCAAATCGCGATGTATCAAACCTAAACTTGGCGTAAAGTCACGCACTTTTCCATGGTACCTCATACCCTGTCATACACAAGTTCTCCGCTCGGTTTTGCAGACTGGCGGCACCCAGCGTCAAAGCAGTGCTACTGTTCCTGTGTGGTTACTCCTTATTTTCCTGATGCGGCTTTATAAATACACTGAAACTAACTGCATATTGTTTATTAGTGTAATGCATCTGATTGTAATTAACCTGTAACAATATAATGGTCCAGGGAATAGCCATAGTATTCCAAATACCATAACTGCTTTAGCGTTGTTACTCTCACTGCACCTTCTTTTCTTCTTTCAGCTGCTCCCGTTAAGGGTTGCCACAGCGGATCATCTTTTTCCATATTACTCTCACTGCACCACTCAGAGTATTTATATCACTGTATCTGAGTGGGGAATCACAGCAGCAGCTGATCGGAAAGAGAATTATTGGGATGCAGCATCAAGCACATGCTGCTTCAGCCACGGCAAACACTTCAGAGTCTCCTGTATGGACCTCGCGGTTCAGAAACAGTTTCATCCCAAGAACTTTAAACACAGTCAATCAGTCCATCAAGTGCTCCTTGTTGAACTGTTTGTACTTATAAGTACAATTACCTCACTGTAAAGTTGCACTACAGTTATAATGTTGCACAACCTGCGCCACTTTATAAAGCGCGTATTTACATATGATGATGATATCATTTTTAAGATGAAATGCAGCAAAATATGTTGATTATATTATACAAATAAAACTAACTTCATTTAAATAATCTGTATTGTTAATAATTAAACATGTGAAGACACGGTGCTGCAGCGCTAGCTAATTCACAGATTGATCCTGATTGATTGCTGTATGCTGGAAGGATAGATGGATAGAATAATTAAACACGTACTACAAAGATATTTCAATGTTCCTTAAAAGTTTTGAAGAATCGTCGTTGTAAGCTTACAGATGGCTTGACGTCTATTACAGAGCTGACTGTGTGGCGATTGGGTATTTGGAGAAAGAAAAGTAAGGACAGGAATTGGGTGTGTAAAAGATGCAATAGGAGACAACAAAAAGGTTTGGGGTTTTCCGGCCCCTTATATTGTCGACACTCCAGACTTTTCAACAAAATAATGCAGGGTCAAAACACAAATAAAGAACATTCATGCGCGACGCCATACTAGGCGTCGGCGGCCATTTTTATATGGGAGGAGCCGGAAGTGCAGGAATGCTGGGAAGGAGGCGTGATGGATGATGGGACTGCTGACGTCAGGGAAGATGGCGGAGGAAGGGCGGAAGTGAACGTACTGCGGGCAAGGTCTTATGGCGGAGCGTCTTTAGTCCTGGAAAACAAAGAAACAAGGTTAGTACCCCACCATTCCCCGCCGGCGAACGTCCTTCGATGTGTTTTAAGATCCATCCACGGTCTCCTAGTCGCGCATGCGTGACAGGTTTTAGTACATTTGATAGAGACAGTACCGTCACCGTGTTCCCATTTTTAATAACATGCTTTCATTTCTATTATCAAGAAAAATATATCATGTATACATCTCAGTATTTTAATTATTCAGACAGCTGTAATATCACGAATGTAATGGATTCTGTGTCCTGTTGGAGGAAGAGAAAGCCGGTTTAAGAACCACATATTGATTCACACACAGAGCACAAATAAGATCAAATACAAAATAAAGCATTTAACATGTTGGTTTAGTTACGATTTGAGAAACTAGTAAATTAATTGATTTTAAGATGAAGTTTATGATGGTCTACTTTAATAACAAAATAAACTACGTGATTAAAGTGGAAATTTCGAGATTAAATTTGACAATTCCTGCCTTTTTCCCCACTGTGTGCCTATTTTTTTTTTCTCTGTACCCTAATAAGCTTTCATATGACACTCAGAAGTTGGGCTACAACTCGCCTTTTTATGGCGACTTGGATATGTGACAACTTCTTTTTTATTTCTGGTACTGTGCGACTTTGTGGACTTGAGCTTTCGAGTTTCTCACTCTGTCACTCGATCAACTTCCTTTTGTTGATTATACCATTGTTTAAACCAACAAATAGTAAGTTTTTCCTTTGCCTCCACTTGGTATTCGCTGAAATTCTTATATTTACCCCAGTGCTTTTCCCATTGTCTTTTCACAGAAGGCTGAGCTTAAGGGGTATTTATATTGATTTGCATATTCATAGAGGTGTAATTCTGGGAGGAGTTGGGGCGGGACAGAAGGTGCGTGCACAAGCGTTACTTTTCACGCTGACCGGGATTTATTTAGTGGAAGAACGTGGAAGTTGAAGTACGCACAGTTTCCTGCATCTAGATTTTTCTGTGCGTCAGCACATTTCGGCTTTTGTGCTTATGTCATGTTATAGTGCGAATTCTACGCACGGCGTTATGCATGAGGCCCCAGGTGTTTGCAATCATTTCAATAGCTTCTTTTGCATTAATTTTAATCTCCTCCTGCCTACAAGTTATGCTGATGAGAATTTTTCTCAGCATTTCCTTGTCATAATATACTTTTAGGATGTGAATGATGCCCAAATCCAAAGGCTGAAGCACTGCTGTGCAATTGGGTGGGAGGAATTCAACGCGAACATTATCTAAATGCTGAAGTATGTTGTGTGCAGCACAGTTATCAATCACAAGCCGAATCATCCTTTTCTTCTTCTTCATATTATGAGGTTTCTGAACACTTTTGGGATCCCCCCCACTTCCCACCCAACGGGAAAGACACGCTGAAGTGCATCTCAAATTGCAGCGTCTGGAGAAGATTGTTTGCCATTGCTGGGGTAACAGCAGGCTCACATCGGTGCAGTGAAGTGCCACAGAAGCGAATCCTAAAAGATCTTGGGCGCACTATACGTCCCTGTCTTACGCCCCAAAACACGAGGCGGCGTCTCAGTACTTTAGCAAAACCAGCTTTATTCATCTTGAAACAGGAACGGCACACTTATTTATTGTAGCGTGATCTGCCACTCTGCTGTACACAGACACAGCAGTCAGGCAGGGTCGTGGCCAGGTCAGTGGCCAAGTAATCATGTTATCTGCATTTACAATGTATGTGCTCCTCTAACCTTGCATCACCCATCGAGATCTTTTCTGTTTACTTTGGCGGAGAGACACAGCATAGCTGTAAGCCTGCCCCGTACAGACACTGAGATTGGACCTCCCCCAACTAGACAACATGCCGAAGTGCAAAGAGAGTTTACAAACCTCACATTTTCTTGAATGAGTGCTGCATTAATAGGAATGTTTCTTGAACAAGCATCACTGAACCACGTAAAAACTGCTTTTTCGACGTCTTCAAATTCAGCAGTTCACAAACATTTGCAACCTAAGATTTTTCTTCTTTTTTTTCAAGAAAGTTGACAGTGTCGATGGCAAAATTCCAAATTCACTGGCAACGTTTTTTTTCTTTTTGCTGCAATTGAGAGCTGCAAAAAAATGAACGTTTTTTTTTTCTAATATGAACTGTTATCATTTTTTCATATCTGACGTTTCTATAGGAGGGTGACAATGAGTTAAATTCCAATGGATGTTTTTCAAATGTTGATGAGTAATAAGCAAAAGGTATCACTGAAAACCACAGGAAACAAAAAAGGCAAAAAAAAAACAGCATGAGGAAAGTTCGTAGAAAGAAAAATTTTACCTGTATTAAACTTCTTTAATTCACAGAGAAGTCCAACACTAACATTACATCCATAATCCATGAGTCCCCAGACCTCAAAATTGATGCAGAAATTGTGCAAATCCATCAAGGTTGTTGATCATAACACATCTGGCATAATAGGATCTTCATGATGTCTAACAAAAGAGTGGCTCACCATTGAAGGACCTGCACCCTTCACTTTAAAAACTGAACTTTTCCTTCTAACTAATAACCTTTTCCCACCACTTGGACCCCAAATGTTACAGTAAAACAAGGCACATTTTTCTCTATTATATTAAAAAAGTTTTCTGTCATAGCCACATTATTTAGCCTTGACCACTCCCCTCCACACCCCGCTTGCCCAATCATTACTCCTACTGCGCACATGCTCTCTCCGTCCCATCCTGTGACCCTCTCAGTGCTGCAAACTCGTCACTTATAATGGCAAAGCAGAAAAGCAAATTATCTATTTAAGAACATCGAAATTTAGCTTGTGATAGTAAAGAGCTGATAATGAATATTGAAAAAAGAAAAAGAACAAAAAAGAGCTGCATATCATAAAAATCAAGAACAAAGAGAATTGTTCAATAAATGAAAAACAGAAAAATATCCCGAACAATATGTAAACAAAAATGGAAAAAAGCAACGTTTATAGAACGTAACTTAGAAGATAAAGTAATTCATAAAATTGTTTTTGACGAGGCATTAATGTAATTACATTTTTTATTTACTTTTTATTACATTTTACTTTTTTACTTTTTCTTTTTGCTACATTTTATTATTCATTGGTATTTAAAATAGACAGTTGTAATGAAATACTCAATTGACTGATTTTCTATCTAAAATAACTGAGGACCAAACCGTCTTCCTCCTGCGCCCCACATACTCTTTTTAAATACAATTACTTTCACTAATGGAGGAGCGCCCCAATGCCCTTTGAGTGGCTCAGTCGTGAGATAGCGGGTGTCCAGCGCTGCCCCAGGGGTTGGTGAGCAAAGTATTTGGAAAAAAAAAAACAATTATTTTTTTCAGATTTCCAATTAAAGAGGTACAGCCATGCTGTAAAGATTACAAGTCTTTTTAATTAGCAATAATTAAAAAACAACTAATGAGAAATACAAAAGCCAAGATAACTTCAGGACAAATAACTGAAGATAATCCTGACTGACAATTCAACAGGGTGACCTTAAAAATACACACCATGCACCTTTAACGGTTATTAAGGCGTCAGGACTAAACACTCCTTAATACAACACTAGCTCTCTATATTAACATGGAGTTACAATTATTATTTCATGTAAAAAATGAAAGTTCAATAATTAACCTCCAAAATACAGGATTATATTAGTAAATGAGAAACTTGAAAGGAGGGTTAATCCACTAACAATGAAATTAAAAGCAACTGCTCCCTAAACTCAAAGGAAATCCAGACATTTGGCACAAAAAGAGGTTGCTTAGTTAGAGAGCCACAGGAAAAGACTAAATGACAGTAAGAATAAAAATCAACTGCCAAACAGAGCTAAGCAGCTATTCCAGGACTTTACCTGGGTCAGGATTGGTCCTTAGTCATGTACCCCATGTAGCCAAAAGTCAGTGGACACCCCTCCAAATGACTGAGTTTGTGTGTTTCATTGTTAACTGGTGCATCAACCATCACATAGTCATGTAATCTCTGTTGGCAAACGCTGGCAGTAGAATAAGTTGTCCTGAAGAGCTCAGTGGATTTAGGTGGCACTGTCATAGGAGGCCACCTATCAGTCAGTATGCAAAATTTTTGCTCTGCTACATCTGCTCCTGTCTGCCATAAGTGTGATGCGACAAGAAATAACAACAGTTCAGCCATGAAGAGGTAGACCATGCTGACTTCTGAAACATAGAGTGTGTAAAAATCGCATGTCCTCTGTTGCATCACTTACAACAACGTTCCTGACATCTTCTGGATGTAACATCAGCTCAAGAACTGTGCGCTGGGAGCTTCATGAAATGGACTTCCATGGCCAAGCAGCTGCACACAATCCTAAGATGACTATGAGCAATGCCAAATGTCGGCTGGAATGATGCAAACAAAATACATTATCATCGGACTCTGGAAAAGTGGAAACGTGTCCTCTGGAGTGCTGAATTGTGCTTCACTATCTGGTGGTCTGATGGATGAATCTGAGTTTGATGGATGCCAGGAGAATGCTACTTTCTGGACTATATAGTGTAAAGTTTGGTAGAGGAGAGATAATGCTAAAGAGGAGAGCTAAAAGGTGCACAACAAGATCTTGCTCATCGTCTATGGCCTCCCAGGTCTCCAGACCTTACCCCCTGCGATTTGTATCTATGGGAGTACATTAAAGAAAGAGTGTTTGTTCCACCTATGCCTACTAATCTGCAAGATTTGCAACATCTAATTGAGGAAGTTTAGGGACCAGTTGACTCGTGTGTGGCAAGAAATGGTCTACCATTTTGATGTTTATCGAGCTACACGTGGTGATCATGTTGAGTGCATGCAACCTCAAGGACCACAGGACCAAACTTTGAACTTTCCTCTATCCAGTGATGTGCGGAATGTGTTTCTGACTTATACAATTTGTTTGAAATAAAATTTTTGAAATCTGCTCTTTCATTTTCAATAGCCCAATATACCTGTAAACTTAGGGCCTCAAAAGGGACAGAAGCAGCCTGGGTCCAAATCATGGCATTGAAATTTATGTGTCATATGTGAGTGTGTTATGTGACAGCCAGGGTTTGCTCCCGGGCATTTGTGTATTTTTCTTTCGTGGCTGTTTTTGAGTATTTATTTTTATGTGTTTATGTAGTTCTGGTTAATATTGTTTTATTTAAATATTATCTAGTAATTTTGTATTGTGTATATTAGTTTTCTAGCTATGTTCTCTGTATTCGGAGGGAATCCCCTAAGAGGCGGGGCCACTATGATGTCACTTCTGAGGGACCGCCCTCCACCTTTATATTCTGTCAGATTCCCTCAGAGCATCACTGAGTGTTTGTCGAGTGCAGATTTCAGTTGTAAGTATTGATTGTTGGATTTTTTTTTTGTTTTTTTGGATTCTGGATTACTGTATTAGTTTGACTTTTTTAACTTACCTAATTTTGCCCATTTTTGTGCTTCTTTTGTTCATTGAAATAAATTCCTTTATTAGTAAAGATTATTTGTTGGACCTGTCTCTCGTGCCAGAGGTCTAACAATTTTCTCTCCCTTGAGGGGCATTTTTGTAGATTTTGGAACATTTAGAATACTTTGCACTTTTAAGGTCAGTTTTGAGCCTGCCTATAGAGTTAGGGGTCAGGTCTTCCATGAGGAAGTCCAGGTGTATGAGTCCTTTGAATGTCGATTACCTTTTGTGCTATTTTGTTTTGCCACATCAGATCAGAGTGGGTATCATTCAAGAGACAATTAAGGTTTTTGAGCAATCTCATTTAAACATCCCAAGGCATGCTAGACTATGCGTTTCAGAAGCTGACGTGAGGGAGGCAGTACTTGCATTGAAGGAAAAGGAGGCAGTGCTTGCCTTGAAACTGCACATTCTTGTCAATCTGCCTGTTGACCGTGTGGGCATTTTATTTTATCTCACAGAAAAAAATGCCTTGGGCTCTGCAAATGGATGCTACAGCAGAGATGATGCTGAGCATGTGACACTCTTGTGCAGATCGCTGCCTGCATTAATAAAGAGCCGTGTGTCTGCATGAAGCCCTCAAGGGCATTTTCTAGTAGAACACCACAGTTTTTCTTATCTTATGTTGACTGGAGGGCATGGTGAGGAGGCCCTCCATTGTCTTCAAGTCCACATTTGGTTTGTTCTACTTAGTATATTGCTTATCATTTTCCCCACAATGCATCTGTCTGCACTGCTCAATGTAAAGCACATTTTTCTTGTAATCACTATTCGATTCCAAATTCAATCCTGCCCTTTCAGTGCCCCTCAAAGGCCCTTCAGTGTTGCGCTCTCTGGCTAACTACGTTAGACCACTCAGGCTAGAGGGGTCGTGTTTTAGACACGGCCAGTGACTACCTTTGACAGTTTTGCTCTGACAAGTACCATATATGGAGTGCTCAGCTCCCGGGGTGGAGCAGAGGATGAGCCGAGATCCATGCCATCTTCAGCAGAAGGGGCAACCCTGGCACTCATTAAACTAATTGGTCTGCTAACCTAGGAACACATGCGCATTCATTAGGACTAATTTTGTACATCTGATTAGCATCAAAGGGCAAATATTTCACAAAACGATGCCTGCGCTTTCTCTCGTGTATTAGGGAGGCAACTTCCAATGTATAATTGTAATGCAATTATGCAAAGCATAATAAAATATTGGCTGAAGTAGATGTAATTAACACATGCAAATATTCTAACCTGATAACTTCGTTTTATCGTGCAAAATTAATTTGAAAGAATTTGCAGGGCGTTTAGATAGTCTAATACTGTGCGGCAGCCTGGCTAATGAGAACTAATGGGAACCAGGCTTGTTCTGAAATGTGATTTCTTTTTAGTTGCTGGTTGAAAATGAAATACAGTAGTCACTGGTAAGTGGGGCTGGAGGGCACCTTGATGGCTCCTTAATACAGATCTGATGGAGAGAGGAGCTAATTCTCCATTAGGCGAGGATTCACTAAGAGTTCACTAAGAGTGTTCTTGGCTATTATAAGGGTTAGATGATCAGCTCATCAATCAGGACACTCTGTGAGTGTGCACTGGGTGGGGTGACTTTGGGATTTGATTTTCTTGCCCCAGGGTAGTGACCCATCTATGAAGAGACAAGGATGGCAATGTACAATGATCATTTAGCATCAAACTGGCCCCCTCTTTCTAGACTCCGTTTGAACTGACAACTCCCCAGACCTCTTTGTGCATGACACCCAGCTGAGAACCTCTTTCACTTTTTCTACTGCATGACACATATATGGATGCCTCTTTCTGGTTCCTAGCTTCAGTATAGGGGCAAATATAATAGAAAGGACATTATGGAGAGTAACATTAACTGGGATCCTTCTCTAAAGCCTCCTGTTGAATGGCAAACCATTCAAAACCCCTTAGATTTATTACATCAAGCTTGGCACCTCATTTCTTTTTTCCTAGACTACTTTCACGGGCTGCTGGCCTCAGCCTGACACTTTTTCTTTGACAGAAGGAAATAGTATTAGCACGATGGCATACAACATCAACTTGAAACCCCCCCCCCCCCAGTGTCATCTTGAATCACCAGCTGTCCAAGCCGCTTGGTATATAACACTGGGCATGTCATCAAATATATGCCACACAGCCGGACACTTATTTAAGGTTGTTGGCCTCAGGGTGGATTGCCATCTATGTAGGAAAAAGAATAGGAGGTACATAATAGCAAGTGTCACCCTCTTTGTTAAATGGAAAACTGCCCAACTTCTCTCTTTTCCGCTTTTAACTTCAACAGCAAAATGGTGACTTCAAAATACTGTCCTTAGAGTCAGTGGTTCAAAGAAAAAACAACATCTCAAACAAGCAAATAAAACAGGAAATATTAAAATATGCAAATTTTGCCATCATTTCTGGGTTCCGTGCAGCACAGGGGCCTTTTACAGAAGCTCACGTCACAAATGCGCATCACCTTCTGGGCTCATTAGAGGTAAGCAATACCACTCTGGGACTCAAGGAGGTGCTGTCACTAATGGCATCATTCTCCAATCACAGTTCAGAGAAGCCATCCAATGAGGGCAACCCCTTTCTGCCAGTGGGCTATAAAACCGAGACGCTCCCAGAAGGGGGCTTCTCATTTTGGAATTGAGCTGGCTGCAGGACAGAGCTCTACCCCAAAGACAGACCACTCAACCAACCCTTACTTGAATTCTTTTTATAGGCTCTGCAGCCTACGACTTTCTGTTCTTGTTTAGCGCCATTGTGCGCCTGTTTATTTTGTTTACTGCACTGATTTTAAAAGTAGTGACCTAGTTGGTGCTCTACCATTTATTATCTTGACTTGTCTCATTCCTCACTCAACCACACCTCCCTATCTTTTTTTTAATAAACTTTCTTTTCTATAAGTTATGTATGAACTATAAATGTTAAAATTTGGCTTCTTGCTCATTACTATCAATTTTTTAATGGATACTGAAACTGAAGATATATTGCAGATGCAGACCTGAGCGTCATTTCATCTAATTTGCTTTTTTGGTGACCTGCTAACTTGAGTGATGCCATGGGGTGAGGCAAGGTACTTAACATCTACAACATCTGAGACCGTGGGACACTCTGAGGACCGTAGATTGGGATATATTAAATTTTATTAAATATTACCATACTCAGCTGGTAGCAATGAGATTACTACCACCAGGAAAGCTCTGCTATACATTTTTAGAGGAGCACCTTGTTTGAGGCATAGAAATGGTGACGATCCTGTGCAAGGCTAAAAGTAAGGTGCAAAGGAATCAAAACTGACCAGCCTCCATATAATGAGGTTATGTTCAATCACTTTTTAACTCATGGATTTCAGGCACTGAAGCATCTTGGGTATTGTGGAGGACCAGCTTAAGCTTCTTATGCCAGACGCTATTTCAATGCTTTACTGTTTGTATTTAATATGCTCAGAGTGGAAAAAGTAGGAGGGGGAATTGGACATTTATGTAAATAATTAATAGGTAAAAAAGTGAGCACATTATAATTAATACTAAAAAGTGTAATCCAGATATTGAAATGCTGACTGAATTCACCCACCTTGCTGCCAAGGAAGAAAAATTACATCACCCTAATTAATGTGTATTAACTCAACAACAGAAATAATTCACTCTGTTATCAGCACTGCCAGGAATGAATTATTTTGACCAGCGGTATTTAGGAATGAACAAATATTTCTCAACATGTTCCATTTCTGGACACAGCAAAGCTTCAAATGTTAAGGCCTTTAAATGCAAACCTGTGGCAGAACTGGACAGGTCTGACCACAACATGCTGTCATCTACCAGCCTGTTGATTACTATCCAGGTCAGAAGTTCTTATGTGTGTTTAGGGGGTTCTTGTCTTTTATAATATTTACTAGCCATGTGCGCCCAACTACATTGTGCGTGTTAAAGTTGTCTGTGAAGGGCTCCCTGTTTAAACGCGGCTGCCAGTCGTGAACTGGGCCCTTCGTCGCACAGCATTATGATTTTTTTATAAGGGAAACAAAATTACAAAAGAAAACCCTTGGACATTGATTCGATAGGAACGGCCTACTCGGAATCACTGTCCGAATAGTAATTATGTGGTGGTGTAGGAGCATTTCTGCTTCTGTCCGTTCACAGTCTGTCTCGTTTTCACGACGCTGTCGTTTCCTCTCACAATGTCTTCTCAACCTTTCTCCAATTTCGCAGGTTGCTTTGTGGTAAGAGTAAGAGTAAGAGTAAGGCAATATACATGGAGCAATGGTTATAAAAGGGGGACACATAGGTATCCAGGCTCTTTAAAGCATAAATAGGGATCACTTCACTGACATGTGAGCAAGCCACGGTACAACTGTGAGACGTGCAGAACTCGCCGGCTACAACGTAACAATAATAATTTCCAGAACGTGCTGTTACGTTGTCATTCATTTTACCCACTGTCTTTCTTTCATTCATATGTTACGTAGGCACGTACCTTTTATCTTCGGCAATCTCATTCTCTAACCAGGCCTCAGGAGCTAACCAGCGTAACACTGTCCACCACCCCTTTCATTATTCCGGCACATTGTTGACATCCGTGAGTAGCAACAACGTACTAAACTGGAAGGTGGTCTACGCATGCGTGGAATTTGTGGACAAACAAAGATCAAGATCTAAATGAAGATCTCTTTAGTTAATTTAAAGCACAACAATTTGTTTAGTTTGAATGTCTGTGTTTTGAGGTGTGACTGGAGTACTACAGTCTTCAGTAGCATAAGCCCGGAGGAGATCCATCCATCCATCCATTTTCCAACCCGTTGAATCTGAACACAGGGTCACGGGGGTCTGCTGGAGCCAACACAGGGCTCAAGGCAGGAACCAATCCTGGGCAGGGCGCCAACCCACCGCAGGACACACACATCCACACCAAGCACACACTAGGGACAATTTAGAATCTCCAATCCACCTAACCTGCATGTCTTTGGACTGTGGGAGGAAACCGGAGTACCCGGAGGAAACCCACGCAGACCCTGGGAGAACATGCAAACTCCACGCAGGGAGGACCCGTGAAGCGAACCCGGGTCTCCTAACTGCGAGGCAGCAGTGATACCACTGCGTCACCGTGCCGCCCAGCCTGGAGGAGATTCTTAATGCAATGCCTATATTTTAGCTGTCTCTCTACTGCCATCTAGTGCTTCTTCTTATAATTCATTCGCGGACAAACAAAGATCAAGATCCAAATGAAGATTATATAGAGATATTTTTTCAAACATTTCTGTAATTAAGCATTTCCCTTGTCACACACGTGCGATTAGGAGACAACTAAAGGGTCTGAATAATAGTAATTCCATGTCAGACCAGAGGGCAGCAAGGTGCACTAATTGTCTCTCTCAATCCCTTACAGAACATTCTCGGGAAATCCCACCTGGATCTGGCGCCACTGATGACGTCATTTCCAGTTCTGGCCCTGATGACATCACTTCCTCCACTTGCCTTTTAAATCCACCATCTTAAGGTGGTGATTCAGTTCTGTTTTGGACTCGCATGAGTAAAGAACTCTTGACAATTTACCTCTTTGCAGCCAGGATAATAAATATGGATGGCTGCCCCAAACCTTTTCATATCTCATTGTGCTTTTGTGACACCCTACAATTTGCACTTTGTGTTTCATCATATCTGACAAATTAAATTTGATCTGATTTGTTAAAATGGTAGTGATGGTGACCCACTTGGCCTCCACACCAGCCTGGCTCACTCCCTCTGCTCTTAGATTAGGAATTTTGAAATCTGCAACCTCCGCCCCCTCCTCCTTGTCATGGTTCAGCCAACATATTCCTCCTGGCTGGTGTTCAAATTTGTGTTTCTAATTATTTTCTGTCATTTATTTGTATTAAGGTTTTACTTTGTTTATTATGTTCCCTTTTCTTTGTATTCATTTGTCCTTGGTTATGTCCCTTGTGTTTTAAGGGTGGCTCCCCAAGGGGCGGGGCCACCTGTCAATCATCACCAGGAACGGCCCTTAAAGGAAAAAGGAGGGCCTCCCATAGTTCCTGGCGGAGTGTTTTTGGTCAGTTACTGTGCTGTTGCTTTGTTAAGTGTTTTCCAGACATTAAACCCTGTGCTTTGTTTTTGACTTCGCCTCTGTTTTGGAACTGTGCTTTCTAATTTTTGAATGTTTACTCCATCTTGACTTTGATTTCTGGATTTCGTGTTGGGACTGTGTCATCTGCTATTTTTAAACCTCTGCTCTGTTTTGACCACGATTTGGAATTCTGTATTGGGACTTTGTTTACTGTGTAACGCTTTGGCTTTTATTGGCATGCCACAGCAAAGAGGTTTGAACACTTCTAAGAATCAGAAATTTCACTTTTTGTTTTTTAATACATTTGAAAACCTTTTTGTAAACATGTTTTCACTTTGTCATTATAGGTGATTGAGTTTAGATTGATGGGCAAAAATGACAAATTCATCCGTTTAAAATGCAACCTACAATTCAATAAAGTGTTTAGGTCTGAATGCTTTCTGAATTCACTGTAGGTGGGGCGGTGATAACACCATATATCACATGACCCCTTCCATGTCACATAACTGGCAATGGGCATGACAACTATAAACAATTTGGCTATGATCGTCACCATCCAAGGTGCAGAGCAGTGAATGGCGTTGCCACAACAAAAATCAACTACGTAAAACTGCCAGAGACACAAATGACTTTAAAAAATGACTCCTTCTGCATACCAAGATGCCAAAATCCAGAGTGACTTACTGGAAGACACGCAAGTCAGAACTGAATTATGAGGGGGAGTCAAGCTAAAGTTAGAAGATGGCAATTATTAGAAAATGGAATGAACCTTAACAAACCTGATAATGTCATTTCTCAATGGAGTTTCCACCCTTCACAATGCACTTGTGCCACCTGCCTGGAAATGCCAGCAGAATAAAAGGTTTTATCTCATCCTCACCACCACAGGAGTTATCGTCAAATACTACATGCCGAGGGGTACTACGGTCACTAGTGCAAGTTACTGGGACTTGCTGGAGACCAATGTGAAGCTTGCTATTCGATCCAAGTTGTGGGGACTGCTGTCTCAAGGAGTCCTTTTGGTGCAAGACAATGAAACACACACTGTTAAGAACACCAAGGCTCGTCTGGAGAAACTGAAGTTTGAGGGATTGCCACATCCTCCTTATTCGCCAGATTTGGCATCGTGTGATTTTAACCTTTTTTGGCCGCTATTAAAACATCTGGGTGGTCATCGATTCAAGACAGATGCTGACTTGAAGAAAGCAGTGCACGAGTGGTGGCGAGGATGAGACCAAACCTTTTATTCTGCTGGCACTACCAGGCAGGTGGCGCAAGTGCATTGAGAAGGGTGGAGACTCCATTGAGAAATGACATGATCAGGTTTGTTAAGGTTCATATAATTTTGTAATAAATCCCATTTTCTAATTTTAGCTTGACTCCCCCTTGTACAATTTTATTCTTGAACTTGACCCTTCACACTCACTGACTAATGCAGAGCCAACATTTACCTTAAAGGTGCGCCTCATCCAACCACTGTTAGAGAATAAAACCTTCAACAAATGAAAGGAGCTTCACCAAGGGCTGCTGGCCTTGCCATGTATTTCAATGAAGACCTGAAATTTTTGATAGTGATGGTTTTTTTATTTTTTCCTCCGCGTGTTTTTATCTATTTCAGAGCAGAAGGCTCCCCAGCCTGACAGACGGCCCTGTTGGCCTTGATGTGACGCAGTAGTTGTGCCACAGCTTGAGAGACAGGGTGAGTCAGGAATGAACCCTTCATTTTAGGGAAATGTTCTGCTTTCCTCTGGACCTTTTACTCTGTTTATTTTTTGAGTCGAGGAAGAAGATTGTCAATTTCGAAAATCACTGCAGTGAATGCTGGCTAAAATGGAAATTTTAAATAACGGTCACCTATGACATTGTTGTTTTTGACATGAATATTAAGTCACCATTTATTTCAAGTAGAGGGTGAATCTCAGTGCTCCAGGAAACTTATGCATAACAATTTTCCTTCACGGTCAGGTATTAAAGATAGTAGCAGAATCCATCTGCATGATTATCAATAACACTGTGATGCCAGGGTGCCTACAGCTTGGCATCTTTTTGAATCCTTGATATTGATAGTCATGACCTGCACAGACTAGTGCAATGAGGGCACGCAACACCAAAGTAGGTACAAAGTGCACTGTGGAATTTATTCGATCAGTACTCAAATAAATAGTGCAGTGCATTCTTCATCAGTAAATACTCCATAGGATAGAGCATGATGGTAAAATCAATAAATAAATCTCAATAAATATTTCATTTAAAAAACATGATTAAAACTACGGCTACAATGCTCTCCCCCTTTGCCTCTTCTCTAGTGCTCTCTCTATCCCGTCTCTCCTAATCACCCTCCTAGGGTCGCGCAGAAGGGCTGAGATGCCAGTGAACGCAGTCATCCTTCCAGCTTCCTTTCATTCCAGACCACCTCAGTCGGTACCCGTGGGAACCTTCCTACCATCATCCTTTGGTTTCTGAAAGTTTTCACAAGCCCCAATCTCTCCTGCTCCTCAACTCATTCACTTCTGGACCACTGTACCCCTCGTTTTGCCATGCCATTTCCCAACCACTTCCCCTCCTGTCCTGCTCCCTCCTTCAATCTTTGATTTTATCTTTTCTTTTTTTTCTGTCTTTATCTGCTGAGGTTCTTTTATAGTATACCTTTGTGGGTGTAGGTGCTTTGCTGAATGAGGAGTGTCAGTAAGTGAGGAATGGCTGAGCAGATCGCACTTGCCAACAAACAATCATCTAGCTTCCACATTGAACATCCCGTGGCCAAACACAACTTTCGAGCAGCACCCATTCACACCCAAATGCCTTAGCCACTCTGTTTTTGCTGAAAATCATTCACTGCCACAGACCCCTCACAAAGTGTAGTCTAAACGTTAAGCAGTCCATTATCCAGGACATAGTGGTAGCATTAGCAATCACTGACCAGAGTTTCACCCCCCGCAGTTTGGACTGTATGGTGTTGAACGCACTAGAGAAGTCCAAAGTAATAAATCCCCTTACTCTGCTAAACTGTTTCTCCAGATGATACTCTATTTTCAGTTCCCTTATATTAAGTTATTTATTATATATTTTTATAGTATTTGTGGCAGATAGCTGGGACTCCTATCCGCCTGGGATGCCTGACTAATGGAAAAACCAGGGGGCTCATGTATAAACAGAAATGTTGCGTACGAACGTTTCTACGCTCAAATCGCGATGTATAAAACCTAAACTTGCCGTAAAGCCACGCACATTTCCACGGTACCTCATACCCTCGCTTACGCAAGTTCTTTACTCGGTTTTGCAGACTGGCGGCACCCAGCGTCAAAGCAGTGCTACTGTTCCTGTTTGGTTGCCCTTTCTTTTTCAGATTCACATCCCTGATGCGGCTTTATAAATACACTGAAATTAACCGCATATTGTTTATTAGTTTAATGCATCTGATTGTAATTAACCAGTAACAATATAATGGTCCACAGAATGGTCAAACTATTCTAAATACAATAGCTGCTTTCGGCTGCTCCCATTAGGGGTTGCCACAGCAGATCATCTTTTTCAATATTACTCTCAGTGCACCACTCAGAGTATTTATATCAGTGTATCTGAGTGGGGAATCAATGTACTGACCTCGCGGTTCAGAAACAGTTTCATCCCAAGAACTCTAAACGCACTCAGTCAGTCCATCAGGTGCTCCTTGTAGAACTGTTTGTACTTATAAGTACAATTACCTCACTGTAAACTTGCATTACAGTTATAATATTGCACAACCTGAGCCACTTTATAAAGCGTGTATTTGCATATGATGACGATATCATTGTTAAGATGAAATGCAGCAAAATATGTTTATTATATTACACAGATAAAACTTTAACTTCATTTAAATAATCTATATTGTTAATAATTAAACATGCCAAGACACAGTGCCGCAGCGCTAGTTTGGAGCTTGCGCTTCATTCACGGATTGTTCCTGCCTCGCGCTGTATTCTTGCTTGTGCTGGCACGACACTGGAAGGATAGATGGATAGAATATTTAAACACGTACTACGAAGATATTTCGATGTTCCTTAAAAGTTTGGAAGAATTGGCGTTCTAAACTTACAGATGGCTTAATGTCTATTACAGAGCTGATTGTGTGGCGATTGGGTATTTGGAGAAAGAAAAGGAAGGACAGGAATTGGAGGTTAGTATGTTTGAAAGAGACAGTACTGCTACAATAAAGTATTTCATCGAAGGTCATGCATGGCACAGCAAGCAACTTGCGTGAGACATGAACAATCACTGCGCCACCATGTTCCCATGTTTAATAACATGCTTTAACTCCTATCATCATGAAAATCATATCACGTATACATCTCAGTATTTTAATTATTCAGAGAGCTGTAATATTACGAATGTAATGGATTCTGTGTCCTGTCGAAGGAAGAGAAAGCCTGGAAGCACGTAGTGATTCACACACATAGAGCACATAGAAAATCAAATACAAAACAAAGCATTTTACGTGCTACTTTAGTTATGATGGGATTTGAGAAACTAGTACATTTAATGATTTTAAAATAAAGTTTACGATGTTCCCGCTTTTGTGCTTACGCCATGTTATAGTGTGAGTTCTACGCACAGCGTTATACATGAGGCCCTCAGGGACAGAACGCATACAGGGCAGTATCTTCCTCTGAATGCATGATGGCAGCCCACCCTGGGTTGCAGTGGTTCCTCAGACTTAAAAAGAGCTCCATGGGAGTTGGGGTTTGGCACAGCCCTATTGGTTTCTGTGGGTGTCGACAGGGGGTGATACAGAAAGTGCCGGGCCCTATTATGCCGGGCTTCCACCTCACCCAGAAGTGCTTCTGGACAACGGTAATGGTCCTCTAGGAGTACTCCCAGGTGCAGGATAAAAGAAGCCTGCTGCCTCAACTTCGGGAGCCAGAGTCGGGAGGAAGAGGGAGGAAGCTTGCCAGAGGAGGAGTGGAGGCAGGAGAAGAGAGAGAGATAGAGAGATAGACAGAGAAAAAAAGGATTGTGCTATTGTGCTTTGTACAGTGCTGTACTGGTGGGAAACAATTTGGGAAGCATTTCCCATGGCAAAAATAAAAATGTGTGTTGCTGAACTTGTGTCCTGCGTCTGTTTGTGTCAGGTTTGGGGAGCTGAGATCAGTCATTCTGGAATATCTTGGATCTGGCCTGTTGGCTATATTTCAGGACAGTATGAACATGAGACTGATGCCCACCAGTTGTCGTAGAGCAGTGGTCACTCTTTTGTCCAAGTCTGAAGACATAAATGATATAAAGATCTGGAGGCCAATGGCACTGCTCTGCACAGACTATAAAATTATCTCTAAAGGTTTGGCAATTAGACTGAGAGAAATGATGGCCTCTCTGATTTATCCATACCAGACTTATTGTGTACCTAACAGATCCAACCATAAAATATCTTTTTGATCAGAGATATTATGCATATCCTGTATCAAAACTGCTTGGTCTGAAGGTTGGGCTCATTTCTTTTGACCAGGAGAAAGCTTTTGAAGGGGGTGGACCATGACTAATTGTACGAGGTTCTGCAGGCCTTTGGGTTTAACTCTTCATTTATTTCATAGAGTAAGATGTATTCAAGGCGTTCTGGAGATCAATGGTGGTCTAAGTGCTCCCTTTAGAGTAGGTTGGGTGATAAGACAGGGCAATTCTTTGCCAGGGATTTAGTATTCCCTGGCTAATGAACCCTTGTTAAAGAAATTAACAGACAGTCTGAGGAAGTCTGTTCCTGGGTGCCCCCGCCGTTTCAAGTGCCTACCCCGCTTTCTCGTACGTTATTGAATCACAATGCTTGATACTCCACAGGTACCTCCCCCCAATTGTTGATCATGTGTTATTGTATTGCAGCACCTGATACTTCATGGAGGAATGTTTTCTGATTGGGTTTTATTTAATTTGGGATGCTTGAAACTTCAAAAGTGACTCCTATATTAATTGTATGTTGCTTAATTGTGACAGCCGAAAATATAAGTGGGAACCCCTAACCCCAAAACCGGAGAAATAAATTTGTCTTAAATGGAAAGTTGCAGCACATTTGTTATTAGACATCCAGTTAGGAGTAAAAAAGTAAAGGGAACATTGCATTGTGTTCCCTAAAGCAGCCCCAGATGTCCCTGCAATTCTGATCCCAACTCTGCTTTAAATGTCCAAGTAATCCTGGCAGTCTGCCCACCATAATACATAACAGGTTGGTTGGCGTTAGAGTACTGCAACAGGCCTCTATGTTTAGCACTCCCCATTTCACTGTTCCTATTGCTTATTTGGCGGCCCTGCAGTATTCACATCCTGAGCACCCCTTATTGCCCCGTGTTGATATTATTGCCATTGACAACAGTTATCAGTCCCTTGCAAGGCTCTGTGCTTGTTCCATACAGCTCATGGTTGCCTGCACTTTCTGCAAACAAAAATAAAATAAAGATCAATGGATTTATCGAGGACTAACTCAACTCAATGGCAGATAAGCAGGCTTCCTCTTACTAGTGCTAGTCAGAGATTAGTGCAAGGCATTGATGAGGCTCTTGCTATCCTATGTTTTATGTGTGTGTGTGTTTGTGTGTGTGTGTGTGTCTGTGCATATCAGAGGTACCAGCGCTGCACCGTGGGAAGCCCTCTGATGAATCCTGCCATGTAGCCAGAAACACACAGCTGCAGCGGCTGGCATCTAAGAAGGCGAATCAGCTAGCGTGGCTGCAGGTGCTCCTGAAACTCTTTCTTCTCAATCACCTCATCATCTGGCAAATCAAAAGACTAGAAACAAACAAACACAGCAATCCGTAGATTCTTGGCTGCTTCTCTAAAGCCCCCCAACAACTGCAGCAGAAGTGATAAGGCTGTGGGCAAGTAAAGAGGAAACAAATCAAACAGCTTAGATGGAACAAAGGATGTCCCGTCTTTTCTTTGGTCCCTGTGGCCGGCTGATAAGGTGAGCCAACAGAGGGGTGAGGACTGGGCAAGACTCTGTCTGTGCCACACTGCTGCCACCCAGGGCATTTTGTATTTCTGAAATACTTTTCCAGCTGCTGCAGATGTTTATCATGATGCTACGCGCTGTCTTCTTGAATTTAATCAGGACACTTAAGCCGATGCATGGTGAATATTAAGAAGCTACATTGTACAGGTGCCTCGGTGAAGGGGAATGGGTCACTTTAGACAGGGGTCTCTTCAAAGTGACAGACCATAATTCAGTATAGGCTTTTCACCGGCCTCTATGTGCTATCACAAAGCCCTGCTTGTTTTTTGGAGATACCTCTACACTGCGAAGGCTTCAGCCCTCAGGCAGCCTTTACTCAAAAACAGTGTGCAACTCTCATATTGAAATCCTTTTTTCTGAGTTTATTGTTTAACTACCCACTGCTACCCTGTCAAGGACAGATCTTGTGATGCAAGGCCTCTGTGGAATAATACCATTTGTGTCACAAATTGTTGTGTGACGTAAAACATCAAATTTCACTGCAAATGCAATTCAGTGCAAATCGTTTCACACGGTGACACTACTAATGCTATTACTGATGTTGCTACTACTACTACTCTGAAATTGTAACTATTTCAACACTACACACTCTGCATTTAAGAAGACTTCTATCTTCTTGTTTAAGCCTTGTACCTGAATCCATCCTTTTTTCTTCTTTGTTATGTTTCTGTACCTTTTAATCTTTTTACTTAATTACTTTCAATTTAGGTAGGGACGAAAATCATGGGAAAAGTTTAAAATTAGTCTTTGAGCTCCAGGTATTGCCGCTATTAGAGATGCAGTCACCTCATGGATATCAAAAAACATTTCCAAAAATGCCCACTAGAGGGGGAAATCCCATCACAAACCCTGGCTAGATATAAAATAAGCCAAGTAGAATCTTTCTAAAATAAAAGATTTATTTTAAAAGGCTCTACCAAACAGTCAAGGTCCGTAGAACACAAAAAGACAAAAAAGCAGCTGCCAGCAAGTCAACAGTCCCAATACAAAACCCCAAGAAGAGCTGAAATTCAGAACAAAAACCCAAAAACCCAGAAATTCACAAAACTATTAAGCACCACAAAAGACAAAAGAACTCACCGACTCCAGTGCACATTCACACTGAACCACCAAGAGCTGTAGAGACAGTATGAATATGTGGGGCTGAGGGCAGTTGCTGGCAGTGATTAGCATATGGACCCCCCTCTTTGGGGACCACCCTTCAAAAGACATGTAACATAACATAGGCAGCGACGATACATGATCTTCTCGGCAGACAATTTGATGTCCCGCGAGACAAAAGAACAGTTGCTGTACAGGCTTTTAAACGATCGACACGTAGCGCCATAAGCAGAAACACAGCTCGGCGGCAGCAGGAGAAACTCAGCAGCTGATTAGACCGCATCTCCTCAGCGTGAATTCAGCCGCACCCCCACCCACCCCACCATGATAACGTGACCGGCAGAGACGCAAAGTGGCTGGAGTGTAGTGCGTATGGGGGTGGTGGGTGAGCGAAGCGAGCAGGGGGCAAAGCCCCCTAGTAGTAAAAAAAATCAAAAACAATGAACAAAGCACCTAATCAACAAAAATATCATTAACATAATTAAAAACTCAAGTACAAACCAGATATAAAACATGAGCCGGTAAGTGAGGGGAAATCCTGGCTAAAATAAAACAAGATAATTAAAAGACCCCTATTTGGTGATCAGTTAAAAGGGCAAAACAAAGGGCAACAAAGTAACCCCCCAAGAAACCTGCTGTACTCCCCATTTCCCTACCCTTTGAATTAATACAATGATTGTCTGTAGATAAAGAAGGGAGAGAGGCAGTCAAAACCAGTGGTCCCATGAAATACCCCTCAATGCCCCTATTCTTCACCGTGGCATTGTCTTCAGGCCTATTTTCTTTAAGAAGTTTAGTTATTCTAAAATATTATGATTTAGCTTGAATTTTCTGTACTCAGCTCTAGTTTTTCTTTTAGAGAAAAGTTATTGCTACACTTTTTTTAGTTTTGCTCCATCCCTGTCAGTTAAAGAATTTACGCTGAGTGATAATTCCGGCCTTTGACCTTTTTAACAATCTTTAGGATTTGACTTTTGGATTTATTCTGTTTTAACTAATTCATTCCATTCTTTGCTCTGTTTAAGATTCTTTTCTGCAGCCTATACCTGCTGGTGAGTTTACAGTTGTTACTTTGTGAGTGCATTTACATGCATACATGAAACTGAGGATAAGTCGAGATAACCCAGTTAAGGAAGAAACCTGGTTTCTTAAAAACCTCCATTTACATGCACAAGTACGCTTCAGGAGTTCTCCTTTGTCAAAACACTCTGACATCATTAAATTACGCAAAAAAGAGTTAAACATTGTGAATATGAAAACAAGCAGTCTGTGATCATTTTCTTGTATTTCATAAATGCGTTTAGTCCTTTGAGTGCTGTGAAGTAAATAACATCCATCCCCTTTTAAGATCCTTGACCTGAGCCACCGATGATTTGTGGTATGAACACTGGTCGCTGCCTCGCCCAACCACACTGTTTCAACATATCTGTAGCCAATAGCAGGATTAACACTAAACTGACTCTTCATCAATATGTTTCTGTTACCGATTGCGCGCAGCCCACTCTTTGTGCTTGGCTGTGCGACTGAGCCCTGTAGGTGTGCTTCTTGTCTTACGCCCAGTGCTGCTGGGATAAAAATAATGCAGATATTTTTACTTCATTGAGTTAAGCTTTGCATTATGGTATTCGTTACTTTAAAAAGTAGTTGGATTATTAATGCATTTTATTTTTTATGCGTTACACCCAAAACTGCTGCTGAGCTTAACACTATCTCAGCTTCTGCTCACCCACATAAATTTAGTGATTTCTGAAATATTGAGACAGATTATTTCAACCAGGGAAAGGAATAATGCGATCATCTGAGAATTTGTGTGACAGTTCCAGGTCTGCTCCATGCTCCGTTTTGTGCCCAGGTGCCTCTTGAAACCCGAACTGTCAATAGTCATGTCCCGAGATGAGTTGAGCAAATGAGGACACACACACTTACAGCAGTGCTTTCATTGAAATCAATCAAAAACAAGTGTTCAAATGTTCTTCAATTCAATAAATAAAGAATCCATAAAACAGGTGTAAATCCGTGGAGGTTAAAATATTAATAATAAATACGTCCATTAAAACAAGTTTAAAATCCACAGCAGGGACTGTTCCTTAAAAATGCACAAGCCTTGGTGCCTACTTCTAAAAGCCGACATCTCCCCGGTTTACCCCCTTCGGATCCAGCAGCACGAGGAGACGTCCTACTGACAGGCACAGCCAACCTTCTAAATCCAGACTCGGGTCCTTGTTTCTGTCTGAGGCCCCTGGCAGAGCGCTACACCTCACCTCACTTCTGCAACTCCCGCTGCCACTCCTTGGCCTTCCGTGGGAGTCCACTTGAGCATCTGGTCAATCCAGCTACCTAAAGACACTCAGAAGGAGTGGCCCCTTTGAGTAATTGCCATACGCTTCTTCTCAGGCCTCATTACTCAGCTCTGCTCTAATGCACACTGGCTTTTCCACATCCTGTCGTCTCCTTCATTCCTTACTTTAAATTCGGATCTCATTACTCTTGCTCCATCTCTGATTCTAAATTTCTCTCCTTCCGTCTGTGCGTCCCACAGCCACACAGGCTCCTCTTAGATTGGCTAGATTGGACGCAGATGTGACTCACTGCCCACTCTGAGGTGTGAATGCGGCACCTGACCGATCCATTCGCATCTTCACATGAGTGTGTGATCAGCCAAACACCACAATCAACCTTGGAGCAGCGCCATCATCTGCACACCCTCACACATTCTGAGCCTGCACGCTCCTGGCACTTGATTATTTATTTCAAAATTTGCTTTACACCATGGACCACTAATCACAATTTATCTCTGGAAATTTCTTTTGTGGACGCTTCTACCTATGGCTGCTGAAAGCGTGTGCGAAGCTAACACATGCGTGGTAGAACAGAGTGCAACAGACATGCGCAGACCACAAAATCCTTAATTGTAACCTGGTTAAGGGTTTACATGGCCAAATAACCTGCTGAGAAATCTATGTGTCTTAACCTGGTCTCTTAGAGACCAATAACCCAGTTTATGTAACCGGAATAAGGGGTTACATGGCATTTTAGATCCTGTGAATGACTGGGTTATTAAAGCATATTATTTGTTTTACTAGTTTCTTTTAAGCTTGCTTTATTAGTTAATATTTGTCACAAACTCGACAAAGAGCCATAGCAAGGTTTGGGGAAGCCAGCTGTATATTATTTCCTGGCTCCAATATTAAAATAAGTGATAGCACTGATGTGCACAAATCAGAATCCAAAACAGAACTGAAGGGATAGGGGAAAGGTGGCGGCTTTTAAAGGCCAGTATAGGAAGTGATGTCAAAGGGGCCGGAATTGGAAGGGTCTTAATCCATAGGCTCAGACAAGGAAGTGAAAACAGAGGTGCCGGAACTGGAAGGGTCTTCATCTATAGGCTTTGGCCCAGAAATGA
>JANRMT010062797.1:26428369-26495299 GCA_026402145.1 Polypterus bichir lapradei | reverse complement strand
TCTATCTATCTATCTATCTATCTATCTATCTATCTATCTATCTATCTATCTATCTATCTATCTATCTATCTATCTATCTATCAAAAAGCAGAAGATCCAGACTAGACTATAAATGTTAATGTAACTTGAATAAGCCATGGCCAAGGACAGAAAAATAACCCAAAACATTAGACTAAAATCCCTCCATCAAGGAGAACTCTAAGCAGTGGCTGTTGCCAAGGCAGGAATGAAAATGCCAAAGTGATACCACTATCCAGTACTCCCCTTTTAATGTTTGCCGCCCTCCTATATCTGACTACCACGTTATGCCACTGAAAGATGAAAAACAGTAGACAAAATAGAGAGATGGACCAGAAGACAAAAAGAGAACAACACATACATCTTAGTCAGAAGAAGATGTCATTTTTGAAACTAAAGAGACTTTTGTTTTCTGCTGATCAATGTCAAAAGAGCCCAGTTAAATCCACTGGGATTGGGTGAATGCTTTTAGTAGGCACTGACTCTAATCTGATGAAACTGTGGCATACTGTTCCTTATAACACGCTGGTGACACGTCATTGTGCCCAGTCCCTGAAGGTTGAGGAGGAACGACTTGCTATTACTCGACGACTAAACTCAGTGTAAGGATCTCAAGGCGGTTCATTGCGAAAGAGAAGTCTGTCTGTCTGTCTCTGTTTATGCTGCATCTACTGAATTGGCCAACATTCGGTTACATCATGTTTTGTGAATAACGCTTGTGGACACTAGGTGGCACTGTTACCCCTTAAACCCAACAGACAGACACGCAGGGCACAAGGTAAAAGCACCAAGAAGATATTTGAATTCTTTTTTCTTCTTAAACAGTGCCCTCCAAGCACCACAGCCACAATAAACAATCAAATAGCACAATTCCTTACAATGATTCCAATTCTCTCCTCCACACCTCCCAGCAAGCTCTGTCCTACACCTCCCGACTCCGGCTCTTTTGCTTGGTTCACAGCAGTCTTTTATATAGTCCTTGACCTGGACAGATGGACGACTTGAGTTTTCTTCAGCCCGGAAGTATTTGCCCTAACCCTAATGACTTGGGAGTACTTCCGAGCTATGCATTAAATGCAACTCCTCCGTCCCTTTTGCAATGTCCCCTGGCGGCACCCACGGTACCCATCAGGGCTGTGGTATTACACTACATGTCCCATAGTGCCCTGCGGGAATCCGAGGGATCGCTGTAGTCCAGGGTAGCTGCCATCTAGCGTTTTTGGGGGAGGCAGTGTCCTTGAAAAGCTTCCTTCCCCCATCCTTCCATCGCAGGGGCGTCCTGGCCTGGTTAAGCTGCCGGCCATCTATTACACGCTGCTTGTATTTTATTGCAATTGAAAAAAAAAAAAAATGGAACATCATTACTCAGCCGTCTTAAATCTCAGAGAGAAATTCTGTTCTTTGGATTTGAGATTTTTGATCACAGGATTACTTTATGGAACAAGACACCCTTTGAAGCTGGAGTCTCTTTTTTGTGTCTTTTATCAGTAGCAGGACCACACTCTGGTTCATCCCTGTCCAATTTAATCTCTGTTTACAAGCGCATGACAAGAAGAGCAGAGCTGAGGACATGTGTACTGTTTCTGCCTGTAGTTATCTGCTGAGATCATCCTTGTTGATGGGTTTAGACGCTTAATATAAGACAAGAGGAACAGAGAAACATTTTAATAAAGTGGGCACACTCACTTCAAGCTAAGATTAGTAGGTCTAAATGATGCGGAACCATCTTTTCTATTCTAATGGCATAATATCAACACACCTTCTTCATCTAATTCACGGTTTTCAGGTCCAGCGCAAGGCAGAGAAGCCCCACACACAGCTACGTGGTATCAAGCAACCTAACCTGCAGATCCTTGAGATGAGGAAGGAAAATGGAGGACCTGAAGAAAAACCCACATTGATACAAAAAGAACGTGCAAGAACTGGGCTGCAGACGCTGGCTGACTAACCACTGTGCCACCCTCGCGTATCCAACAGCTGAGTTAAAGATTACTTCTCAGTTCCAGTCCTAATTACACCTACCAGTTGTAGATTTCACATGGGCTGGGCGGGCATCCCGGGCATCCCGGCCAGGGGAGAAAAAGGTTCCAGACTGGACAGCCCACTGAAAGAAGATGCCGCTGGAGTCTCTTTATTCCTCCGGGATGTTAGATGGCAGTGGCCCTGGATATCGCTGCCCAACAAGTAAGGTATGCTGGGAAGTATAGTCCGGCAACACAGCTCTGCTGGAGTCCATGGGTGCCACAAGGGGGCACTGCAGGGAGTTGCTCTGCTTAATAAGTTGGACTTCCATATGACCCGGAAGTACTTCAATCGGGCAGTAGCCCTGGCAACAGAAGTACTCCTGGGTCCTCAATAAAAGGGACTGCACTCCCTTACCCGAGATGGGTGGAAGGAAGGCCACACTCACCTGGGAGAAGGCAGTACGGCGGTAAAAGGAGGTGAAAGAGAGAAAAGGAAACGTGTGTTTGTGCTTGTGTTACTTTTGGAGGCATCCATCCATTATTTGAACCCGGGACTCAGTGTGCATTCGTGTTTGGGGTCTGGGGCACGCTGAAGCCCCTGTTTCTATCACACATACTGGTATAGAATTTGAACGTTCAAGATCCATTATTGTGTGTCAACTCTGACCTCAGTAAAAAAGAAACTGACTGACTCTGCTCTACTAGATAAAGTACCCGGCGTCGCCCAGGTATATATGTCCAAACATAGAAGAGGTTTATGTATTTTTTAAATGGTGGCCCTGTTGTAATCGCTAGCTGTCCCATCTGTCATCCAAACCATCTCTTTACCAATGTTTCTGCTCTTGTGAGTCAACCATTTGTTCTTTTTGGGTCTGATTGGATTCTGGAATTGTGTGTAACTCCTTTCTGGATTGTGACCATATGATGCCTGACTCGTCCTCTTAGTTCAAGGTGGACACTTCGTAGTGCTTAAATTATGTGATGCCGACAAGGCAGGAGTTAACACAAGAGTTCATCAGTTAATTATTGGTTAGATATTGTTGGTCTTGTTCTCTGTATGTTTTAACAAATCTGTATTTATATGTGTACTAGTTCTGTATTCAATAATTAGTATCATTTGTACTTGTGCCTGCTTTCACTGATGAGCGGTCTACAAAAAATAAATTGTATTGTATTGTATTGTATTGTATAACTTTCTGATTCTCGTTTGTGTTGCGCTGTACTTCCCCTCTCGATCAAGCCTCACCCAATACCCCTCTGCAAGGCGCACAAAACTCCTTCTTATATTACTTTAGATAGATGCAGCACATGGTGTTACCTGGTTAATTAATGTTAAGCTGTGGTCATTTTGTCTGCTAGTTTGGCTTCTGTCTGTTAAGGTGTTTTACTTTCTTTGAGCCAGGTGTACAAACTTTAACACACAGGAAAAAAAAAAAACCTCTGGGACCCCTGGGGTCAAACATTTTTTGACTTTAAATGAGTATGTCATGTCTGTATGGTCCTAGAAAATATCTATGCTAAATTTGGTCCACATCGGTCAAAGGGTGAGGGATTATATAGTGAACATACAGACAGACATTATACCATTTTTACTCCTGTACCACATACCCTTGTGTAAGACACGCACCCTAATTTTTACAAAGAAAATTGCAAAAACCTGTGTATGACGCTCTTTGTGATTGTATAGGAAGCGGGTGAAGTTGGAGTATGACACCGACGTGAATAATTGTAATGGAGAATAATTATGTCTCGTTTAACTCTTTCCATACATGATACAGTATATTGTATTGGAGCACTAACTGTAAGCAGTACCCCTACTGCAGAACGTTTGTCGCACCATGCTGCAGAAGGTGGGAATGACAAATAGCCCTGTGAAACGAGAAAAGAAAGAACCGTATGGAGACAATTGGTAAAGGACTATAATGGCAAGTGGAAAATTATTGTGCTCATAAGACTTTTCCAGTTTAATCATCATCTTCCGATACGCTGCTGGATTCGGATTCGCCACTGCTACTGATGTCATCGTCGTCGCTTTCCCATTAAGGTGTCATCTTCGCTTCCATTCGACGCTGCTGGATATGCTGCACTTTTTGAAGCTTTTCACAACCAAATCCTCTGGAATAAGCTTCCAAGCAGCGATGATCCAGGCACACATCTGCGCAAATGTTGGGGCTTTCATTTTGCCAGTTGGCGTTGTTTTGCGTACCACTGTTGCAGCCCATTCGGTATATATTCTTGATACATGCGGCCGATTGATGCAGACATCTAGAGGTTGGAGGAGCGAAGTCATGACTCCAACTTGATCTGTCACTTGATCTGTTTTCCCATCTTTCAGTCTTTTTTTAACACCTTCAGTTTTATGGCCACGAAAGCTGTCCATGACCAACATGTTTGGCATTTTCTGGAGACTGCCCGGCTGATGTTGCCACACACGTTTCAACCAATCGATTACAAGCTCATTGTCCATCCAACCCTTTTGTTGAGCCCTGACGATGATCCCAGGAGGAAACTTCTCATTTTTCGGCAAGGTCTTCCTTTTAAATCGTATTACGTACGACGGTAGTTTCTTTCCATCCGCAAGAATTGTCAACATCATGGTACACCGCTGCTTCTCTCTGCCTCCTGTGCGTACCGTGACACTCTTGTCTCTAACTGCATTAACAGTAGTGTTTGAGGGGTTCTCAAAATAAACTGGCGATTGATCAGCATTACCAATTTGCCCCATTGAATATGTTTTCTGCTGCCTCAACTGAATAACGCATTTTTGGAAAGCTAGTAACTTTTCTTCATATGCATCTGGTAGACACTGCGAAATGGTTGTGCGGCATCTTATTGATAAGCTATTCCTTCTCGTGAAGCGCGTAACCCATGCGCGGCTTGCTTTGAACTGAGTGATGGGTATTCCACGTTCTTTCGCTATATCACGAGCTTTCATCTGAATCATTTCCGTGGACACTGCATATCCAAGCTGACGCCTGTCTTGAATGTAATCAGCGAGTGCAACTTCAACTTGTGGGAACTGGGCACATGTTCTGTGAAATGCCCTTCTGTTTTTGTAGCATAACGAAAGTTTTTCTTTCTTCCATCGCCAATCTTGAGCACATGACTCTGGAACAACGTACTTGCGACCTGCTGCCCAATTTCCTATCTTCTCTGCTTCCAAAATCACTTTTAGTTTCTCTCCCGCCGTGAAGGAGCGTAAATGCTTGCTACTATTCATGCTGAATGACGACGGCAAACTGATTACCATATACCTCGTGTATGACGCGCACCTGATTTTCTAATGCTAATTTTCGGGAAAAAATATGCACGTGGTACATGCGTAAATACAGTATATGGTAAAGGGTTGGGGTACCTCCCTTGGTAATCATCAGAGACCACAGTGCACTTTTTCAAATGAGTTTTACAAGCTGATTTCAGATCAACTTTCAGACTTTTCCAGTCATGTCAACTTTTTGAGTTATGAGTAATGTTAGTTCACAGTGTACTTGCATCCATCCATCCAATATCCAACCCGCTGAATCCAAACAGGGTCACGGGGGTCTGCTGGAGCCAATCCCAGCCAACACAGGGCACAAGGCAGGAACCAATCCTGGGCAGGGTGCCAACCCACCGCAGGACACACACAAACACACCCACACACCAAGCACACACTACGGCCAATTTAGAATCGCCAATCCACCTAACCTGCATGTCTTTGGACTGTGGGAGGAAACCGGAGCGCCCGGAGGAAACCCACGCAGACACGGGGAGAACATGCAAACTCCATGCAGGGAGGACCCGGGAAGTGAACCTGGGTCTGCTAACTGCGAGGCAGCAGCGCTACCACTGCGCCACCGTGCCGCCCGTGTACTTGCATGTTAGTTTTTAATAAAATAAAAACCAATGCAGTAAATGTTTCAATATCTTCTGTGCGAAGTCAGATAGGTGCACAGATAAACTGAACGGTGCCAGTCAGCTACCATTGTTTCTTCAAAAACACTCCAAGTCTGATTTTCTTGTGTACACTGTACAGTGTCTGGATTGTCACGGCACAGCATCCAGAAGTAGTCGCCATTATACTCTCGTTCCAGAAACCTTGGTAGCGATGCTTCATTAACTGAATGTCCTGGTGAAAAACGTTCTCCTTGCTCATCATTCACCACACCAAGATTTTTGGAAATCTCTGGATGTGAGTGCAAGAAGTGTATTTTCAATGACATGTGACAGACTGATTGTAGAATCCCGGCTGGGATAGTTAGTTTTAGCTGAGAATCCACGTGTTCATGTGGCAAAATCTACTTATTTCTCTATCTGTCTGTCTGTCCATATATCCATACTTACATCTGTATTTAAAGCTCTGTATCATTCCAGTCACTGTAATGTTATTTCTTATAGGCTCCAGGTTGCTTATCTGCCCACTTTGAGTAAGAAGCTGTCCGTCCATTCTCCGATCTTTCTGTCTGTCGATCCATACAGTATATCCATTTATAGCCTTTGTCACTGCAGTTACATAAAGTTCTTGTCTATTCATCTGTGGAACTTGGCTAAGATTCAATAATTTCCAATCTCTATCCATTCATCCAAAGAAGGCATTTTGAGGCTTGTACTGGAATGAAACCTAATGAATTGTCTTATCTTTAGCTCCCTTTATAATTTGCTCTGTTTAGTGCATGGAGACACCTGAGATGCATTGCAGTGCTGGTCGAGAAATCAACCCACATCTGAAATTATATTGGGTTAGCTCTGTAGCCACGTCAATACTGGGCTCTGTGTAGAAACAATTCAAAAAAGCAGTCCCTCAAGCATTATATGTACGCTGCCATGTACCCCAGCTGAGCTTGTTATTAGACATGTTAACAGCGTGTCGATGACAGCTCTATTTTTTGAGCAGTCAAGAAGGTTTGCTTTTTCAGTTTTTTGCTTCTCCTGGCTGATATGTTATATAGCTGACACATGTCAGGTAAATACACATCCGAAATGGGTATACTGTACAGGCCATACAATGTACGTGTGAGGCTTCATCTGGAATATTCTTTGCAGATTTGGTGTTATTTTTAAGACTTATGGTAGGATTTAGGAGTAGAAGCTATAAAGAAAGGGGATAAATGAGTGAATAAGTATAGAGCTGTGAAGAAGTATTTTCCCCGGATATCCTCTCTTTTTGTTTTTTTTTTCACAATTAATGGCTTCAGATCTTCAGACAAAATGTAACATCACAGAAAATATATAACACAATTTCTAAATTGCTACTTAATGTATTTAAGCAATTAATGGATATACCATCTTTATTGTCTGAGTGAAAAGGTAATTGCCCAATTAGTTACTCAATCAAACAGCTGACCAAAGTCTGCTAACCAAAATTCGAGATACCAACCAACAACATCAAAGTTCTCAAGCCAAGAAGTAATTCACCAAAAAGTTCACATGCAAGGGCAAGGATTTAAAGGTCGAACTTGATATAGTCAGTCTGTACGTAGTACGTCACACTTCCTTGATAATTCTGAAAGATACCGTTGAGGAAACATCCGATGTGAATACTCTGAAATGGCAGTGCCCATCACAAAACAAAGAATGCTAAAATACCTTCTCAAAATGTCTTGTAGAGAAAAATAAATGTTATTTTCATAGTCACTGGGTGTCAAACACCTAAAATAGATGTATACTTTATTGAAAATTGTTCAGGTGAACTCACAAAAAAATAAACAAAAAAACGAGGATAATCCTGGACAACCTGCATGTCTCTCAACCGCAGCAACTGTCGTCCGTTGTCTTTGTTTTAAAGTCACATTGTTGTTAATAAAAAATCTGCAAAATCCCAGGTTCAGAGAGTTGGGTGTTCCTGAATTGCAAGTGTAAATCTGTTAATGTGTTATACATTTATATATATATATATTTTAATTTTAGTTTCTCAATATATTCTTGATATATTTTGTGTACATTTTAATTTAACATCTCAATATGTTCTTAATATATTTTGTGTACATTGAATAACTAAAGTTTGGATTTTCTTTTTCCTCATTTTTATATTTTAAATTTAGCATCTCAATATATTCTTAATGTTTTTTGTGTACAGTGAATAAAATTTGTATTTTCTTTTTCTTAATTTTTACATTTTAATTTAGCAACTCAATATATTTTTAATATACACTCACCTAAAGGATTATTAGGAACACCATACTAATACGGTGTTTGACCCCCTTTCGCCTTCAGAACTGCCTTAATTCTACGTGGCATTGATTCAACAAGGTGCTGAAAGCATTCTTTAGAAATGTTGGCCCATATTGATAGGATAGCATCTTGCAGTTGATGGAGATTTGTGGGATGCACATCTAGGGCACGAAGCTCCCGTTCCACCACATCCGAAAAATGCTCTATTGGGTTGAGATCTGGTGACTGTGGGGGCCATTTTAGTACAGTGAACTCATTGTCATGTTCAAGAAACCAATTTGAAATGATTCGAGCTTTGTGACATGGTGCATTATCCTGCTGGAAGTAGCCATCAGAGGATGGGTACATGGTGGTCATGAAGGGATGGACATGGTCAGAAACAATGTTCAGGTAGCCCGTGGCATTTAAACGATGCCCAATTGGCACTAAGGGGCCTAAAGTGTGCCAAGAAAACATCCCCCACACCATTACACCACCGCCACCAGCCTGCACAGTGGTAACAAGGCATGATGGATCCATGTTCTCATTCTGTTTACGCCAAATTCTGACTCTACTATTTGAATGTCTCAACAGAAATCGAGACTCATCAGACCAGGCAACATTTTTCCAGTCTTCATCTGTCCAATTTTGGTGAGCTTGTGTAAATTGTAGCCTCTTTTTCCTATTTGTAGTGGAGATGAGTGGTACCCGGTGGGGTCTTCTGCTGTTGTAGCCCATCCACCTCAAGGTTGTGCGTGTTGTGGCTTCACAAATGCTTTGCTGCATACCTCGGTTGTAACGAGTGGTTATTTCAGTCAAATTTGCTCTTCTATCAGCTTGAATCAGTCGGCCCATTCTCCTCTGACCTCTAGCATCAACAAGGCATTTTCGCCCACAGGACTGCCGCATACTGGATGTTTTTCCCTTTTCACACCATTCTTTGTAAACCCTAGAAATGGTTGTGCGTGAAAATCCCAGTAACTGAGCAGATTGTGAAATACTCAGACCGGCCTGTCTGGCACCAACAACCATGCCACGCTCAAAATTGCTTAAATCACCTTTCTTTCCCATTCTGACATTCAGTTTGGAGTTCAGGAGATTGTCTTGACCAGGACCACACCCCTAAATGCATTGAAGCAACTGCCATGTGATTGGTTGATTAGATAATTGCATTAATGAGAAATTGAACAGGTGTTCCTAATAATCCTTTAGGTGAGTGTATTTTTGCATACAGTGGATATGTAAAGTTTGCATTTTCTTTTTCTTAATTTTTATGTTTAATTAAAAGACTCAATATATTCTACATATATTTTAACACAATGAATATGGAGAGTTTGCAAATTCTTATTGAAATTTTGACTTTTCTGAAAATCTGAGCAAACATGCCATTGGTTATTATAAGAGCTTTTCTTTTTTTAATTTTTTTTGCTTTCCCTACGAGATTGGAGTACATGTTGTTCACAATACGTGGGGTCATGGAGATGAGCTCTAATAACGTCTTATCACAGTGCAATTTTTTTTTTAAGTGAGTGTCGCTATTTTCTAATAATCACATCGGCTCAGGAGTGCATGACGTGTGGCATAATCCAGAACAGTGTAATAAAGGTCGCCTCAATTCAGTTATGGAGCCAGTGGCGTAGCGTGGGTGTCAGCCGCCCGGGGTGGAGGAAAATTTCGCCGCCCCCTTATTTAGGTATTTCAATTTAAAAGACTAAAATATACAGTAATTCTTTGCCGCCCCCTAAAAGTGCCGCCCCCACTACGCTAAGCCACTGTATGGAGCCTCCCATATTAGGATTCCTGTTTGGTGTCTTTTGCTTTGTTCTGGTCTCTCTATTCTTAGCTACAAATAAATATGTTTTTGGTTTGCAAGACTTTGATTTTTGGTTTGTGTTTAAAACTTGACATCTGATTGTTTGTCTTCTCTTTGCAAGTTTTTGGATCACATCTCATCACGCGCCCCTGTTGAACTGATGATGGACTTGAGGACAAAACACTGGAGAAATCTTTTGCTATCTATGGGGCCTCTCACACTTTCAATACTGGTACAATTTATAAATATGACAGTATGTAGTATAGCTAAGATACTGCATGTCCTGGGTAGAAGACAGCATGTGCTTCATCACCTTCTATAGTGCTCAGCAGCCCTGAGATGAGCAGGTGCCATTGAAGGCGGTGATGCCACCAGTGAGAATGGATCCACTGGGCGGAGAAAGTCATAAGATGACACCAACCATCCCTACAGCGGCATCTTTTCTCTGCTGAATGTTACTGTGACCTCAAGTTCTGTTTGGAGATTTTGAGAAGAACCTTCTGTCCACAGTCCATCTGCATATTGAATAAGGAAAGTGTCTCAATCTACGATGCCCTATCATTAACTCTCTTACATTAAGCTACTTTATTTAGTTTTTATTTATCATAAACTAGCCATTCCCTGTGGCTCTGCCTGTGTAGTAGTGAAACAGGACAAACTGTAAAAATCAATAAACAAACAGGTATCTCTAGCTAAGCAGAGGCATGGTACACTCCAAAACGTCGCAAGCGGTAGACCGACTCCCTACTCCTGATGTCACGCTTAACCCTGCCCTTGGCCCACAGCCTCGGTCTCGGATTACCGCAAATATATCACCCCTGCAAGCAAACTATGATTCTTAGCACAATGCGAGAAGTCACAAAATCTACCGGAATGTTCAAGCAAATTCTAGAAAAAAATCCGTTAAGCAGTTCTCTCGGAAAAAGCGGGCAGACAGACAGACAGATAGACAGACAGACAGATGTTGGATTTTATATATTTAGAGATTTATAGTTTAATGAATGGTTTTTGACTGTTTACAAAGTCATGCATTATTGGTATAGTCCTTATATTCTTTGTAAAGAGACAGTCATTGGGGTTGAGCAACTAAACATTCCCTACACATTGTACTGTACTGTGTGTATAATTTGTATGTTACAAATAAAATTTATTTTGATTTGATTTGATTTTTATTGATAGAATAACCAAGTAGTTTAGGTAAGAGATCTCATAATTATTGTGGACATAAAAGCTGCCTATATCTAAGCTGAACTGAATAGCTAGTTCTTTACGTTGCATTTTCTTATGTTCTTAAAAACAGAACATTTTTATTTAGAATTGCCCATGCTGTAAGTGTCCAGGTCATTCCTAAGATTACTGAAGGTTTTAGAACCTGCTTCCAAATTCCAGTGTTATGCTTCCTCTTCATTGGTTTGAACAGGTAAGGCCTTGGCACACAGCCATTGCAGACCCCTGTTCCGTTTCTTCCCATTTACCTTTTGACGCTTTCCTTAATTAAAAAAGAATGAAAAGAAAAGACAAATGACACTGTCAAACGTATTCTTTTTGTGTGGCTTGAAATTGAGCCGGCGAATTTATTTATCAGCTTTTCAGTGTTTCTGGCCTGGTGTAATGAGCAGCTCCTGCGTAAGTGGAGCCTTAGTGTCTTCAATTAGCGAATGCAAACTGAGACGCTTCCCTCGGTTGGTTTTTCTTCACGTAAACGGACAGCAAAATTCATTTCGGCTGTCATGTCTTTTCTTCTGTCTCTCTTTTTTTTTTTTTTCCCTCTCGCTCCCTGCCATCTTGCTGAAGTTTCAGATCCATGCCACAGTAAACTATAATAAAGAAGTAAGCAAGAGAATGAAATGCACTTAAGCCTGGTTCGCAGCTTAATTAGAATTTCTTTCTCCGCGGAATACAAAGACTCATTTGCCGAGAGATTTAATTTCATTTTAAAATGAATATGGCTTGTCTGTAAAGCTAGCGCATTATGATAAAAGAGGCAAAGTTAGATTAAATATGCAGCAGGAGGTGGGGTGGGGGGTGAAGGGAGCATAATGCAGTCGGCAATCTTGTCTTCAGGGGTCCACGCTGAATGCCGTGCCCAGAGACACTCTTTAATTGAGGATATAGTCACCATTGGTCCAGTGGGTGGTGATGATATATGCCAGTCCACAACTGGAGACAAACTCAACAGAGCAACCAGCCTAATCCAATTCCAGGGTAACGGGGGCTGGAGCTTACTGTATTCATGCAGGAACCAACACTAAACGGGGAGGTTCAAGCTCACTTCTTTGTCACGTGTCTGCGGTTCAAGAGATTCTTACTTGAAGGTCACCTACAGGCTAATGACAGACAAAACAGGCAATGAATACAACACCACACTCTGAACCAAACAGACATACACTATATTGAGAGTGCGAGAGGAATGAAAAAGGCTGCTTCACGCCGAGTCCTGCTTTGTCCTTTTGCCAGCTCATACATGCCACCTGACTCTGCTTCACTCTTCTCACCCAGGATCAGGGCAACACAGATGCTACACTATCCTCTGACTCCATGAGCCAACCCAAATTCAGGGACCACATCCGAGGATCACTGGGAGTCACAAATCAGGGATAATGGGCTTTAGCAGTCGGGAAATGCAATGGAAGTGCTCTGTAAGTACTGTTTCTGTGCCCACCATCATGCTGCTCATGGAACTATTTCATCGATCTTTCCCTTTAAGTTAGATATATTTATGGTTTCCTCTCCCTTAAAGGACATATTTTGGTACGTTTTAATGGTTTTGAAGTTTAAAAGCCTATTGTCCATTTTTGCGCTTGGATAGACTGAAGCCTGTCAGCAGAGTTTGGGGTCTGGCTATGTGAAGAGAAGTCTATTTGGGTGATAGACTCTGTGAATTCCTGGTCTGGCCTGTGTGTTTTGAAGCCTTAATACTCTTTTCGCTACCGTTTGCCTCTGTATTTACAACAGGAGCACAGCAGGGAGCTCATGACGCTACCGTGTGGGGTGCCTGTGTTCAGGATCACTGTGGAGGAATTTATGCTGCCAATCGAAACCTGCAGGGGGCTGTCCAAAATGAATCAAATGACGATCATTTTGAATGGCTGAAGAGTTTCAAAGGTTGGGCTGTAGTCTGTAAACTGTACTCTGGCATAGCACTTTTGCTACATTTACTTTTACTCACTTAGCTGATGCTTTTATCCAAAGTGACTTACAATAGAGGTCAACATAATGAAGTAGTTTTAACTATTATGATGTGCGAGGATGACATGAAGCTCAAAACATGTGGTATCCATTGTGGAGCAATAGCGATGCCATGCAGAGCGGAGGTTGTCCAAACTATCTGTAACATTCTGTATGGGGGCCACTGGTCGTGTTCCTTGGGACAGTCCACTTTTTTCTGGCACAGATGTAATTGTCTGGTAAGGCATGTTGATGGCTCAAAGGAGCACAGGGTGAGTCCAGAGAGGTATTGGGGTGCCAGCTGGTTTGCCCCTTTTAATCATATTGGCAGCTCTTAAACAAAACAGGCAAAATGCAACATAACACAGCTAGCCTTCCTACATGTTATCTCATTGAAATATTAAAGATGTCACTGGATATAGCAGCCCATCAGGTTTGTACAGCACATCCTGAAATTCAGACTAGACCAGTTGACTTATAGATGAAGATTTATTTCAAGTTGTTCCACAAAAGGAGTGTAAGATGAGTTATATGGTGTTATAAATGATTGCACTGGAAGGAATTACAATTGAATTAAGCTTTAGGTCCCTATAAAAAGGAATTGCTCACATGACTCCATGGGCCCCCCTCAGCATCTAACAGTCCAACAGGCTAGTGTGGTGCCCCATGCAAACCAAATCCCTTGCACTGGACTAACCCTGGGACAACTTATAATGTATGACTGAAATAAGCCAGGGTGGTAGAGAGAATCACAGGCAAAAGCAATAGATTGTACCAAAACAACAGATGTATATGAAAAAGTGTCAGCGAAACAGAAGTTCAGTGTCATGAAGTTCCTTCAAAAAGCTGTTCAAGAAGATCTCTAAAAAGAAAAACATGAAGTGACCAGCACACCACAGCATAGAAAATCCCACTGGCCATCATAGAGTTATAGAAGATGTGAAAGATGTCACTTCCCACATTAAAGGAATGCAGTCTCCTGAGAAAATAGAGCCCGCTCTGCCCTTTCTTCTAAAGCTCCTCTGTATTCTGAGACCAGTCCAACCTGTCATTAATGTGGAACCCTAGCTAGTTGTAGGAGTGGACCACCTCTACATCCACTCCCTGAATGGTGATCAGGCATAGAGGCTCTTTGGTGTGGTGAAAGTCAATAAGCAGTTCCTCGGTTTTGCTGATATTAAGTTGCAGACAATTCTCTTCTATACCAAGAAACAAAAAAGACTCCTCTCCTCTGTCTCATCTTCCTTACCAATACACGCCATAAGTGTAGAATCATCTGAGAAATTCTGCAACTGACATTACCTGGAGATACACAATAGATAACAGATAATGGAGAAAGATCCTACATTTTCTTGACCTTTTGGTATTTACGTACACCTAATATCAGATCTGAAATCTTTAAATCTTCTTCTTGAGTAGTTTTCTTGGGCAAATGTGACTTGAGTCACCTCCCAGAAAGGTATCCTTATTCAAATATAGCTGTTGGATACTTTATAAAATGCTGGATTAAGGTAAAAAATGCTTCTAAAGACTCATGTAAAAGCCAACTCCTTCATGTTAATGTTAATGGTACATTTACTAACGTTTTTGCTTAGTTTGCACTTGAATATAATGTGCCTTTAGCATTGATAATGGAAGATTCTGTTCCTCCCCCTATAGGTTAACGCTGCTGGAATGCTCTTAATGTTAGCTCTGTTCAAGAAGATCTCCAAAAAGAAAAACTACAGACAAAAGTAAGCTGACAAGGAGCTCACCAGTTTTACCACCATATTCTGTTCTAGGGGACAAGAACAAGTACCGTGAAGCTTCTTCTCTTCAACAAGTAGATCAGTAGGACTTTGAGGCAAAAACCAGGACAAAAATCACAAGACAAAAAGACAACCCCTGGTTGTCTGTTATCCCGTTTAATAAGGCTGCAGGAATGTACCCTCTAGTTGCTGCTGATGCCTATCCGGTCCCTTCCAATGAAATTGTGTTTCCTCATGCATGCTACACCAATGCTTCATTTGGATAGGAATTCTACATATCGGTGAACTCTAGCCCACTTGCTTGCTGTAGACATACGAACTTCTCTGGTAAGTACTCCTACACTTTGATCATGGGCCATCCAACACAAAATCGAACAGCAACAACAACCTGCTTCCTCTATTTCACAATGTCAGGATGATGTCTTCTGCCAAGAGGCACTTATGGGCCCTGTAGGACTCCCCGACTCACACGTGCCTTTGGGTGCACATACCTGCACAGCTGTGTCGCCATTTTTTTTTTACTGGAACATCTACTGAACCATCTCATAACACTAAAGGTAAGTGCTACACAACTATTTAAAAAAGAAAAATGAGGCTATAAATAGTCACTCACAGGTCAAAGCAAACCAACCCTGTGAAGTGGCCCATCAAAGCCAAATAGAGAGCAGGCACTGGTGAAGTCATGAAGCATGGCAGGGGGAACATTTCATGGCCAATGTTAATTACAACACTCGAGTAGATGGTGTGGTGGTAGAAGATGCTGACTTAGTGAACTTAGGTTTGAGTTTGGCTCCTGGGCCCTGTCCATGTGCAGTTTGCATGTCCTTCCTGTGTTTATGTGGGTTTTCCTCTGGACAACCCCTGTTGTTCTTCTACATCCTGATGATATGCTCTTCAAGTAAATTGATGAATCTAAATGGGCCTGACTAGGGTGGGAATTAATGGGACCTGTCATGGCCTGGTGCCGTGTTGAGTGTTTGCTCCTGCCTTGTGCCCAAACCTGCTGGACAGGCACCACTGAATTGGATTAAGAGCGTCTGAGAATGTTCCATTATGTTATATAATTCTATTCAATTAGATTTATTTGTATTAAGCACACTTAGACTTATGAACGCAGCCCACTATACAATAATTGCAAATGTACAACTAACAACTTAGACGAATGCCCTCAGGTGCCCTTTCCATCACTGTTGAAGAGAAGGCACTTGACACAACCACGTGTAATATATGGCCACTGCAGCTGTTTGCTCTGTGGGAGAAAATGAAAATGATTTTGTTGTCTAAGAAAGGAGCATCAATTCTGAAAACCAAAGAGATTTTGAAGCAGTAGTGACTGAGTGTTATCACGCTTCTTTGAAAGGATGGGGTAAAAAACGACCAGAGACCTGTTCACAGCTGTCATTGGTGTAGAGTGTAGGTTTTGTGTTAGCTCTCCGTCCAAACACCTGTATTTGTCTGTGATGACAGGATTTCATCCACAACTGCTCTTCTCCGGTTTTTCGCCGTGCCAGTATTGAAGTGACGTTGAATGTGTCACTTCTGGCTGCTGCATAAATTCAATGTAACCTTTGTCAAACACTGCGTCGTTTGCCTGAACATCCTGAGTAAGAAAATCACACCTCTTCTTTGCTGTTTGTTTTTTTTTTTTGTTTATTGTAAATGTCACTTTAGTTTGTCCTTTGACAATGGTGCCTGGGTGACAGCTTAGACCTGAGGTGCCTCACTTTTAAACACCTATGACAGCAAACATGTAGCAGACAGTCTTCACTCTTGTCAATCGTGAAATTCTTTCAAGCTTTACAATTGCCATTTTTGAGCAGTCCTTTGAATATTACTGATATTCATTTCAGCTGCTTTCATTGTAATCTAATACAGTATTGTGTCACCCGCTGGGACTGTACCTGTGACAGACACGGGTGGCTGAGGACTGTCAGAGAGGTGGGGAAAGCTGGCTAGAAAAGCAGAAGCTAGGCGCAGACCAACCACTGAGAGGAGCGTCTCCTTGCTGGTAGCATCCAATAGCCTATGTGTGTGGCCATTGGCGAGACTCGGCCCTTGGGTCGTCTCACAGAGCCGAGGAAAGAGTGGCAGAACTGCTGCACTTGATATCGAGTGATTGCAGTGAACAGAGTTACATGCAGGTAGAGGAACAAAGTAGACGTTGCAATATCCCTGAGGAAGGTGGTAGCGGGTTCATCTGTGGAAGACAGCAAGTCCTCTTTAGGGTTAACTATCACCAGTGTTGCCCAGAGTGCCAAGTCCATTCTTCTGTCATTTGCATGCCTGAGTCATTATGACAACTTTCAACATGACATGAGCATTTCCTGAATTCTGACTGGATGCTGGGTTGGCACCTGAAACAGCAAGGTGTGTCCAAAAATGATGATTTAGGCCGTCTCTATTCCATTTAGGCAAAACTAAGAACAGTGTTGTATAGTAGTGAAGAATAAACAGTTATTTTTACTCTGATATATTTTAATAGGCACATTTGTTACTGACAACAACAACATTTATTTATATAGCACATTTTCATACAAAAAGTAGCTCAAAGTGCTTTACATAATGAAGAATAGAAAAATAAAAGACACAGTAAGAAAATAAAATAAGTTAACATTAATTAACATAGAATAAGAGTAAGGTCCAATGGCCAAGGTGGACAGAAAAAACAAAAAAAAAAAAAAACTCCAGACGGCTGGAGAAAAAAATAAAATCTGTAGGGATTCCAGACCATTAGACTGCCCAGTCCCCTCTGAAAACTCAGAAAACTGAGTTTTCGGAAAAAATATTCAGCCCTAAAGAGTTAAATCATTCTTGAGGCAGATTGAAGACTTAAGTGCCAGCTTAAGTGAAAAATGAAAGAAAACGTACTAAGTAATTGCAACACAAACACTGACTTCATCAGTTTTAACGTGAAAAGATTCTGACAGAAGAAGAGAAGAAGCAGACTGTTTGGGTGGAGAAAAGAAGAGCTGCTCAGAAACAGCAAGCACATCAACCTCTGTGCAAACAAAAGCTAAATGTACAGAGAAAGAGGATGAAAACCCTAACCCTAATGCTCAAGTCAAGTGTATTCACTGCACGTTATCGTGCTGTGCGCTGTTACTGGTAATAATAATAATAATAAGTTTTATTTATGTATAGCCTCTCCTACACTCAAGGACACTTTACAATTCAATACACACATTAACAAGACAGTACACGAAAACAAATAATACCCACTGAAAAAAATGTGTTTTTAACAGAAGTTTGAAATGAATAAGAGATTTTATCTCGCAAAGACTGAAAGGAACATCATACCAAATTTTAGGGGCCATCACACTAAAAGTTCTGCCCCCCACACAGTTAGTAACCTGTATTTAGGTACAGTGAGTAACTTAGCGTCTGATGATCTTAATGCACAGGCAGCAGTGTAAGGAAGCAGCAGCTCCGACAGATAATGAGGGGCTAAACCATGAAGGGCTTTAAAGGTGATGAGAATAATTTTATATTTGATTCTTGAAGAAACTGGTAACCAATGCAAATCATAGAGGACAGGAGTGATGTGAGCAGAGTTTTTAGTGTGTGTAAGTAAACGAGCAGTAGAATTCTGGACATACTGTAATCTATTGAAATATTTAGTCGGGAGGCCATAAAACTATGAGGTGCAATAGTCCAGACGGGTAGTGATGAAAGCATGAATCGGTGTTTCAGAGTCTTTCACACTGAGGAAAGAATGTGGCAGAGATGAAAAAAAGCTGTCTGTACTTTTGAGCTAATGTGTGGTTGGAAAGTAAGGAGATGATCAAAGATGACACCAAATTACGGACTGATGGTGAGGGTTCAACCAGGATCCCATTGATATCAATTTTTAGCCCACGAAGGGTAGAGAGGACAGATTTGGTACCAACCAATAGGATTTCTATTTTATTAGGATTATCTCGTAAAAGAAAGTAGCTGTCATCCAATGATTGATTTCCTGAATGCAATCAGTCAGTGCAACTGGTGAAGATGTTGCAGTTGCATCAACGCTTATATAAAGTCGTGTTAAACCATACTGACGAATAATCGTACCTAATGGGGGCATAGAGATGTTACAGAGGATTGGACTGAGAACTGACCCTTGAGGGATATCTTGTGTGAGTGAAGTAGTGTCAGATTTGTGTTCCCTAATGAAGATGTAGTACTGGCGATCACTGAGGTATGATGTGAACCAAGAATGAGCAGCACCAGAGATACCAATACCTGAAAGTCAGAACAGTAAAATGTTATGGTTAACTGTATCAAATGCTGCTCTTAAGTCAAGGAGAACTAGAATAGCAGCCATCCCAGAATCTGTAGTTATAAGTAAGTCATTGGTTACCGTAAGTAAAACATTTTCAGTGCTATGTAGAGCTCTGAATCCATATAGAAAAGGCTCAAGCAGGTTATGTAAGTTTAAATAATCATACTGATAAATAAGAAAGTAGCCATTACAATAAAATATTAACATTAAATGAAGCTGAAAAGCCTTAACAAAGCAGTAGCCTTATTTAAGTTTTCGTTTTGACGTGATTGCAAACTTATTAAAGTCGCGGAATAATTAAAAAAATGTCAGTAAGTTCAAAACAGAACTGAATAAATAAACAAGATGGTGGTTGTATGGTTAGTTGGCAGGAAGGGGCGGGTCTGTAGAACCAGAAGTGACATCTGCAGAAAAGGAAGTGACATCGGCAGGACCGGAAAGTGGCGTCAGCAGAACCAGAAGTGACATTGGCGGAATCAGAAGTGGATGTCAGAGGACTCAAGTTCAGTCTGCTGGTCTACATGAAGGAAAAAGAGAGAAAGGCTTAGTGAACAGTGCCAACCCCTGGTTCGGTGGGTAACTACAATTCAAGCCCATATGCTGTCTCCCATGTGCACATGTGTGACAGCACTTAGACTGAAGTTAGACAGCCAGAGAGAAACATAAACTATTAGGTAGACATTAAGGTCATATACAGTAGTTTTCTGACCATATGTATGTATTTGTAGTGAATGAGATAACATAGCGGAGCCTTAAGCTTCAAGTGGAGTACCATAGACAAGAAGTTTCACTTTTTTGCGTGTATTGTCAACTTTTTTTCTTATTTTGTGTGAATCATGTGCTTTGAGTTTCATTAAAATCTTTGAAATGAAGACACTTGGACTGTTTTTTCTTTGTTTTTTGCACAAGTCATACAGTTGATGGAATGCTTTTCTGGTTGCTGCATTTGAACTGTTGTGAACTTCTTGGAAATCCTTGACAAACACATTGACATCTCAGTTTATTTCAGGGCCTCTCCCATCTGCAGCACTCAGATGTAACATGAGACTAAAGTGATCATGCAAGCCCAGAGACTGGAAACTATTTGACTGCCTCACATGATGTTCATCGATGTAACAACTGTGATGGACAGGGTTGTACGGCGAGGAATTCAATGTAGAAAGTTTTTGAAGTGTGGAAGTAAAGCCAGGATAGCACACAGACACAGGGAGAAGGAACACACAGGGTCTGCACCCATGTCACTTGAGCTGTGAGGCTGCAGGACTAAACACTGTGCCACCAGGCTGCAGCTTTTAAACAGAGTTTTCTAACTATGCCAGAAAGTGAAGCCCACAGCTGTAATTCCACCAGCTGTGCCAGCATGCGCTGAAGCAAGCCTGCAATGCAAGTGAATGTCACTGGAGAGAGAGCTCGACATCACTTTAAAAATGTATAATTAAAACCTGAATTTATGCATCTCTGACTTGCATACGCATATCATTTAAAAAAAAAAAATTCTTCCCTCTAGTATTCCTAAAAATGGAAAGTCTTAGCGTGACTGCTGCGAAGAAAAAACAAAGTGAAGGGGTAACCATGCAAAAAAAATTGAACGGCCCCTGGGTGGCACATATATTTCTAAAAGCAAGCTGTAGCGTTTGTTAAGACTCTTCTGCACAGAGCAGAGGTTAGCATTGCTTCTTCACTTGGACCCTGCTACAGATCCCGGGTGAAGTGCCACATGTGTGGTCTTTGCATGTTTTTGTGGGTCCCCTATGAGGACTCTGACACAATACAGGTCTTCTTCTCCTTCTTCCTCTTCATCTTTTCCCACTTCTGTGTGGGGTCAATGTGTCTGATCAACCGTCTCCAAATCGCTTGGTCCTGCACCTCCTCCCCAGTCAGACCCTTTTCCTTCAGATCTCCTTTTACTTTATCCATCCTGCTCTGCTTCGGCCTCCCTTACTTTCTCTTCCTCTGTACTGCCATTCCCATCACTCTTTTGCCCACATATTCATTGTCTCTCCTCACCACACGTCCACACCACTTCAGCTCATTTTCCTGTCCTTTCTTAGATATCTCTCAAACTTTTGTTGTCCCTCAGATTGTCTCATTTCTTATTCTGTCATTTGCTGTAACTCCACACAGCCATCTCCACATTCTCATTTCTGCTTCTGCTTTTCCTGTGCTCCCTTTACTGTCCATGTCTCAGACCCACACTTCATTTCAGGTCTTTACCACCGACTTAAAAAACTCACCTTTAACCTTTGCCTTAATTCTTCAATCACACAATCCTCCTGATACCTTCTTCCAATTGCCCCATCCAAACTGCTCTCTGTGGTTTATCTCTGCATCTAATTATCCATCTTGGGCTCCCACTGATCCTAGACATTTAAATTTATCCACTCGTTTCAATGGATCTGTCTGCAGGCTAACCTCTGAATCTTGATCATCATTAAACCTTAAATATTCTGTCTTGTTCCTGTTTGTATTCATTCCTCTATCATCCAAGGCCCTTCTCCATTCTTCCAACTTCCTGTCCACTTCCTCTCTTCAATGCAATGCCACCATTAAAAGCCTGCGCTGGGGGGATTGGGCTAAAATCCCATGAGCCAACGCATCCATAAGCAAATCAATGAGGTAAGGAGATCCCTGGTGCAGACCTCCTCTAACTGTCATCTTGTCTGTTACCCGACACTGCTTTTAACCCAAGGACTTCCTCTCCACTTCCTCCTTTCAATGCAATGCCACCATTAAAAGCCTGCACCAGGGGGAATGGGCTAAAATCCAACGAGCCAACGCATCCATAAGCAAATCGACAAGATAAGGAAATCCCTGGTGCAGACCTCCTCTAACTGCCATCTTGTCAGTTACCCAACACTGCTTTTAACCCAAGTCCTCACTCCCTCATTCTCATCCTGGATAAACCTCACATGCTCCTCTGGTTCTGCTTTCTCTTTCATGAACCTCCAGACCTCTTGATGTGGCACTCTATCATAAGCCTCCTCCAAATCATGAAACACCACGTGCAAACCTTTCTGTTTTTCTCCATGAACTGTCTTCAAATACAAAGACAGCATCAGTTAGTTGTTCCCCTCCTTGGTATAAAACCAAGCTGCTTCTCCCCTATGGTGGTCTTTTCCCTAAGTCTTCTCTCTATAACCCTTACCTAAATTGTCATTGCGTGTGACATCAGCTTTATCCCTCTATAGTCTCCTGAATATCACCCTTCTCCTTATAAATGGGCACCATCACGCTGCTCCTTCACTTTCCTGGTATTCTCTCCTGCCTTTTGACAAAATGCAAGTCTCAAGTTGATTTTAGTTGATCGACATAACACAGTCTGCCAATCAAATGTAATTTTACAGGCATACAAATTATAGTTTGGTTATATTAACCCTTTCAGGGTAGAGGTTGACTTTTGTCAAAAGGAGGGGTTGACGGTGGTCATCAACTGTAAATGGTGACAGAACCCGCCGTGCTTCCTACTCTGTTAGGTACGGTCTGATCTTGCAGATAGTGTACAGAATGAATCTGCAAGACAGAGATACAACATGGACCCTGAAAGATAGCTGGTTATCATTCACCACCCCAAGGATGTGTACTGACTTTGGCGGGTTTTAGTAAAAAATGAACCAAGCTCAACAGAGATGGAAATGCTAAACAGACGGTTGAACTGGAATAACAAGAAGGTCGGGCTTTGACAAATTGAGCCGGAGATGATGTTCCTTCATCCAGGTTACAATTTCAATAAGACATGTGGAGATTCAGACCGATACCGTAAAGTCCTCTGTAGGGAACGACAACTATGGCTGAGTATCGTTGGCATAGCACTGATTAGAGACTTGATGATGGGGTCAAGTGAGGAGGAGTGCATAGAGAGAAGAGGAGAGGGCCCAGCACTGATTGTTGTGGCACCCCAGTGCTTGCCTGGTGCACCCTATAATAAGCGAGGCTGATTGTGGACACCCATGCAATGCACTTTCTGCACCAAACACTATTTGCACCCTGAGTACACCTGCCTAACAGCAAAGTTGTCCCCTATTTCCTGTGTGAAGTAGCATAAATTCATTGGGCAAGAGCTCAGAAAGGCGTGAAAAGCAGATGTCACTCCCAATGTGTCCAATAGTTGTTATTTACTGTACGGTGAACAGGTCATTCCTTGCCATTGCAGATGCTTGTTTGCTTGACTGGGGATGAAGATTTTAGATTTTCTAAGTCTGTCTTGTTTTAAACACACTGAGCTCTAGTGGAAACGTGGACTCCAGTTTGATTGTCAATTGAGGCGATTTCTGTCTCCACAATCTTTCCATGCAGTGATGACTCTACCTTGGTCCATTAGGTAAATCAGTATAGTTGTACCATCCTGTTCAGGGGGGCCTCTGGATTACACTTTCTACTGCTTAGATCAGCTATGGTTGTAGCTGTAGACTTTATACAGAAAAAGGTGGGCTTAAAGAAATAAAGGCTAGCTGACTGGCTTGTCCCGAATCCCAGCTGTACCTCATTTGTCTAGCGCATATACTAAATCATTTGCGAGAATCACTCCTGGAGATGTCAGATGCTGCTAACTCGTCCCTGGCAGCATGTAGTATGTTCCTCCTAATGCCGTTTCCAGTAATGGTGCACAATGCTTGCTCTGCGGCTGCTCTGCAGCTAATGACAGCTAACAGAGCGGCAGATCTGCGCTGCCTTGTCTTCATGAGTGAAACTTGCTAACACGCGAGACCCTGGATGAGCGCTTCTCTGATACTTCAGCACAAAGGAGTGCTAATAAGACCATTCAGACCTGGCGGCGCGCTGCTTTTTGACAGCTGGTTGCTAGGCAACTCGCTGCCAAGCGCGGTCTTTTTTTATTTCCCTTCATTTAAGAGAAAAATGTTATTCAGTTTGGGGGAACATGACAAGAGTGATATAGTAATCAATAAAATCTTTGGATTTTCTCGGTTTAATTTTTCTTTTTTTTGCTCCCCTTTCGTCATGCAGCTGAACTGAACAATGCGGCAGGCTTCATTCCGAGCTGGGATGCCACTCTGATCCCAGTTGTTCGTTCGCACGCACGAATGCACGCTCACACGGACGTGCGCGGGAACTCAGGGACGGGCTTCTCGGACGCGCATCCTTGCTGTCTTTTCTCTCTGGTTGTTCATTAATGCTGTTGCCTCACGTCTCTGGTATCAGCCGTTGGTCTCTTCTCCTCTTCCCGGGTTCTCGTGGGTGTTCTCTATTATCTTAAAGATGAGCATAATGGATGAAATTCAATGTGATTAAATGTGAGTGCCATGGTGAATGTCTAGGACGGGTTCATGCCCAATGCTGCCAGGAGTTGACCAACTACCTATGAGTTTGAAAAAACGGGGGGCATAGAAGTTTTAGTGAATGGTGTCTAAGTGTTCCAGACCAGGGCTGGATTAACCATTAAGTAAAATAAGCACGTGCTTAGGGCATCGAGGGAAAGGAGCACCACAGAAATTTTCCATTTCAAGGTTTACCACTGACCATATGCTGCACAACTGCGAGTGGTCCAGCACATTAAATGAAAATATGACATATATATATATATATATACAATAATAAAAAATATAATAAAATAGTAAATATAGAGGTTGGGGGCACTAAAATCTTTTAAATACCTGTAAAGGTCTTAATCCAGCCCTGTTCCAGACCTAAAATAAAGTGCACAAAGACAAAAAAATGCCCGTCCAAAGCCGGTTCCAAAGGTTTTTATTGCCTTCATTTGAAGTGTAGTGATGTCAGCACTGTAAAAATTACTGTAAAGACCCCCACGGATCAAGAGATGAAGGAATCAACGTAGAACTCTGTGCAATGCTGGTGGAAACTGACCCTGAGAAGGATCACAAGTGTCTTCAGCAGTCACGCCTGACACCTCATTCATCAGCCACTCCTCAATGCCACTCATATCTGCCATAGCTCCTGGCTGCTTTGTCCCTGTGCCCACTCACATGTCACCAGCTCCCCTTTACTCAACTTACCCAGCCATCAGCTACACTTTCTCCCCAGCTCTGTGAACCAACCTGAGGCCAAGGTGGCCTCACGCCCAAGCCGATGAACTTCAGCAGCAGGGAGACACATCTGAAGTGCTTGTCAGGCTACATCCACACTACTCTGTTTTCATTTAAAAATGGCCTCTTTAAACTAAAATGATCTCTGTGCACACTAGCGCTTTCACATCATTAATGCTAAAACATCTGAAAATGCTTATGATGTAGAAGTGCATCTAAACTGGGAAAGCGTATATTGGCAGACAGGAAGAGGAAGTGTCCTCCATGCTAGACCTTCACACACGGAGGACAGCAATGGTGAGTATGAGAAACAAAGGAACAGACTGGACTGAACTGACGAGGAGGTGGAATTGTTTATAAGCAAAGTGAGCAAAGCAGCTGAGAGTACAGACTGAGAGTCATGTCAGTGCAAGAACATACAAATCAATTCGACTCTGTGTTTTCAAAAGCCTCAGTTTTCAGGGTTTAAAAACCGCTGGGGCATTGTGGATGAAAGGTGAAAACCAACACTAATGTCTGCATTTTTGAATGAGAATGTAGTAGTGTGGCCTTAAACTGCTGTGTCTGTGCCCACCTTTCATGCTAGCTGGTTGACTTCTCCAGGTAGCCTTGGCCACCTGAGGAACGTGTCCTTCTCAGGTCCTCTCAGGACGCTACACCGTCCAAACAGATACTGGTTCAGATACCAGGATGATCTGTTTTCAGCTGAGATCTGTGGAGTACAGAGGGTGGCTGCAGACCTCTGATCCATCGGCTCCCTCTAGAACTGTTTAAGGGTCTCAGGCAATGATCCTGGTACATGAAGAGTTGTCACCTTGTAGCTAGTCTGGGGTGCCAGTCCCAGATTTCACTGTGCATCATGACTATGGGTTGACCGTTCTCCACAGCAGCCATACCACTTGCACTTCAGAAAAGGTCACCCACCTGGAGCTAAGCATGCTCAGGCCCGGCCAGTACTTGGGTGGGAGAAAATCTAGGAAAAGCTTGGGTTGCTGCTGGAAGAGGTGTTGGTGAGGCCACCAGGGGGTGCTTACCCTGTGGTCTGAATGTGATCCCAATTCCCGAGTACAGTGATGGGAACACCATGCTGTAAAAATGGCACCGTCCTTCTAATGAAACATAAAACTGAAAGCCTGACTCTCTGTGGTCATAAAAGCTCCCTGGCCATCCTTCCTAAAGAGTAGGGTGTATCCCGATGTCCAGGCTAAATTGCCCACCATGGACTGGTCATTCTGTCCACCTAATCATCCGCTGTCTCTAACTGGCTATCTCTCTTACCACTTCAGCACCTAACAGCTAATGTGTGGTGAACATACTGGTGCAGAAATGGCTGCCATCACATCATCCAGGTGGATGCTACACATTAGTGGTGGCTCCCCACTCACAGAAGCGCTTTGAGTAGTGACAAAAGACCTATATAAATGTAAAAGAATTATTATTATAATTACATGCAGGTTTGATACCCAAGGACACCAAGCTGAAAAGGAAATGGTGAGATGGTAAGCAGTGGACATACAGGTCCAGACAGTAAAACAAGGGCTCTTCATGCTCATTATGAAATGCTCAGGATGGCATCAGCCTTAGCAAGTACTCAGTCAGTGTATAATGCAGAAATATAATACAATAATAAAGAACCATTACAAATCCTCCTCTATTCTGTTCTTTTCTCTGTATAACTGCTCTACCACTTGGTGCCATTGCCAAGCTGTTCACCTGCCCATGGAAAAGTCACCTGAGATACTGGGGGCCTTGGGCCCAAAAGATAGAAAGATTCAGTCATCAGATTAGAGGGCCAGTGGAGGTGGGTGACCAGTTGGCCAAGCACTCCAGTACTGACTGTGTCTCACTTTGTGCATTACAGTATATCTGATCGTGGAAGCCCTAGAGGCTGATTTTCTCCAGGGATGATGGTGACTGGAGTTATTGTTTTTCTCCCCTCCATTACCAGCTGACCATACCATAGTTCAATAATTAATTAATGGAGGGATATTGCTGGTTTTTCATTGGTAATGGATGGATGAGGGGACTGAGTGGCATGGAGTACAGTAGAGAGTGATTCCTTACTCATCTGTGAAGCCATAATGGAAGTACAACTACTACAGGTATGTACTTCTCCCAGTCGGCTAGAAGGATAATGGATGGACTGGGTAAACGTGGATGTCGGCAGCAGTTCATTCCCCCTGTCACAATAAGTGGCAGTGCTCCTTCAGGGTGGTCTTAGTTAGGACTAAGGACCCCGCAGGGTTGCACAAACGTTGGAGTGCAGAAGAACAGCCACCTTGAGGTCCTTGGGTGGTACAAGAGGGAGCTGCAGGGGGAGGACAGTCCTGGTTTCCATACAACCTGGAAGTGCTGAAGATGGCGGCACTCCCTTGGAGAAAGGAAGGAGAGAAGTAATTGTTTGGTTGTGTTCATTTTGTCTGGTGCTCAATTGTCCCCTACTGGTTAATCAGTTTCAAACAACTTTGTTTTTCTGTGTGTCTTAGTGTGCACTTATTCTGTAGTTAGTAAAATTGTAACATTTTTACTTTGCCTAAGAACTTGTCATGGCATTCTGTGCTTGCATTCAGTGAAGAGTGCTATGCAACAATAAACTGAATTAAACTGGACCCTCAGACTTTTTCTCAAGCCTGCAATTCAAATGTGAGTATTCAGAATGTTATAAAAATGTCATCATTTCATTTCCTCACTGTAGCTGTTTCTTTCTTCCAAATAAAACCAACAAGTTAGAAATTTCTAAACAAATTATAAGTGTGTGAAGACAGTAAAAAAAAAAGGGAATCATACAAGCAGTCTGCCAAAAGCATGCTGTCAATTTTATTCTGCACCTGTAAGTCAACAAGTGTTAGACAAAAGCAAAAATCACAGAGGCAAAGCCGAGTCAACCCCTTAACTGGAAAGGCGAATGTGGTTCAAGGGTAGTCGTCAACAAGGAATTCCTGGAAATGTGGCCCCTCTACTCGAGAATGAATAAATGTAGGATTGAGGCGATTGTCATTCATTAATATCTGCCTTTGTATCTGTTTAAAATCCACCTTGTCTGACAAGGACCCGAGTATTAAGGTGTAAACAGAATTATTTATTAAACATGCTGCCTATAGCTGAAGGCTGCAGATGTTGTAAGCAAGGACTGCTGATTCACACTGACTCAACATTTATGATGTGCTGGTAAAATAAACTCCTTATGCCGCCTCAACCGTGTCCTTCAGCCTTACAGCTTGACGTTTCCAATTAACAAATGTACTCTAATCATATAATGTGACATTTTCGTAAGAACAATGTCCTCCATAATTTGGTAACACTAACTTTGTATGTGACTGGATCACCACCTCTACTTTTACTCATTTTAACAAAAGAAGCAAACGTGTGCCTACTAGAACATCCATTTTCTAACCTGCATATGCGGTGCTGGGTAACAGGGAGTCAGTGCCAATCCTGGCAGCACTGGGCTTAAAGCAGAAACAAAGCCTGGCGTATTTTGGAGGGACGCAATGCTCTCTCCCTTAAATTCAATAATCTTATTTGGTAGCCTTTGCACATACTTTGGATATAATGCTTAAATATTACAGAAAGATAGTCATGACCTCTGTGGGCACTCAGACACCCAGATAGACAAGACACATATCAGCAATTCAATGGTTAAAAAAAGAGGTTTATTTTTAAAAAAGTAGATTGCTGGCTCTTTATACTGTAGTTAGTCCTGGTGATGAGTTTTTGATGAAGCTCTTTTCTCCAGTCTATTGGCTCCACAAGCCTGTTAAGTCTGTAGGTTCACTCTGTGGTGTCAGCTTAAGGCCTACACAGTAACCTACACAGTCTAGGAATTATTTTTGACTCTAGCATGTGTCACACACGTGCGATTGGGAGGCAGCTAGAGGGCCTGAATAATAGTAGTACGACACCAGACCAGGGGCTGGCAAGCTGCACTAACTCTCTCTCTCAGTCCTCTGAAGACCATCCACAGGAAATCCCGCTAGATTCTGGAACCATTGATGATGTCACTTCCGTTACCGGCGCCATTGAAGACGTCACTTCTGGGTCCAGCGCTATTGATGACATCACTTCTGATCCTGATGACATAACTTTCGGTTCCGGGCCCGATGACATCACTTCCTGTACTGGCTTTTAAAGCCACCATCTTGCTTCCAGTTCCAGCTTCCAGCTTCAAGTTAATCCAAAATGATGCTGCAAGAATTATTACAAGAACAAGAAAATACGAACACATAAACTCCAGTTCTTAAATCCTTACACTGGCTCCCGGTTAGGTTTAGGGCAGATTTCAAAATCCTCCTTGTAACATATGCAGTATTAAATGGCCAAGGTCCGGCTTACTTGTTTTAATTTTTCATGACTTACAACCCAGAAAGCACATTAAGATCTCAAGATGCCAGTCTGATTTTGACTCCAAGGATTAATAAAATAACAGTGGGAGGTCGAGCTTTTTGTTACAGGGCCCCTAAACTGTGGAATGGTCTGCCTGATACTATAAGAGATGCCCCTTCGGTCTCAGCTTTTAAATCCCGGCTGAAGACTCACTACCTCAGTTTAGCATATCCTGACTAGAGCTGCTGATTAACTGTACAGACTGCATCTATGTTGATAGTCTTTGGCACAAAAACATAAGTATCCATCCATCCATTATTCAACCTGCTATATCCTAACTGCAGGGCCGCAGGGATAGTTATAAATTGTTACTATCCATCCATCACCTATTCTGTTTCTCTTCTTGGTACTCAAATGTGGCACTTGGTGCCACTGCCTACCTGCCATGTTGGTTTGCCTGCCTAAAGAAAAGTCATCTCTGATAGAGGATTGCGGGAATCATCGGGTAGAGGGGTTCTTTCATCGGATTGGCTGGCCTAACACTGACGCAGCTGTGGAATGGCCAATAGTGGGAGGCAGCTTGATGGCCAAGGTCTCCAGGACACTGAACAAGTCCAAATCATATTATGGGATATCATCTACTGTTGAATTCTGCTCTGTACTTGTAATATTTCTGTTTTACTATTATATTGTATTGAGGGTTACTTGTGTTTTGTTTTGTATATTATACTGTATTTACCCCCTTTTTTTGACACCCACTGCATGCCCAACCTAACTGGAAACCTAACTCTCTTTGAGCTGCCTTTCCTAAAGCTTCTTCTATTTTTTTTCCCTACTAGGGTTTTCTTGGGAGTTTTCCCTTGTCATCTTAGAGAGTCAAGGCTGGGGGGCTGTTCAAAAGGCAGGGCCTGTTAAAGCCCATTGTGGCACTCCTTGTGTGATTTTGGGCTATACAAAAATAAATTGTATTGTATTGTATTGTACAATGGAGTTATGGCATAGCTTGATGTGCAACTCCTCAAAAATGTGACTACGTGTTGCCTCGACCAAGACACTAGAGCTGGTCAGTCTATTAAGGTGCTGTCATTTGAGGGGCGCCATTTATGAAAGATCAAAGGCCAAGCTTGGTCATCCAACTCTGATGATACTGAGCAGCAGGAGAAGGGCACTGCCACATGAACGGTTTACACGTGTGTGCTCTCTGTCTGGTGTTTGACTCAATTCCATTGGGCACTCGAGTGGCCGTCAGATGATTAAAAAAGGAAAATACACAAAATATACAACCTCACCACTCTCAAGGTAAAATTTAAACGGTAAACTAATTCCTAGTTGAAGTCACCAAGAACATTTCTACACTGTAAGATGGACGAGTTCACAGATTTGCCAATGGTTTTCAATGGGAGATTCTGAAATTGTAAAACTTATTTCAGTGTGATCTGCTCAAGTGATCTGAACAAAAATTGAACTGTCTCCACAAATCATCTCAAACTGTTTCAAAATGTCTAAAATCAAACAACATCACCAGGACCAGATAATATTTTCCCCCATGACACATATTTTTAGAAAGTCACTGTGCTCTACGGAAATTCCAAAGGACTGGAAAATGGCAAATATTATCCCATTATATAAAAAGGGTGACAGGGCAGATCCAATAGGCCAGTAAGAGTAAAGCGCATCACAAGAAAATTAAAGGAAGGAATTATTACGGATAAGGTCGAGCAGCACATGGCAAGAACAGGAGTTTTATTGAACAGTCAGCATAGCATGGGTTCTGAAGACAGAGATGTTTTACCAACATGCTGGAATTTTATGAAGAAAATTTGGAATCCATTATATCATTACAGAAGGACTTGGACCGCAGACAGACTTGGGCAGATTTGTGGCAGATGAAATTGTAATGTGAATAAATGTAAAGTATTACATGTAGGAAGTAAAAATGTGAGGCTTGAATACACAATGGGAGGTCTGAAAATCGAGATTACAATTTATGAGAAGGATTTAGGAATTGTAGTGAACTCTAAGCTATCGACTTCCAGACAGTGTTCAGAAGCCATTAAGAAGGTTAACAGGTCATATAGCGCCTTGATGTGTGGAGTACAAGTAACAGGAGGTTCTGCTCAGTCTTTATAACACACTGGTGAGGCCTCATCTGGAGTCCTGTGTGAAGTTTTGGTCTCCAGGCTACAAAAAGGACATAGCAGCACAAGAAAAGGTCCAGAGAAGAGCGACTAGGCTGATTCCAGGGCTAGAGGGGATGAATTATAAGGAAAGATTAAAAGAACTGAGTGTTTACAGTTTAAGATAAAGAAGATTAAGAGGAGACCTGACTGAAGTGTTTAAAATTATGAAGGGAATTAGTCCAGCGGATCGAGGCGGTGACTTTAAAATGAATTCATCAAGAATGCGGGGACACAGTTGGAAACTTGTTAAGGGTAAATTTCGCATAAACATTCAGAAGTTTTTCTTTATACAGAGAACCACAGACACATGGAATAAGCAACCAAGTAGTGTGGTAGACAGGAGGAGTTTAAAACTAGACTTGATGTTTTTTTTTAAAATGAATTAATTGGATAGGACAGGAAAGCTGTTCTTGTCTAGATTGTTCTAGTGTTCTAATGTTCTAAAATTTCTTTGAAGAATATGCAGACCGACAAACAGACAGACATTAGCTTTCACTATAGGTGCTTTACAATCTAAAAATGGCCGCAAATCTGTTTGGTGTAATCTATTTGAGATATCACAATAAAAATCAAACTGCCTTGACAAAACTCTTTGAAGATTAAGTGTGCCACATCTCAATAAAATTGAGTTGTTTCATGCGGACAGACAGATGGACAGACACAGGCTATCACAATAGGTCCATCCGTCCATTATCCAACCCGCTATATCTTAACTACAGGGTCACGGGGGTCTGCTGGAGCCAATCTCAGCCAACACAGAGCGCAAGGCAGGAAACAAACCCCGGGCAGGGCGCCAGCCCACCGCAGGCAACAGAAATAATTCACTCTGTTATGAATTATTCTGACCAGCAGGATTTAGAAATGAACAAATATTTCTCAACATGTTCCATTTGTGGACACAGCAAAGCTTCAAATGTTAAGGCCTTTAAATGCAAGCCTGTGGCACAACTGGACAGGTGCTTTGTGCAAATATATGTGAATGCACCAAAAACAAACCCCAAGAAACCGAATGAAAATGGTAAAACGTCAAAAATAAAGAAAACTCACCAAAATGGAAATGAAAGCACAAGAAGGCTAGCTGAACAACAACAGCAAGAGAAATCTAATTAATGTCCCAGCGAGGAATCGAGGCCAACAAGCGTTGTACTGTAAATAGCAGCAATAGTGCCCTTCATTACATTTAGTTTTTTAGCATGAAATATAATGAAATGCCTGAAAATATGACAAACCTTTGGTACAATTCTCAGTTCGATGTGACTTTATTATTATTATGTTTTTTTAAAAGAAACCAAACAGCTGCTTGGTAGATCTGAAGATGAGCAACTAAGGGAGAATTAAGTGAGATGAAACAGAACATCAGAAGGACAGAAACAGGCGTGCCAAACTGTCACCATAAACACAGCTATTAAGCTGTTATTTTAAGAACTCAGACGGCAGCTGATGTTGGATGCCATTAAAGTCGGGTGATATCAAAGAGTTATTGTGAAAACAAGTGGTAACAAAACTAGCTGGATAACACGATTCACGTCTGTCTGGAATGGGAAACAATGCACCTCAGAGGTGAGACGGAAGGCTCACTTTCAGAGGCGGTGGGCACTCTAACATGGCGCCTCATCAAGGAGTTACCTAGATATGTGCACGGGCAGTGATCGGCCGCGACAGGCACTGTGACAATATTTACTGTAGCTTATTCTGGCTGGGCCTAGGAGGCTCAAATGGTGAGCCCTGGAACAATCTGGGGTCATGAGAGTTCAAATTCTGTACCCACCCTGATACATTTGATCCTTACTCTGTCAGGATGATAAAAGTGGAAGATGCCCATGGTATGTGCTGCTTGCCACTCTCTTGTGCTGGAAAGAAATGAAATATTACAAGGACGGAGTGCTAGTTTAAGCCTTACCGACTTGCATTGTCTTTTTATGCCTTTGAATAATTCATGGATGATTGCTGAGTTTTTTTTTTTTATATCTGTTTTACTCATTTTAATTCTAATAGGACACTAAAAGTCTGCCACTGAAGACTTGGTGGGGTGACATCACTGCTGAGTGGAATGTTTTACATAACTGCTGCATGCCGAACACATGAGGTGGCCTTCACTTCAATAGGGGGTGCTGTGTAACTTGGAATGGTGGAGCCAGAAAGTGATGCAGTGCTTCTCAGATCCCACCATTTTTTTTTGCTTATCAGGTGGTGATTGGGCAAAATGCACTGATGGGTTCATCAGGCGAGCTGATCTGAGGTTTCTATTAAATGACATGAAGTAATGCATTTTAATACATTCTTGTTTATCATGGTGCTGGGAAGTGATGATGTGTTGCAGGTAAAGAGTCCACTGCATCTGTACCTGTGACTATGCTAATACTACTGGAAAACAGACGATGTTGTAACATATCCATTCTCTTTATTAAACTGAATGTCTGGGAGAAAAGTAGACATAGGTGTAGTGGTCTAATATATTGTCCAAAAGCAGCCAAAGTCCATAAAACAACACACTGTGTGGTTGTGTGCGGGAATGACACATCTCCAGACAGCTAAAGAAATTTTGGGGTGTCAACCGGGTCATCCCTTTTATTGTCTGTGGACAAACAAAAATAAACAAAAAGAAAATAAAGCTCTTTGGTGTAAGTCCTGAGTATGGGAATTCAACAAAGGTAGAGCTGAGGGGTTTGCAGTCCAGCGGGTTGCTCGAGCCAGTAATGATGCCTCCTTCTGGGATACCTGGGGTTTTATGACAGCTGCACCAGAAGGGGCGGGGTCAAATGCCTCCACCGGGCAGCTCCTTGGCACTTTGGGAGAGAAGAAGATGCCAAAGTTAGCAGCAGCGCCCCCTCTCGTCTCAACAGGTTACTACATACCTCGACTGAGCCTGCGAGGAGGTCCTCCAATGCGCATGTATGATAACATACACCTTCCAAAGGGTTGGTACCGTACTACAACAAAGACGAAGAAATACAAATCTAAAGAATAATAATGATTTAAATGTAAATATTCATTAAAAAAAATTATTATTTTAAAATTAAATATTTAAGAAGGGTGACCAGAGGGTGTGTTCCAGCTACAGAGTGATCCTGCTCTTCAAACTCCCAGGTAAGGTATATGCTAGGGGGCTGGAGGGAGGATTTGGAAGATTCATAGGTACAGGAGGAACAACAAGGATGCTGCTTGGTTCGAGAAACAGTAGACCAGCTCGTCTCCCTGATGCTGAGGATGAAGGGTGCATGGAGGTTTGATTACCCAGTCTACATGTGTTTTGTAGATTAGGAAAAAGCATGTGACTGTGTCCCTTGGCATGTCTTTTGTGAGATTCTGCAGGAATGTGGAGTGCCAGGGCTGCTCTTCTGTGCTATTCATTGCCGATATGAACGCAATGACAGCTGTGTCTGGGTACTTGGTGTTAAGTCAAATTTGTTCGCTGTAGGTTTTGGACTCTTGTCACCACTCCTGTTTGTGGTTATCATGGCCAGGGTGTCAGTGGGTAGTTGATGATGTCATGGTGTCCAGTTGGGGAGAGTAGGGGTAGCACCAATGCTACAGGCAGATGAAATTGTCCCCTTTGCATCATCTGACTGTGACCTTTGGTACCCACTCAAGCTATTTGCTGCCATGTGTGAAGTGGCTGAGATGATGAACATCACCTCCAAGTCTGAGGTCCTGGTTCTCTCTTTGAAAAGAGTGGATTACTCTCTCTCTAGGCAAAGTGGGAACAACTGCCCTTAGTGGAAGAGTTCATGTATCTTGGAATTTTGTTCACAAGTGATGGACAAGTGGAGCGTGAAAATGATAAGTGGATCAGAGCAGCGGTAGCTATTCTGAAGGCTCTGTGCTGGTTCATGGTAGCGAAGTGGTAGTTGAATCTAAAGACAAACAGTGGTCCATTCCTGTCCTCACCTATGGTCATTAGCCGTGGGTAATGACTGAAAGGATGAGATTGTGAGTACCAGCATCTGAAATGAGGTTTCTTCTCAGGGTGGCTGGACTGACACTCTTTGACAGGGGACCATAACCTGTACAGATGACACTAGGAACAAAGCAAGAAAAAACCCTGGAAGGCCACACACTCACACAGAGCTAACTTAGAACTGCCTGTGGGAAGTGGCGATAACTGATAGAGTCCCTGCTCCTCCAAATCGAGAAGACCTGGTTGAGGTATGTTGTAAAAATTACCCCAATAGCAAGGAATGGCTACAGGGATATCCCACTGGGTGTAGATCCTGTGAAAGACCCAGGACACTCTGGGAGGATTATATCTCTCGGCTGGCTTGAGAACATGTGGACATTCTCCAGGAAGACCTGAAATCTGTAGCTGGGGACCTTCTCCAGGAAAATCAGTTTCAGAAAATGAGGTGAGGAGAGATGAATAAATATAATAAGCGTGGCATGGTAATACTGCATGGTAATGCTGCCTAACAGGCCCAAGGTCCTCAGCTTATATCTTGTCACTGGTATTTGTCTGAGTGGCATTTACACATTCCTCCTCTGTGTCTGCTTGTGTTTTCTTCTGTGTATTCTGTTGTATCCTCTGCATCACAAAGATAAGCTGGTTAGGCTAGCTGGAAGGTACAGTATAAATGAACCCAGTCTGTGTGTGTGAGTGTGAGTGAGGATAAGTGAGTGTGACCTGTTATGGACTGGCTTCGTATCCAATATTAGGTTTTGTCTTGAGCCAAGTGTGACTAGGATAGGCACAGGCTTTGCCCAACAGAGAAATGAATATGCAGGTTAGAAAATGGTTGAATAATAATAATAATAATAATAATAATAATAATAATAATAATTCAGGAGATAGAGAGGAAGATCAGAAAGCTACTAACAAAATATGGCCTCCTGTACCCAAAGGTTGATGTAGACCAAATGTACATCTCCATTAGAAGTGGTGGCCATGGACTCGCTGAGCTGAAGAGTGCATACAGGAGCGCAGGTGTTGGACTTAGAGAATACGAGGTGTGGCAGAAAAGTAATGAGACTGGCAACACTGCAAGCGATCTGGCAACGCTGCGCTGTTGTCCTTGATAGAGCACGTGTATCAGTACCCTCCCATAGCTCAGTGCGAGTTTCAACTCCTTCCGTTAACTACGTGATTTTTGTGACTGCTATTAGCGAAGTTGTGTTTTTGGTTGTTCGTCACGCAAAATGGAACAGCGGAATTTGGAGCAACGTTGTGCCATTAAATTTTGTGTTAAGCTTGGAGAATCGGCAAGTGTGATGTTTTAAAAGTTAAAACAGGCCTATGGGGAACATTCTTTATCCCGAGCTCAAGTTTTTCAGGGAGGCCTTCAACTTCGAAAACCAATGAAAACATCGAACGTGTGAACACTCTTGTGAGATCAGACCGTCGTTTAACATTAAGAATGTTGAGTGAACAATTAAATTTGAACAGATTTACCGTTCATCAAATTTTGACTGAACATTTGCACATGCGAAAGGTCTGTGCCAAAATGGTGCCTGAAAAACCTCACAATTGAGCAGAAGGACAATCGAAAAAACGCATTCCTGTGGTTCCCCAGTCCCCTTATTCACCTGACCTCAGTCCATGTGACTTTTTCCTTTTTTTTAAACTGAAAAACGTCCTCAAAGGACGTCATTTCGGGACTTTAGAAAACATCCAAAAGAGTGTAACAGACATGCTGAAGACCATACCGGTTGAAGACTTCCAGCGCTGCTACCAACAGTGGGAACAACGTCTCCATTGGTGTGTAGCTGCCCAAGGGAACTACTTTGAAGGGGATAACATTGATGTTTGAAAAAAATAAAAACTTTGGTAAATAAAAAATCAGTCTCATTACTTTTCTGCCACACCTCGTACATCATGTTTGGAGCCCACAAATATACCAACATAAACATAAAAACAGAAGAGGAAATACTGTTTTGTCAAAATTAGTGAAGAAGTCAACTGCAGATACTTCAAGCAATAGCATTTAGTTTTGAGGCCATTAAGAGCAGGACGAAAGGTTCACTAATTGATGAAAACAAATTGAATACTGTACCTCTCCTGAAAACCACTCCATGGTCAGTTCTGCAGACAGACATTGAACAATTATGTTTACAAGAAACTGACATGTGTATAATTGGGAGTATTTGGCACTGTCTCCTTATGGCAGCTCAGGACCAGGAACATATCACATGTTATTATCAGGAGACTATTCTCTAGATGGATGTTGATACCAAGTGCAGGATATGCCAGCAAAGAAGAGCATGTTAATCATATTGTTGCTGGATGCTCAATGCCAGTACCAGAAGAATATATACATCAACAGAATTGGATTGCTATCTATATGAACTTGTCAATGCTCCATGAGCTTGGCCTCCCAGTGCCTGTTCATTGTTTCAATCACCTGTCTGAAAAGGTTGTCGCGATGGAGGACACCACCGTTATGTATGATATGGCTGTGAAGACCCATCATGCCATTGAAGCCAACCAACGGGACATGATAATCCATGACAGAAGCAAGTGGTGACATCTGCTCATTCCAGATGATGTGAACGTCTCAGTCAAAGATGTAGACAAACTCAGCAAATGGAAAGACCTTGAGATTGAGATCTGTCCGCTGTCTTTGTATCCCGCATGTGGGATACAAAGGTTTGGGTGATTCCAGTTGTAGTTGGGGCACTTGGAACTACTCTATTAGGTCTGACAAAGTAAAGTGAGTGCCAACCAGGAGCAGAATAATGCAATCTTTTGAACTGCCTGCATACTTTCTAAAGTCCTAACTTTTGGATAATAAAGCCAGCACAAACTTAGTAAAAAAAAAAAGAAAAAGATAATTTAATGTATTTACAAAAATCCAAATAAAGTGTGTGTCTCATGACAGTTTCAAGTTGAAAGTAGTAATGTAGTACCCAGAAGGTCTAGAAGGCAGAGAAGCGACCTCGAAACAAATGCACAGTAAATTGTGGACTAATGGAGTTGGAAAAAGCTTTTAGATTTCCAGAGTAGAGTCAAGTGTTACAAAGCTTAAACAGTCCCAAGGTTCAGAGTGATGAAACAGGTCTTCAAAATGCACTTCAAGGTCAATAGAGTGGGAGCAGTTCTGACGGGGAGGCGAGCTTGGCAGCGAAATGTGTGAGTGATGCTGTAAGTGTATCTAGAGAGAGAGAGGAGGGCACAGCAAGGCGGCAAGCAAAGACGGACTAGCAGGGGGCCAGCAGCCCGGAGGTTAAGCCACGCCCTTGACGATTGGCTCATTTGAATCTGTAATGTAAAAGGAGAAGTGCTGCGTTATGTAAAACGGCAGACTCATAATGCTTCATGAATGCGTAAGAGATGCAAAAGCACCTGCTAGATGCTGGCTGTACTTTGTGCTGTCAGGAAAGATTCATAGTTGGAGTGTACATGTCATTGTTGTTTTTTGTGTTTTTTAATTCTGGGAAATTAGGCACAATAAAAATTTGTTTGTACCCTGAACCTGGTCACTTTACTTGTGCCATGTACTTCACCATATACCACGTTTCCACTTGCATTACCCAATGATCTAGGAATTATTTTAACTGGCAGATATAAATTGGACCCTGAAATGTATGCCTGAAAACATTAAGTGAAATCTGGTAATGGGTCAAAATCCCTCCATAGACCTCCGCATTACGGACTGATCAATAACAATAAGAAATGTTTGACTACAGTTAATTCTGCTTGATGTGCAGTAACAATTTACTGAGTCCATGGGACCAATATTTCTTCACACTGGATATTAAATAACATTTGTTTAATAAATACATGAAATGATCTGATGAGGTGTGCCTCTCAGGGTTCTGACCTTTGGTTAGCAGTCTGTCCAGGAGACATATTAACCTGATTTAAAACCATACATTTCAACGGCAAAACAGGCAGAAGAGGTGTTTTCAATTCAAATGACAATGATTTCAATGGAAGAGCGACCTCATTCACCTTGAACTCTTGTCCTGCCAAGGATTCATGGCCAATGAATTACCCATTTGTTTTCACACATTTTCCCCTTATATGTTCTTCAACTCTGTAATGACCACTGCTGTTTTCTACGCTGTTTTGTACTGGGCCAGTCAAGTGGCTTTTGGGGGTGGCAAGTGTGGTGACCGCCCCAGGCCCCGCGCCTAAAGGGACCCCACGTTTGAGGTCTGCATGTCCCGTTTGAGAGAATTTGTCAAGTTGTATTCTCCAGTATATATACCTGTATATATATATATTTGAGATTGTTCTAAGTGGAACCCTTTAAAAATCCCTCTTCAATGTCAAATTCCACACATGTATGTCTTTGAAAACATTCCATAGTCCACCTTCATCGCCCGAAAAGGGTCGCCAGTATAATTCCGTCCTAAAATAGGTATAGCCCATTAGTCACAGAGTTGGCATCTGTTTTGAATTGGGAACAAATAATGGCTTGTTGCTTATGACTCATTCGTGTCCGGAGGACCTACCATCATTTCTTAGTCGATTCTTTGGTTCAGTTTGCTACAATAGGCGTAGTTGAAACAATGCGGGAAGTGTTTGGTAGTGGAATGCACAGCAATGTTTTATTACTGGTTTAGCCGTATCACTGTCGATGCCATGAGTGGAAGAGATCCTGGCGCACCTTTTTAATAGATTATATCGTTATACGTTGAAAAAGTCTGCGTGTTATCTTGCAAAAATGTAGCTGAATACTGTAATGAGAAAATCTGGTGTATGTTAACATTATTTGTATTAAATTTGCGTTTGACGTAACTGGCCCCATGTGAGGTTGGTCAGCCCTAGGCCCTGCACACCCCTAAGGCCGCCTCTGGGGCCAGTCACATCACTTCTAGAGAGACCCACCGAAGCAACAAGCTGATAAAGAAGAAAGGCTCAGTTTTGGGATGCCTTCTGGACCTGCTGGAGGTAGTAGTGGAGGAGAGAAAGAAGATGAAGCTGAATGCCATTATGAACAGTGCTGCACATCCTCTCTATCTCCGTATTCAGAGAGTATTTGTATTACACCAGGACCTCTATAATTTTAGTGTCCGTAACTGCATATTCACGTCTTAGTAAAGATTAGGGAGCCTTTTACCTTCCAGAAAAAGTCAATGAAAAATACCTCTGGGGTTATAGAAGTTCCATGCAAATGAACATGGCAGTAAACGTCCGTCATTTGAGCGGTTTCGGACTGAATTAAAATTACAGAGGTTCTCTTGTAATACTTTACTCTCCACATGGTGCAAAAAAAAATCCGATCCAAATAGGGCTTTAGGCACACCAACACATTCACCGTCAGTTTTACTGGATCAGCACACAATTTAGGTGTTATTTTTCACACTAGCATTTAAAATGCTTTACAAAACTATCCAAAACTTGTTTTTTCTATCTTAAAAATGTTGCAAGATTAAGACATTTTCTAAATATGCAAGAATACTGAGAAAATAATTTTTGCTTTTATTTTTAGTAGCTTTGACTACCGTAGTCTGCTATTCACTGGCTGTTCATATCGTTCTTTATGCAGCTTTCATTTCATTCAAAATACTGTTGCAAAATTTTATTTTTAACTTCAAAAGCTTTAAATGTCCAAGGCTCTGCTTACATATCTCAGCTTATCATTACTTACAAACCAAGGCACATTTTGAGATTTCAAGATGCTGGCCTACTTAAGATTCCAAGGATTCAGTAAATAACAGTGGAAGGTCGAACTTTCAGTTTCAGGGCCCCAAAGCTGTGGAATGGTCTGTTTGCTACTATTAAGAGATGCCCCTTCAGTCTCAGCTTTTAATTCCCAGCATACCCTGACTAGAGCTGCTGATTGGCTATGCATACGCCATTTCTGTTTGTTAGTAATTTGTACAAAAATATGAGTAATACGCAATATTTTTAAACTGTTACTATCCCTCCTTTTGTTCTGTTTCTCCTCTTGGTATCTGGATGTGCCACTGCTCTACTGCCAGGCTTCCCTCCTGTGTATGGAAAAGTCATCTTGGATAAAAGAGCATTGGAATCATCAGATTGAAAGATTCTCTCATCGTCCACAACAGACTCCACTATAGAAAACCCAGGAGTGGGTAGGTCGGCCAGTTGGCTGCAGTCTCTAGGACTGCAGCTTTATTTTTGAGTTTCTCTTTTACAATTTTAATCTCCTTTGTTGTGGCCATAATTCATCAGTTAATTAATGGACAGATATTGTTGGTTTCCATTTATGTTTAATCAGTTTCTATCTTTTTCTCCATGTGTTTTACCAAATCAGCATTTATATGTGTTCCAGTTGTGTATTTATCAGTTTGTACATCTATACTTTGTGAGACATGCCCGGACACCACCAGACTGAGGCCATATCTTTATAAAACACACACGTTTATTTACATTTCTCCAAACACAGTCCCACACAGCACACAGTGCTCCCAGCACTAATCACCCCTAATCCAGGCCTTTCTCTCACTGTCTGTGGGCTGCCTTTCCTTTCTCCACAGGAGGTTCGTCCTGCTCCCACTCCTGAGTCTAGCTCCCTGACTGTAGGGAGGCGGCCCCTTTTATTTCCACCTGGATGTGCTCCAGGTGCTTGATGACGCTCTTCCAGCAGCACTTCCTTGTGTGGCGGAAGTGCTGCTCTTGCACCTGGAAGCAGTCCGGGCGTCCCTGGAAGGCTCTTCTTCCATCTTCCCGGGTGTGTCGGAAGTAAATGTTTCCCAGGCTCCATGAGGCAACGGGCTTAAGCCTCCTTGCTCCTCTCCCGTGGTCCTCTCCCGATCCAGGGCAGTTGCCACCTTGTGGCTCGGAGAATGTATTTGCCACCTCCCGGTCCTTCCAGGCATCCTGGCTGGGTCTGGCCCTCAGCCGCCTGTGACAACTTGTACTTTAACTGAAAACTGTTCACAGTGCTGTGCCCCTGCACTCAGTGAAGAGTGCTATATAAATAATAAATTATACTGTACTGTATTGTACTTTCAAATTACTTAGCAGAAGTGTGTCAAGAAACACTACTGGACCGCCTTTACACCTATGGCAGTAAACCTATATTGTGCCTCACCGTGACTGTGATGGCTGTTTTCATCTTTAGCCACATCAAAAGTGCTCCTTCTTTTTAGTAATTTTAGTGTGTATTGGAGGAAGGGTTGTTGTTATTTGTTATAATATTTATTGATTTAGTGAGCTTCATTAGAAAGCTAAATCCCCCCTTGTTGACAAATTATCTATCTATCTATCTATCTATCTATCTATCTATCTATCTATCTATCTATCTATCTATCTATCTATCTATCTATCTATCTATCTATCTATCTAATAAAGCAGTGTGATGAAGGCCCAGAGGACAAGAGTGATGTTAATGGAGGTTCCAAATCCTCAACCCTGCTCAGAGGTGCCTTTTCTAAAGATGTTGGTACATTTTGGGCAGTGAAACCCAGCTGAGGTTTATGCTTGCTCACTAGGATAAGTATTTTCCTAAACATAAAACAGCTCCTGGCAGCATTAACATGCCAAGTACATTCTACTAAATGCAGCCAAAATGAAAATAAAACAAGAATGAATATTAGATCCTGTGATGTTTACACTTGAACAGATGAATTTGATGGCAATGGATCTGACAAATTCAACTTTTATGGCTCATAAGCTCTACAAACATAACATTAACATTACCGCTGTCAGTGAAACCTGGCGGGCAGAGGGGGATTAGCTGAAGGGAGAGGCAGGCGGATACACTTTCTTCTGTAAAGGTTATCCAGAATGTAATCAGAAAATGTCTGCCATTGGTTTTGCTATAAAAGAACAAACTGATCAACCACTTGATTGATCTCCCAATTGGGATCAATGAGCGCCTCATCAATCTCTGCACTCAGCTGGGCAACACTTTGTCAGCCGTTCTCATTAACGCCAATGCACTGAAGATTATTACCGAAGAAAAGCAAAATGTGAGCAACTTCTGTTCCAAGATACACTAAATCTGACTCACCGTGCAAAGACAGGATAGGATCGTTCTCTGGGGTATTTCAGTGCTCAAATAGGGGAAAATTCTGGAAAACAACTGGTGCTATTACTAAGTCAAACAGCTTCCTACTGCTCTGCAAATGCACCAGACGTGGTATTGTGATGATAAACAACAATTTTCCAAAAGCAACAAGCCCAAATCCATATGACAAAACAATTATATGTTAAAGATTAAAATTATAACATATTAAGGGAACATAATTATTATATGTTAAAGACTAAAATAGGTAAAGGTTATTTCTACACTGCTAAAAGTAAAGACATTTAGACACAAAATCTTTTCACTCCATTGCCTTCATTATACACTTGATGAAGGGTTCTCAGCTTAAATAATGTACCTCTAGCCCACTTTTTATTCTTTTCAGTGTTGAAATATTCCTAGTTTTTGCTGGTGAATGCTGATGCAGACCTTTACTAACTCCACTTCAGATTATGTCACTGTGCGCCTTTGGATTAATCATGCAAGCCGTTAGTGGAACTGTGGCACCTTAGACTAATTACTGTTATGTTTAAGGCAGGGTTCCTCTCCGGGCTTGTATTTAAATATCTCATATCATGTATGTTATTATTTTTATTGATTTATATGTTTAATTAATTATTTTCTGTGAATTTTCTTGTGGCAGGATTTCTTAAATGGTTGGGTCACTCTTCCTTCACCCTTCAGGGACTGCCCCCTGCCAACAAAGGCATGCTGGGAAATAAAATCCCTTTGTAGTTTTTTTGACTGTGCTCTGGTGGAGTTTGGTGGGTCTTGTAAGTATTTGTATTTTCTTAGATTCTTTGCTCTGGTTCTTTACTTATTTTGTTCTCTTTACTGGATTTTTCTATTTGGGGACTTGTTTACTTTGGTTTGCCTTTTAGCCAGGTCCTTTTTGCCTATTTTGTTACTCATGTTAGCCAATTTTGTTGTCTTTTTATGAAGATTTTTCATAGATTTGCTCTTTACAAGCTAGGGTTTGATGGTAATTCTCTCCCTTGTGGGGCATTCTATGTGTATTTCGGGACATTTCAGAGTATATTGTTGAACTTTGACAATTAAGTGCATTTTGGGCTGATGTAGGCCAGAGCCAGCCAGTCAGGTGGAAGATAAGCTGCATTTTTGTGCTCCTACTCTGGGCTGGCTGGTGGGATTTAGGTTTGGAAGCATCAACAAAAAAATTACTACTACATATTAGATGTGTAAAAAACACCAAATATTTAATGTGACTTTAAAGTACCAAACAATAACACAACATATTCATAAAAACAAGGAACATAAATCAAGTATAATAAATTAAACTACGGTCAGAACAAAGTCTCAGAAAAACATGACAATGATGAGAGAAAACAGATTTTGTTCAGTGATAGAGAAATATGATTTTTGTATGCCCTTAGTGTTGTTTTAGAAATAAAACCTCCCAAAATTCTTTAATGACAGCTTGAATATAAACAGAGGTGTCATTATCCAGCTCATCCTCCTATTCATGAAGCACTTACTGAAGTGCCATATTATACTGAGCAAATGAAGAAGTTTAGCAAGTCTTCTACTCTAATAACTACTTCAACTAAGATAATAATATTTCTCTGAGTGACACAGAAAGCTTAAAAAACTTTCAAAAACCATAAAGTTAATTTCACCTCTAATGTATTCACTAAACAACCTGGTATGTCAATTTCTGTTGAAGTTGAAGAGGATCACCTTGATGTTGGGAGAGAGCAATTACACTGATTTATTGGGTCAGTCAAGTTTCTGCCATGTGCTGTTCCTCTTGTAAACTATCGATTTTATAAAAATAATGAGAGCATAATTGGGGATTGTATAGGTTAGGAAGTTTAGCATCTCATTAGCTTTAATAACAACTTCAGCAATTATAACAATACCAGTAACGGCACACATTCACTTGACTTGAGCATTCCTAGTTGTAATCCTCTTTCTCTGTACGTTTAGCATTCATTTGTTCAGAGGCTGATGCCCTTGCTGCTTCCTGAGCAGCTCTACTTTTCTCCAACCTAGCAGCCTGCTTCTTCTCTTCTTTCGTCAGCATCTTTTCACGTTTGTAATGACTTAGTACGATTTCCTTAATTTTCCACTTAAGCTGGCACTTAAGTCTTCAATCTGCCTCAAGAATGATTTAAGATATGAAGGAGTAGGGGAAGTGAAGGCGAAGGTGGTAGGGGAGAGAACGGAGCCCGTCCGCATGCGCCGCATGGCCGCCCTCCTGGCCACTGCTGAGAGTTGATTCTACAATAAAATAAAATAAAAATAAAAAGAGGAATAACCTCTATAGTAGATGTCACGTACCAAATTTCAGGTCAATAGGTCAAACGGTTTGCGAGCTACAGGTAAGTCTTGGACAGACAAACGGACAGCCACAATAGCATATTATATATAAAGATTTTCTCAAGTGGAGGTTGAAGAGGATCCTCCTGATGTTGGGGAAGAGGCAATTATACTGATTTACTTGGTCAGTAAACATTCTCTAATGTGCTGTTCCTCATGTAAACTTTATTGATTTTATAAGGATAATGTGAGAATAATTGGGGACTGTATCATTTAGGAAGTTTTGCATCTCTTTACCTTTAATAACAAATTCAGCTATTATAGCAATATTTCCTCAAGTGGAGGTTGAAGAGGATACTTCTGATTTTGGGAGAGAGACAATTACATCGATTTACTTGGTCAGTAAACATTCTCCCATGTGCTGTTCCTCATGTAAACTTTATTGATTTTATAAGAATAATGTGAGCATAATTGGGGATTCTATAGATTAGGCAGTTTTGCGTCTCTTTACCTTTAATAACTACTTCTATTATTACAATATTTCTTTCAGTAGGCATGGAAAGCTAAAAAAATCTTTCAAAGTTCATAAAGTTCATTTCATCCTCCAATTTATTCACTAAACAACTTTGTATGTCAGTTTCTGTTGAGGTAGTGTGTAGGCAGGCAGTGTGGTGGAGTGGTTAAGGCTTTAAACTTCAAACACCCGAGGTTGTGGGTTCAAATCCCACTGCTGATGATGTGTGACCCTGAGCAAGTCACTTGACCTGCCTGTGATCCAATTGGAAAACCAAAAGAAATGTAACCAATTGGATCGCAAATGTTGTAAGTCACCTTGGATAAAGGTGTCAGGCAAATAAGTAAATGTAAGTTTGAAGAGTGTCTAAATTAAATCAGACAGTCAGTTGATGGTGAGAAGAATTCCTTTATTGACACGACACGTACGTGGAAACACAAGACTGACTTACAGATGGTGGTAACATCTCTTAAAGACACGTGTCAGATGTACGCGATTACTTTTATTTCTCATGTCTTTGCTAGATACTGATACACAGGACCCTTGGAGTCAGGATTCTGCTACGGTAGATTGTGCTGATTTTCTTATCAATACTTTTCCTTGCAGAGATGTTGCAGCGGGACTGTGTCACAGATCAACAGGCTTTAATTAAAATGCTTTCTAAGAGTGCTAAAGGCAAAAGCTAACAGTTAAAAAATATAGAATCAATATATTTATATCAACATAATCAATACATAATAAAATAGTGAAGATCAAATTCCATCCATCCATCCTCTTCCGCTTATCCCAGATCAGGTCACGGGGGCAGCAGCTTGAGCAGAGATGCCCAGACTTCCCTCTCCCCGGCCACTACTTCTAGCTCTTCCGGGGGAATCCCAAGGTGTTCCCAGGCCAGCCGAAAGACATAGTCCCTCCAGCGTGTCCTGGGTCTTTCCTGTGGCCTCCTCCCGATTAGACGTGCCCAGAACACCTCACCAGGGATGCATCCAGGAGGCATTCTGATCAGATGCCCGAGTCACCTCATCTGACTCCTCTCGATGCGGAGGAGCAGTGGCTCTACTCTGAGCTCCTCCCGGATGACCGAGCTTTTCATGCTATCTTTAAGCGAAAGCCCGGACACCCTGCGGAGGAAACTCATTTCAGCCGCTTGTATTTGGGATCTCGCTCTTTCGGTCACCACCCATAGCTCATGACCATATATGAGGGTAGGAACATAGATCGACAGGTAAATTAAGAGCTTTGCCTTACGGCTCAGCTCCTTTTTTGCCATGACAGATTGATGCAGAGCTGCATCACTGTGGACGCCGCACTGATATGCCTGTCGATCTCATGCTCCATTCTTCCCTCACTCGTGAACAAGACTCTGAGATACTTGAACTCCTCCACTTGGGACAGGATCTCGCTCCCAACCCCGAAAGGGCACTCCACCCTTTTCCGGCTGAGGACCATGGTCTCGGATTTGGAGGTGCTGATTCCCATCCCAGCCGCTTCACAATCGGCTGCAAACCGATCCAGAAAGAGCTGAAGATCACGGCCTTAAGAAGCAAACAGGACAATATCATTTGCAAAATGCAGTGACCCAATCCTGAGCCCACCAAACCGGATCCCCCCCAACGCCCTGGCTGTACCTAGAAATTGTGTCCATAAAAGTTATGAACAGAATTGATGACAAAGGGCAGCCCTGGCGGAGTCCAACTCTCACTGGAAATGGGTTCAACTTAATGCCGCCAATGCGGACCAAGCTCTGACACCGGTTGTACAGGGACCGAACAGTCCTTATCAGGGGGTCCGGTACCCCATACTCTTGGAGCACCCCCCACAGGATTCCCCGAGGGACACAGTCGAATGCCTTTTCTAAGTCCACAAAACACATGTAGACTGGTTGGGCAAACTCCCATGCACCCTCCAGGACCCTGCCATGGGTGTAGATCTGGTCCACTGTTCCGTGAAAAGGACGAAAAACACACTGTTCCTACTGAATCCGAGGTTCGACTATCTGACGGACCCTCCTCTCCAGGACCCCCGAATAGACTTTTCCAGGGAGGCTGAGGAGTGTGATCCCTCTGTAGTTGGAACACATCCTCCGGTTCCCCTTCTTAAAGAGGGGGACCACCACCCTGGTCTGCCAATCCAGAGGCACTGTCCCCGATGTCCATGCAATATTGCAGAGGCGTGTCAACAAAGACAGTCCTACAACATCTAGAGTATTGAGGAACTCCGGGCGTATCTCATCCACCACCGGGGCCCTGCCACCAAAGAGTTTTTTGACCACCTCGGTGACCTCAGTCCCAGAGATGGGAGGGCTCACCTCCGAGTTTCCAGGCTCTGCTTCCTCTCTGGAAGGCATGTTAGTGGGATTGAGGAGGTCTTCGAAGTACTCCCTCCACCGACCCACAACGTCCTGAGTCAAGGTCAGCAGCGCACCATCCCCACCATACACAGTGTTGACACTACATCGCTTTCCCCTCCTGAGACACTGGATAGTGAACCAGAATCTCCTTGAAGCCATCCGAAAGTTGTTCTCCATGGCCTCCCTAAACTCCTCCCATGCCCGAGTTTTTTCCTCAGCAACCACCAGATCCACATTCCGCTTTGTCTGCCGGTACCTATTAGCTGCCTCCGGAGCCCTACAGAACAAAAGGGACTCCTTCTTCAGCTTGATGGCATCCCTCACTGCCGGTGTCCACCAGTGGGTTTGGGGATTGCTGCCACAACAGGCACCGACCACTTTACGGCCACGGCTCCGGTCAGCCGCCTCAATAGAGGCACGGAACATTCTGACTCAATGCCCCCCACCTCCGTCGGGACGTGGTTGAAGTTCTGCCGGAGGTGGGAGTTGAGACTACATCTGACAATATGTTTGGGCCTACCAGGCCTGACTGGCATCTTCCCCCACCATCGAAGCCAACTCACCACCAGGTGGTGATCAGTTGGCAGCTCCGCAAGTCTGATGACACAACCACAAAGTTAATCATCGAACTGAGGCCTAGGGTGTCCTGGTGCCAGGTGCACATATGGACACCCCTATGCTTGAACATGGTGTTCGTTATGGACAATCCGTGACGAGCACAGAAGTCCAATAACAAAACACCGCTCGGGTTCAGATCGGGGGTGGGGGACATTCCTCCCAATCATGTCCTTCCAGGTCTCACTGTCATTGCCCACGTGAGCATTGAAGTCTCCCAGCAGAACGAGGGAGTCCCCAGAAGGAAAGCCCTCTAACACCCCCTACAGGGACTCCAAAAAGGGTGCGCAAACAGCAGTTAGGACCCTTCTCCCCACCCGAAGGCGGAGTTAGGCTACCCTCTCATCTACCGGGGTGAACCCCAATGAACAGGCTCCAAGTCGGAGGGCGATAAGTATGCCCACATCCTCTCGGTGCCTCTCACTGGGGGCAACTCCAGAGTGGTAGAGGGTCCAGCCCCTCTCAAGGAGATTGGTTCCAGAGTCTAAGCTGTGTGTCGAGGTGAGCCCTACTATATCTAGCCAGAACCTCTCGACCTTGCACACTAGCTCAGGCTCCTTCCCCTTCAGAGAGGTGACATTCCATGTCCCAAGAGCCAGCTTCTGCAGCTGAGGATCGGACTTCCAAGGTCCCTGCCTTCGGCCACCACCTGACTCACCCTGCCTCTTTGGGCTGTGCCCGGCCGAGCCCCATGGGTGTAGGCACGGCCACCAGGTACTCGCCATCGAGCCCCACCTCCAGGCCTGGCTCCAGAAGGGGGGCCCTGGTGACCTGCGTCCGGGCAAGGGAAAACACCGTCCAAAGATTTTATTCTTCATTGTAGGTTTTCTGAAGATCAAATTTATCAGTAAAAATCAACTCTCACAGATGACAGTTCTGATTTTGGGGAAGAGGCAATTTAACTGATTTATTTGGTCAGTAAAGGTTCTCCCATGTGCTGTTCTTCTTATCGATTTTATAAAAATAATGTGGGTGTAATTGGGGATTGTGTATATTAGGAAGTTTAGCAGCTCTTGAGTCCTAATAATTATGTCAGGTGAAGTAAGCGTTTCACCTCTAATTTATTCACTAAATGGCCTGATGTGTCAGTTTCTGTCGAGGTTAAAGAGGATGTTTCTGATGTTGTCGAAGGGGCAATTACGCTGATCTACTGTGTCAGTAAAGGTTTTCCCATGGGCTACTCCCCTTGTAAACTCTATTCATTTTATAAGAATGATGTGAGTGCAATTGGGGATTGTTAGCTTTTACATTAGTGTTAGAGGCCAAAGGACAGAGTGACGCCTTTCACTGTTTCTGCTAAACACAAAACCTGCCATATTTATGAACAAGAAAAAAGAAAAAAAAATCCCTTAAAGTAACATGGAACATTTTTGCGCTGACGTAACTTTTCTATTTCTTTTTAGTAAGTCTGTAACAGAGCAGAGTTGAAGACACATTCACTTCAGGTTGACAGTAGTCCTTCTGACAGACCCCGTAGACAATTTTTTCTTCCAGAATAAGACGTGTTCTTTTCTGAGAATGTGTTATTTGTAAAGTCTAAAATAAGATGACCCCCTCCATCGAGGAAAAAATCAACAGAATTGCTGTATACGTGTGTGCTTAAAAATGACTCGATTCCTTAATTGCTAGGCATGCTGGAGTTTAAACACTTAAAAGAACTCTGCAATATTTTTGATGGCCACAAAATTAATTTAAAGAAATTAACCAAGCGTGTAAGAGCTTGGGATGTTTCATTGGTCCACCAGGATTTTACATTCTCTATTTATGGATGATTTTTTCCCCGTTCTGAGGGCAACAGAACCATTTCAGCAGTCTGAGTTGATTTCCTACGTTTTCCCACTTTGTCCCATTAACACACTGCCGTCTGCTTTTGCAATGCTAGACATTTTCACCGAGGTTTGTGTTTGCCTAGATACCTCCAGAGATTACGTCTAATTGCAGAGTTCAGTATATTTTCTGAATTTGGAGGGACTTCAGTTCTCCTTTATGGTAGTTCTTTTCACATTGTTATCAAATACTGTGGCAGAATCCAAACTTGGAACAAAGTCCTGGCTGTGTTCCAGGACAATAGGGGAGAAATTGAAGCTTTGGATGTTTTTTCTCAAAGTTCTTTGAAAGGTTTTTCTGTGGGTGTTATTGTTCTGTCTGAGCTCTTTGCCTTTGATGTTTCTCTTTTCACATTTGTTTATTCTTTGATTTTTTTATCTTGTTAATCAATATACACTCACTGAGCAAATTATTAGAAACGCCTGTACAGCTGCTTATCCATGCAATTATCTAATTAACCAATCATGTAGCAGCAGTGCAATGCATAAAATCATACTGATGTGGGTCTGGAACTTCAGTTGATGTTCACGTCAAATGCTGTAATGGGAAAAAAAATGGAATCTCAGTGACTCCAGCCGTGGTGTCACTGTTGGTGCCAGATGGGCTGGTTTTAGTGATTCTGAAACTGCTGATCTCCTGGGATTTTCAGGTACACCAGTGTCTAGAGTTTACTGAGAACAAAAAATATCCAGCAAGCAGCAGTTCTGAAACCTGAAATGCTTTGTTGATGAGAGAGGTCAGAGGAGAACTGCCCGACAGGTTTGACCTGACATAGAGATTATGGTAACTCAGATAAGCACTCTGTAAAGCTGTGGTGAGCAGAAAAGTGTTTCAGAATGGATAGCACGTCAAACTTGAGGCAGATGAGATACAAAAGCAGAAGACCACGTTGGGTTCCACCCCTGTTAGCCAAGAACGGAAAGCAGTGGGCACAGGCTCAGCAAAGCTGGACAGCTGAAGACTGGAAGAACGTACCCTGGTCAGATGAATCTCCATTTCTACTGAGGCACACAGATGACACAGTCAGCAGCATGAATCCATAACCCAATCTGATTTGTGTCAACAGTCCTGGGTTTTGGTGGTGGTATAATGGTGCAGGTAATGCTTTCATAACACTTTGGGCCTATCAATACCAATCAAACATCGCTTGAATGCCACGACCATCTGAGCTTTATTCAGAATTCAGCTGCCCGTATTATAATTCAGACCTCTTTCATGAAACACATTACCCCATCTCTTAAACAGCTTTGTTAGCTTCCTGTAAAATTTCACATTGATTGTAAAATTCTTCTACTTACCTACAAAGCACTTCATAGCCTTGCTCCATTATCCCTCTCTGACCTCATACATGTTTATGCACCTAATCGCACTCTTAGGCCCTCTACTTCTGGTCTTCTCGTCACCCCCTCTGCATGCCTGATCACAATGGGCTCCAGGGCATTTAGTTGTAGTGCTCCTCGACTCTGGAACTCACTGCCACAAAACATTCGGGACACAGATTTCTTACTTATTTTCAAATCTTATCTTAAGATTTACCTGTTTAGATCGGCTAACACTACATGTCCTTAGGCTGTATTCTTATTACTGTATTTTCAGTTGATATACGTATATGTGTATGTGTACATTCATGTTTTTGTTGGTTTTATGATTTTATTATCTGTACGGTGTCCTTGGGTGTTTAGAAAGGTGCCTTGAAATAAAATGTATTATTACTATTACTATTATTGTTACTAACCATGTGCATCCCTTCTTGTCCACAATTCACCCATCTTCAATGGCTATTTCCAGCATGACAATGCACCATGTCACAAAGCAGAAGTCATCTTAGACTGGTTTCATGAAGATCGCGATGAGTTCAGTGTTCTTTAATGATTGTCCCAGTTATTGAATCTGAACCTAATAAACACCTTTGGGATGTGGGAGAATGGGAGATTTGCAGTGTGAACGTACAGCCGACAAACGGTGTGATGCAATCAGGTCAATGTGGACCAGAATCTCCAAGGAATGTCTCCAACATCATACCATGAAAAACTGAGGCTGCTTTAAGAACAAAAGGTGGTCCTACACAGTAAAAAGATAGTATTCCTAAGATTTTGCTCAGTGAGTTTATAGTTATGTTTTTTAGTTTTAGTTTATTATTTACTCAATTTTTTAATATTCTTCACATTGTCTTCATTGTTTTCCCTTTTTTAAGCCCCAAGGGGTGCTTTCTTGAACTTGGATTCATTTAAATTCTTTTTCTGAAGGAAATACATTTTTCCTTCCCAAAAAAAAGCATTTGGAAGAATCTGGATGAGATATTGAGACAGCTAAACTGTTAGCTAAAGAAACTGGCTTGATAGACTGAATGGTTTCCTCTTGTTTGCTCAATGTATTATGTTCTTATTGTTTTCTGTTACATTTTTAATACACAGTATCATTTAGGTTGCGTAAGTAACGTCATTAGTTTTAAGTTTACCTCAATGCCATGTTGCTCATGGATTATGAGGTTGCTAGAGGTGGTCTTCTAGAGGCTGCAGCTTGTGTCGTCATCAACGTGACAATATAAACAGACTCCATTTTTGAGCTTCCCACTGCCCAACTTGGTGGAGTCCCCGATACTTTATTTTGTATTTAACACTAGAATCCCTGAAGCCTATGAAAAAACTTGTAATCCCGGGCCACCTTAAATTCCTTTGTACCTTTCCATTAGCGTCATTTGTGTTGTCAATGTGTTGATCAGCACAAGCAGCTAGCAGCTTGCTATCCCATCCCCTCCACTGCCGCAGAAAGGGCAAAAAGTTCTCCCAGCTCAAGTCTTGTTGATCTGGGTGTGAGGTGTCTGGAGTTGTAGAGGATAAATAATATATCGTTATTTGGAATACATGCATTTCATGTATGTTTTGTGTCTACAAATATCTGTGTAACTGTAGGATGACAGCAAATGCGAGAAATGCAAGAAATATTGAACACATACCTAAAACAAACTTTTTTAACAACCTAATATTTGAAATGAAGTGTATAATGTGTGAAGACTGAAGTCCAAATATCAAATAAACACTTTCACAAAAGGTACATGTATAACGTAACATGTGTTGTCCCATTTTTGGCCCTAGACAATTGTTGTGTCTGCCTTTTGAGTTGGAGTTGGATGAGTTAAGATGAGTTGGAGTTGGAGTATGTCATTTGTACAGGTGGAGAATCCAGAACAAGAAAACTCCACATAGAGATAGGCCAGGGCAGAATCTGAACTCCTGAAGTGTGGCACTGTGCTGCCAAATCAAGATCACATCCATACATCCATTCATTATCTGACCTGCTCTATCCTATCTACAGGGTCACGGGGATCTTCTGGAGCCAATCCCAGCCAACACAGGATGCAAGGCAGGAAACAAACCCCGGGTAATGGCGCCAGCCCACCGCATGGCGTGCGCACACACACATACGCACACTCCAAGCACAATTTTGGATTGCCAATGAACCTAACCTGCACGTCTTTGGACTGTGGGAGGAAACCGGAGTACCCAGGGGAAACCAACGCAGACACGGGGAGAACATGCAAACTCCACACAGGGAGGACCCGAGAAGCAAACCCGGGTCTCCTAACTGCGAGGCAGCAGTGCTACCCACTGCGCCACTGTGCCGCCCCGAGATCACATTCTTACATTCATTTCATTTATTGTTTGCGTTTTTTTCTCAAACCCATCATTTTTTACAATTTTTGTTTAGTGTATCATTCACTCATATCCTTCAATATGGGGAGCATTCTTACAAATGTTAATGGATGTCTTTTTCATCAACATCCATTTATTCATTTACCGGCCCTGTTTATTCAGCATTAGGGTAGTGGAGAGTAAGAGTCTACCCCATCAGCCTCAGGCACAAGACTGAAAGCAGCTCTGCCATTTTTGTCCCAGGGTTCCCTTGAGCCCACATCCATACTCACTCAGCCAGTCAGAAGTGATAGCAGAGTGGAGTACATGGAGAAAAACGCACAAAGGCACAGGGAGAATGGGACAAGCTCCACACGGGCAGGTCCTGGGAGGGGATCACCGAGTCAGCAGTGTTATAGACAGCAAGCACTCTAACCATTGTGCCAGCATGCGCCAAAATTGAGTTTAAATTTATGGGACTTCTCCAGGTATGTGGTTTTGTTTCTACATCCAGAGTAGGTTAACTGGAGGTTTGAAATGAACCTGTGTGAGTGTTACTGAGTGTGCTTTGGCCCTGTGATGGACTGGACTGTCACCTCATCAACAGGTAGGTCCTACCTTGCATCCATTTCTGCCAGTATAGCCTCCAGCCACTCATAACTCTGAACTGGATTAAGCAGTTTTGAGTAGGTTATGTTATTAATTTCTTTTCTTGAATAATTTAGTCCAGTGCCCCAGAGAGATTTTTTTTTTTCAAAACTGAATAATTATACCTCACTTGTCCTCCGATTTAAATGGCCCCCATACAGTACACCAGGGAGCTTCTTGGACCTTTCAGAGTGTCACACAACTCAAGTGTGTCCTTAGCCTTAAAAGCCATCGAAGAGGTGCCGTACGCACCAGCAGATCAGGGTCGGTTAAGCTTCTTGGGAATTTATTTATAGCTTTCGCTGAACGTGTGGAAGTCGGTGACCCTGTGCCTGCAATTTAATGACAATTTTCTGACTTTAACCAAGATAATGAAATGTTACTAATGGATTGCTTCTGTGCCTGACCTCCCATTATTCTTGGAGGTAGAGGAAGCTGACCTTTGGAAGCTTTGGTAAACTTCCTGTGGCTTGTATTAACTTGCAGCCAATGGTTGGGGAGTGTGGGTGTAAAACATTAGGATTTTATTGGCTGATAAATACAGGGTGTGAGTAAATGTGAAGTCTGTGCTAATTCGACAGCCAGACATTGGAAAGCATATACAGTGGCCTAATGCAGTGTGCTTGATATTATTAGATGTATTATTAGACGTATTATTAGACGTAAGTATATGAGGCAGTGTGGTGATACATAGGTTAACACAACTTGGCCAGGCCACTGTCTGTATGCAGTGTGAATGTTCTTTGTGTCTTTACAGCGAGTAATCGTAAAAATGTGCACATTAACTCTTTCGGGGCTAATTATTTTTTTTCCTTTTTTCCCAGGGCTGAATATTTTTCCAGAAAGCCAAGTTTCCTAAAAAGCACACAAAGCAATGGTTTTACACATAAAGTAACATAAAATCCTTATTTATGACAAATGTCTCTCTGTGTTATGTTCCATGAGCCTCTACAGTGTTTAAATTCACACACTTATTACATACCTGTTTGTCTCATCACTCATAAGCTGAAAGGCACTTTCTTGAAAAAAATAACAGCTTGAAGTAGTCAAGTAGCTGGTAATCTGTAGTGTCCACCAGCACGCCACGTGATTTAATCCAGTAAGTCCAGTAGCCAGCTTGCCTCCCACGGATCAATGTCTGTGTTAGTCCTCCCATGATGAATGTTGCTTTAGGAGCACCAGCTACACGAGCATGTTCAGCACTGCAATCAGCTGGGGACTGATCAGTTGACGAATGCACCCATCTTTCGTTTTCGATATCCAGATTGTTTGCATGAAAACTGGAAATCGATAAGTGTCTGTGAAGTCTTCCTAGGTGAATGTTGTCATAGGTGTGTCAGCTGCACGATCAGCTGAAGCAGCTACCTGACTTTTTTTTCGATCTCCAGATCACTCGCATCAAAATCAGAGTTTCATAAGTCAGAGTCTGATTCAGAAATAATACTCAAAAATTAAATAAAGAAATAAATAATACTCTCTGAGTATTTTGCTTTGCGCATTCGCTTCGCTCGATGACATTCTAGACATTTGTTTACTCTATGCTACTCACGCACACACAAGGATTCATCATCAAGTCAACAAGTCTAACAGTCCTCCTGGCAAAGAGGGTCTACCTATAAGGTAACAGTGAGTTTTATCGACGTTTATAGCTTTTTTCACCCTCTGTCCCTCCATATGTCGATTTTAGTCGACATCCGCCCTCAACTCCTTGTGTCGACAAAAGTCAACATCTGCCCTAAAAGAGTTAACTTAATTGGTCATGTTCATATTGGCCCATTCTGGGACTGTGTGTGTCCTGCAATGGACTGGCACTTTGGCTGCTGCCTTGCACCAGTGCTGCTGAGATAGGCTTCATCCCATTGCTTCATTTGATTAAGTGGACCCCCACTTAATTAGCTCTGGACGCCTGGGCTACAGAAGTCACAAAATGAATTAAGAAAAATATTAATAAAAAGTTCTTTGATTGTGAAAGAAATATTCCTGCTGCTACACTGGCTGATCCAATTAACCTTAACCCCTTTACCACTATCCTTTGATATCCACTACACCTTTGAGGTTATGTGCCTTCAGTGAACTGCAGATAGTAATGGACAGTGGCAGACGCCAAGGAGGCGTCTTAAGACCTCAAGGAGGCTGGACAAGCTTCAGAACTGGGTGGACAGTTTAATGGAGAAAAAAGTGCAAAGTGCTGCACGTGAGCAACAGGAGCGTCAATTATAAATACAAGATGGGAGACACGGAAGCAACATCTGAAAATGATTTAGGGGCTTATGTTTACACAACATTTTCATCATCTAAGAAATGAGCAGAAATGATTGGAAAGGCATACAAAATGTTAAAACTGTAAAGAAAACTTTAATATAAATCAAGGGATGTTATGCTCAGACTATATAATGCATTTGTCTGACCCCCATCTGAAGTATTTTGTGGAGTTCCAGCCACAAAAAAGACATAGTAGCACCCAGGCTGTGTGTCTGAGGACTTAGGGATGTGTCCTACTGTGGCAGATTTAGAGAACTGGAGACTGTGTGGAGTCCTAATTGAGGTCTCCAAACTCCTCAAAGTCATGGATGCAGATGATCCAGCAGGACTCTTTCAACTGAGCAGTGAATCACATACATACTCGAGGACACCAGTGGACATTAAGGGGAAATGCATTTAGGACTGATGTCAGGAAGAACTTGTTTATGCAAAGAGTTGTGGGAATCTTCAACAAACTACTAGGTCAGGTAGTTGAAGAAGAAACTTGGACAACCTTTAAGAAATATCTTGATGAGATTTTGAGACAGTTTAGCTGTTAGCTAATCAGTCAAGCTTTATAGGCTGAGTGATCTCATCTCGTTTGTCAGATTTTTTATGTTTTATGTTCTACGGCAGCTGTTGGACAGCATTTCCGGCAGCAGGAGGACTGAATGCAGATGACTGGAATGGAAAGCATGTGGAAAAAAAAGCAATTTTTTTTCCAATGCATCTCTGATGCTGCTTCTGTGGTTGTTGCTGCTTTCCATATTCCTATTGCATGCTCGCACACTGTACTCGCACTTCTTGTGTACTGCCCTCCTAAGCTTTGACATTACACGCTAGATTTTCCATGACTCCTTTAGATCACCAATGTGGTGTCCAAAGAATGGTTCAAGCAAGCTCAGGAGACCCCCAGGTCCAGATTTAAGTGGCAGGTGGCTTATTGCATCATCGTCTCCCACCTATTAAAGAAGACATACTGCCTTCTTTGAAATGTTTGGATATTCGGATAAATAAAAAACATGAACTGTGTGGGCTACTTTTGAACACTTTCACTTTTTGAACTTCTTTGCATTGTTTTTTGACTGATTTTTCACTTTGGCTCCTGATCTTTTTGATGTTTTGGCCCATACCTTAGTTTAATAATTTGACTTATAAGTGCCCTAAGGGATGGGCTGGAATTCCAACTGAGATGATAGGTGATTTCTGGCTGTGACATTTGCATTTACTTTCTTATTTGGCATTATCCAAGGTGACTTACAACACTGATAATACAACTGGTCACTTTTCCCTTCGGTTTTCCAACTGGAGCACAAACATGCCTAGTGACTTGCTTATGAACATACAGCATCAGTAGCAGAATTTGAACTCACAACCTCAGGGTTTGAAGTCCAAAGCCATATTGCCTGATGGGAGGCCACAGAGAATGGACACCATATATGGAGGAGTAACCTGACCAGGATGGTTCTTGGTTATTATCTCAGTTAGGGGTGGAAGATGAATGGATGGATTGTCTTCCAAAGGGCAGTTCCTTCCCCAGTATAATAGATGGCAGTGCAGCTCTGGCATGGCCCTGGCATGGACACCCGCAGGGAGCCATGGGATTCGTAGTCCTGAAGGACAGCCCTGCTGGGGTCTTTGGATGCCACCAAAGGGTGGTATACGGAAAAGAATTCCCTATTTTATGGGGCCTTCCACATGAGTCTGAAGTGCTATGGCACCACAAGTACTCCCGGATCCAAGATTAAGGAGCTGCTTGATGTCAGTCCAGATGAGCTGGAGTCAGGTGGAAGAGGGCAACACTTGCCTGTAGGAGTGTGAAGGGAGATTATTGAGTTTGTTACAGAGATCATTTTGTACTTTGAAGAAATAACCTAACGAAACATACTGTGTGGGTGCATTTGTGTTTGGAGTCTTTTGGTCACAGACTATTCTTTTGTTTTGTTCTTTCATCTCACAATTACTAATCTTTTCAGGATACGTGTTCCTTACACCTTCAGGCACTGTAAATACTAATGCTAACAAGACCCTGAGATAAAAAAATGGCAATGTGGTGGGACTAAACAGATGCAAAAACACTAAAAGACCCTACAAAGATGAATGGAGGTGACTTGGGGTGACTCTGCCCCAGTTTGTCTTTCAGATTAGCAGTATTCAGCAGCGGCATGAGACTGGACCTTCTGGTGGGGCGGCTTCTCTTGTTGCTTGACGTGAGCTGACACTTACACATCCTGAGTGCTTGGCTGGCAGCACAGCTAATTTCAGGGTTTTTTGAATCTGTGTCAGCTTATCTTTGATCAGCAGTCTAATACTTAGCAGACTGACAAAGCTAAAAGCTCATTTGTAATATCTTTGTTAGTGGATCAGGCACTAGAATGGGCTTCTGGCCTTTATGATGTGAATCATCCCTGCTGTGACAACTTGGATGATTTTATTAAGGTTTTTTGGGATTTTTTGATCAGCATGAGCACAAAGGCATTGGCAATAATCAGGTCATAAATATCACAGATGGGTTTGGCAGCATCAATGATTATATAGTAACTTTTAAAACACTTTTAGAGCTGACTCAGGGTGGAATGAACCTGCTTTGACTTTTAGAAATTACTTGATGGATGGACTTCAAGATGAAATAGCTAGCCACGATTTAGGGCACACCATTCGAGGTGCAATGTCAAATTGAGAGGCAGCATCCTTCCTCTCTTGTCATTTTCATTTTCTAATATCCATTCTGTATTTCTTTTGCTTTTATAGAAAATGACGCTGCCTGCTTTGTGCTTATCAGCAATCTACATTAATCACTTTGGATGATACGTGCAAATTTTTGCCTAAGGTAACATTGAATTATCAGCAGCACTAACCAATCTGGCAATGAAACATAATCAGACTTGCCGGAAGGGCCTCTGTCAGTCAAAAAATGACTACTTGGGTACATAAACTGATTGGCCACCTGCTCGATAGTGCGTAGGTCCCCTTCGTGACTACAAATCAGCTTTGACCCATCGAGGCATGGACTCCACAAGACCATTAAAGTTGTCCTTTGGCACCAAGACATTAGCAGCAGATCCTTTAAGTCCTATAAGTTACGAGGTGAGGCCTTCATGGATCGGACTTGCTTTTCCAGCACATCCCATGGATGGGGAATTTTGTTGTGTTCCTCAACCGTTCCTGGGAAAATTTTGCGTGTGTCCTCCCTGGCCATCACACCTTATTCTTATTCTATGTTAATTAGTGTTCCCTTATTTTAATTCATATTTATTTTTTTTTCTTTCTTCATCATGTAAAGCACTTTGAGCTCCATTATTTGTATGAAAATGTGATATAGAAATAAATGTTGTTGTTGTTGTTCAGATAGGTGGTACGTGTCAAAGTAGCATCCACGTGAAAGCCAGGATCCAAGGTTTCCCAGCAGAACATTACCAGAGCATCACATTACCCCCATTAGCTTGCCTTCTTCCCACAGTGTATCCTGCTGCCCTCTCTTCCCTAGGTAAATGATGCCAATGCACCTGGCTGTCCACATGCTCTGAAAGAAAATGTAGTTCATCAGACCAGGCCACCTTCTTCCATTACTCCATGGTCTAGTTCTGATGCTCACATGTAGGCATTTTCAGAGGTGGACAGGGGACAGCATAGGCACTCTGACTAGTCTGTGGCTACTGTACGTAGCCCCATATGGAGCAGACTGTGATGCACAGTGTGTTCAGAGACCCCCTCTTATGGCCATCAATTTGTGCTACAGTAGCTCTTCCGTGGGATTGGACCACATGAACTAGCCTTTGTTCCTCACGCGAATCAATAAGTCTTGGGTGCCCTGTCATTGGTTTACTGATTGATTGTCCTTCCTTGAACTACTTTTGGTGGCTACTAACTACTGCATGGTGGGAACGCCCCATAAGACCTGCCATTTTGGAGATGCTCTGACCCAGTCCTCTGGCCATCATAATGTGGCCCTTGTCAAAGTCACTCAGATCCTTATGCTTGCCCATTTTCCCTGCTTCCAACACATCACCTTTAAGAGCTGACTGTCCACTTGCTGTCTAATATTTCCCACCCCTTGGCAGGTGCCATTGTGATGACATAATCAATGTTATTCATTTCACGTGTCAGTGGTTTGAATGTTTTGACTGACTAGTATTTGTAAAATGGATTGAAAAAGTATTAAGACCCTTTCAAATTTTACACATTTTGTTATCTTGTAGCCTTGTGCTAAAATCAATTAAATTAATTTAATTTCTTCCTCACATCAAGCAACATTCAATGCCCCAGAATTACAAAATGAAAACAGAATTTTCTAAATTTTTGCAAATATACTAAAAATAAACTGAAATCTCCCATTGACACAAGTATTCAGAGCCTTTGCTATGACACTTGAAATGTGGCTCAGGTACATCCCATTCTGGTGATCACCACTGGCATGTTTCTGCAGCTTGTTTGGAGTCCACCTGTGGTCAAATCAATCGATTAGACTGATCAGGAAAGGTGCACACCTGTCTATGGAAGTCCCACCGTTGAGCACTAAAAAAGCCATGAGGTTGAAGGAATTGTCTGTATAGCTCAGAGATAGGCTGGGGTCAAGGCACAGATCTCAGGAAGGCTACAAAAACATTCCTGCAGCATTGAAGGGTCCCAAGAGCACAGCGGCCTCCATAATTCTTAAATGGAAGACTTTTGGAACAACCACAACTCTTCCTAGAGCTGGCCACTGGGCCAAACTGAGCAATCTTGGGAGAAAGACCTTGGTAAGAGAGGTAACCAAGATAGTCACTCTAGCTGAGGCCCAGAGAACTTGCATGGAGATGGAAGAAGCTTCCAGAATAACAAACCACCACTACAGCACTCCACTGATTGGGGTTTTATGACATAGAGTCGAGACTGAAGCCACTCCTCAGTAAAAGACACATAAAACCTATTTTGAACTTGCAAAAAGGCACCTAAAACTGTGAGAAATAAGATTCTCTGCTCTGATGAAACCATGATTAGTGTCATGTGTGGAGAAAATCAGGCACTGCTCATCACCTGGGCAATACCAGTCCAGTGGTAAGGGACAGTGGTAGTGGCGTCATGGGTTTGGGGAGAGAACTTTGAACTAACATATCCTTATTGAAAACCTTTTTCAGAGCACTCTGGACTATGACTTTAAGTACAATGTAAAGTCATCATCTGAGTGGCCTAAGGACATCTCTGGGATTGTTCTTGATTTGCCCAGCCAGGGCCTGGACAGCTCTGCAGAGACTTGAAAATAGGTGTCAACTGAAGGTCTCCATCCAACCTGACAGAACTTAGGAGGATCTGCAGAGAAGAATGAAAGAAAATCCTTCAAATCCATGTATGTGAGGCTTGTTACGTTTGATCCACAAAGACTCTGGGCTGAAATCGCTGCCAAGGGGGCTTCAAGTAAGTACTGAGTAATGGGTCTGAATACTTGTGTCAATGAGATATTTCAATTTTTTATTTTTGATAAATTTGCACAAATTCATAAAATCCTGTTTTTGGTTTGTGATTCTAGAGTATTGAGTGTTGAATGATGAGGGGAAAAAATAATGTAAAGGATTTTAGCACTTTTCCTATTCAATTCTTCAGCAGATTGCTCCAGACATTATATGGGGAGGCTTCCCCAAACCTTTGCTTTTGTCTTGTGATTTCTTTGATATATATGCAGTATATATATATATATATATATAGCTAGAGATCCACAAAGGGAGAAAATGAGTCACGTATCTTAAACGACAACCTACCAGGTGTAATCATCAATACAATACAATACAATTTATTTTTGTATAGCCCAAAATCACACAAAGAATGCCACAATGGGCTTTAACAGGTCCTGCCTCTTGACAGCCCCCCAGCCTTGACTTGTATCATATAATGCGATTCTGATTAGTTCAGAGTCCTGGACACCTTGGCCATCAAGCTGCCTCCCCCTATTGGCCATTCCACAGCTGAGTCAGCACTGAGCCAGCCAATCCAATGAAAGGACCCTCTACCCAATGATTCCTGCGATCCTCCATCAGAGATGATTTTTCTTAGGCAGACAAACATCAGAGGAAAATGATTAGACAATATATAGCAAGTGAGGGGTGGGGGTGACTGGGGGGATTAATAAGATGGGGTTCGGTAGGTGTTGGTCATAAAGTTTTTTTTTTATTTGGATGCTTTTCTTTTCATGCCTACATATGCTGTGTTCAAGTCCAAGTGTTTGTTAAAGGCGTTTTCAACCCCCCTTCCCCATTTGCTATACAGGGTGGTCCAGATCTAATTATGCAGATCCAGATCGTCTGGATGACTTTGATTTATGCAGGGACGATTCCAGTTCGGCGCAAAGACAATTCTTCATGTCCTCATTTCGCACACTTCTTGATGGTCCGGGATTTTTCAGGTGGTTTTCTATATAATAAACTTAATAAGTTATAGTGTAATGAAAATTGCATAATTAGATCTGGACCACCCTATATATTTCCTTTAATTTCAGTATGTCTAATCATTATCCACTGATGACACCTGGTAAGCTGTAGAAAGCTTAGGAATTAAAAAAAACTATTTTAAGATATGTGACTCGTTTTCTCCCTTTGTGAATCTCTAGCTACAAATATGCAAACTGTATCTCAGACCTTTGCTCCTATATATATATATATATATATATATATATATATATATATATATATATATAGTGAACGTTACCCGGGCACAGACAGGCAGATATGTTGTTTTTCCACCACACATTTATTTACAATGTCTATTTACAAAAATCAGTGCACACACAAACCCCACAAAGTCCTGGCAACACAATGCCTTCTTCTCCGGGCCGCCTCCACACTCTCTTCTTTTGCTTCGTCCTGCTTCCACCCGACTCCAGCCTTGAATGAAGGGAGGCGGCCCCTTTTATCCGCACCCGGATGAGCTCCAGGTGCTCCCCGGCAATCACCCGCCGACACGCCCCAGTGTGGCGGAAGTGCCGGCTGTACTCCCGGAAGCTCTCCGGGTGTCCCTGCTTCTCTTTCCCCCAGCACTTCCTGGTGTGGCAGAAGTGCTGAGGTCCAGGGCTCCCAAGGCATCGGGGTGCCCCCTGGTGGTGACCACGGGCCCCTACAGGGTTGGGCTTCCAAGCCCTCAACCCATGGCCCCCAAAGCAACCAGGGTGGCGGCCCCCACGTGATCCCAGGTGGGCGCACGCCCTCTTCCATTCCTTCATGGCATCCCGGCCGGGTCGTCGCCCCTGGCATCCTTGACAATATATATATTATGACATGATATAAATTGACTCCACAAAAAGGTTTGGGCCAGCTACCCCGTATACTTGAAAAATGTCTGGAACAAGGAAAATAGAAAAAAACAGATCTGTACAGGTTTTAGTTCAAGATAGAACTACTTCAGCAGACAAAACATGGCAGTTTTCAAGCCAGACAGGGGAAGTGATGTCACCTGGTCTGGAACTGGAAGTGATATCATCGGGTCTGGAATCGGACGTTACCTCACCGGGACATGAACAGGAAGTGACAACATCGGGCCCAGGTGGAATGTCCCATGGTGGGTTTGCAGAGGAAAAGAGAGAAATGATCAGTGCACTCTGCCATCCCCTGGTCCTGCATAGAAGTACCCTTTAGCTGCCTCCTATATGCACGTGTTTGACAATATATATATATGTGTGTGTGTGGGTGTGATATTTATTCTTCTGCTATTTTATTATTGGCCCTTCTACACCCTGGCACTACTGAGACCCTCACTCATAAATCACTTATTTTTTCACATATTCCTGCCACTCTGTTGAGTGATTTAAATGTTTTTTTTTTTTGTTTTGTATTTTTTTTGTAGACAATTTCATTATTTTTCCTCTCATTTTCCCTTTTCTTGGCTTCAGTTAGGGGTTTAGTTGAATCCTGTGATTGGAGAGGAACATGGTGGATGTGGTGTGAGCCACTCGTATCACATCACATCTCTATCTGCTTCACTCTTTCTCCTTTGTTTGTTTGCCCACCCTGTCTCAGAGATTTTGGCCTACAGAGACAGTGCAGCCCACCAGACTTCGTTCTTATAGTTCTAATGGCCAATCCATCCCTGTTTGCTGTCAGCTACAACACACAAGTTATGAGAAAGTGGAGTTGGGCACAAGCAGACAGCATGCGGAAACCCTTAAAAATCCCAGTTGGATGCAGGAAGTCAAGAAGTCATGTTTAAGATATCTAATGAACTTGTGAGGCCACATCTGCTAAAATAAAAATATATATATGAATTTTGACATTTTTGTTTCATCACAGGCTCATTTTTATTCAGGTAAGCCCAATGTAATCATTGTGGGAAACATATGAAGGAATTAAGAAAATCTGAAATTGGTGGGTTCTTTTTAAAAAGTACTGCGAAAAGGACATTTTCAGACCAAGTGATTCCCACGTGGTTACACAAGCTGGCCGGCCTGACTGGTTACTGATGGTCAAACACTAGGTGGCGCCCCTACTCTCTTGAGGGACAGAGGCTTTGAAGGTAATATTGAATTCATTCTTTGCTCCTCATTACTTTTGATTCCCCTCATCAAGGATGTTAAACAATAAAGTATAGATTAACATCTCATTTGCATATAGCTGAACAAAGACGGATTAAGAGCCAGAGCATTTGCAGCTCTGTATCCTCTCCTTGTAATTAGGTTCTGCTGAGGAAGCTTTGCAACAACCATTAGCAGCCAAACTCATCTCTTGAATTATAAGCATGCTGCTGCCAGGCAGATTCTGAAAACTGTCATTTAGGTGAGGGCAGCATCACACCAACACCTGAGGGTTGCATGACACAAGACAGCTGGTGCCAGTGTAAATGGCCTCATATGGAGCAGGCCATTATGGACGGTGTCATCACTTCTCTCAGTCAAAAGCCCAGGAGGACATTTAATTCAAGCGGATAAGGGGATGACTCTCTGTGCTCTGCAGGCAGGACAGAACGGATGGACTGATGCATCAAGCAGTGTTGGCTCTTGACATGACAAAAGACTTTGGATCCACATGAGCCAGAAAATCCAGAAAATAGAAGAATGGAGGGAAGTAGGCAGGGAGGGATTTATTTAGCAGATTAGTTTTATCTACAAAGACTCACTGTCAAATAAATTAACTCTGTTAGCAGAGGTATAACATCAGGTGTAAATAAGAGTCAGACATTGTGATAATTGTGAGTAGGAGCATTTAAATAGATACATGAAAACAAATTAGGCAAAATGAAAAGGTCACATCATTATCCAGTGATGCCTGAAAGTATGTAAACCCTTTGCTTTTCATATTTCAGCTAAATAATCTAAAAATAATATTTTATCTGCACTTCTACATTTAATTAAGACAACTGAAGTAAAACAAAATAAATATAAAACTCTT
>JANRMT010062797.1:26397976-26427969 GCA_026402145.1 Polypterus bichir lapradei | reverse complement strand
GTAAAAGGAACACAGCATTTCAGAAAAAGAACATCATACCAACAGTAAAATATGGTGGTGGTAGTGTGATGGTCTGGGGTTGTTTTGCTGCTTCAGGACCTGGAAGGCTTGCTGTGATAGATGGAACCATGAATTCTACTGTCTATCAAAAAATCCTGAAGGAGAATGTCCGGCCATCTGTTCGTCAACTCAAGCTGAAGCGATCTTGGGTGCTGCAACAGGACAATGACCCAAAACACACCAGCAAATCCACCTCTGAATGGCTGAAGAAAAACAAAATGAAGACTTTGGAGTGGCCTAGTCAAAGTCCTGACCTGAATCCAATTGAGATGCTATGGCATGACCTTAAAAAGGCGGTTCATGCTAGAAAACCCTCAAATAAAGCTGAATTACAACAATTCTGCAAAGGTGAGTGGGCCACAATTCCTCCAGAGCGCTGTAAAAGACTCATTGCAAGTTATCGCAAACGCTTGATTGCAGTTATTGCTGCTAAGGGTGGCCCAACCAGTTATTAGGTTCAGGGGGCAATTACTTTTTCACACAGGGCCATGTAGGTTTGGATTTTTTTTTCTCCCTAAATAATAAAAACCATCATTTAAAAACTGCATTTTGTGTTTACTTGTGTTATATTTGACTAATGGTTAAATGTGTTTGATGATCAGAAACATTTTGTGTGACAAACATGCAAAAGAATAAGAAATCAGGAAGGGGGCAAATAGTTTTTCACACCACTGTATATATATTTAAATAATAATATTTATATACTATATATATATACTAGGGTGCTTATCCCCTACTTGTTTCACTTACCAACCTCCCTTGCCTGTGCTATGCACCAGCCACTTTGCGTCTCTGCCACTCGCGTTGTGAAGAGGGGGACTGAACGCACCCCAAGGAGATATGGTTGCTCCTCTGAAACCCCCTCTTAAACGGTGATACAATGGGAAACAAATACAGTTGTTTTTTACCTCCTCTTTGCTCGATCAGCTGCTGCTGCTGACATGCCGTGTGATCTGCATCTTGTGCGGCGCTTCGAACATTTAAAAGCCTGTACAGCAGCTGTCATTGTCATCTACTCTTTGTCTCGCGAGACGTGAGTTCTTGATATTTTTTAGCTTATAATTTAAAAACGGAATAAGAATCTGAAAATCTAACAACATCACATTAAAGTTAGATAAATTCTGAAAAGAATGATACCAAACATATATTGGTTTGAAAATAAGACTGATTTGAAGCGTGACAAAAAACATGACATAAAAAGTCACATAAAATCGTTGCACTTGTAGGCTTAGGATTTTATATAGAGAGTAGATATATATGATACAGTATCTGCCACATAATACAACGAGTACACGATACTTGTTTCACCCTTTTTGGAGCTCATCAGGTGTACGTGCTTTTGCACCCCCTTACAGGGATTGAACTTCGGACGGCAGAGCTTGAGGTGAAGCCTCTGACACTGTGCCACGGCAGCTGGTTCGCGTATTTGACAGGGTGAAAATAAGTATTACATTCTTCTTAAATCTGAATAACAATCTGATAATTTTGCAGATACTGTATCATATATCTATGATCTGCTACTCACAACTGAGAGGATGTGGCAGATGTTTGCTGACTGGCCGAACAACCACAAGTGTTATCTGGTAGGTAACCACTTAATAATCAGATTGCGATTCAGATATTAAAAGAATATATACAGTATACTATACAGTATATATTAGTTTTTTTGTTCTTGTCCCTCTTTTCTGTATGCAGTGCCTAAAGAGGCGGGGCCACCTCATTATTCATTTGAGGTGCTGGATGCAGCAGTACTTAAGTTGGAGCTGAAGATGGAGCAGCAGCTTCTGAATTGCATCTTTATTGGTTATTTCTGATTTCTTTAAATATTTGGATTCTCTGCCTTCGACCCCTACTTTAATTTAAGATACTGTTATTTGTTCTGTATCTGGATTTGTATTTGTTTGCCTTAGGATTTGCCTTTTAGGTGTACTGGCTCAGATGGAGACAGCTGTGTTTCTTCATGGAAATGATTGGAAGGTGTGACACAATGAAAAGATCGAGGCAAGGTTGTTAGCAAAATTTTAAACCGGTCTGTTAAAATCTTTGCCAAAAAAATGAGTTAAATTTACTGGGCAGAAGCACACAACAGAATCTCACAGCAACTCTTAAGTTCTTACCCTTAATCTCAATTGAGCTCATGTGCTGACTTATGCACAGTGGTGTCACACCCCATGTACTCCCGAGTCATTCTGGGTATGATCGCCATGGTGACTATGAACACAGCCATGCGTCTATCAAACAAATGATGTCATGTAATAAACTGTAAAATTATTCAACTTTTAAATAACAACTTCTGGATGCAAACTAATGGCAAGTTCAGAATCCTTGAGTTAAAAACCCTAAAATAGTCGCTGTCATAAAGGGAACGAAGCAAAATGAAAGGTTGGGGGAACCTCCATGATATTCTGTAATACATATATAAAGACAAAGAAAGAAAAGTTCAGCCTGTGCTATCAAGAACAAACACAGGTAAGTTTTAACAACAACAACAACAACAACAACATTTATTTATATAGCACATTTTCATACAAAAAAATGTAGCTCAAAGTGCTTTACATAATGAAGAATAGAAAAATAAGAGACACATTAAGAAAATAAAATAAGTCAACATTAATTAACATAGAATAAGTGTAAGGTCCAATGGCCAGGGGGGACAGAAAAAACAAAAAAAAAACTCCAGACGGCCGGAGAAAAAAAATAAAATCTGCAGGGATTCCAGGCCATGAGACCGCCCAGTCCCCTCTGGGCAATCTACCTAACATAAATGAAACAGTCCTCTTTGTATTTATGGTTTTCACGGAAGGACTTGATGATGATCACGTGGACTTCTGGCTTTTAGTCCATCAATGCTGGGACATCATGGTGCTTTGAGTAAGTTGGTGGTGGCGCAGGCTTAACGCTTCCTTCCCTCTTAGTTGTGGATTCATTCACTAAAGAATGCCGACTTTAATCCATTACTTTGCTTATATGGAGGAAAAGGTAGAAAATCAAGGGCTTTCGGAACTGCAGAGAAAATGATGTCCATCATCTTCTGGGCGTTGATATTTAGATCTACAGGTGAAAAGGGAGAAGATGTTAGTGATCATGCTGCCCGTGTCTCAGAGAGCCAGTGCTTACCTTGTCAGATCCCTGAAGGTGTCATGTATCTGACAATGCATATATTTTCAGAAGACTTCTCAGCAAACGCAGGAAAAAGTAAAGAAAAATACTAATCAATGATTTGCTTTTTATCACTGCATTGATTTTTTTTTTGTTGTTCCTTTTTTGATTTCCTCGAGATATTGTTTACATATAATAAGAAAAAATGTGTATGGTTTTCCTCTTTTCCTTTTTATGCTTTAAAGCCTTTGTCTTATTTTGAAGCATTGAGTTTGGGGCTAGGCTGCCTGGAGTGAGGCCCGTTCATGAATTTCAGGCCTATGATGGAGTCAGGTCTAGTACTTTGTTGTTTTGAATCTCGCATCTCTTTTTTTTTTTTTTTGAGACTTCACAACAAATATGTAAACTTCATACTGACAACCCGAGGACACTGAAGCCATGAGGCAGCAGAGATAATACTATGCCATTGTTGGCCAATTCCTGCTGTAGTTGGGAAAACAAAACCTAACCCTGAAACACTTTGGTTTTCCACAACACTAAGCAGCTTCTAAATCCATATATTTGAGAGTAATTCTGGATGAGATATAATAATAATAATAATTCTTTACATGTATATAGCACTTTTCTCTCTATAGTGAAACAATACACTCACTATGTAAATTATTAGGAACACCTTTGCACCCGCTTAACCATGCAATTATCTAATCAGCCACTCATATGGCAGCAGCACAATGCATAAAATCCTGCAGATGCAGGTCAGGAGCTTTAATTAAAGTCCACATCAAACACCAGAATGGGGTAAAATGTGATCTCAGTGATTTCAACAGTGGCCTGATTGTTGGTGGCAAATGGGCTGCTTTGAGTATTTCTGCAACTGATAATTTCCTGGGACAACACTCTCTAGGGTTGGCTAAGAAGGGTGTGATAAACAAAAAGTATCTAATGAGCAGCAGTTCTGTGGATGGAATCTCCTCATTGATGAGAGATGTCAGTGGAGAATGGCCAGTCTGGTTTGAGCTAACAGAAGAGCTATGGTAACTCGGAGAACCACTCTATATAACTGGGGTGAGCAGTAAAACATCTGAGAATACACAACATTCAAACCTTGAGGTGCGTGAGCAACAACAGCAGAAGACCATGTCAGACAACTCCTATCATCAAAATTAGAAATCTGAAACTTCAGGGGGCTCACCATAACTGGACATGTGATGACTGGAAAAACAGCCTGGTCTGATTAATCTCGATTTCTGCTGAGGCGCACAGACGATAGGGTCAGCATTTGGTGCCAAGAGCATGAATTCAAGCTTAACATGCATCACAGGAAAATTAATGGAAGGAGTTATTAATGATAAGATTGAGCAACACCTGACAGGAGTTATTCTGAACAGTCAGCATGGGTTCAGAAGAGGGAGGTCATGTTTTACTAACATGCTGGAATTCTATGAGGAGGCAACAAAAGGATACGATCAAAGTGAAGCTTATGATATTATTTATCTGGACTTTCAGAAAGCATTTGATAAGGTGCCACATGAGAGGTTGGGAATCAAATTAAAACAACAACAGCATTTATTTATATAGCACATTTTCATACAAATAATGTAGCTCAAAGTGCTACATTAGAAATGGGAGTTCAGGGTGTTTGTAGATGGTGCAGAATTGGCTCAGACACAGGAAGCAGGGGGTGATGGTGTGAGGAACCTCTTCAGAATTGGCCGATGTTAAGAGTGGTGTTCCACAGGGCTCAGTGCTAGGGTCGCTGCTATTTTTAATATATATATATATATATAAACGATTTCGATACAAATATAAGTAACAAGCTGGTTAAGTTTGCAGATGATACCAAAATAGGTGGATTAGCAGATAATTTGGAATCCGTTATATCATTACAGAAGGACGTAGCATACAGGCTTGGGCAGATTTGTGGCAGATGAAATTTAATGTCAGTAAATGTAAAGTATTACACATAGGAAGTACAAATGTTAGGTTTGAATGCACAATGGGTGGTCGGAAAATCGAGAGTCCACCTTATGAGAAGGATTTAGGAGTCATAGTGGACTCTAAGCTATCGACATCCCAACAGTGTTCAGAAGCTATTCAGAAGGCTAACAGAATGTCAGGTTATATAACACGATGTGTGGAGTACAAGTCATAGGAGGTTCTGCTCAGTCTTTATAACACACTGGTGAGGCCTCATTTAGAGTCCTATGTGCAGTTTTGGTCTCCAGGCTACAAAAAGCACATAGCAGCACAAGAAAAGGTCCAGAGAAGAGCGACTAGGCTGATTCAGGGCTACAGGGGATGAATTACGAGGAAAGATTTAAAGAGCTGAGCCTTTACAGTTTAAGTAAAATAAGATTAAGAGGTAACATGATTGAAGTGTTTAAAATTATGAAGGGAATTAGTCCAGTGGATCGAGACTGTTATTTTAAAATGAGTTCATCAAGAACACGGGGACACAGTTAGAAACTTGTTAAGGTAAATTTCACACAAACATTAGGAGGTTTTTCTGTACACAAAGAATGATAGACACTTGAAAAAGCGACCAAGTAGTGTGGTAGACAGTCAGACTTTAGGGACTTTCAAAACTCAACTTGATGTTTTTTTGGAAGAAATAAGTGGAAAGGACTGGCGACCTTTGTTGGGCTGAATGGCCCATTCTCGTCTAGAGTGTTCTAATGTCCTGATGTTCAACCTGCATTGTGTCAACAGTCCAGGTTATATAATGGTGTGGGGGAATGTTTTCTTGTCACACCTTGGGCTTGCTAATACTCATTAATCATCTCTTGAATATCACAGCCTATCTGAGCATATTTGCTGACTATGTGTATCCCTTCATGGCCATTCTCTAATGTCTAATCCAAGCATGATAATGCACCATTTCACAAAGCAAATGTCATCACAGACTGAATTCGCAAACATGACAATGACATTAGTGTTCTTCAGTGGCCATCCTTGTCACCAGATCTGAATCCAATAGAAATCCTTTGGGATGTGGTAGAAAGGGAGATTCACAGTGTGAACGTGCTACTGACAAATCTAAAGAAAGTCAACATGGACCAGAATCTCAAAAGAATGTTTCTGACATCTTGTGGAGTCCATACCATGAAGAACTAAGGCTCTTTTAAAAGTACAAGGAGGCCCAACCAGGTGTTAGTATAATGGTCCTAAAAATTTGCTCGGTGAGGGTATGTTTCAGTAAACTTTCAAAGAAGCAACATATAGTAGTATAATTGTAACTGTAGTATAATCTTTTCAGTGCCACGTCAATAACATCTCCCAGTCTGCATATTTCCACCTGCGTAACGTTAATCGTATTCGCCCCAGACCACTGCTATCCTTGTTCATAGCCTTGTCACCTCTTATTTGAATTATTGCAATCCCCTTTTCTTTGGTCTTTCTCATAAATCTTTTAATAAGCTTGAACTAGTCCAGTATTCAGCTACCCGCATCATTACTAGAACCCCCTCTATTCTCCTGTTAACTCTTAAGGCTCTCCACAACCTTGTCCCTCCATATCTGTCCGACCTCTTCCATGTTGCCATTTCCTCCCGTACCCTTAGATCCTCTTCCTCATTCTACTTGACTTTCCCCTTCAGCCGTCTTATCACCATCAACTGAATGCTCTGCTCCCCAGCTCTGGAACTCACTACCATCTGAGCTTAGAAATATTGAATAAGTCTTACTTTTCAAATCTAAACTTAAAACTCATTTGTTTAAGACTGCTTTCTCTCTTCGATTACAATTGCTGTGTCTGATTTTAACTTTTGTATTTTTAGTTTTGTTTATAATGTGTGTTTTTTCTATTGTTCGGTGTCCTTGAGTGTTTAGAAAGGCGCCTACAAATAAATAAAATGTATTGTTATTATTATTATGAACTGTGAGACATCCAATGTCTGGATCAGGGGATCATCTGAACTTGTGTTTGGGTAGAAGCGGATCCTGTTGATGCTGTATTGGAGGAGTTTGAATCATTCAGTCAAGGAGGTGACGTGCGGCCCTTGTTGATGACGACGTGTAGGTCAAATGGTTCCACGGCCCTTATTTCTGGTCTCTTGCAGGGTTGGAGCCTATCAAACTTTTGCTTACCTGATGTTTTCAATGTTTGCCGTTTGTAATAAGCAATATGCTGTTAAGTGTCCAGGGGAGCTGGACGAGAGCCAAATTAGTAACACCACCGTAACTCCCTCCTCATCCTAAAACAAATAACTTCTGAGATGGTCACATATATATATTCTTGTTATTTCTTGTTTGTGGAGACGTTAATCTTCCAGACGTGGCCCAGGAAAGGCTACGCAGCCTTAAGAAGTAATTCCTCCAGCCGTGCAGACAGCTAAAATTATTAATTTACATTTAAAAAGAGTGACAGCGCTCAAGGAGTGAACTAAATGGCTTTGCCGACGCTGCCTGTGCTAATTGGAAAAATATTGCTGTGCTCCACATCGCATCATGCAAACGAAATCAATTAGGCATCCGTGAGATGCTCATTAATCACCGCACTCATTTCTGCATGATGACCCTCGTAGCACAGTCTGGAAACCCCTCCTTTCCTTGTATCGCTTGCTTGTTTTCGATTGCGGCAGGAGGGTGGGCTTCGGGGCACCTGTTCAGGCAGGATGGAGCCGTCTAAGTCAAGCAGACATGTCCTGTTCCCTCTCAGGATGTCCCATGCAGTGGCTCTCTATCTCTCCATCTCCTGCTGTATCAGTGAGCCTTTGCCAGTTTCTTCGTAAGACCATTCCTCTAACTGTTCCCTGTCTAATACAACAGGTGGGCAGATCACCCTCACCCACATTTTGACACTTACTCTGTCCAGAACAAAGTGATCAGCAACTAATCAAGCGAGCGGACGTTACCTTGCTGTTTCCTGAGTTCTACAATTTAAGATGGGTGGGACATCTCCTTTCATTCATGCTGCAGTCTTTAAGCTCTTCCATTGGTCTTCTTCACAATGAAAGGACTCCACTTCCCCTTTATGAGCTGCCTTTTTATTTTCTGGCTGTTTCACCTACTGGTACAGAAGCAGAGACAACGTGAGCAGGAGAGTGAAGCACAAGCTTGCTGGTTTGCATTGTGTGGCACAGAGTGAGTCTCCTAACCTGGAATTGCTCACGCTTTACAAAAGCAGAAGGTGTACTCGACCTGAGAACTCTGATTACTGTGGTTACTTCAAGGATCGAGCACTCTGGGTTGGGATCCTAAGCTGTAACACTTTGCACATTTTTCCCTGTGTCTGTGAGGATTTTCCTTCAGGCACTTTGGTCTTCCTTTAGCCTCCTGTGTTAGGTGACTTTCCTGACCGAGGGCTTACACTGTGCAGCTGGGCTACCACTAATTCACTGAGTGACCCTGAGCAAGTCGCTTAACCTGCCAGCATTCACACTGTAGCAGTATGAAAACTGTAAAACCAGACCTCAGGATGGGGTTTGCAAAAAGAAAAGGCTCTATATAAAGTTAAGTATTTTTGATAGTGTGAGTGCCTATTGGCTAAAGTGCAGAACTAAACACCATGTGGTTAATGGTTCAGACCCCACCACTAATTCACAGCATGACCCTAAGCAAGTCACTTCATCCGACTGTACACAAATAATAATGTGGATACAAACAAAGCTCCTAATGGTTGAAATGAAGAACAATCCAACATCTGATTAACACAACACAACAAACCTACTCTGAATCCCAAAGTTGGTCCTTTCACCCCCCCTGGAATCATACTGTACAATATAACTGACACTCCTAGTGACTAAAGATTCAGAAATGCCCACCACATGGTTAATGGTTCAACCTATCCACCTGTCGACTAAGACCACTTATCCAGAGCAGGGTTGGGGTCTCACAACAAATTCATTGTGTGGACTCTGAGCCAGTGATTGCCCACCCAGGACACTGTACAGTAGATAGGACAGATGCTAAGGCCCAGATCTGCACACCACATGGTTCAGTTGCCACCGCTATTTCACTGCATGACCCTAAGCAAGTCACTTCACCAAAGAAGGCTCAAATCATACACCACATACAACTGAAGCTCCTAGTAGTTAAAATGGGGGGCTGCCCACCATTTGGTTAATGGTTCAATCCCCACCACAAATTCGCTGACAGTCCAAGAGTCAGTCCTTTCAGAACCCAGGACTCATGACGTACAACTGATAACCCCAGGGGCTAAAATTCAGAACGGCAAACCATTAATTCATAGTGTGACCCAGAGCAAGTCACTTCACCGGACGGGGATCCACTCATCTAAGAAATGCAACTGAATGTCTAAAATGAAGTGACACCCATTATTGTGACTGAGCTCTTTTGTAAACTTTTTTTTGTTTTACGTAACCAGAATTACATATGGGGTGGCACGGTGGCGCAGTGGGTAGCGCTGCTGCTTCGCAATTAGGAGACCCGGGTTCGCTTTCTGGGTCCTCCCTGCATGGAGTTTGCATGTTTTCCCCGTGTCTGCGTGGGTTTCCTCCGGATGCTCCAGTTTCCTCCCACAGTCCAAAGACATGTAGGTTAGGTGAATTGGTGATTCTAAATTGTCCCTAGTGTGTGCTTGGTGTGTGGGTGTGTGTGTGTGCCCTGCGGTGGGCTGGCACCCTGCCCAGGTTTTTTTTCCTGCCTTGTGCCCTGTGTTGGCTGGGATTGGCTCCAGTAGACCCCCATGACCCTGCAGTTAGGATATAGCGGGTTGGATAATGGATGGATAATTACATATTTTTCTCGACATTTTCCTGAGCAGTTTCCTGCATTATTGAACATTGTCACACAAACGAGTCACAGACATCATAAAGGTTTGGGGCAGCCACCCATATATTGTTTTCTGGCTGCAAAAGTTGATTTAAAAAGCGAGAGATGTTCATAGAACAGAGTCCAAAACAGAACTGATTGGCATTGACACAAAGTGGCATTTTTTACATAGAGTATGGGAAATGACATCATTGGCGCCAGAACCAGAAGTGACATCTTCGTGACCGGAAGTGACGTCATCATCCCTAGAATGGTCTGCAAGAGACTGAAAGAGACAGTCAGCACAGTCTGCCGCCCCCTAGTCTGGCATGGAATTACTATTATTTAGGCCCTTTAGCTGTTTCCCACGCGCACGTGTGTGACAATATATACATTGATGTATTTTCTTTTGTTATGGATTATTTTTGTTCTAAAAATTATTCACGTTTATTTGGCAAATCACTTGCTGTTGTTCTGTGTTCCCGTTGAGGCTGGGGTTCTGTCTTCGAGAGTTGCACCGGGTGGCATCATTAGCGTGACGGTTTAATAACCAGCATCAGGAGGCAATCATTGGCCAAGTATTGTCCATTACTAACCAATTTTTTAGGTGTTTCAGGTTTCAAAAGCTTTCTGACTGCGATTTTAGTTTGTGCTCTGGTTTAGACAAAAGTCATTAGCATGCTCTTGGCTTTGCATCTTTCTTCTGACCCATCATTAATTGGTGTTGTTTCCTGCCTTTAATCCTTCTTGGCTGTATGCACACCATGTAGCTAATGGTGGGTTCCCTACCACTAATTCACTGTGTGGTCACTTAACCTGGCAGCATTCACTCTGAAGCAATATGAAAGTAGTCACACCAGACCTGAGAATGGTGTTTGCCATGGAAAAGCACTATATAAAGTTATTTCTTTTTAGGTTGTGTGGCTGGCAATTGGCTAAAATACAACACTGCAACAACACATGGTTAATGGTTCAATCCCCACCACAAAGTCGCTGTGTGACTCTGAGTGAGTCACTTCACCATGCAGGGCTTAAATCATATCATAGAGACAACTGATGCCCCTAGTGTCTAAAATATGGAACTGGATGCCACACACATGATAAACAGTCCACTCTTCATTGCTACACTCTTCAGAATAAAGGTGACAAAGTAGTTCTTCAGAGCGATGGTAGAAGGGAACCATTGTTGTCCCCCAAAAGAACCAAGTGCATAAAGGTTCCAGACAGATGCTTTATTTATTTAGATCCTTAATAAATTTAATAAATAACTTTTGTAAGGGAAGGTTGGCAACCTGACCTGGCCAGGACAGCTAGGAGATGGAAGGACTGGAGTTTGCCCAGAGCATTATATCCCCCACAGTGCTCAATGGCAACGCCATGATTTCCCACAGGGCATCATGGGAATTGGAGTTCTGTGACTCAGTCCTGTTGGATGCTGTGGGTGCCACCAGGGGGTGGTGTGGGGACTAGGGAGCCCTACTTCATGGGTGTACCCAGACGTACACCAAGGCCAGGCCTTCAGGACACCGGAAGTACTTCCAGAGATTACTTAAAAGGAGCTGCCTGCCAATACTCTGAGAGCCAGAGTCGGGAGGGCGAGGACAAAGCTTGCTGTAGGAAGAGTGGAGGTGGAAGTAGTGACACAGAGACAGAGTCAGAGAAGACTGAAGACAAAGGGCTGAGTGATTTACTATCGGGCTGTGGTGCTTTACTGTACTGTGCATCGGTGGGAAATGATTGGAAAGCGTTTCCCACAGCCAAATAAAAGCCTGTGTTTTGCTGGAACTTGTGCCTTGTGTTTGTCTGTGTCAGGTTTGTGGATTTGGTGTGCCCCCTGCGGGCCACACTTTGAATAGATAACAGATTTGTGAATTACCAGCGGGTTCCTTTTGAAGGACTTGTTGCTGCACACAATCTCACTGCTAAGTTCAGGCTTTTTTGATCTGCTATTGTCCTACCTGGTTGTCAACTTCACATTAAAGATTTCTGTTCTGTTCACATGTTAGGAGCCTTTTCAATGCTCAGAGAATCAACTTCATAATTAAAAAACCCTTCCCAGAATGAAATGGTGCTTTGTCAAGCTATGGGTCTACGAGGGACTGCACAACTCAGTAAAGTGCCATTACAGAGCTGATGTCTATAAGAGAGTAGTTCATCCAGGATGAGCCATTTATTCATCAGGGCTGTCCTCATGGGATTATGGAAACACTTCTCTTGTTTGAAGTGCTTCATGACACACACAGAACTTGTTTGTGTAGGTGGGTGAGGACTGGGTAGCTGGTGCCCCTGTGTAACTTCCAGTCATCTCCTTAGGTCTCTACTAAGTGGTCCGTACTGTAAGTAATGCTGGTAAATTATAATACGTTTCAACACACGAAAGCTTTTAGAAGGCATTTTCAATTAATTCTTTAAGCTTGACCCCTTTGAAATGATAAAACTGCCATTTTCTGCAAAGTCACTAAGCAGGATTTCTGTGCCAGCCCCGGTGGGCATGGCTCAAGCATGCATGAAAGAAGAATCTGGCACATGAATGTGATCGTCAAGTTTCATCTCACGTTGTTAAGGAGTGCAGATTAATGCACTGCTGGAACAGAGCTTAAAATAATTTCAAACATTACTCAACGACTTAAAACGCAGGCTGCCATCTGTTCTGTCTGCCTCACGTCAGGACAATGCAAGTGACTGCTCTGTAAAGGAAGTCTTTGAAAATCATCAAGAGATATTTACGGTCCTGAGAAACAGACATCTGGGAGACCCTCTGGTGGGAGTTTGGTCTGAAAACAGCAGAGGAAGTGCACCTCTTAGTAAACTGCTTGAGGAGCCACACGACAAAAAGAAAACCCACCAGTAGAAAAGTCAACAATGTTAAAGGAATTCTCTGGCCAGAAAATTATTTTATTTTATATGTTACTTACCCCATGAAATTTGTAATGATGGGTGAGAAAAAAATGTAATCTCAAGCTGTCACTCAAAATGAAAATTAAAATGTTTCTGATATAACAGAGGTCTATGGTGACCACTTCTGGACAACAGTAAGCAATCTGAAAACGTCCATGAAAAAAAATCTCAAATTACTCACACTCTCGTAATTCACACATCAAGTCATCTAGTCACATATTCACAACATCCCAAATGCACATTCTTTTACTAAAATGTCCATTTCTGGAAAACAGTCTCCTGAACAAAAGTGAAACACACTCAGACGAGCTCAAGCATTTGAACTGAAGACCCATCTCCTGCTCATTCATTGGTCAGGAGTCCAGCCCAGAAACAGCTTATTCATTGGCTAACATTGCACCTCACGTGATATCAACAAAAAGTGTACACTGGAAGACATTACTTATCAGGAAGAGAATGCTCCTCGGAGTTGTGCATATCTGAGATGTTTCAACAACAAGCAGAAGGTCGACTCACCCTTTGCAGTTTCACAGACGGCTGCTGACTAATCGCTGAGGTATTCCAGTTGTGGATAGGAGTATAAATGTAGCAATGAGAGACAGGACGACAACTGAAATCCTCGCTCACAATTGAGCATGTTCATTTTCATTCATAGGACTGTTTTCTGCAAGTGTTTTATTTAACAATATTTTACTAAAAAATCATGAAATTGCGTCATTGTGAGCAAGCGACTGGATGACCTGACTTGTCGATTATGAGACACGTGTAACGTGACATTTTTTGATATTGTTTGCTGTGGTCCAGCATTGGTCACCATAGTCCCTTGTTATATCAGAAACTTTCTTAGGTCCATTCTGCATGAAAACATAATATTACACATTTTTTTCTGCTATCACTACGTTCAACATGGGGTAAGTGACAGATTATTAAAAATCTCGTTTTTGTTTTAATTTAAAAAGCAGAGCTCTTTACACTTTTAAACTGATTCCAGATATTGAGGTAATTCTTGTCTAAATACAAAAGCATGAACAGACAAGGCACATTTTTCAGTAGCCAAGTAAGATAACAAGTTGTTTTAATATAGAAAAAGTCTTAATAAAAGTCCCTTTGGAAACATGAAGTCCTGCTCCTTTCTCTTACACCCCAAAGGTTAAATGGACAATCTATGCTGGCCTTGTGTAAGTGACGTTAAGGGTGTGCATCAGGAAACTCCTCATGTTGCTGGGACAGGCGCCAGACTCCTGTGACTCTAAGCTAGTTTGGTGGGTTAGAAAATGGACGTATAAGTGAAGAGGTGAATAGACGAACTTGTGGGTCTGAATGGTCTGTTCTCATCATGATTTATCTAAAGTTCTAATATTCCGTACAGGCTGGTAGGAAGACCATGTCTTTGGAATTGATGAATATGTCCGGTCACATCTCAGGAATGCAATCTGGACCTCAGGGGTCACAGGAGTCACCTTTTAGAAGTGGACTTTACGTGCAGCACTTCATAACTGGATTGTTTTAGGAGTTACAGTCCATCTTAGACTGACCTGGTACCAGGACTGCAGGAAAAATGTGAACCAGAAACAAGCAACCAATCCTAACCCTAGGTCTTACTTAGAGCATGAGCTACAAGAAACGCAACATTGTGTATCCATGGAGGGTTAGCGCAGATTAAAGCCATCACACATTTAGAGGGTCACAATTGCGACATCACAAATGCAACAATGAAGTCACATGATGCACCTCCGTAGTATTGCATACACACAGAAAACCGAAATGGTAATGAAATGAGACTTTTCCAAAATAAATCTAAATATTATTAAAACTCAAAAACAGGGTCTGCAGGTCAAAAAAAAAAACAGAATAAAAGAAAATCCATGTGCCAAATGTGTTTATTTTTACACTTGTTGAGGTGGAGCTGTTAGATAGAAGGACATATAATAGCACTGGGTCATAAGGGGAGGGTGACCCCATAGTGACCTTATCATCCATGATGACACAGAGTAGAGTCTGTTTATTATGTTAATAGACGTGTGAGATTTAAAGGGAGACAGCTTCTCACCCACAAAATCGAACACATCAGTGATCTTATTATCTTTGGACGCAGAAAAAGCCTTTGACAGAGTCGAAATGGTCTATTTATTTACCATATTACACAAATTTGGGTTTGGCCCAAATATATATGCATGGTTACATTTACTTTCTACCAGTCTAGAAGCCCCAGTCTGTATTTATAACATTAATTCAAACTACTTCAAACTAGAACGTGGTATTCAACAAGGATGCCCACTATCACCACTGTTTTTTGCAATTGCCATTGAGCCATTGGCTATTCATTTTTCAAAATACATTAGAGATAAAGGTGATTATCAGAGAAGGACTTGAAAAGAAAATATCACTACATGCAGATGACATGGTACTGTATATGTCAGTCCCACAAACATCTTTACCGGTAGTCCTTAATGGACTAGCAGAATTTCAAAAGATAGCTGGACTCAAAATCAATTTGAATAAACGTGTGCTTTTTCCAGTGAACTCACACAATACTAGACTGGACATCAACAACAACAACATTTATTTATATAGCACATTTTCATACAAAAAGTAGCTCAAAGTGCTTTACATAATGAAGAATAGAAAAATAAAAGACACAGTAAGAAAATAAAATAAGTCAACATTAATTAACATAGAATAAGAGTAAGGTCCAATGGCCAGGGTGGACAGAAAAAACAAAAAAAAAAAACTCCAGACGGCTGGAGAAAAAAATAAAATCTGTAGGGATTCCAGACCACGAGACCGCTCAGTCCTCTCTGGGCATTCTACCTAACATAAATGAAACAGTCCTCTTTGAATTTAGGGTTCTCACGGAAGGACTTTGATGATGGTGGTCATGTAGACTTCTAGCTTTTAGTCCATCAATGTTGGAGCATCATGATGCTTTGAGTAGGTGGTGGTGGCACAGGCCACCACCACAAAGAAACCGGAAAAAGAAACAGAAGAGAGAGTAGGGGTCAGTACGGATTTTGGAGCCACCATGAATAGTTATTCTGATGAATTGAACATACAGAGTATCAGGATTAAGTTAAAGTGAAGTTATGAAAAGGCCATGTTAAAGTAATGTGTTTTCAGCAGTGTTTTAAAGTGCTCCACTGTATTAGCCTGGCGAATTCCTATTGGCAGGATATTCCAGATTTTAGGTGCATAGCAGCAGAAGGCCGCCTCACCACTTCTTTTAAGTTTTGTTCTTGGAATTCTAAGGAGACACTCATTTGAGGATCTGAGGTTACGATTTGGAATATAAGGTGTCAGACACTCCGATATATAAGATGGAGCGAGATTATTTAAGGCTTTATAAACCATAAGCAGAATTTTAAAGTCAATCCTGAATGACACTGGTAACCAGTGTAGTGACATCAGAACTGGAGAGATGTGCTCGGATTTTCTTTTCCTAGTTAGGATTCTAGCTGCTGCATTCTGCACTTGTTGCAAACGATTTATGTCTTTCTTGGGTAGTCCTGAGAGGAGTGCGTTACAGTAATCTAGTCGACTGAAAACAAACGCGTGAACTAATTTCTCAGCATCTTTCAGTGATATAAGAGGTCTAACTTTAGCTATGTTTCTTAAGTGAAAAAATACTGTCCTAGTGATCTGAATAATATGCAATTTAAAATTCAGATTACAGTCAACAATTATCCCTAAGATTTTTACCTCCGTCTTGACTTTTAATTCTAATGTATCCAGTTTATTTCTAACTGGATATCTGAATGGACATCTATCCATTCACTTTACCAGAACAGTTTAAATATCTTGGAGTAAATTTCACAAGTAAAAATTAAAGATCTTTTTCAACATAATTTTGCTAACAGCATGGAATAAATGCAAGGGAGGGATTAGCAAAGGGAGAACACAGAGCACCAAATAAACAGCAAAACTGGTAGTCTATTTCTGTGTCTGGGTTTAAGCAGAAATCATAAAGTTTGAATCATATTACATTTATTTTTAAGTTTTCTTTTTCTTTTAGCATCATGTTTTGATGATGTCATTGCTCTGCCTATTTTGTTTAGGCTGGTATGATGTTGAATGTTACCAAGGGGAGTGCCCTATGTGTGTGACATCACTGGGGTGTGATCATATTGTTGTGGACTCCCACTTCAAAGCTTCTCAGTTCAAAGATCTACAGTGTGGTGAACTGCCTGTCACAAACCTGTAACATCTGCCTGAGAAGTGACCTCCGTAACGAGAGCCCTCCTTTAGTCAGTCACATGGAGACTTTCTCTGAGCACTCTGAGCCGAGCGCTTCCTGAAGCCATCTGATGATCTTACTCTGAGCCAGCTCCCACCATTTCTGAATATCATTACCACTACACTGCCCATCCACAGTGCAAATCCCATCCTTGTTGCCAAGTGTACTGCTGTGGGCTCACAGCACAAAACATCTCAGCTCAAAGGTTTGTAAACTACTGGTGGTCAGTTGTCACCCTGCAACATCTTGCCCAGAAGCAGTCTGCTTACTCTGTGAGCTAATAAGAGAACTACTTTAACAAGTGTTCATATTCTAAATCTGAACATTGCAAGCAATGCACTTCCAGGTGACTGCAGCTGATCCCTTCCTCACCTTTTCTACACAGCATCACCACTATAATGAATTGCCATGAACTCACACCACGAAGCAACTCAGTTTGGAGATCTACAGTGTGGCAAACTACTGGTGGTCAGCAGCAAACCTGCAGCATCTGGCTCAGAAGCAGGCTCATTGTAGTGTGAGGTAAAGGAGTAACTCCATTAGTCAGCCCCGCAGAGGCCGTCAATGAGCACTGTGAGTGAATGTGCAGCCCCGGCATTACAGCCTGGCATTTTATTTAAGGGTGAATTACTGTTGACTTAAAGGGAAAAAAAAATGTGTTTAATGAGAAAATAAAAGTTTCTCTGTCAAATTCTTTTTGAGGGCTTTGACTTTTGATTTTGGCTAATTTTTGGTCCTGTAGTGGTTTAACCACATCCTTGCCCTAAATGGCCTCCTTCAACTACCCAGGGTTTCATACCTGATTCAAGCATCTTTTCTTTTTATATATTACTTATATTTTCTTGTAAATCTTTTCTTGATTCTGCATATATTTTACTAGTTGTGTAAGCCCATGCTGTAAGAAGCCCGGGCTCATAGAAACCATGGATTCTGGCACTTCAATCAATCAATCACATCGGTTGTGCATTAGTGGCTAAGTGAGGTTCTCTTTCCTTGGTGGTTTTGTTTTGCCGATGTGCTTGTCTCTGTTGTTTATCAGCAGCTAAGCGAGTTTCTCTCTCCTCGGAGGTTTCATTTTACCAATGTGCTCGCGTCGCTTGTGTATTAGCGGCTAAGCGAGTTTCTCTTTTTTCAGCAGTTTTACTTTGGCAAAGCTTTCTTCGAGCTTCATGCTGTAGCCTCACACTTCCGGGCCAGGCAGACAGACACACACACACACTTCCACGCATAGACGTTTATATATAAGATTATTTTCTATTTGTTGTAGCTCCTTGGTCTGTTGAGCCTAAGGGGTCAGGGCCCCCGACACTGTAGATGTGAGACGGCTTCTAGGCATTTATATGTTTGAGGAAATCGTAGTGCCATTGCTGTGGTATTAGGTTGCCTATTTGTTGTGCCAGTCACAGTGGTGCAGTGTGTCCCAGCAACTTGCCAACAAACTGCTGGGAGTGATGCCCTTAAAACTAAATCATACATTTTTTAATATCTATGTCAAACTAAAGAATTAATCGAAAACACACATATGGTCATGTTCCTTAAAAATAAAGTTTTAACAATGCTTACAGCAAAATGAACAGGAAAAAAAATGTATCCAAAACAAAAAAAAATCTTTTCAGCAAGACATCCAAGGTTTTCTGATTCTTAATACTATTGATCTCTCCTGTGTTTGGTTTTTTGGTTTTGCTTTGTTCTTGTCAGTTCCACTGGTGATGCCCTCTCTTGACCTTCAGTCTCGTCTCTTTTTCTTTTTTTTTGGGATTAGTGGATTTTGGAACTGGTTTTGTTCTTTACTTTGATATTTGCAGGTAAGTATTTCTTGTTTCTTGCTTTTGTCTTATTTTCTTTAAAATCATTTTTTTTTGTGTGAATAAATTCTTTAGTGGCCTCCTTAACGTTATGTTTATCCCAGAGCCAAAAACGTTGAACCATTTTTAACAAGAAAGAATTTTATTATGTGTAACAGGAACATGTTGTCTTAATAATCAAGCCTTGACACATAAAAAGGTTTTGGGACAGCCTGGAAAGTGGCTGAAAATGTGAAGATCGGTTGAGAAAAGGTCTTTACAGACAAGAGTCCAAAACAGAACTGAGGTTATGGTACAGACAAGGGGGTTTTAAGGTCGGAAGGGGCGGAATGATGTCATCCTGGGGTGGAACTGGAAGTCACGTCTCCTGGGGTGGAAACCGGAAATGACGTCATAGGGCCCCAGGTAGAAGAAGAAAGAGAAAGGATCAGTGCACTGTGCCACCCCCTGGTCCGACTGGGAATTACCTTCTTTTGAGCCCTTCAGCTGTCTCTCATGCGCACGTGTGTGACAATCTAAATAACAAAATGTGAACATACATACAGTAGGAAAGACAAGTCAAGTGTTCAATGCTGTACTGAGGCTGATTTAGTACACGTCCTTCGTGTGACATGTTTTGAGACAGCCACCAATGCACAGCCACAATCAGGACATTAGAAGGGTGTTGCTTTGAGCAATTTTCTTATAACATTTTTTATGTTAGTTGCAAGTGAGATGGTAGGTCAGGGCCTGATCGGCACAATCGACCCACCCCTTCTGTTATTGTAGGTTATGTTACTTGACTTCCACATTTCCTGTGAATTTAACATTAAAATTACCAACGAAAAGTGCTAAGGGAGCTAACGTCTTTCTTGTTACAAAACTACTTGCACCACAGTGAACCTTCACTGGACTTATTCACCAGGCATATCACGGTGGTCCAGTGCTGTACACATCAGTTTTACTATCCGTGTCAACCTCGGATGACCAATTCACATTGTCATCCATAATGGTTCAATTTCATCTTGTTCTAAAACTGACTTAACAACTTCTTATTTACATGCCATTGTATTTTGGTTGGAGGCTCCACCTCTCTCATGAATATTGATGAGTTACCTTAGAGTGGCAAAGCTCATAGAAATATTCATGACTTTTTTGCAGCATAATGTTATTTCAACCACTAGATGGCAGTAGAATACTGTCCCAAGACTTACACTGTAAAGCGGATCATTAAACGTCTGGTGTAACTCGGGGTTAACCGTAATAACATAGAATTCCAAGCCCAAGACAAGCTTGGGGTTAACACCAAGGAGCTTAATTAAAGAACTTCGTTTTGTGATTTGAACTAGGGGTTTTATTCGGTTCCCCCGTCCCTTTTGAATTTTAAACTTGGTCCAGTTTAGCCTAAATAGGCTGTAAAGGCTGCTTTTTGATTTTGGGGTCAGGCTGATTTTGTTTTTAGGTCTTATCACTAAACCTGTTTTAAGTGTTATGAGTCATACAACTGGAATGAATGAAAAGGTCTTGGATCCCCAGATAGGACCCACCCTCTTAAATGCTAAAGCAGCCCCTTAACCACTTCACTGCATTACCCAACACTATACCTACCTACACTACCTGCAATGGCATGTATTAAGTTCAAACTCTTGATGCTTACTTACAGAGCAGTCAAAGGGTATAGAGAAACTTGTGATGTCCTGTGGTTGTTCTCGATCACTCAGTTCTGCTGATGAACTTTGTCTGATGTTGCCACCTCTGCATGGCTTCAAATCTCAATCCAGACTCTTTTCCTGTGTAGCTCCTAACTGGTGGAATGAGCTGCCCACCTCCATTTGGAATTCCAACTCCTTCAATGCGTCTAAGAAGTGTTTGTTTGCTAAATTCCTGACTAGCTATTAGATATTAGCTGTTAGGTTTTTGAAACCCAAGAATTGAAATTCACTTGTATCTTGTTTTGAGGTCTTCACTTGTGGTGATCACTTTTATAGCCTTGTCCTGTCACGCTTGTTCCCATACAGTCTGCCACTCAATTATGTTGACCTCTTATGTAAGTCACTTTAGATAAAAGTGTCTGCTAAACAAATAAATATAAATGTAAGTCAACCCCCATCCATCTCTTTCTGTTGTGGCCCGAAGGGGATGCTCCACCATGCTAATAGCCAACACAGACACAAGTTCAAGACAACACAGGCTTTTATTTGTGTGAAACTCTTCCCAAAGAGTTTCCCACAGCACCTACACAGTACAAGCACAAAGAAGAGCAATAATTCTCTTTTAATCTGTCTTTGCCTTCTTCTCTTTCTTTCTCTCTTCTGTCTCCTCCTTCCTCCAGCAAGCTTCATCTTCTTCCTCCTGACTCTGGCTCCTGGAATGAAGGTGTTGGGTTTCTTGTATCCTACACCTGGGAGTACTTCTGGTGGCCCATTAGCGTGATTCAGAAGCACTTCTGGGTGAGGCAGAAGCCCAACAAAGTGGGGCTCCGCAGTCTCTGTAGCACATCCTGGCGGCTCCCACAGAGTTCTACAGGGCTCCACATCACATTGTGCCCTGTAGGAATCCGAGGCACTGCTACAACCCAGTGGCACTGCCATCTAGCGATGTGGGGGAGATAATACCTTGAGCACGCTTTCTCCCCCATTCTTTCTGTTAATCAGGCATCCTAGTGGGGTAAAGGCATTAGCTGTCCACCACACTGTCTGTGCTGGTTGCCCGCTCTCATGCCAGTTGGGTTCTTGCCCAACTCATTTCCTGACTTTAGGCTCAGTAATCCTGTAAGCCTGAGGTGACCCATTCTGAGGTCACTTAAAACTGACCACTTTTGCAACAGAGACACCAAGCTGCATTCAACTAGTGGCTCCAAGGGCACCATTTATTCTGCTAAAGATCTCAGTTTTCATTTTATTCTTCCTCCTGAGGACCACCAGGTGAGATAAGCAGTCCACCGAACAGGGATTACCAGGCCTTCCCATCCCCAAAAGCTAAAACTCCACTTTCCTAACAAGTACCCAGATACTGGCAGGATAACTAAGAGATATCATGAGGAGAGGCCCATCTGCATTGCTTGTGTGTTAGCAGGGGCTTCATCCTAGAAGCAGCCACCTACATAGAGAGGCTTTCTGTGCAGTTTCTGTGAATCTCCATGTCCCCCGTACTTTCTGATGTAAGAGCCCGTATAGAAGCAGATGGGGCCTCCATTGCATTTCATGAGGTAGCTCTTTGCTGTCTGTTACCCTGAAGAGCAGACATAGGGTGTGAGGAGTGCCCCCCTTGCACTCACTACCAGCAACTGCTCCCCAATCCTCAACATTTTGCCCCTTGCAGAAGAGTAGTTTTACTCCTTCTTTCACCCCCAAGTGAACACCACCCTATTCACAAAGATGGGCATATAGAGAATTGCTTCATAGTCCTGTTGTGGGTCTCAGAGGTCAGATGTTTTGCAGCATCTTTCATTTGTGCTTCCTCTAAATTTTTGCCATCCTTCTGCCATTCACAACACCAATTTTTCTTTATTTTGCCTTATACAATTTCTTGCATTAGTAATTTATTTTTCGCATAGCCCTTTAGGTTAGGGCACAGGGTCAGCCATTGTATGGCACCCCTGGAGCAATTGCAGGGGAAAGACCTTGCTCAAGGGCCCAGTAGAGTAGTGTCCCTTTGGCAGTACCAGGGATTCGAACAGGCAACATTCTGGACATCAGCGCAGATCCTTAGCATGAGAGCCATCATCTGTGCCCACTTGAGTCTCAGTGTCGTCAGTGCAGGAGCAATCCTCAAGGAAGCGTTTCAGGAACAATTTCTAATCAAGGGAGACTTTTATCCTTTTCCAACATGCTCATTTACCAGAGGAATTTGGCAGTGGAAGTCATTTTTTGAGGAATGCATTGCCACCTTTGATGGTTTTAAATTTACCTGCCAAAAGAACTTCAGTGACAAAGAATATCCCCAGGCAAAATGAGCGAGTGAAATGAAAGTTCACATGAAATTAATAGCAGATGGCGTATCAAGGTCTAAATGATCAGTGCCGACGGCTGCGGGCACTTCACAATCTGCTAATATCAGGTATCACGTTCAAACCGAAGCACAAAATGGAAATGGACACTGTGATGTGGTGGACGGATGTCCATCTGCTTAGTAAAACTGTAGTCTGTCTGGTGCCTGGACCTGACTTGGTAAAAGTGGAGGAGACTTAGTCCACTGAGTGGTGTGCAGAGCCCCACCATCTTGGCATCCCACCCTTATTCCCATTGCTAATGCAGGAGGTAATACTTGGGATGACTGCTAAGATTTGTGGCAAGATGGACAAATGGATGCACCCTGATAGTCACACTTGAAAGCCTGGCCAAAAGCAAGACCTTCCGATTTTCTTTTTTACCCGTGTGGAGTCATGCAGTACAGAGAAGGTGGCGCCCGAATTGCAGCTGTTTGGTGATCACACTTCTTAAACAGTTACACAGTTAAATGCAGAAGTACATGATTAGTTACTAATGAACATTGTCCTCTGCTGTTGCTTACCGGAGCCACGTTGCATCCTTTTTCACCTTTCACATTCCAGGACAGCTATGAACTGGGCAAGACTAGGCTTAAATGAGAATGTTTGCTGATGGTAAACATTTCAACTGACAAAAGCAAAACATGAGGGAGACCATGAAAGAATACAAACACAAAATGATGGAACAGTTGACATCAATAGCAATAAACAGAACTTCCCTTTTGAGACCCAAGCTCTTTTTGAAGACTTTGCTGTCTCCTTACACGTATTTTACTTTCTTCTCTAGTCATCCGACTCTTCTTATCAAAATGAGTGTCAAGGTTACTCTTCTAAAAGTTCTTGTTTTAAGGCCCTGGCATGAGACCTTCATACCTACTCAATCCTGACCGCTGAATGGAAGGGCAACAGTGAGTAAATGAGAGGAGATAAGGAGGATAATGGCATGATTTCATAATGCCAGGTCAAAACTCAGAATCCAGCAGGAACGATGTCGGCTGTCACGGCAATGCTGCATTGCTCAGTAAAGATGATCATGGGCTGGCTGAATCTCACCCGTATGGACACTCACATGGTCAGCAGAGGTGGCATATAAAGGTGTCCAGTAGCAGTTTCTGGACAGGTGGCCGATGCACCACAACCAAGGCTGTAGTGAGAAGACCAGCAGACTCCCGGAGATTCTCAAGCCCTTTCTACAGACTGTGAACTCTAGGGGGTGCCAGTGAGCCCTTAACACCACACACAACTGCCACAGACACAGTTCCAAGTTAAAACATTCTTAAAAGATGATTTGATTTTATTACAAAACTTTGACAGGCTTATAAAAGAGTCCACACAGTATAATCTAGTAAATCAAATGCCTTTCTGTCTCCTTCCATCTCCACGGTGAGCCTCAATCTACGTCCTCCCAACTCTGACTACCCAACAAAGATGAAGTGGCTTCTTTTATGTCTGACCTGGGTGTTCTACCAGTGCCACAGCTGGAAGCACTTCTGGGCCAGGTGGAAACCCCCTAAAGTAGGGACAACACTCACATTCAGCTCCCTGGCAGCACCCATATATTCCAACAGGACCATCCAGACTATAACTCCCACCATGCCTAGTGGGTGTACAAATGGGAGCTCTATCAGGTATATGCTGCCACCCCATGTATCGGGAGAGCGTGTGACCCTGGGAAGAAGATATCCCTGTCCTTCCACTAATTCCTGACTGGGAAAGATACTGCCAACCATCCTAGACGAGATGCCAAGAAGTTTGATATGAGGCAGAGCACTGTTCTAAGATATTTCATGACCTCTATATCCAAAGGACCAAATTATAACTGAGCAGTAGAAAAGGCACTCTATAAAAGAGAAGAGACCGGCTACAGAACTGCCTGCATGCTGGGGGCTGATAGCAGAAGACATCTGGTATGGCGCGTCTGTCAGGGACTGGGATTAGCTTGTCAAGTTTTCTTCATTTCATTTTCTAATCCCCTCTCTAACGAATTCATTAAATAGACTTGTGGCAAATGAAGAACCGTCACTATTTGGCATGATCTGTGACAAAATCAGACATGAAAAGAGAAGCAGGAAAGATTAGGAGTGCTTCATTCGTCGACTCACCTAGAAACGGGCCTAAAACAGCCTGCTACTCTCTTACTGGTCTGCTTTCCCAGATGCTGACCAGTGACAGTAGATCGTCTTGTTTTAATACTGGCTTCTATATTTGAAAAGGTGGCTAGTCATATCTAGGTGGGTAGTCATATCGTGATCATCAAGGTGGTATAAATGAACAGACAGTGGTCAGAGTCTGCAGATTTCCCAGATAGTGGTAAGTGATTTAAGATCCTGCTTTCCATTACTGGTTTGCTTCCAGAGAAAGAGAGAATGGTCAGTCGCATGAGAGCATTTCTACTCCTATGTTAGCTTACATTGTCACTTAGTGGCCATTCATCTCGTCCTCATTTGAAGGAATAATGATAGCTGATGTTCTTGCCCCTGTACTGGTCTCCTCAACCAAATGGTGGCCAGTTGAAGGAGAGGCTGTCCAGTCATATCAGACCTTTTCACCCCTGCAACGGTCTATACAAATAGTTGGTCACAAACCTAACTGCATATGTACTAATCTGTTTACCCAAATGCTAACCATGGACAGATCTTCTTGATATTCAAAAAGAGACCCACTGAATGCGATCACCATTTGTCTTACGGGCTCCTCATGTTTGTAAGCTGACAACAGGAATAGCGACAGGTATGAATAAGAAGTTGACATGCGTCTTTTTTTGAGATGTTGCAGTAATCCAAAGTATTACAGCCTCTCGCAGAGCAGGTGACATGTTGATTGATATTTAGGGTAAACATGGTGGACCACTCAACGTCAATAAATAATCCCTCAAGATATAATAATGTTGTATAGACTGTAAAGCATATGTTGACTTAAAGAGGAATGTAAAGTAAAGTTCTAGAGAGCTTCCTTTGGGAGATACCATGGACAGGGGTTCACCATAAATAGATGGTCCAGATTAAATGAAGAGAAATAATTTACCGTATATACTCGTGTTTAAGTTCTCCCGCGGATAAATTGTGACCTTATAATTTCCGGTATTTTATAATGTCGGTCGTATAAGTCGAATGCGGAAAACTCACACTATTGGTCCCAGAGATTATGATATGCTAACGGCCACCTGGGAGAGTAACCACGGAGCACATGGCCTTTTTTTTTCTATGTATTTTGCCTACGTGACACACGGCACTACCAAAACTATTCTGAAGTGGCGTTTGCACTGATCTGTGTTTTTTGTATCTCACACCCTCATACACCTTTATTGTAAGAGCATCTATGATGGAGTATTCGATCAGAAGAAAATATGAAGCTGGTTTTAAATTTAAAGTCATTGAAGTGGTGAAAGAAATTGGTAACTGCGCTGCTGCAACAAAATTCGATGCGTCTGAGAAACTGATGTGAGATTGGAGGAGAAATGAAGATGTAAAGAAAAAAAAATTTAAGTGTCGTATTTTTGAATGGGTGTATAAGTTGGGGTCTGATTTTATGATCAATTTTAAGGTTTTATGATCAATTTTAAGGCAGAGACGAGTATATACAGTAAGCATTTGTGCAACACATTCTGCCTCCTCTTCTTTTACCTGAAAGTTCTGCTCAATTCAAATGAAAGACATAAAAGCCATTTGGGTGAATTACAATGTCCGGTGTTTCATGGTTGGGGATCATTCAAAAAATCGAAATACATGGCACTTTTTGATGTCCCTTTTGGAAGTTGATTTTGTTTGAAAGCAGAGGTCCTCAAATTATCTGGACTCAGGTTTATCTATTTTTGGTCAGTGAAGACCCTATGCACCATTTTGCCCTGTAACATTTAAGACCAGTTTACATACATGAAATTCGATACTCACTGTTTTTGTAGGTGCACAATCGAAGAGTGGGGTACTCTCAGAGTTTTGAGCACATCGGTATACTTACGGTACATTAATGTGTAGAAAACTGTGGTATGGCACACCTCAGGCTAAATACAGAGAAAGAAAACACCATTAAAAAGACTGTGGTGAAGCAGTCTATTAGGTAAATAGTTTAACAAAGAAACGACATTTCTGAAGTGCAAGGGAACGCATCCCCTAGAGTTTTAGCACTGCTCTCGCAGGACCACCTTACCAGATGTGAGCATCAAGATACATGTGGAAAGTCTTCAGAGGCCTACGCAACTTTGCAACTTGTCGAGAGCAAATGCTACCATCTTGGTAGCAGCCCGTGCTATGGAGAAAGAAATAGTATAACTGTCGACATTCCAGAAGTAAAGGGGATTCCATCTCAAAAAGAAGATGAAAACTCACTGTAGTGCCGGGGTGTGTCAGTTGTTTTCGGGCCTTGCTGAGGTGCGATGTGTTTGTGTTTGTGTCAACTGCAGTCAGTGGGAAGAGGCGACGTGCAGCATGATTGGTCAGCCAAGATGGAGCTGAATATAAAAGGCCCTTCCTGCCCACAGGGTGTCGTGAGAGCGAGGTGTTTGTCTAGTACAGAGCATTTTGAAGTGCAATAAATAATAATGGCTTGTGCTTATTTTTTCTGTACATATTTTCTTTCTGGTATAAATATAATGTAGCAGTAATATTGTTTGGTGGATGTTCGTATTTATATATTTTGAGTTTTGGTGCACTTTTTGCCCTTTTTGTATGCGGTGGGTTATTCTTGTTACAAAGATTGAATTTCGGAACTATATTTAAATAGAGGAAGTCTGCCTTTAGTTTGTGTAGATCCATTTTTTCTTTCATTAGGAGACATTGGGATTTCATTATAACTTTTGTAAATGATCATCATTTTTCATCTTTATTGTTTCTTGTGTGCTGTTGCCTTTGGACTGTTACAAAGCCCATAAGAAGCTGATTTTGTCCCTGCACCTATAAATAAATGGCACCATTGTATTTAAACCTCACCTTTTTGTTAACTGCTCAGGGAGTAGTTTGATGCCCTCATTCCCACTACACGAGGTGTCACAAATAGTGCTGTACGGAATATCAAAGTGGGGGTCCCCCTTGCTGTTTTGAGCTCATGGGGGTGGGGATGGGTGAAGTGCTCAGCTGATGAAAGAGCTGTTTTGTTTTTTTTTTTTACTTAAACTGATAACCTATCGATGGCAACTTGTGACCAATACATGAGTTGTGACCCACAGGTTGACAAACACTGGTCAAGTTTATTATCCGGCAACTGCATATTGGCGAGAAAAATCCTGAACTGAGGAGGTTGGCTGCCCGTTTCAAAAGCTGGGTTTCGTTCAGTCATTCCTATTATTATTATTAGTCTTGCTGGTTGTGTATCACCGAAGACAGCAACTCCATATTTACAAGGCTAAAAATCGAATCATGAATCGTCGCTCTGATGTTTAAAAGGCTTTCTCGATTCTAAGTAATAATCCTGGTAAAGGACTGCATGAAGAAAATAACAAAATGGTATATAAAAAGCACTGACTTATGCACAGAGAAACGTGCCACACGTCGTCCAAGTCATTCATAGAAGAAGATGCTGGCAGAAGATTCCGAGACAATCCAAGGGGGGCAGGGGGGCGTCCTCCATCTGAAATAAAACTCATAAAAAATCAGTTGTCAGTTTAATTTTTAGATGGGCTTACACTTCAAGAATATGAAATTTTCTTACTTTGTATGTATTATTTATGAAGAAAAGCAGCTTTGGATGATGAAATGCTTTCAGCACATTATGAGTCATTAAAATATCACTCTCATTTATGCAAAATACTGTATACTGTAAGGCTCATTTTGCAAAAATCACTGTAGATTACTTTCACATTTTTCTTCTGTTATCTCTAGAAGTTGCAAAGAATGAAGTTAATGAACACCAAACCACCTTCCTCAGTACCTGTGTTTGTAGATATGCTGAATATTTTCTGCAAACGCACGCATACCCTTGTCAAGTTATGACTTTTGTGCAGTGACTTGGTGATTTCTTTGTCTGTGACTATTTTTGTCAATCACTGCTGCGCAAATAAGCAACTGAAGACATCAGCCCCTTCAGAAAGCAGGCTGACAAAACACTGTCAGTGAAAGAGGGAGCAGCAAAAACAGCAGTTAACAGCGTCCTTACCAGGAACGTCACTTGGATTTCTAGCAACCACGACCCACTTAATTCTTGTTTTGGATGGTCGCTCCGTGTCCTGTCACCACGACACACAAGGCAGACGTGCCCGCTTTAAGCAGAATCATCTTAAAGCCAACGACTCAATCAGAGCCCTCACTGCACGAATTACAGAGGGTTTCAACCTAAATGAGGGTCACCAGACACCCAAGATGGGTCGTCAGCTTCAGTTAAAAAAAAAAATTAAATGAAATCAGACATCATTTTAATGTTTTAAAGGGCTGCTGATGGCAGATTTCAGTTCTGTACTCAGTCAAAGGGGCATTTTGCTCCTGCATACTGAGGAATTGAAATGACTGACAGAAGTCCAGCTACAAACAGATGGCAACCTGGGATACATTGCACCACTCTGCACACTTTATAAAGACAACCAACAAACAAACATGGACAAGTTCCTGTAGCATCACCTGTTTCAGATTCTATCAATTCTATATCAAACTCACAAGATTCATCCCACAAACCTGAACCAAACATGAATAATAAAAGAACATACGACACAAATTTTCTGTGGAATACAATAGATAGATAGATAGACCCAGGAATGAAGGACCAGAAGTGATGAACGAACAGCCCATTGAAAAGGGAAGAGTCGCTGGGCGGCTTTTTACTCCCCCCCGGCACACTAGATGGCAGCGGTGCCAGATATCGGTGCCCATTGGGAAGACAGCAGTGCATGGCGGGAAATGTAGTGTAGCAGAGCAGCCCTGTTGGAGACACTGGGTGCCGCAAGAGGGCGCTGCAGGGAGACAAGCTCCCTGCTCTAATGGACTTTCATATGACTCGGAAGTATTTTCAGTGGACAGTGGCCCTGGCACTGGAAGTACTCCTGGGTCCTTAATACTAAGGAACCAAACTCCTTTACCCAGGTGAGTCGATCTGGGAGGAAGGAAGGCAACACTCAACTCAAAAGGAGGGCAGTGTGGTGGTAAGAGGAGACTCTTGGTGTGTTCGTGTTGGGGTTTGGGGCTGGCTGATGCCCTGGTTTCCATCACATTAGATGAAAGGAACTACATAATAGATAGATAGATAGATAGATAGATAGATAGATAGATAGATAGATAGATAGATAGATAGATAGATAGAT
>JANRMT010062797.1:26385086-26397966 GCA_026402145.1 Polypterus bichir lapradei | reverse complement strand
GATAGATAGATAGATAGATAGATAGATAGATAGATAGATAGATAGATTGATTGAACTTTATTTGTCCCCAGAGTAAATCTGGAATAGCCAGAGGAAGCAGATCTTCCTGATCACCTGCTAGTTTAGTCTCAGAGATGGCTGTTGGTGATGTCCAATCATCTCTCTTACTTGCAGTAATAAATAATCGCTGCAGATCTTTCTTCCCTTGGTCTGCTCTTTTTGTGATGCCCCGTGCAGTGATAGACATAGTGGAGCAACCAGGTTGATTGAAATGATCGACACAGACACTAAATCATAGAAACATATGAAAGTTATTTATTCCAGTGTGCCAAGTCACAATCTTGTGCCAAGCAAAAAATTGTCAATAGCAGTTATTGTGCACTGACACATAAAAAATTAGGTGCACATTAGGAGAATGAATACACCCTCATTCTGCTGTCCAAACTTCACTGGCTCTCTGTGCTACACCACCTTCCACACTTGTGGTCAACACGGTACGCCCTCCCTCAGTTGAGGTGAGGACCTAAACAATTAAAAGAAAATGGGTAAATACTATAAAACAAAGTCTCACTCTCTGGCTCAAGCTAAGCCTGTGACATGGCGTGTCACCCATTTAGATGGTGGCCTATGATATTGTGGTTTTTACAGGACTCCAACTGCGGTTTCTGTTTTAATTTATTACATCTCTTTATTTTGTTGAATATTTTCATTTTCTTTCTGTATTTATTAATGTAGAAAAAATGCTAATACATTAATGTATTTACTAGTTAATTGTTTGTTTATTTTGTATAATGTGTTTTGATTTTCAAATTATGTTACTTTAATTTATGTCAATAATCTTTATGTTCCTTGTCTTTTATATACTGAGCCTAAGGGGGTGAGGCCCCAGACACTGTTGCTTTGGGAACACCATCAGCTGAGTATAAGGTATGAAATCCCTCCGCAACATTACTTGAAGCATTAACTCCTTCTTCTTTTTCTCATCTACATCTTCCCAATAGGTAATATCTTTCGACACCATGGTATTAAATTTCATTGTTATGCTGATGACACACAGCTTTATCTATCCACTAAATCCACTTCTGCGTTCCTTCCAAATACTCTTATGGCATGTCTCCAAGACATAAAGTCATGGATGACTCACAGTTTTCTCCAATTAAATAGCAATTAAACTCATTGGTTCTAAATCTACACTCGTTAAGGTTAACCGTTGTTCCATTTTAATTAACAGCACTATCACAAACATCTCTTCCCAGGTTAAGGGCCTAGGCACTACCTCATTCTAGACAGTACCCTCTCTTTTTCATCCCATATAAATAATGTTTCTCTAACTGTTTTCTTCCATCTCCAAAACATTTCTAGACTTCGTCCTGTTCTTACACAACGCAGTACTAAAGTATTGGTTAATGCCTTAGTCACTTCATGTATAGATTACTGTAATGCTATTTTATTTGGCACCCATAAAAAACGTATCCATCACTTAAAACTTACACAAAATTCAGCTGCTAGGTTAATTACTTGCTCTAAATCCACTGAACATATTCCACCTATTCTCTCCCAACTTCACTGGCTCCCTGTTTACTACCAAATACAATACAAAAAGCTGCTGATAACTTTTAAAGCTCTCGTCCCTACCTTATTGATCTCCTACAGACTTACACTCCTTCCCTCTCACTCAGAATCTCATCTGCAGCTTTACTTTCTGTACCACACATCGACCTCGGCTCTATGGGAGCTCGAGTATTCTCTCGTTGTGCCCCTCAACTCTGGAATTGTCATCCCTCTCATATCTGTCAGCTAAATTCAATAACACAATTTAAAGCCGCACTCAAAACATATCTTTTCAAACTGGCACACCAATTACGAGTTTACCACTGTTACAGCCAGATATTTTTGATGTTTGTTACTACTTCTGTACCCTTATTGCAATCTGATTTTATTGTCCTATTTGTCTTTATCTTTATTACAGTTGTTTAACTCATTGTAAGGTGACCTTGAGTGCTAAGAAAGGTGCCTATTAAATAAAATGTATTATTATTATTATTATGTAGTTCACTGATTTTTAGATTTTGTACATTTTTGTTTTTTGTTTTTCTGTTTTCTTCAGACTTTGACTGTTGTTAAGTGCTGTGATGGATGGCCGGCTTCATATTCCGGCCCTCACCCCCAGGCCGCCAGGAGGAGCTCTCCCGACAGCATGGATGGGCCCCGAATTCCAGTAGGGCCTCATGAATTATGTAGTTTTTATGCACAGCCCTGCTGGATACCCTGGAGACCACTGGGAATCGTTGTCGGGAGGCCAATGGACTCATTTATGCCCTATAAATCGGAAGTGCGTCATAATCCCGTGACAGGAAGAAATGATGTGCTTCCGGGGTGAAGATAAGGACTATTTACCCTGACCCGGAAGGAATAAGGACTTTTGGACTGTTGGGCAGGAACACCTCCGGGTCAGGGAATATAAAAGGACTATGGGAGCTCCCAGACGGTGAGCTGAGCTGGGTGGTAGGAGGGCAACCCGTCTGGGAGCTGGAGGATTGGTTATTGTTATTATTATTATTATTATTGGAGTACTGTATTTGGTGTATGAGTAGTGTGGAGTGGAGGGTGCTTAGTGTACATTATTATAATAAAACGAATAATTGTAGCACTTTTACCTGGTGTCTGGCGTGGTACCTGAGGGTTCAAGGGAGCGATAGCGCCCCCTACTGTCACAGCGCATTGTCCTTCAGATCACAGTCTCCTAGATCGGTTCATTCCAATTTACTTTCCTTGAGTCAATCTTTTCTATTTTTCCTTTTATCGTTCTTTTGTCAATAAACCTTATTTTATTTGATTTTTTGTTTCAGGGGTTTTACAGCTTTCCTCTCCCTTTTTGAGAAAGAAATTGGCTACTTTTGGGGGTGCAAGCCTGTTTCTTCAGTTCCAGGGCAACATCTGCATTGTGTTTTGTAGGTCTATTTAGAGTTTCAGACCTCTCAGGGAGTACATTGCAGATTTTTGAAAAACTGAAGCCATTCTTGAGTTTTGTGAGCCCTGCCTTACAACAAGTAACAGCTAATCATTCAGAAGCCATAGTGATATGATGACCAAGATGTTGGGCACTAGCAGAAGAACAGTCTTCCCACATCTAGTGGCAATGCCAGTGGCAGCAGATCTTAATGACTCCATACCCAGTGAATTAACCCAGATGTTGCCCAGTGATAGCAGGTCTTCCTCCTCTTCTACTGTACTATACTGTTCAGGTAAGGTAAGTTAATAACAGCTGAACTTAATAGTGACTGACCTTCTGAGTGAGCCCACATTCATCCACTACCCAACCTGCTATATCCTAACTACAGGGTATAATATCAGAATGATTAGCTGCTTATGGCCGCCATCATTATGTGAACAGATCATCTGGTACTGATACTGACCTTTGATTTTTCCTTGTCTGACTAACCAGAGGAATGGCCAAATGTCCAAGATACTCCTGACCATCTAGTCAGTGGGGGTGCATCTCAACGCCTTTACTGAACACTTTCTCCTGATTCTCTTGCATTTTTCATTTCAGGAAAAGCAGGATCACCAAAATGACTTTGTTCCACCTGTCGTCCCTCCCCATCATGGACATCAGCCAAAACACATAAGGCGGTAATTTACGCAAGCCGTTCAAATATGAGGACTAATCAGGTGGATTGTGTCATGAAATAAATGTCAGTGCTTCGATCCCAGCATGCATCTTCATCAAGGATTAAGTCACAATGCCTCCATGTACAATTAGAACAGAGGCTGATTAATAGCAAGGCCCTCTTTCTTTTCCTTCCCAGTGTGAGATGTGAAAGTGGTATAAACAACACACCAGCATGCCCTTCTCGCCTTCACACTCCCATTTGTTTTCATTTACTCAGCCGTTAGCACAATTAATATCAACTTAGACACAGAAATGAGTTTCGCTTTAACAAGACAATTCTGCTCTAAGCTAATTAGTGTCAGATTCATGATGCATTGGCTAAGTGACAGCAGAATGAGACAGACGGGTAGGAGAATCCATAAGCCCAGCTGCAGTGGTGTCCGTAGATAAGCAACAGACCCTGAGAATTCTTCAAACCATCTCAGAGTCTGTGTGGAGGCCTGGCACCCTCCTATATCCTTATACTACATACTGCAAGAGAACCAAAAATTTAGGGTCAGCTTGAGATCCACACATACACAAAATGAACTGAGAATGAGACCTAAACTGGATCCATTGGTGAGATGTTTAGATCATATGCATAAACTGGATTGTCAATATGGTTTCAATAATCATTACACGACCTGGAGTAGTAGAAGTGAATGAAAGTGACTGTGGATTCAGAAATTATTCAGACCCCCTTTGCTTTATTGTGTAGTAGATTTCATTTGAAATGGATACATGCAGTTTGGTTCATTTCATGAAGTCAACCTTTTGTATTTTTCCTTTCATCCTTCTTTTGTAAATAAACCATAGTTTATTTGTGCAAGGGTTTTACAGTTCCCCTCTCCCTTTTGCCAAACAAACTGGTCCCTTTTAAGGGATGCAGGCTATAAAGCCTATTTCTTGAGTTGATTCAATTTGTCTTTATGCCCATCAATCTGCACTCAATAACCCAAATGACAAAGTTAACACGTTTTCAGAAACGTTTGCAGATTTATCAGACATCAAATACTGAAATCTCTCCATCATTGAAGTATTCAGATCTTTAATTCAGTGTTTTGTAAAAGTCTCTTTGGCAGCAATTACACTTTTGAGTCTTCTTAGGTAAGTCTCTACAAACTTTGCACAGAGGACTCTCAACCAGCGAATTGGAGGTAGGAGGCAGATCTTCAGGTTCAACAAGTTTCCCATGAGGCTTTAGTTTCCTGTTTATGATTTGCACTGTTTATTCTGGAAGTAACCATCTAACAGCATTATAGCAAAAAAGAACAGACATGTGGATTATACGACATGAGTAATGGAGGATTTGTTTTTTCTTTTTACCATGAATATTTTTCACATCATTTCCCATTGGTCAATCATTGGTCTTGTTCTATCAGAAACTTTGCTATGTCCTTCCACCGTGAAAACTGTTAAATTCTGCTACGTACTTCTAAAAGTTTTATTTGTATACTGTATTGAGGATTTTTCTGTGTATTGTATTTTATTCTATTGACCCCCTTCTTTTTGACACCAACTGCACGCCCAACCAACCTGGAAAGGGGTCTCTCTTTGAACGGCCTTTCCCAAGGTTTCTTTCATTTTTCCCTACTGGGGTTTTTTTGGGAGTTTTTCCTTGTCTTCTTAGAGAGTCAAGGCTGGGGGGCTGTCAAGAGGCAGTGTCTGTTAAAGCCCATTGCGGCATTCGTTGTGTGATTTTGGGCTATACAAAAATAAATTTTATTGTATTGTATTGTAAAACATGATATTAAAATTTTGAGTAAGTAACTTATAAAACACATATATACAATTTTGGGTGGTGTAACTCTTCTCCTGACTTGAATCTGAAAGAGATTTGAGTCCAAGGGTAGATTCAAATCCCACTCTGGGGAAACTGCCAACCCTCTAGCAAGGGTCAAGAGCAGCCTGAGGAAATCCTGTGGCCTTCCTTCCCGAGTTCTGTCTGGTGCCTGCAGGTCTCCATGCATTCCAAAGACTTAGTCAGACACATATTGTGACTTTCGCTATTTCGTTCTTTTCAAACCAGCAACAGGAACCCCCTGTTTTCTCTTTAGGCCACTGCCTAAAGTAATAAAGAGATCCTACTAAACTCCTGTCTACTCCTCTCTTTTACACAGTTGTCCACAGAGTTGGTGGTTCAGAGCGGATGGCCTATCTGTTATATATCAGTGAGTATTTATGTTTCTGAGTTATTATTTTTATGTATTTGTGTTATTTCGGTTGGTTTCAGTTGTAATCCTGTACTGTGTGCTGTCTCTTTAAGTATTCTTATGTTCTGTGTGTTTTGTAGGTGGAGCCCCAGGAGGCGGGGCCACCTTGACATTATCACTCCTGGGTCCTCCCTCTGGCTGTATAAGGCTCAGGAGCAGCAGATCACTCAGTTTGAGTAAAGTTCTCTGAGTATTGTTTTCTTTTTGGATTTACAGGATTTTATGATTTTCTAGGATTCTATTTTTAGACTTGTTTGCTGTGGATTACCTTGGCGGGCAAATAATTTTGCCTTGTTTTTGCTTAATTGAGCACTGCCATGTATTTTGTTGTGTTTTGTTAAAATATTTTTTACATTTATAAACATTTCATGTGTGCCCTTCAATGCAAGCCAAAGGTTTATGGTCATCCCTCCTCTTTTGTGTTTTTTGTTATATTTTCAAAGATTTTAAGTTGTTTTGCCAGCTCACCATTTTGGGACCATTCTAGCTACAACCAACAGGTAGTATTTGAGGCCTGACTGGATCGAGGTGGGTCTCTTCTGGGCAGGATAGTGAAGACCCTGGACTTGCCTTTTGTGCCACTTCTGGAGGCCTCACGCCCATTTTGTCTTTGTGGAAGACTCAATTTCATGTCACCTTCTGCCTATCATGTAATTTCCCCCCACTACAGTACCAATAGAATAAAATGAAATATTCAAACAAAATACAGAGCGATGACAATATTAAAAACACCCGCAGATGACAGGGCTATGTTTGCATGGCTCCGAGTGTTCTGAGGAGTCCAAAAGCTCATTCTGTACAGTTTTTGAAGTTCCCCTAAATACAATGGCATTCTTAAGGTGATCTTTCAACACTCCATTGATAGAGGCAACAAAATCCACCAACCCATGGAAAATCCTGGGCTTATCGGAGCTTTCGCTCTCATCATGGCCATGCAAAGCCAATTCAAATGCCATACAAGATTTCACACATTCTGTTAATCTGGGCAGAATGGATCGATTTTTGGTCACCTCTTCATTTTCCCCCACTACAGTACCAATAGTGACGTTAATGTCTAATGGCTGCCATCCTCCCCTACAATCATACAGGGCCCCCTGTATAACTTTGTGACAGGAATAAAATTGTTTGGGATGTTCTACCATCATACTTGTCTTCAGACCTACTGCAAGAAGTAAAACAGATCTCTAGTGTCTGCCGATCCACATGACAACCATTGTGGGTCCCACTAACGAATACGGAGAGGTACTGGGTTCACCTCCTGCACCTTTAATCTCTGGCATTGCCTTAGCTTGTTGTGATGAACTTGTGTCCTGTGCTGGGTGGTCCAATGCTGGGTCAGGGGCTGCCTTGGTTGGGTCCCAGATTCCTGTGATCCTGAACTGAATAAGTGGGTTAGAAAATGGATGGGAAATAAACATACAGAACACAACAAAACAATTATGAGATTAATAGCACCGGCTAGATTGCTAATTAAATGGGCAAGCTGGATTGTCATAACAATTTCAGCAAACTGAATTTCTAATATATCGGGCAGATCATTTAAACAAATTGAACTGTCAATATACTGAAGATGTTATGAGACAAATTGGATTGTCAATACCATTTCTATATCACGTTGTTCAGCTGCACTTCTAACACAATTTCAAGGTTAAACGTACAAAGTGGCTTAACATTAAAGTTTCTGGATCAGCAGTACGACATTACTAATATGGTTATGTGGACAGCCATGAAGTTCAGTCGATATTCCGTACGTCACCGTGGTCTGGATATTCAATAAGATTTATACTCCTATAACCTGCTTATTCTTTCCTATAGAATATATTGTTTATTTCAGCTTATTATGTTATATTACTTGCTTTTCCATTTTATTATACGTTTGTGATTGTTGTTTTAATTATTGTGCTGCAGGAGTCTGCAAGAACAGAGTCTGAGATTTCTAGAGAGGCTGAAGCTCCGATTTGGTTTATTGTACCAAAATGATATGAAGTGTTGTGGCACACTGGCATCTGAGACACCCAGACACGCTCTAGAGCCACAGCTAGTGATGGATGGTGAAAAATACTTGGTTAGGAGCGCAGTCTTTTTTTGGGTGTGGAGTTGGGGACAAACTGAAGCAGCACTTCATAGCTCAGGAGAAAAGAAAAGAAAAAACACTCACACAAACGGTAACGTTGCCTACACACTGCCCAGTAACACGGCTTTAACATAAATGCTGCCCTCCTATTCTTCAGGCCTGAACATTTCTCAATTACTTTCTGATTAAATGGAGTCATTTCAGCCACCAGACTCTTTTCCATGGACAGCATGGCCAACGCATTCAGCCTCTCCTGAGTCAGGGTGTTTCATCAACTTTGAAAAACTTCCTAATATTTTGAAAAATCCGTAAATCTCTAATGTTTCATAGGCTGCAGGACACCAACACATTAAGGATTTGAAACTTAGGCTTCTTAATGGGTGGCAGACAAACCATTAAAAAAGTCACATCATAACTTGAACATATCTTCTTCATAGATAGATAGATAGATACTTTATTAATCCCAACATGGACCTGCTGGAAAGGTTGCCACTCCTGGCGGTGCCTAAGTCATCATATCACACATCATGTGTCATTAATTGTTTGTAATGTAACCCAAACCTCAATTAAAACAGCACATTTAAAACTTTGAAATTCTGAAACATTACACAAGTTTAATGAGCGATAATGAAATGACACTTTTTTGGTTTACTTATTGTACTTGTGGCAAAATAAACACCTCCTTTTGTTTTAAGTAAAAAATTATTTATAAAGCGCCAATCATAGGCAAAAGTCAGAAAGTGCTGAACAATAAAGCATAGAATAAAATGAAATATTACAACAAAATACAGGGCAACGACAAGATTAAAAACACCCACAGATGACAGTGCTACCCAAATGCCAGTCCAAACAGATGCCATTTTTTTTAATGAAGTTAGGAAATGTATGCATGGCTCTGAGAGTTCTGAGGAGTCCAAAGGCTCGTTCTGTACAGTTTTTGAAAATCCCCTTAAATACAATGGCAGGTGTTCTCAAGATGCTCTTTCAACACTCCATCAAGAGAGGCAACAAAATCCACCAACCCATGGAAAGTCCCGGGCTTATCGGAGCTCTTGCTCTCATCACGGCCCCACAAAGCCAATTCAAAAGCTCTGCTAAATTTCAATCAGTCTTTTATTCTGCACAGGACGTGTTGATTTTTGGTCATCTCTTCATTGTGCCTTCTAATGCCAATCTTGTAGCCTTCATCTAGCTGTTCAGGTAAAATAAGCCTGCCAAAAAAATGAGTCTAAATTTAATCTAGGTGACTATGGCTACTTTCATACCACTTGCATTTTTCAGAAAGATGTTTTAGATCTCGTAACTCTCGTCATTGTCCACAACGCTTCAGTAACAACATTTTGAAACAACAAACAAGGAAAGCAAAAAAAAAAAAAAAATCGGGAGTGGTCTCCCCTTGACTTTCTCGTATCCTCAGATAATAGGATGGATATTTGAGGAGTAAACTGCAAGACAATGATTATATTTTTATATTATTTACATTAAAGAACAATCAACAACAGTTCAAATCAAAATAATAACAATGAATAAAAGGTAAAGTACCACTTCTGGTTAGTAGAAATAGCTCAAAAGTTCATAGAAATCTACGTTTTGTACCTAATACTGTATTTGTATGCAAAATTTGGTTTACCTAAGTGAAAGCGCACATAAATACACACAGAGACAGACAGACACATTGACATAATTCCAAAAATGGAATTTTCTGACTCAGGGTGGTCTAAAATGTTGTGATTTATAAAAATCTCAACATCAAATTTTTGGATGATTACAATACTTTCCCTATACTTTGCATACAAAAAAAGTAAAAAGGCAATACTTACTCCACACCATGTTAGCCAACTCCGTTTGACATAACGAGAGCAGGAAAAAGTCTGTGTGTAAGCTTGCTCTTGATCTCGATTTATAAATGGGTGTTTCATTAAAGAAAAAAACAAATTCTCAATTGATTTCTCAAGTTCCATTTGAAGTTGCCATCTCTTATTATATATGATAACAAAAAAGAGTGTTGGCGCACCTGTGGACAAACCCCTACTGGTCTTGAAAAGAAACGAAAACACGATTATTAGTGTTGAGAAAAACATCTTTTCAGATGGGAGTTTGGTTCTGACTGATCAAAAATTGAAGACCTTTAAGTTATTTTGACTTTGGGCAGGAAGAGGTGGGTCCAGATGGACACCAGAAATGACATCAGTGGTGGAAAAGCCTTCCGGTCTGCAGAAGGTGTCCCTTAAGCTGTCCCCTTTGTGCATGTTCATCGCTTTATATATATATTGTCTCAGAGGAGTGGGGACACTGCCCGGCCGGGATGCCTGGACAGTCCCCGAGTTGGACGATGCTTCTCCTCGGCCACGAGAGGGCAGCCACCTGGGCCTATTTGGGGGCCACAGGAACGGAGCTGGGACACTCATCATTATGAAAGAACATGGCCACCGCCAGGGGGCGCCTGGACAATTAGGGAATGCTGGATGGCAACACTTCCGCCACACCAGGAAGTGCTGCCGGAAGTAATCCAAAGGCCACCTGGAGTGCTTCCAGGTGTTCTTCTGACACTTCCGCCACACCAGGAAGTGACGTCAGGGGGAGCACCTGGGGCTCATCCGGGTCATAATAAAAGGGGCCACCTCCCTCCAGTAGATGAGCCAGACTTGGGAGGAAGGAGATGAAGCTTGTGAGGAGGGGACAGGAGGTCAAGAGAGAGAAAGAAGAAGAAGAAGAAGAAGAAAGAGAAAGGAAGAGAGTTGGTTAAAGAAGGCATTGTGGTGCAGTGAGAATTAATAAAGAAGTGTGTTTTGGACATTCTGGTGTTGGTCTGTCTGTGTTCGGGGGTATGTCTTCCACTATATATATATATATATATATATATATATATATATACTGTATACAGGGTGAGTCAATATTATGTTAACACTAATGGATTATTTTTATCTTGACCACACTTCCAGGTCGATGAATAGTTCGTGGTGGACCACTGCCATGGCCTCCACACTTCCCTGATTTGACACCCTGTGATTTCTGGTTATGGGGTACGGTGAAGGAGAGCGTTTATAGCAGGAAAGTTTGTGATATCACGATGACCTGAAGGACAAAATACAGACTGTGGTATCATGTATTCCCCACGAAATGTGTGTCCAGGCTTTAAATGGTACTGTTGCTCGTTGGTTTTTGTGTGTTGAACATGATGGCGAACAGGTTGAGACATTCCTGTAAATCATCTTGCACATATGAAGTATGTTTTGTGAATAAATTGTTTCCACCATTCAAATGTTAATACAATTTTGACTCAGCCTGTATATATATATATATATCGTTACAATAAATATGAGGAGTTGGGGTACCAGAATGTTGATTGTGTTTAAAAATAGTGAAAATAAAGAATTCCAAATAAAAGGCACACAAGTGTGCAAAATTACGCCAACATGCTAGTAGCAAAATGAAAAAGTCGCTTTCCAAGTTGGAACTCCTGTTTTTCTCAGTCTTGGGATGCAAATGAACGGCCACTTTTGATGGTCTCTGGGTTTTTATAGAGCAGTCCCAGAAGGGGCGGGGACTTGCTGGTGGAAGAGGAAGTGAAGTCATTTGGTCATCTGGCCAGCAGACCTCTGAACTGTGGGTGAAAAAGGAGAAGAGATTATCAAGAATTTCCCAGAATTAAGCAATAGCACAGAAGTAGGGTACAGTTATCACATTGGCTGCTAGGTATCATATGCCAGCAGTCTGATTAATCACTCAGCCGAGTAGCATCATGCTAATTTGATTGAGTGCATATTTCTGGTGTTTAGTCTACCATCATGTTTTTTGTACAAGCCATCATGACAAATATTGAGATAATAATGAACCTGTTTTTCGACACTGATGGACTTGCTCATGTACAGTTTATTCCCAGAGAACAGACTGTTAATCAGTGGCATTACACTGAAGTGCGTGGATGTCTAAGTGAAAGGATTAGGGAAAAAAAAAAAAACATCCAGGGAAGTCATTCTCTCAAAAATGGATTTTGCACCACAAGAACACACTTACACACACTGTGTTGTCAGTGAAAGAGTCTGCGGCCAAAATCAACGTGTTTGTTGCTTCGCACCTCCTGTATTCAATAGATCTCACTCCCTGTGACTTCTTTCTGTTCTTGAAATTAAAACTGAGACTGAAGGGAAGAAGATTCACTGTTGTGGAAGAAATCCAGGAAAAAAATACAGAAGGCTCTAGACATGGTGACAAAAGATGACTAGAAGAAATATTAACAGGAAGAGGATTAGTGCTGGGACAAGTGCAATGCATTTCAAAGAGAGTGTCTAACAACAATTCTGGGAATGTTAGAGTCCCCCATCATGTGTGCATGTGTATGTGTATATATATATATATATATATATATATATATATATATATATATATTGTCACACACATGCGAGTTGGAGGCAGTCAAAGAGCCTAAAGGTGAGTGAAATATTGCAAGTCAAAGTCAAAGGGTCATCATGTGATACTTACCTGAATCTCTTTTCACCTACTGAAAACTAAGAAAAATAAGAAGTTCCATTTCCGGGTTCAAAATGGCCGCAACGACGTCAGTTCCGGTCCACCCTGATGACGTCACTTCCGGTTCCATCAATCCATTGCTCCTGTCCACTTCTGATGACGTTGGTTCCACCTTCCTACCGCCAATCATCACTTCCTGCCAACCATTTCCTATCCCATAATCCATCCTGTTATATAAACGCCATTTTGATTGCAGTTCATTGGTCATTTGCACTGAAAAGTCGTATGAATCAACCTCTTTATTCATTTGTCTGGACGACAATATACGGGGACGATCCCCAAACCTTTTTTTGTGTTTGGAAATATTTCTTTGTGGAATAATCTTATCACAATATATATATATATATATATATATATATATATATATATATATATATATATATATATATATATATATACTGTATATATATA
>JANRMT010062797.1:26359160-26385076 GCA_026402145.1 Polypterus bichir lapradei | reverse complement strand
TATATATATATATATATATATATACTGTATATATATATATATATATAGTCATTGACCGTGAAGGCAAGAGTCCAAATGGAGTGTTGGAGTGCCAGCTGGGTTACCACAAGCACACAATAGCACAATAACCGAAAACAAACAATGCTCAACCGTTGGCTGTGATTAGAAGGTTCTAGAGAGCGGTCAGACATTGCGGTTAAAACACCGTCAGGTGGATGGCTCATTGCCCAAATGAGATGCCTTTTTCCGGGAGCGCCCTGCTTTTATAGCTAGTGGACTAGACACGGTGGAGTCAGTTGCCCTTAATGGACACCTTCTCAGAGCTGTGGGTGAAACAAGAGACAGGAGGTTCAGCACTCTTATCCCCTGGTGTTCTGGGGTGGTATTGCTTAACTCTGATGAGCCTGGAAGGTGACCCTCTGAGGCACCTGCATGATAATGCACACATATCATCCCTATATATATAAAAATAAATGTTTGTCTGGAGCGGCACGGTGGCGCAATGGTAGCGCTGCTGCATCGCAGTTAGGAGACATGGGTTTGCTTCCTGGGTCCTCCATTGCGTGGGTTTCCTCCGGGTGCTCCGGTTTCCTCCCACAGTCCAAAGACATGTAGGTTAGGTGAATTGGTGATCCTAAATTTTCCCTAGTGTATGCTTGGTGTGTGTGTGTGTGTGTGTGTCCTGCGGTGGGCTGGCGCCCTGCCCAGGATTTGTTCCTGCCTTGCGCCCTGTGTTGGCTGGGATTGGCTCCAGCAGACCCCCCCGAGACCCTGTAGTTAGGATATAGCAGTTTGGGAAATGACTGACAGACGGACGTCTGTCTGTATGTCTGTCTGCTTTTCACGAGAGAACTACTTAATGGATTAGATCGGGTTTTGTTTCTATAATTTGCTTGAACATTCCGGTTGATTTTGCGACTTCTCTCATTGCGCTAAGAATCATAGTTCGCTTGCAGTACTGATTTATTTGAGTTAATCCGAGAGAGAGAGACGCAGCGGGCCATGGGGAGGGGGAGGGGTGGGGCCTCGGGGCGTATCTTACATCCACTTAGCTAGCGAACAAGAAAACTACTTAACAGATTTAGATCGGGTTTTTTTCTATAATTTGCTTGAAAATTCCGGTTGATTTTGCGACTTCTCTCATTGCCCTAAGAATCATAGCTCGCTTGCAGGAGTGATATATTCACGGTAATCTGAGACAGAAGCTGCGGGCAGAGGGGAGGGGGAGGCATGACGACAGGAGTGGGGAGCCGGGCGGGACCCTACTCACTGTCCTGTGTTACTAATATGTGGGCGGAGCTGTGGGGGATGACTAGTACTTGATAATTAGAATAATGATGGACTATGCTCCCTAACTATGGCCACCACAGTTTCAAGAAGATATGCCTAAATGGGATTGTTAACACAGTGTCCAAATTAAAAACACAAACTGGATGGTCCATACAGCATTTAAATCATATACAGTCTATGAACTAAACTGCCAACATGGTTTCAAGATCTCACACACACACACACCAGACCCTGGCTGCAGGGTGGATAAGGAAGATACAAGGAAGAAATATGAAGACTATAAAGAGATGAAGGATGCTGTCTGTTTAACTCTGGGTTAAATCATCATTAATATATAAGGCTTCATGTTTCTTTTTGCCAAAGGAATGAAGCTTCTTTATTACAAATCACATTCTCAGACATACTGGCAATAACAGTGGTCAGCAAATTAGTTTGAAAGGGGCAGACGAGATGCTTTCTACTCTTAAAAATGAAGGAGAACCGTAAATGTCCATATTAGGATTCTCTTGTAAGCCAGGCACTTAAAGTGTGTTAATGATTCAAGTAATCAGTCACTTCATGTCACTTTATGTAGGTGTGCTAATCATTAAAGTGACCTTCTGTGAGGCTGTTTGCAAAGAAATTACCAGAAACAGGCGTATTGTTTAGAGGAGGTAAGACTTATCCAGCAAATCCTGTCTGTGGTAAACGGAATGAAATTTACAGAAATCCCAGCTACCTTTCAACTTGAAATTAGAACACTTGGCTAAAGTAAATGCTACGTAGGCTTCAGGATAATTCAGCTTAATCAGTGAAGGGGAGGCCCACTCCTAAACTTGTAATGAGGTGGATATCCTTTGCAAATATTTGCTTAGGTTTATTAGACAAAAGTCACAGAAAAGAATCCTGGGCCTGTCTTCACTGGCATTTGAACCACTGTCTGCTGTCAGGTTCTCACTGGGGTTCTACCGATGGCTTTACTTTTGTTAATTGTTTTGTACCTGTTTTCTTACTTGTGTATTACTTTGTCTCTTTCATTACTGAATTTGTGTATTTTTAACATTTTTCTAATAGTTTCTATTTATTTGATACTTGATTTTGTACTTATCAGTTCCTTTTCCTCTTAATTAAACCTGGGTTGCCCATTGTTGAGGGAATTGTTCTATTTAAGGGTTTTTCAACTACAACAACAACAACATTTATTTCTATAGCACATTTTCATACAAACAATTTAGCTCAAATGGCTTCACAAGATGAAGAAAGAAAAATATAAAAATAAGATTAGGCAATACTAAGTAACAAAGAATAAAGTAAGGTCTGATGGCCAGGAAGGACAGAAAAAACAAAAAGAAACTCCGGAGTGCTGGAGATAAAAACAAAATCTGCAGGGGTACCAAGGCCACGAGACCACCCAGACCCACTGGGTACTCTACCTAACATCAATGATCTCAATCAGTCCTCATGGTTTTCAGGCTTAACATGGAATAATTAGACGATAATGATGGTCATGTGGACCTCTGGCCTTCAATCTATCAATGTAAGGACTGCACGGTGCTTTGATCAGGTGGTGTTGGTGCAGATCACCTCCACAGAAATCTGGAAAAAGAACAGCAGAGAAAGTAGGGGTCAGTACAGATTTTGGAGACATGGAAAAAAATGATAATTAAATACATATACAGAATATCAGGGTTACACTAAAATGAAGCAATGAGAAAGCCATGTTAAAGTAATGGATTTTTTAGCAGTTTTTTAGAAAGATTCCACCGTATCAGCCTGATGATTTCTTTCAGTAAGCTATTCCAGATTTTTGGTGCATAACAGCAGACGGCCGCCTCACCACTTCTTTTACGTTTAGCTCTTAGAATTCTAAGCAGACACTCATTTGAAGATCTAAGGTTACAATTTAGAGTGTAAGGTGAGAGGCTTTCTGAGATATAAGATGGAGCGCAAATTATTTAAGGCTTTGTAAACCATAAGCAGTATTTTAAAGTCAATTCTAAATGACACAGGTAACCAGTGTAGTGACATCAAAACTGGAGAGATGTGTTCAGATTTTCTTTTCCTAGTTAAGGTTCTAGCAGCTGCATTCTGCACTCGTTGTAACTGATTGATGTCTTTTTTGGGTGGTCCTGAGAGGAGAGCGTTACAGTAATCTAGTCAACTAAAAACAAAAGCGTGAACTGATTTTTCAGCATCTTGCAAAGTTATAAGAGGTCTAATTTTTGCTACATTTCTTAAGTGAAAAAATACTGTCCTAGTGATCTGATTAATATGTGATTTCAAATTCAGGTCAGAGTCAACAATTACGCCTAAAAACTTTACCTCTGTCTTAACTTTTGAGCCAAATGGATCAAGGTAGTAATTAAAAGAACAAAACTTTGTGAGGCACTGAAACATTCAAAGTGACTGTGCCAGAAATTGTTTTAAGGTTTTGAAGTATTTCACAAGTGTATCTCTAGTAACATCATATGGCCATTTAGTATCGTCACTCACTCTGATTATGGAGTTCAATGACCGTCTGTGAAACGCCAACCCTGAAAGCTACTGACGAATCCTGATCTTTGTTACAGCTAGGATGCGATATACTTTTCCTGTCCTTTACATTGACAAATAAATTAGAACAAGTGTAAGTAATGCCAAAAGACAGAATGCACAATACATCAGGCAAGAGCTTTAACTTACTCTAATAATAATAATAATAATTATTATTACATTTAGATAGCACTTTTCTCACTACTCAAAGTAATTTACATAGACAGAGGAGAGCCACTTCAACCACCACCAAAGTGTAGCACCCACCTGGATGAAGCGATAGCAGCCATTATTCTGCCAGTATGCTCTGCACGCATTAGCTATTAGGTGGTGTGAGAGACGGCCGGCAGCTTATCCCGGCCAACACATCCAGGCCGCTAGATGGAGTCCTCCCTGCAGCATGGAGGTGCCCCGGATTCCCGCAGGGCATCATGGGAGATGGAGTTCGACTTCACAGCCCTGTTGGGTGCCGCGGGTGCCATTGGGTGACGCAGCAGGGAGATGCAGGGATTTTTATTTTCCCTATAGCCCGGAAGTACTCCCAAGCCACAGGGATGGAAGAACAGAAGTACTTCCGGGCTGAAGAAAAATACAGTGGACCCTTGACTTACGAACTCAATTCGTTCGTGAGGGCTGGTTGTAACTCAAGTTGGTTGTAAGTCAAGACTATTTTTTCCCATAAGAAATAATGGAAATACCCATAATGCGCTCCGAACCTCCCGCAGCAACACTTACTTAACCTTTTCATAATAAAAAAGGGTTGTGTAATGTGCATAATTTACCAAAACACCAATAATTTTTCTAATGTACTAACCAAAAGTTATAAAAAGTGCCTAGCCTACCAGAAACAACAATTTCATACTGTACTCACCATTTAATTTGACATCTTTGGGCTGCAGGAAGGAAGGAGGAGGAGAATGAAACGGAAGGTGGTTATTGTTTAGAAGGAGCCTCCTTATGCAAATCTTTTCTTTGTAAAATTGTCGAGATGGTGGATTTCGACATGCTGTACATATTAGCGAGATCGGTCACACGAACACCACTCTCATATTTCCGCACAATTTCCTTCTTCATTTCGATTGTGATCGCTGTTTCTCAAGTTAATAATGACAGTAGTCGAGCAGTCAGCTCAAAGCTGGTCGTGTTGTGAACTGCTGTAATAATACACACCAAAGCAAGCCGGTGCTGACTCAGCCTGATGACATCATCATGTGCCGCGCCAGCCTGCTAGCTAACATCCCTTAACAATCACTTTCTTTACCTTTGTTACCTTCTCTTTCTTCCTTAGCAATTATGCGTCTTGCCATGGTCTTAGTGAATTATATATATAGATAAATCACTGCACTGACTGAAATTACGCCCACAAACACACATATCTGGGCTCCAACTGTTTGTTTACAATCACACAAGTGGATACACGTGACCGCATTCGGTTCATAACGCAAGATGTTGGTCGTAAATCACAACAAAAATTTTGGTCGTAAATCAAGTTGTTCACATGTCAGACCGGTCATATATCAAGGGTCGACTGTATAAATCTTCAACTGACCCAGAAGTGCTAGTGAATCACTTGGACCGAAGGAGAGGAGCACTTCCGGGTCAAGGATTATTTAAAGGACTATGGGAAACCTAGCAAGCTGAGCCGGAGTTGGGAGGTAGAGTGACGGAGCTGCTGGGGGGAGAGGAGGATTGTATTATTGTGATTTGTTATTTGTGTTGAATTATAGATTATTGTGGCGTGTGTGGTGTCTACTGTGGCACAATATCAAAAGGAAAAGAAATTAAAATTAATTCTAGCACTTTTACTTGGTGTCTTGGACGTTTGTCTGTGGGGTTTGAGGAGCGACAGCACCTCCTAGTGTCACAGTGGTAAAGGGATGAGAGAGATAAGTATTATGTTGGAAATAGGGGATGATTAGGAAACCAAAATGACCAACTCATGGCTACCAGGGCATAAGGAAACACCCTACTCTTTTTCAAAAGATGTCCAGAGATCTATTATGACCACAGAGAGTCAGGACCTCAGTTTCCCATCTCATCCGAATAATGCCACTCTTTTTGCGCCAGTCTACTTAACACACATTCGTTATTAAGCTGTGAAGGACATAACCAGTTAGAAACAGGAGATGTTTTGGAAGCCAGAATGGACAAGGCCATAATTGGCGATTTAGCCAGGAGATCAGGATACACCCTACTCTTTTCGAAAGATGCCCAGGGATCTTTAATGATGACAGAGAGTCAGGACCGCGGTTTTACATCTAATTTGAAGGATGGCACTATATTTAGAGCACAGTGCCCTCGTCACTGCACTGGGGCATTAGGATGCACACACAGACCACAGGATAAGCAACCCCATCTGGCCTCACCAACACCTCTTCCAGCAACAACCCAAGCTTTTCCTAGATGGTCTCCCCTTGAAGTACTGGCCAGGCCAGAACATGCTGAGCTTCAGGTGGGTGACCTGTTCTGAAGCACAGGTGGTATGACTAATGACAGCTCTCTTCTCATAAACATTTCCTCTTTGCATGTTATTATGTTTCCTTGTGATTGTCTTAGTTGTTTTGTCACAAGGACAGAAGAGAGAGTCAATGAAATCAAGGATTGGCAGTTGAAACATCATCACAAAGCAGACTAAGGTCAAAGCTGAGAAATTAAAGAATCTTTAGCATCAAAACCCAACTCAAAGTCAAAAATTTTCAGACAGAAATTCATAATCCTAAACACTAGAAAAGAAGCACAAATGTTTAAGTGGGTATCCACAACCTTGGACAACCACAATGTGCACAACAGCAACTTTCATGCTGTTTTTGATGATGACATCACTCATTGTTCACTTCCAGTCGTCCCAGCAGAGAACCCATATGAAAAGAACTGGTGATGTGTATAGAAGTCAAAAAAATGTCACGTAAAAAAAACAGCACTTGAAAAAATATCAACTTAGTCAAAACAAAGCCAAAAGTAAAAATTAATGACACAATTGAATTGTCCACTAAAGACACACCAAAATAAACAAAGAGAAGTGTAAAAGATAAAAATCAAAATTACCAAATTATAACACTCATTTTTTGGGGTCTCAGATCCTCCAGTTTTGTATTTGTAAAATTAAAACTCAGTAGAGAAGAAATGACTGACATCTTAACCCCCTACTTTGCAACAAAATTGTTTGGTATGTTTAAGAAATGAACCTGAGACCATATTATTATGTAATAAAATAGTTCAAATAATCTCATCAGATTTTCTGAAACAGCTTTTCCTGGTGAGGGTCAGGATGACAGTAGGCCAAGCAGGTCAGCCCAGACCTTCCTGTCCCCAGCTCCAGATTCCACCTCTTCCTGGACATATAATTCCTACAGCATGTCCAGCATGGGTCTACCGCAGGCTCTCCACCTAGTGGAACATGGCTAGAGAAACCCTAGGGAGAGCAGAACCAGGGTGGCATTCTTATGTCATGCCCAAACCACCTCAATTGGCTCCTTTGAATGTGGAGGAGCAGCTACTCGATTCTGAGAACTTCTTATCCTATTATAGAGAGCCTGCCAAGCTAGGATCTGTAAGAAAATGGTGTTCAGGCAGAGATCGCAGAGGTTGGCACATCCCAGGAAAGGCTGAATGTTTTGGAAATGCTTACAAAAAATGTGCAATCTAAGAGGGATGGAATGTTATTTGTAATAAATCTTGTATGTTAGAAGATCAACTCATCTACAGTACATGGAGAAGCCATGCGCTGTTGTGGAAGAAAATTATGAATACAGACAATCCCACTCATCTGACCCACTCATCACGAAATCTCCCGAACCATGAGGACTTGGGACTTGAAATTTAGAATGTAGGTTACCCTTGGCCCATAGGTGCTCGCTAAGAAACGGTTTTAAAAATTTCGTGGTCCAAGCGCGTTCTGTCTGTATGTCTGTCCACTTTTCACAAGAGAATTACTTAACGGATTTAGATCTGGTTGTTTTCTATAATTTGCTTGAACTTTCTGGTTGATTTTGCGATTTCTCTCACCACGCTAAGTACCATAGTTTGCTTGCGGTACCGATGTATTTATGCAAATCCAACAGAGTAGGTGTGGGCTGAGAGCAAGGGGGCGGGGCCTTCCTCATTCACTCGCCAGCCTCTGTTTGAGTCGGTCTATGTCTTGCCACGTGTTGGACTGCACCTTGCCTCCTTTTAGCTAGCGATACCTGTTTGTTCAACAGACATTATCATCTACATATTGTTAAGGAGTAACGTCTGACATTTTTGAGAGAGAGATCAGAGCTCCGTGTGTTTTAGAGGGTAGCTGCTGATTGCCAGAGATATCACAGCCATGTGCTTTTCTCCCCACACGGGGAAAGCTCTCTCCTCAGAGCTAAACACAATCAGATACATTGCCAACATCTATTGATTGTTAAAGTTTGTCCCGTTTCATTACAGGGTACAGCTAGTAAATAATAAAATGATAGCATCAGCTTTTAAGAATAAACTCAGAAGGATATGAGACTCATACAAATACTAATTGCACGTTGGACCAGGATTCAAATTCAACTCTTATACCGTCAACCAAATTTAAATTAAAATGTGTATATTTGGTAATGTTATATTTTTTGCCCACAGTTAATATCCAGCATTGCAATAGCGATGATTTAGTTATGGGTATGTCACATGTGGTAAGACTCAGATTATGCATTTCCCCACCAGTCCACCTCAGGCAAGCTGCTTTCATGCAAATTGGCATTAACTGTGGATGAGCACGCGAGTGAATCCACAGACTACTATCCTGAAGATGAGTGGGGTAGGATAGGTGATTGATGGAGAAACGTCACACAGGTATGCTGAATTCTCTGCATTCCATGAACCCCTGGAACATTCTCATTTCACCTTATAATCCGCAAAGGTTTAAGAAGGCAGGTGGAGACTCCTGGGGCACTGGACAAATAGAACCTTCATAGAAGATAAGGGGGAGGATTACGGAGATAGGCACAACATGTCCTGTGACTCTGGAAGGCAATCAAGAACAGTGCAAGAGTGAACGTGACTTCAGAAACACGGCATGAATGGCTGTGGTTAATTTCAGTTGTACTGTTACTATACAAGGCATTTCCCGTGTGCCATAACAGCAGGCAGGTGATTCTTCTGGAATGGATCGTTCCTTGTTAAATAAATGTGCCCGCTATTAGGCTTTACTCTCATTCGGGCATTGATTTTGTTTTGGCACTTCTTGCTTTGTATGGATGCCTTGGTTTTAGCCTCTGCTTTGAGTTACATTATTGGTTTGAGTTTGTATTGTTAGCTTTGTTTTGGTTTTGATTTTTCTTGTTAGGCAAAATGGGTTCACTTCCCAGGTCCTCCCTGCGTGGAGTTTGCATGTTTCTCCCTGTGTCTGCGTGGGTTTCCTCCGGGTACTTCAGTTTCCTCCCACAGTCCAAAGACATGCAGGTTGGGTGCATTGGCGATCCTAAATTGTCCCTAGTGTGTGCTTGGTGTGTGTGTGTGTGTGTGCCCTGCGGTGGGCTGGCACCCTGCCTGTGGTTTATTTCCTGCCTTGCGCCCTGTGTTGGCTGGGATTGGCTCCAGCAGACCCCTGTGACCCTGTAGTTAGGATATAGCAGGTTGGATAATGGATGGATGGATGGATGTTAGACAAAACCTCTTTTTGTCTTTGTTTTGTCCTGTCCTTTTTGATCAAAACAAAATAAAACCTTAAATATTAGAAACTTGCGTTTTGTTTTCTTTGGACTAGAGGTTTTATGTTTTTTGTTCTTTTCCAAGTTTCAAACAATTCGGGACTTGTTGCTGTCTAAAAGCCTTTGCACTATGTTTTGGGCCTGCACAGATAGAAAGCCTGCCTGTTGAGTTTGTGGCCAGGCTGTCTGAGGTGATGAGTCCTACTAAGCTGGCACTGACTTCTCCAGATTGCCGGTCTGGATTTTTGTGGTTCTCCAAGTCTTGCACACCCATTTTGGCAGGCTCTTTATCATGATATAATTATTATTTATTATTATTATTTATCATTATCTGTCTGTTTTGTGTGTTGTTTAGTGCCTGCGATATCCTTTCCCACCTTGTGTTTTTAACCTTTGCCTGACATTAATAAAATCTATTTTTTTATTTTTAACTGCTTGTCATGGCCATGCATATTCCATGTATATTCTGTGTGTATTCAGTTTATATTTGCTAGGTGATGCCTGCTGAGCATGACTGGGCATTGTTTGTCTCTCTCTCTGCTGTTTTTGTTCAGTCTCCATGCTATGCTGCTATCAAAACACTGTCTCTGATTGGTTAGTGAGTGTGTGGCAATCTCATGTTCACAACACAACAAACTGACTAAAGAAAAGGAGCAGGAGAAGAAATCTGAGAAACAAAAATGAGCGGAAAAACCTTTTGAGGATCAGGTGGCTGGTAATGGTGGATTGTTTCATTTCAGAGCATAGACTTACCTGGTGGGCATCAAGTGGTCTTAAATTAGACCCTGCTCTCTCAGAAAGAGTAACTTCTGGTGTCCCAAAACTTCATGCCAGCAGGTGTGAACATAATAATGCCACCGTTCTTTACTATGTGCACACTCCTCTGGAGTTCCCTGACTGGTGCCATCCGACTTTTTTATAGGACCCTCCAGGGTGTAGGATTGTCCGGGATTCAAGTGATTGTTCTCCTACTGTGAAGACTCATCTCTTCAGCCATTTATCTACTATTTCAAAAAATTACAGTAACAATGCAAGATGATGAGCACACAAGGAAAGATTATGCTAATCACTCTCATCTGCATCTCTATGGCACTTGACATGAGAAGGTGGAAGACAAGTGGCTTATGCTCCCTGCTGCTTAGTCACTGAGAGCCTTGGCAACCAGGAGAAGAGAAACCTGCAGCGCCATCGTCTGGAGACTCCAGAAGACCAGCTGCCTACTCTCACTAATGATGTGCTTGGGCTGCACACGTTCCAGCTGGCCAGGTCTGATTAGCTGCGTGTTGGACTTGGCAGGGTGATTTCTCTCTAAGCTCCCCACCTATATTCCATCAGCTGGCTCTGAGAGTAGATACACCTTTTTGATTTTTTCCATTTGATTTTAAGAGAAGAAAATGTGAACAAACTGGCAAGTTATATTCCAATGTGTTTTGAGCTCAACAGTTAAATGCCATCACATCCATAACTACCAGTTGGAAAGAATTGTATTCCTTGACGTTTGAAAGCTGCTGTGTCTGAAATGCTCCTGCTTGCCTCAGACTGAGCCAACAAAATGGCATGTGGGTCTTAACAACAGGTGGCATTAGTGGTGGAAGTGCAAAACCTGGCAGGAAGCATCTTGTTAGGTCTAAGTGTTGTACAGAAAGTGAAAGAGAATGTGTTATTCAAGGGTGGAATCAGCTGGACCTGCCAAGGTTCGTACTGGGTCTCTTCACATTACAGAGGAGGGCACAGAGCTCAGCCCATATATTTGAAATGGTTGATTAAGGGCTTGGAGTTCAGCACATCAGAAGCTAAATAGGAGGTGCAACTCTCTGCTGGCACCAGGGAAGCAAAATGACCACAGCCAGTGATCTGGGAGGTTGGAGTCAGCAACTGAGGTAATGTAGCCTAAAGAGGAGGTTATCAGAAAAAATGAAAATCACACCGTTGAACAATAGTAACAACAAATTCTTTCATAATTGTTATTCAGGTCAGGTCAGGTTGGGGAGCATGCACTGTTACAGCGCGTTGCTGCACCCACCTCACGATGAAACAACTCGGGATCCTGGTTGACAACCCCACCAGGCAGACACGTGGTCCAGTCCCGCCCTTCGGAAATGACCCTCTATTTGCTGCAGGCAGGTGTTACGTGGGCATCCCCTAGGCCTAGTCAGCAATGAGGATCCTGTGAGCCGGACCACCCTTTGGGGAATCTCACAACTTGGCCATTGTGCCGTAAGTGACGCTCCCTCACAATGCAGGTAATGTGCCTCATTCGGGCCTCCATGAACAACTACTCATTTGACACAAAGTCAAATCAGTGGTACCCAAGTATTCTCTGAAGAGACACAAGGAGTCCAGTGTTTGTCTAAGGTCACTGGATAGTGTCCATGCCTCGCAACCATAAAACAAAACAGGAACCACCAGGACTCTAAAGACTTGGACCTTCATCTGTTTACAAAGAGATCAGCAGCACTATACACCCCTTTCCAGTGACCTCATGAAATGCTCTCTCAATCTGTCTACTGACTTCGTATTAAGAGTCATGAATGTAAAGTAAATCTCTCAACGAGGTCGACACTCTCTCCGCAGACAGACACACTGCTGATTGCCGTACCCAAGAGGTCATTAAATGCCTGGATGTTGGTTTTCATCAGGACACTCGCAAGCCCAGGCACTCAGATTCTTCACTCAGTCTCTCAAGAGCCCTGGTCAGAGCCTCCATTGACTCTGCAAACATCACAGCATCATCAAGATCAGTGAATCTCTCTTCACCAACAGATGCCCCACAGCCGCTTGACCCCATGACCTTGCCCAACACCCAATCCATACAAACATTGAACAGAGTAGAAGCAAAAACACACCCCTGACGAACCCCAGAATCAACTGGGAAAAACACAGAGCTTCTGCCTCCACTCTGCACAGCACTCATAGTACCAGTGTGCAGGCCAGCCATAATATTCAGAAACTTTAAAGGGATCCTGGGAAGTCTCAGGATGTCCCACAGAGCAGCTCGATCAATGGAGTTGAATGCTTTACGAAAATCAACAAAGGCTGCAAAGAAATTCTGCAGATATTCTGCCTATATTTATTTACACCTTTATTTGTCAAGAATTAATTTATGGTTTGTTATCGATTTATATTACCACACTACTTGGCCCTGAAGAAGGGACAGCCAGTCCTGAATTGAGTGCGTAAACTTTTCTTTCTGGTTGGTTTCTTCAATGGCTCCAAATGTTTGTAGTCTCGGAGGCACCGTTGGGTCTTTGAGTGGACTTCTGCTTTCTGCTCAAGACTGATCATCTTTGGATACTATTATATGCTTTGGACTTCACCTATTTCACCACATATTTTCTGGATATTAAAGCAAAAGACATGGAACTGGTTGGAAATTAAGTTCATTGAACAATATATTTACTTACTTATTTAATGTTTTCTGTATTTGTGAATGCATTTGTGACTTTGCTTAGTAATTCTTGTGTTTTACTTTACTATTAGTATTTAAGTTTATCTTCTCTCTTTGCTGTCTTTAAATTTTCTTGAGTTTTGGGGTGTGCCTGCAAGGGGTGAGGCTTATTTTAGGAGGCACATTCACTGAGGTCCTGGTCTGACCTGTTTGTTTTAGTACCCTTTTGTCGCAGGTTTCACATATAGAATTAACACCTGTTGGTATGAGTTATCTGAAGTGTCAACCTATGGAGACCCCATTAATCAAAGGTCAGGGGACTCCACAACAGGATATAGAAAACATGAAATCGATAAAATGAAATTAAATTAAAAATAATAAGTCCTTACTAAATCATCCTATATTTATCCCTTATTAAGGGATTATGACTATTAGTTTTTTTAGCTTCAGACCTGGAATATTCAAAGAAAAACACAGAGAAAGACACAGAGGAAAAAAATCAGAGTAAGGTCAAATCTGGAAGAAGATAGAAAAGATAGCCCAGAGGCAAACTTGCTGGAGAGGTGTTTTGGATGGGCTATTCTTTGCGCGGACCTGTGGAGTTAAGTAAGTGGGTAGGGGAGTATGGTCTATTCCTGGGGTCCAGACCTTTTTGTGTGATGGTTTGGAGGTCTGCTTCCATTTTTGAACAAGACATTCAGTCCCATGGTGGGGTATTTGAGTCTGGAGGAGAAGCAAGGCAAATGCTTACAGGTCAGGGGCATGTAAAGGGAGTGAGCTACCACACCTAAGAGACTGGGCAGTTACTGGTGAAGGCGGGCTCAGAGGGGCAGTGGGATTTTGGTTTTGTTGTGCCTGCCAGCCTGAAGACTGTTAGATTTTCTCACTTTGTTTATTTCTGCCATATCTTCTGCACCTTTCTGATATTTGTTTCTCTTCATGCATTATTCTCAATGTGGGGAAATGCCATGAGAGTGCCAAGTCCTTTTGCCAAGGGATGACCACAGCTTTAAGAGCATGGGAGTGGTGTCAGAGTGGCTGGTGTATCAGAAGCTTCAGGCAGGGGGGCAGAATATGGCGAGTCCATACAAAGGCACCTGCAACTCATTTTTCTAAATGGCATTCTAAGGGCACCCGATTCTTGCGACATCTACATCACCAGGCCAATTCGTGCTTTGACTTCAAACAAGTCTGGTCCATCCACTCATGTGGTACATGGAGCTCAGTGCACAGCGCAGTACAGTAAGAGCTGGCATTCAAGTAGCATTGAGAACTCATAATATATGAGCTTGATCTCCCCGGCCTCTGGCCTCTAGCTGCTCCCCATCTCTGTCCCTGCCATCCTATTTAGACTATGGGATTGGCACCTGTGTTAATGTGGAAAGGGTGCAGGTCAGCTAGTTATTTAAAGGATTGGTTCCAGGCTCTCTTCAATCACCATCCGCTATTGATTGCCACTTGCTTTCGATTGCATTCCTTCAGCTGCACGTCTTTGCCCCTGAGGCCATCTTATTTTCCAGGACTCTCTGGATCTCCAGACTCATTTTTCAACTTGTGACAGGCAAGCTAACTGAGGACATGTCCAATAGGATTGGGCCTTGACTGGGAACGTGTCCAACCTTCTGATTTTTCTCTGTGGTTACCACAGGGCTGCACTGCCAAAGAGCTCTATTACCTCTGGGGACTTGGCTCACAGGCAGCTTGGGAAAAGCAAGCTATATGCATTCTTTAAAAGTCAAGCCATATTTATCAGATATAGCACCTTTCACAGCAAGGTGGAGGGAGGAATCCCTGTTGCCTCACAGCATTAGGAGACCTAACCCTAACCCTAATTTCATCATTCACTCCCTTTACTTGTCCCATACACTCAGATTCCTCATACAGTCCTTTTACTCATCTCCATTATTTATCTCCTATCACTCAGCCTCCTCATGCTGATACATTCTTCATCCCATTTATTTAATCAATTTTATTTAATCTCTTGATGCAGATCCTTTACTCATTTCTTTATTTAGCGCCTTTCACTGTCTCTTCTTATGTGAACCCTTTACTCACCACTCATCCTCTTCATTCAGACCCTTTACTCATCTGCTTTATTTGTCTCCTATCACTCAGCCTTCTCATTGTGGGTGCGTTTCTTCTTCCCTTTATTTAGCACCTTCTCAGGTGATCCCTTTCCTCCTCCTCTTTACTTAACCTCCATATGGGGGGGTCTTTCCTTGTCCCCTTTATTTAGCTCCTGATGTTCTCTACTCCTACCTCCAGTCATTAGCTCAATATCTTCATTTAGGCGCTTCTCACACAGATCCAGACTTTTCAGCATGTTTTTTTCAGTCCCCCTCTTGATGCCCCCTCAGTCTGGTGCAGCATGTTATGGCATTTCATTCGGGCAGGATGGGCACACTTTGCCTGCTTCATAGCAGTTCATCGCAATGTGCCGCTGCAGAGTGGCACTGGAGAGACAGCGCTGTTCTGTTTCGTTTCCTGCTGGGCTCCTGCCAGACGCAGATACTCAGATTTCATGATCTGTCAGACACCTCATTTTAAAATGAGACAACGCATCACATGACTGCGGCTCTCAATGAAATATAAAGTAGCTTGTGGTTTGTTAAAAATTCTCCTTGCTTTTCACACAATATGTTTGCATTTTCCCAGTCGATGGGGGCATGCGACCTTTTGATTGATAAATGACAAAGGAGAGTGCACCCTGCTAATGCTCATGGTCATGTCTGGTTGGAGCATGACCTCTTTAGTGAAGGGTCATATGGAGGCATGTCAAGGCCGCTCCCGCAGGGCTCCCGGCTGGACGCCAGTCTGCCTCATTAGGAAGAGTGATGCCACCTGTCTCGGCACGTGCCTGCTTCAATTACATCTGCCCCACTTTGCTTTAATTAGCACAACAAGTTGATTACAGCTTTACAGCGGACTCAATTGACTCTTTTAATGTCAGGCTTCTATACTGGGAATAGTGTTGATGTGTGTTACACAATGTCTCGCTTGGAAAATGGGTCACAATTCCCACAAAATCTCTTCAGTGTACACAAGCTTCAGCATGAGGAGCACAAAAACAACACAGATTCATGAAACGAGGATGGGTGAAGGGGCTAAATGGAATGGGGATGAGTGCAGGACCAGCGCAAGAGGAAGAGGACCGAATAAGGTGGGACTGATGAGAAGAATGAATGAAGGGGCTAAATGAGGAGGAGGAGGATGTTGTTATGGGGCTAAGAGAATGACAGCACGGAGGACTTGAGAGAGGGGTGGTTAAAGAGACTGAATAAGGGGGGTTGAGAGGAGCGGTGTGAGAGGGATGAGATGGGCCTGAGTGAGGGTATTGGGCAAAGGACTGAGCGAAAGGGTTGTGTAAGGAGCAACCAAGAGACGAAAGTGCTGATTATGAGGAATGGTTAAAGGAGATGAATTGGCACATGGAGGTAAAGGGATGAGTAAAGCAAAACTGAGTGAAGAGATAGAGAAGAGGATTGAGTAAAGGGGCTATAGGAATAGTGGATGAGGGAGAGGATTGTTAAAGGGGGCTGACTAAGAAAAGACTACCAAGAGGATTGAATGAAGGGGCTAAATGAGGAAGAGGATTGTGTTCGGGGCTTATAAATGATCTAGCAGAGCGCTTGAGAGGGAGGTGGTTAAAGAGACCAGATAAGGAAGTCTTAATTGAGCATTGAGTGAGGAATGAGATGGGCCTGAGTGAAGGTGCTGGGCAGAGGGCTGAGTGCAAGGGTTGTATAAGGAGGGATAGAGGGAAGGTTTGACACAAAAGATGACTGTGAGGGATGGTTAAAGGATCTGCAGTGGGATGTTGAGTTAATGGGATGAATAATTTGAGACTGAGTGAAGAGATTGGGAAGATGAATGAGTGAAGGGCCTATTGGAGGAGTGGATGAGAAAAAGAATTGTTAAAGGGCATGAGTAAAGAGGGACTGTCAAGAGGACTGAATGAAGGGGCTACATCAGGAAGGGGATTGTGTAAGGGGCTAATAAATGATTTAGCAGAGTGCTTGAGAGAGGGGTGGTTAAAGAGACCAGATAAGAAAGTCTTATTGGGGGATTGAGTAAGGAATGAGATGGGCTTGAGTGAAGGCGCTGGGCAGAGGGCTGAGTGAAAGGGTTCTATAAGGAGGGATAGAGAGAAGTGCTGACATGAGAGTTGATTGAGTAGGATGGTTAAAAGAGCTGAACTGGCAGGCTGAGGTAATGAGATAGTAAGGTAATGAGACTCAGTGAAGAGATTGAGAACAGGAATGAGTGAAGGGGTTGTAGGAGGAGTGGATGAGGGAAAGGATTTTTAAAAGGGATGAGGAAGCAGGGACTATGAAGAGGACTGAATAAAGGGACTAAATGAGGAGGCGGATTGTTTAAGGGTCTAAGTGGATGACTGAGCAGAGAGCTTGAGAGTTTAAGGTGGTTAAAGAGAGTAAATAAGGGGAGCTGGGAGGGGGATGAGGTGGGCCTGAGTGAAGGAGTTGAGCAGAGGACTGAGGAAAAGGATTGTATGAGGAGAGAGCAAGAGAAGGACTGGAAGGAGAGCTGATTATGTGGGATGGTGAAATGAGCTCCAATGGGAGGAATACTGTTACGCTTTAGCCAGGATTCCCTGTCCTGGCTGGAGTTGTTGTTCATTTTTGTTAATATTGCTTTTGTTGATGACTTGCATTATTCTTTACTTTTTATGTATTCCCATTCATGTCTTTTTTTATATGTCTTGTGTTTTGTGAATGGTTTCCCCAAGAAGCAGGGCTATCTGCCCATCATTGCAAGGTACTGCGCTCAAACTTATAAAGTCAGTGGCAACCCACAGTCCCCTGCAGTTCATTTTAATGCGCTTGGGGGTTGGTGAGTGTTTTTTGTGAATATGTTTGTGCTTTGTGCTTCTGTGATTTGTTGTATTTTGAAATTTTTATTTTCTCTCTTTTTGACCACTCTGAGACAACTCTTTTTTTGTCTTTTTGTGCTCCATGGATCTTCATGTTATTACAGACCATTTTTGTAAAAATAATTTTTTTTTTATTTTATGAAGATTCTGTGTTTGTGCTTTTTGCCAGCCAAAATTTGATGGTAATATCTCACTGTAGTGGGCATTTTGACCAAATATGGGGGCTCTCGAGTATATAACAAGGAAGGCAAGAAGAGAGTGAAGAGAATGAGAAAGGGAATGAGTGAAGGGGCTAAAGTAGGTGTGGATAAGGGAGAGGATTGTTAAAGATAGATAGATAGATACTTTATTAATCCCAAGGGGAAATTCACATCAGTGAAATAGAGAAAAATAGAGATAAAAAGGTAAAAAGATAAAGTCATATACGGAGCTGCTGGAAAAGGCTGCCACTCGGATGCGGCGCCGGAAATAATCAAGAGGGTGCGTGAATGCTTGAGCAGGAGGCTTGGGAGATGAATAGTTAAAGAAGCTGAGGGAAGAGGTGAGTAAGGGGGACTGAAGTAGAGGAGATATATGAGGAGGACCTTAGTGAACCTGTCGAGAAGAGGGGTGAGAGAAAGGGCTGTGTGAGGAGGGACAGAGAATAGCTGACTTGACTGAGACTTGATTGAGAGGGAATGGTTAAAGGAGCTGAGCTAGCAGGTTGAGGCAAATGAGCTGAAAAAGGAGACACAGAATGAAAAGGGAGGGTAAGGACAAGGACGCACCCCCTTTGGTTTTAATAATAACTGAATATTTCCATGGCCGGATGTCTGCATGCACTAACCTGGGCTGCAGCCCAGTGCCCCATGAGCTACAGGGGACGCAAATGTATTAATTTGTATGAAGCAATATTTGTTTTTCACAGAAATATTCCTGCCTCAAAATGGTTGATCGTGTTCTTCTCATTATTGTTCATCAGCTTGTCCACCTGCTAGTCGCATGCAGGCAAGTTAAGTTTTCTCCAGCGGCTCTTGAAACGGCATTTGAGGTGACAGCATGGGAGGAATGTGGGCTGCTAGAACATAAAGCACGTTGAAATGGAGGCCATTTGTCGTTCTAATGGCAGTTGTTCAGAAATAGCCAGTGATTGCATTATACAGTAGATTCCAGTTCTAGTGATATTGAGGCACACGAAGGTGATGACTGCTCAAACGGTAAACTCGGATGCCACTTCTGAATGTGAACTAACTGGTCCGTAGCTAAACAAAGTTTGGGAAAAGTTGGCCTAGACCGTGACTAGGCCATTCCAGGTTTAAACACATCTCTGCTTTTTAAATAACTAGTAGCCTAATAAGTATCAAGCTCACTATATTATCATGTATAATTACTTTGTGTGTGTACTGGCTTGGTGGTCGGTAGAGTTAGGTAGGGACCATCACTGAGTGGCACCCACTGAAAGCGAAATCCAGGCTGTTGATGAGCTCTGATGTCGTGACGAGCCGCTGATGTTCTTTGCCTCACTGTGCAGAATTGAGATGGGCTGAGGTTGAAGTGTACAGGCCAATCATGCCTGAAAAACATTTGAACTCCCATTTAGGAGTTTTACATTTTGTTAACCTGTTACTTTGCACAGTAGTGGGAAATCCCTTTTGAAAATAAAACTGTTATTTGATGTACTGAGATTCATGAAAGTCTACATACCTGAGCGATATGTAGTTTTTGTTAAAACATTTATGGTTTGGAAAGTTTGTTTGGCAATGTAGCAATACATTAGATATTTACATTTATTTGCTTGTCAGAAGCTTTTATCCAAAGCGACTTAGAAAAGAGGTAAACCTAATCGTGTAGCAAAAGCTGATTGCCACAAGTGGAAAGTGTGGCGGATGGCCAGGACCCATGCCCGGCCGGGACGCCCCTTTGATACTAGATCCGGTGAAGCAGCCATGGAATGCACACTACGTCCCCTGGAACACTTGGTGGCCAATACCTTGGAACACTGGAGCTCATCCTTGTTGGGCTCCGTGGCCACCACCAGGGGGAGCTGCAGGACTTCCTGAGCCTGAGTGGGCGGGTGAACTATAAAGAGAGCCTGTGGCCGCTACTCAAGGCGCCAGAGTCGGGAGGAAGAAGACAAGCTGCTTGGGAGGAGCAGTGGAGGAAGAATAGTGTGGTTTGGGGTGATTTACTTTGTGTGATGTTTTGGGACTGTGTTAGGGCTGAGGGACACGGGGAATACGTGGATCTCAGCTGAAGAACAATAAACCTTTTCATTTATTTCTACACGTGCCTCCGCTGTCAGTCTGTGTTGGGTCGACGCCTATATAGCACCTTTGCCACAAAAGATATACATTTATAATCATAGATTACAATCACTAAAGCAATTAAACTTAAACAAATTAACCAAGAATATAAAAATATCACAGAGCATTTTTTTTTCTTCATCAATTCGATAGATATTCACAGAACAGATGGGTCTTTAGTCATTTCTTAAATACATTGAGGGAGCCAGCAGTATGGATGGAGGTGGGCAACTCATTCCACCAACTCGGAACTATGCAGGAAACGAGTCTGGATTGAGACCTGATACCATGCAGAGGTGGCATCACCAGACGCTGTTCACTGGCAGCCCTGAATGGGCACCTCACCAGTGTCTCCATATACGCAGGTGCTGACCCACTGACTACTCTGTAGGCCACCATAAGGAATTTGAACTTAATGTGTGCAGTGACAGGGAGCCAATGGAGCGACCCGAAGGAGTGACACGTGCCCCTCTCGGCTGGTTAAATACAAGACGGGCCACAATACAAACAGTATGCTGGCACTAGATACACAAAAATAACTGGATTGGTAAAAAACATAATATTTATTGCTGAATTACAGCATTCTAAACATTGTCACCTTCTATATACTGTCACAAAATCAAAGAAGCCACGGAAAGATTTGGGGCAGCCACCCGTATTTTACTCCCTGGCTGCAAAATGGTTTAAAGGTTTGTACTGATGTGTACAGATTGGAGTCCAGAACAGAACTTAGGGGATGGAGGAAAGGTAGCAGCTTTAAAGGTCAGTATAGGAAGTGACATCAAAAGGGCAGGACCCGGAAGTGACGTCAAAGGGGCCGGAACCAAGAATGGTATCATCAGTGCCAGGTGGAATTTCTGGTGAATGATCTATAGAAAATCGAGGGAAAGAGTCAGTGCACTCCGCTACCTCCGCCGAGTGAAGAGACCGAACAAGGGGCGCTAAGTCACGAGGAGGCCGAATGAGGACTCTGACTGATGAACAAACAGGTTGAGTGAAACAGTGCACACCTTAACAGTACGAACAGGGGCTGATAGGGCTGAGCTGGAGATGGAGGGAAGGGCGGAAGTGAAATTGCATGACGAAGGAGCAGAACGTGAGGGCCGAGCAGAGGAATGATTGAGAGGGCATTAGGTGAAGCCGAAGTGAGGAGGAGAGAAGGGGCAGTATGAAGGAGCGATGAGTGTACAGGCTTGGGTGGAAGAGCATTATGGGTTTAATTGCAGACTGGGTCATTATTGTCTTGTGTACAGAGAACAGTTAAATTCTTATTTGCCCGTGCTTATCAACATGCAACACATCGTCACTCCCCGGCGCCAGGACTAGTGAGTGTAACTGTAATCTAAATATGAAACTTCTGTCTTCCTTACCTGAAAATCTCAGCAGATATTATAGTGCAGGGCGACTTTAATTACTCAAATATTACCTGGAATAACCTTCTGGATAGAATAGTGGAGCCCAAAATTAGGAGTTGTTTCGACGTGATCAGTGACTTTCTTGTAAACAGAATGTTAAAGCACCAGTGAGCGGGGAAGATTTAGCATTTTGTAATAATTCATTTTGTAAGAATTCAGGGGGCAGACGTGATTATATAAGACATGTAGGTAAATGTGAAGATAAATGGCGAGGCGGCTTAGTGAAGGAGTTGAATAAAAAAAGTGAGGAGTGAGCCGAGTCGAAAGACTGAAGAAATGATTTAATTAGTGAGGTTGGCTCAGGTGGATGGCACGGTGGCGCAGTGGTAGCGCTGCTGCCTCGCAGTTAGGAGACCAGGGTTCCTCCCTGCGTGGAGTCTGCATGTTCTCCCCATGTCTGCGTGGGTTTCCTCCCACAGTCCAAAGACATGCAGGTTAGGTTCATTGGTGATCCTAAATTGTCCCTAGTGTGTGCTTGGTGTGTGTGTGTGTACCCTGTGGTGGGCTGGCACCCTGCCTGGCGCCCTGCGTTGGCTGGGATTGGCTCCAGTGGACCCTCGTGACCCTGTAGTTAGGATATAGTGGTTTGGAGAATGGATGGATGGATGGTTGGCTCAGGTAGAGCGGGAGCCGGGGGGCTACCTGAATAAAGGGAACGAGTGAGAAGAATAAAAAGCCGACCGAGCAGAAGGCAGACAGACAGACTGGACTGATGAATCAGAAAGAAACACGGACATTTTCAACGTATCGTACTCTGCCGGTGGAATGATTTTCTCAGCAAGGTCATTGGTCTACCCCTTTATTACTGGGATTTGAAAATCGCACCCCGAGGAGAGTTCCAGTTTTAAGTGTGCGGTTTGCTTCAAATCAGTGTTGGCCAACGACAGCCACAGAGACAATACAATGCAAGACGATACAATACAATTTATTTTTGTATAGCCCAAAATCACACAGAAAGTGCCGCAATGGACTTTAACAAGCCCTGCCTTTTGACAGCCCCCCATTCTTGACCCTCTAAGAAGACAAGGAAAAACTCCCAAAAAACCCTTGTAGGGAAAACAATGGAAGAAACCTTGGGAAAGGCAGTTCAAGGAGAGACCCCTGTCCAGGTAGGTTGGGCGTGCAGTGGGTGTCAAAGAGAAGGAGGTCAATACAATACAATACAATACACAGAACAGAGCAGAAGTAATCCTCAATACAGTATAAAAATAAAAATATTAAAAGTAGGGAGCAGAATTTAACAGTAGATGATATCTCATACAACAATAATGTTGTGCCTTTAAAAAGCACCAGGAGGTTTATATAATTTATTGATATACAACATTGAATTACAATGGATTTAATTTGGCTTATTTTCTGTTGATCAGCAGAAAAAAAAAAGACTTTAATGTTGTGATAGACGGCTGGGGACCTTGCCCGGTCGGGACACCCTTTTGAGGAGAGGACCGGGGGAGTGGACATATCACCAGCAGAGAGGGCAGCCCCCCTGGTTTACATCGGGGCCACAGGACTGGAGCTTAGAAGTTCAACCCTGCGCGGGCCCGTGGCCACCACCAGGGGGTGCCTGGACAGCTCCAGGGCCGTGGTCTGCAGCACTTCCGTCACACCCGGAAGTGCTGCCGGGACTTGATTGAGGAGCATCTGGAGCACTTCTGGGTGCAGTATAAAAGAGGCCGCCTCACTCCACTCGGGGACCCGGGGTCGGGAGGCAGAGGACGGAGCTTGCGAGTGAGGAGTTGGAGGCGCCAAGAAAGAGAGAGGACTGAGAGAAAAGGAGCGAGCTTTATTGTGGAGTTTCTGCACTGTGTGCATTGTGCTGTGCCAAGAAGAATTAAACGTGTGTGTTTTCGGACATTGTGCCTCAGTGTCTGTCTGTGGCCGAGCTGATCTTCTACAATGTCAAAGTGAAGGAAAATCTCTGCAAAGTGGTCTCCATCCATCCATCCATCCATCCATCCATTTTCTTAACCCACTCATCCCGGGCAGGGTCACGGGCAGCTATCCCAGCAATCATGACAAATATGAAACACGCAGTAATCGATCTCATTAAGCATTCACCTCCTTTAAAGTCAGGAGATGGAGAAAATAAAATCTCAAGAAAAGCAAAGATTATGACATGGGTGTAAATGTGCTACAACAGGTCATCCAAAAAAATCCTACCTCTGAGAACTCTGAAGCTGAAGTGGATGAGATTGGCAGGAGTGGGCAGACAACAGCTGTGCCTGGTGTACTTCACTAGTCGCAGTTTTATGGGAGACTGGCAAAGAGGAAGCCACTGTGACAATAAAAATGGCTCATAGGAGACTCTGAAGTCCAGCTGGAAGAAGATTCTATGGCCTTCAAACTAAAGGCCATGCTTGAATGCTGCACGTTATCAAAAATACACCATCCCCTTTGTGATGCCTGATGGTAGCAGCATTAAGCTGTAAGGGGTGCCTGTCTGCAGCAGGCTCTGGGAGGCTTGTGAGGGTGAAATGAATGAAGGAAATCCTGGGGGAAAACTACTGATACAGTCTGCAAGAAACTCCTACCTTGGAAGAAGATTTGTTTTCCATCAAGACAATGATGCCAAGCATGAAGCTGAAGCTAATTAGGAATGACTTCAAAATAACACAAGTCAGGGGATGGAGAGAGGAAAACCACCAAGTCTCTGAGTATCCTGTTAAATAAATAATGAAGAAACGGAACGAGTATGGCACAGCTGTAAATCTTCTAGAGCAGGCTGTCCACAAAAACAAAGTGATCAGGCAAGAGGAAGATGAGTGAGGGAGGGAGGGAGGCTCACCATGAGACCTGTAAGAACTCTGGAGGAGTGACAAGCTACAGTGAGACGAGACTTGGCAGACAACAACTGTGCCCACGTGCTTTTCCAGTTGCAGCTTTATGGGGGAGTGGCAAAGAGAAAAGACACGTGTGACATCTTGGATAGAGTGTGTTAGAAAGCACATGAAAGATTCTGAAGTCAGGAGCCTGTGGGGGTCTTGATCTGTCCTCGGTGGGAGGGCAAGGACTATCCCAGCAGCAGAAGTGAAAGGCTGGAAACATTTTGACACCCACACAAACCCTTACATTTACACAGGATCAGCTTGGAATTACCCATAAACTTGTACATATTTTGTGGTTGTGGGAGGAAAGCTCACGCAGAAATGAGGAGAAGATGAAAACTCCACATGATGAACATCCGAGTGACAAGTCTGAATTCAGGATGCTGCAACAAAGCTGCAGAACACCCACGGTGTGCTTCAAAGTAAATAAAACTTGTGGGGTGTCCAGTGATTCAATCCTTCAAGTGACTTCCATGTCTGAATGTTCTACCTGTTTGTATGTGCGTGTGCCTGAGATTCATCAGACAGGCGACATTGAGGCTGTCAGGTTGAGTTTATTTGAGTATGTCAGCGAAAATGCCCAGAATGGGACCAGAGTCCTGCTCTTAGCCATGGCTTGTGTCTTGAGTCTATTAAGGTCCCCTTATGAAAACGAACAGAAGTTTAAGAGGCGATCACGCACTACGTTACCTGGGCTATACTTACGTTTGTCACTAAATAAAGCTATCTATCTTAAGAAAGAAAGAAAGAAAGAAAGAAAGAAAGAAAGAAAGAAAGTTTTTTGAGTTTTGAATTGATCTTCATTAATCAGTATTCAACAAATAATTTACAATATCATAAGTAAAAAAAAAAAAAAACAAAGAAAAACCCAACTCCCCTCAAAAAGAAAACTATCTAATTCATATTTCAAATAAGAAAAATCAATTCATTTGCAGTTTGCACATTGCCTCATGGACACACCACCTTTACACAAAAGAATACAGTATGCGTTCATTTTGTAGAATTTATATTCTAAGTACACTCTGTCTTTCACAAGGCTATGAAATAATCTCATTATGTCACACTGCCTATTTGATTTGACTCTCTCTTTCCTTGATTTATAAATAGCCAGCTTGGCCTGTCCAATGAGGAAGTTCCCAATCAGACATTCCTTCTGGTTATTCTTCTTTTTATTTTTGATACACCATAAATAAATACATACTCATTAAAAGGCAAGTTAAGAACACTAAAGAAAGAAAGAAAGAAAGAAAGATCATGCACTGGAAAGTTAAAGCCAAGTTTTATATGCAGCCTATAAATTTCTTATTCGCTCGGCTCTCTTAACGTAAGTCCTGAGAGGAAGATGAAGCGCTTCATTGTACAGGTCACTGCCCACCGTGACAAATCAGTGTACGGCTTGGGAACGGACAGGCTTCACAACACATCTAGCGCTCGGTGCGCTGGAGCGCGAGACGCTCGGTGTCGGCTCCTCGTCTCTCTCGCTCTAGAGCGCGCGCGCACGTGATTACTTTATCTCTCTCTCTCTCTTACTCCTTTGCTCACTCCATCCCTCTCTCTCTCTCTCTCTCTCTCTCTCTCGTGCGTACGCGCTCACGTTAGCTCTCTCTCTCTCTCTATCTCTCACACTCCTTTACTCGCTCCATCCCTC
>JANRMT010062797.1:26331937-26347073 GCA_026402145.1 Polypterus bichir lapradei | reverse complement strand
TCTATCTATCTATCTATCTATCTATCTATCTATCTATCTATCTAGTACATTTTCATCACCACTGCTTGATTCAGTTTCAGTTTGTTCTGAACCTAACTTTTCTGGTTTTTCACTTACTTTCACATTGTATTCTCTTGAAAGCTCCACCTTACTCATGAATATTGATAAGTTACCATAGCGAGGCAGAACACATAGAAATACAGTGGAACCTCGGTTCACGACCATAATTCGTTCCAAAACTCTGGTCGTAAACCGATTTGGTCGTGGACCGAAGCAATTTCCCCCATAGGACTGTATGTAAATACAATTAATCTGTTCCAGACCATATGAACTGTAGGTAAATACTGTATATATTTTTTTAAGTTTTTAAGCACAAATATAGTTAATTAAACCATAGAATGCACAGCATAATAGTAAACTAAATGTAAAAACATTGAATAACACTGAGAAAACCTTGAACAACAGAGAAAACTAACACTGCAATAGTTCGCACTATAGCGCTATCAACCAAGCACAGGGAAAAAAACGAACATTTGAAAAAATCCATAACTTAATAAACCACCAAGAAAAGTAACATTGCAACAATGCACGCTACGAACCGATCGCTGGAAACAGAAGTTAAAACAAAATCAAGCCCAGTACATTCTTTAACTGCCTTCCTACCTTATGCATCCAGCTCTCTCTCACGCTGCGTCTGTGTGTGTGTGTCGCGCTCTCTTTCTCGCGCTGCCTGTGTATGTGCGTCTCTCTCGTGCTGCCTGTGTGTGTCGCGCTCTCTCTCTCGCTCTGCCTGTGTGTGTGTCACGCTCTCTCGCTCTCTCTCTTGCTCGCTGCACAGGAAATGCACAGGGAGAGACTGAACATGTACAAACCGAAAGGGAAACTGGCTTGTTCGTATACCGAGTGTGTGGTCGTGAACCGAGGCAATAGTTTGGCAAACTTTTTGGTTGTAAACCGATTTGTACGTGAACCGAGGTTCCACTGTAGTCATAACTATTTTGGTAGCATGATGGGATTTTATCCACTAGATGGCAGCAGGATACTGTCCTGAGTATTATTTGGTCTTAACGCTGTATAGCAGGTTTCCCCAAGTCTTACTCAGGGTTTACCATTTTCACATGTAATGATGAGGCTGAGACAGGGGTTAGGGTTAGTACCAAGGAGCTTAAAAAGTGATTGTTTTAACTCCTACTTTAATTAGGTCTTTTGGCATGCTGATATGGAGACATACGTTATCACTGAAGCTTTGCTTTCAACGGCACTCTGATACCGAGTATACACATGCATACCACCTTCAGCAGTATTTCCAAAGGCACTCACAGAATCACATGCCAGCATTCCCACCCATTTGTGCACATACGATATGAAACAGCACAGTAAGGTGAAAGGACACTGGGTCTATTCTTACTATTCACCATTGTGATGTTCTGACCTCATTTTGATAGAAGGCCGCCCCAGATTCCTGAAGGTGAAGGGTGGCACTGGGTGCAGTGGACCCCAGTCCTAGCAGAGCCTCCAACTGAGACAGGCACTCTCAGACCCCAAGATTGATTCTCAGGCTGTGTGCATAAACAGGGATCAAAGGGGAGGAGCTTCTGCAGAGTGCCCCAACCCCCCCCTGTAGCCCACCGAACCCCCATCCCCACTGCCCGGCACCATCACCACCACAGAGCTAGATGCGTTCAGCAAAGTCATAGAAATGAATGCATGTCATGCCTACAAGCTTCTCCTTGCCATGGCTGAGAATACACACAGAGAACATGCTTCTCTCTCTTTTCCTCTTCAACATCCTTACGTTGATTAATCTTTTTTTTTTTGTTCCACTTCACTGCAGATCCAGGGAGAAGAATTTAATGGGATCAGGTGATGCCAAGCATTTACCTTCCCACTTTTACCCATGAACATTTCTTGGCATCCTGATAATTGAAAACAAAGGAGTGGAGAAGGCAGTGCTTCTTTAAAAGATAAGAGGTTGAACCACGTTTGCCCAGCGGGCTGACTTTGGCAGATTCTGCTTTGCTGCTAAGAGTGTCCTGTGAGGCATAAACGGTGCCATCTGATGGCTATCAACTCAGGATGGGTTAAACCCCCCTCCATCCCCACCCCACCTTGTGTTTTGAGCGTTGCTGAGAGGTAGCTGCAGTCCGCCGCTGTTTTCTTCCACTTTCAGCGGTGCTCCTTTTCAACCCCGAGGGCATGAAACTGGTCATTTTGCCACCACCGTGTGCTTTATTGAGAAGCTGGAGACTGGTAGAGAAAGAGAGGGACTTGACTTCTCTGATTGTCTGCCGCTTTTAATCAATTCAGAAAATAATTAAAGTGATCAGGCAGCCACAATGTCACCTCTTGAGATGAAACTGGGAGGAACAAAAGCAAATTAGCAAAAAGGAGAGCATCGGGGGTGACAGCTCGCTTACTCGTGTTAGATAAGAAGAAGCCAACCCCTTCGTGAGTGGCATTTGTTCACGTGGGAGAAAAAGACAACGCCGTGCCCAGCCTTATAGAAGGTGCTGGTAGTTGACATACGTACTTCAATAACTCCATATATACAGTGTGGACCACCAGGGAGCACACCATCGCCCAAACCTGACACAGACAAGCGTGGTACATAAGTTTAAGGCACACACTTTTTTTTAATTTTTCTTTTTCCCTCGTGGGAAATGTCTTCCCCCATTTCCTACAAGCATGCCACTCCTCCTGGCAAGCTTTGTCTTCTCCCACCCAACTCTGCCTCTTCGAGTAGTGGCTGCTAGCTCCTTTTATAAGGCACCCAGAAGTGCTTGTTGTTCCACTTCTGGCAGCACTTCCAGGTGGGCTCAGCAGCAGCTACAGCACTCCCTGGTGGCACCCACGGAACCCAACAGGGTTGTAGCACACTCCAAGTCCCATGGAGGACCTGTGGGCCTCCAAGGGATGGCTGCAAACCAGGGGGACCACCATCTAGTGCTGCGGGGGGAGATAATGCTCTGGATATGCTCCCTCCCCAGGTCCTTCCCCAGTCCTTCCAGTGTGGAGGCGTCCTGGCTGGAAAATGGGCACTTGGTGTCTGCCACAACAGTACCTGTAAAATGTTTTAGAAGACCCCCATTTTTCCATTTTTTTTTTTTTTTTGCAGTTCAAGTCCACTCAATAACCTGAAAGGGTATAAAGGTGAACGTCAAAATGTCAAGAGGTTTAATAAAAGATAGTCTGACACACTGATACAAGTATTCAGACCCTTTACTCCAAAGTTAGTGGAAGCCCCTTTAGGAGTTCTTCTTGGGTTGCCCACCAGGATTGGGGGATTTCTACTATTCTTCTCTGGAGATCCTCTCAAGTTCTGTCAGGTTGTATGAAGACCATCAGTGGACAGCTCCTCTCCAGAGGGGTTTGATAGGGTCCAAGTTCAGGCTTTTTCGGGGGGGGGAGACACAAAAGCATTCCAAGAGTGGTCCCTAAGGCACTCCTGCGTTGTCTTTGCTTTGTGCTTATGTAGCAAAGTGTAATATGTTACTTGTACATTTGTTTTGTTTTAGGTATGAACTTCCCCAAAATTAATTAATTCTTGTAAACAGCTAATAGCATACCGATTGAATAATATGTTGTAGTACGGGAGTTAATTAGTGTTACACCTCACTGCCTGCATGCACCACGTTTCTTGGCTCTGCCGCCAGAACCAGGATTGCAATATTATTTTCCATTTTTATTTGTAATGTTGTAGTTTCAAAAATCAGGCAATGATGTTAATTCCAGACCTTAAAGCAGCTACAAGTTTAGTTTTTTTTTAGAAACGATTCATGAATTTAGTTTAGTTCAGTCCTATCCAAATTTAGAAGTTGTATTGAGAATATTCCTAACACTACCTGTCACTGGAGCTTCTGGTCAACTAAAAATCCATCCATCCAACCTGCTAAATCCTAAGTAGACAGTCACGGGGGTCTGCTGGAGCCAATCCCAGCCAACACAGGGCGCAAGGCAGGAAACAAACCCCAGGCAGGGCGCCAGACCACCGCAGCAACTAAAAATGATCAAAACATATTTAAGATCATCACTTGCTCAGGAAAAATTGTCAAATATGGCAATTTAATCAATCGAGCAAGAATTGAGAAAACAAATTAGTTTTCATAAAATAATTGATGAATTTGCCTCATTAAAAGCAAGAAAAGTAAAACGTTACAAAAAGATTTATCTATTTATTGATTGTAATTATATACATTTTTTTGTCTAAAGTATTATTGATATTATTTTATCTCTATTATTAAATTAAATTACTGAAAAATTTGTAACATTCTAAGTCATCTCATGTATAATACTTATTTTGTTTTTCTTTGTGTTAAGGTTGGTGTGATTTTATTTTTAATATGTGCAATTTTATGTTCCTATTACTATTTTACTATTACTGCGTTCTGTGATTTTTTATTTAATAATTAATAAATTTATTTTGTTCTCAAATTCAGTTAGTCAGTCATCACCCAACCCGCTATATCCTAACACAGGGTCACGGGAGTCTGCTGGAGCCAATCCCGGCCAGCACAGGGCGCAAGGCAGGAACAAATCCCGGGCAGGGCGCCAGCCCACCACAGGGCACACACACACACACACCAAGCACACACCCGGGACAATTTAGGATCGCCAATGCACTTAACCTGCATGTCTTTGGACTGTGGGAGGAAACCCACACAGACACGGGGAGAACATGCAAACTGCACGCAGGGAGGACCCAGGAAGCAAACCCGGGTCTCCTTACTGTGAGGCAGCAGTGCTACCCACTGCGCCACCGTGCTGCCCCTCAGAATCATTTATTTATTTATTTTTATTTAATACTTATTAGTAATAAAAAACTATATACATAGGGGTGCAAATTTATCCTCCTGCCTCAGGTGAAAATACCTCTAGGCCCGGCTCTGCTTGCCGTACTGTTTCAGCTCGGCCTACTGTAGCAAACTGAACCAAAGACTTGACTAAGAAACGATGGTGGGTCCTCTGGACATGAATGAGTCATAAGCACCAAGCCATCAGTTGTTCCCAAGTCAAAACAGAAGCCAAACCAGCGACTAAGGGGCTGTACCTATTTAGGAAGGGTTTATACTGGCAACACTTTTCAGGTGATGAAGGTGAACTATGGAATGTTTTCAAAAATGTCCATGTAAGGAATTTGATCTTGAAGAGGGATTTTAAAAGGGTTCATCTTAGAAGCATTTCAGATATATCCTTCTATATAAAAGCGGTCGGGATTGTCCTTCCGTCCCATGAGTGCTACGCAGGCGCGGAGTTTCACACACGCCCCATCCATTTTGCAATGCACGATGGGATTTGTAGTTTCGTTTTTCCAGGTAAAAGATGATTTTCTACTCCAGACTGTGTGATATCTTCTTCTTCTTTCTTACTATATAAAAGCAGTCGGGATTGTCCTTCCATCCCGTGAGTGGAAAGCGTAGCGGTATTCCGCTTATCACAGACGTACTACTTGCAGTGACATGATGTGAGCAGAGTTCTGGTGCTCCCATCGTTCCCTTGCTTTTGTGCGCGATGTGCTGGAAAAATAGACAAAATTATGTCTCTGGAAATAATTAATGTTGATGGAGTACAAATGCCTCACCGCGTAGTAAATATCAGGGGGGTTCAAAAGGGCAACCTCAACATAGAAAAAAAGTTTCAATTTCATCACAAAAATAACAGAAACTACGAGTATTAAAGTAATACCGCTCAAACGCAATATAACCAAATTAATGAGTTTGTATAAAATACCAAATTGATCTACATATTGAATTGCCTTAAGAAGTGGTCAACTTAAAAGTCGGTCGCCTTAAAAGGCGGGTCAGCCTAGTATGTATATATATACTGGAGAATATAACTTGACAAATCTGCTCAAGGGACATGCGGACCTCAAAAGCAGGGCCACCTTAGATGCGGGGCCTGGGGCATTTGCCCCTTTTGCCACTCCCAAACTCTGCTCTTGGACCAAGGGAATGGTGAGGCGGGCACAGTAGTGGCAGAAGCAGAGGGTTAGATAAAACCATGGCCAAAAATAGAATAAAGGGGTCAATGGAACGGTGGGCAGAAGAGAGCGAGTAGAAGAGTAGCAGGAGAAGAGGGGACAGGAGCCACCAAAGACAGCAAAGAAGTGGGCATGGCAGAAGGGGCAAAGAAGCAAAAGGGAGGCAACCAATCCTGTAGGGGTGAGGGGTGAAGAAGAGAGTGGGCACAGCACAGCAGCAGACAGAATATTTTGAGCACTGCAGAGCAGGGGGCTTAGAAAAACAATGGGCACAGCAGATGTTAATGAAGGGGCCAAGTCAATTCTGACAACTTCACTGACCTCCCTGCATTTGGGCTTTGCTGCAATTATAGCGAGCTTTGCTCCAGACAATGGCTGTCATATGTGAATGTGAGGTGCAGAGCCAGTGGGCTCAGAGCGGCACTATTTGTCTTAATGGGCAGATTAAGGTATTTGCACGTCCCTAATTAAAAGCAGGCGGAGTGTGACCACCTGGGCCATTGCCAAGAGGATCTGGGTAAAATATTAAAAGGTGGCCTTGAAGATTCTGCAATCTGTACATCTGATGCGTTTGCACGTCACTGGCTGACCCCAACTAACGAACAAAGGATAGGAAAAAAAAAGCACAAGGAGGGAGAGAAAAGCGACACACACGTGCTCGCCAACAGGTAGGTGGTGGGCTTTGGTCAGGGGAGATAAATGTAGCCTAGTTTAGATTGGTAGCATAGCAAAAGGGTGAAGTGGGCCCTGTAATAAACTGTGGATGGCTTTCTTGGCACCTTGTGATGGTGCGTGCTGTGAAAGGAGCTATATAAAGTAAACAGGGCTTTCTTTCAATTTATTGGCTCAGTTGCCAACTTTCCTTGGGAATTGGATTTTATATTCGTCATTCTGAATAGCCAAGTGGCACAGGTGTAGATGTTTGCACCAGAGGGGGACTCGAGCTTTTAACTGAACAACTAGTTAAGATGACGCTTCTTCATTAAAGCTCACTAAACAGTGGGGCCTGGCACTGCTGCCCTGTGCCACTGTCACACAAAGAGTGTCATCCGCAGCCAAGCAGCAGCCAGCTGCTAAACATTAGGGGTGCTAATTACAGGATGACACTGAAGTTACTCAGCCAGAGTGACTTGCGCCAGTCGGCTGCCACCACACTCTGGCACAGAGGCAGGGCTGGGCACTCATTTGGAATCATCTTGCTGAAAAGCTGTATGATTTTGAGTTTGGATGTGACCAAGAGCTGAACTTCAGATGCCAGTGTGGCAGGAGAACAAAAACTCCAACAGGAAATTCCAACAGGATTGAGGGAGGGAGGGAGAGCCAAATCAGCTGCTTGTTGATGAAGTGCCTTTCATGTTTATGCTAATGAGGAGGCGGGGTTTAACAAAGTGGGCGGTTCAGAGGTGAGCCATAGCAATGAAAAATCAAAAAAGACATCTCCTTAATATCTTTTTGGTTTCTCCTAGACAACAATGAGATCAAAAAGAAATACAATGGAGACATCTTCCTTGGTCTCATTTTTCTGCTGAATACGCCAGTTTTTGGTCACCACTCTTACTATGGCCCTTCTGCATTTATTGCTCAGTTTGGCAGGGTGGTCAGCTTTAGGAACAGTCATGGTTGTTCCCCTCTTGTGTTCCAGCAGAGATCTCAGCACAGTGGGCTCAGATTTTCCAAGAAATATCTTGACATTTTTTTTTTTTTTTTTGCAACTTTAAAGTAACTTGCATTGCATGCTCAGTAATAGATATTGAAATGTATGGACAGTTGCTTCTGGTACGTAATAAAACATTTTTTATGTGTTTATGAAATGGTAGTCCTTGCTTCTAAATAATAGTATCAGTTGCTCTGATTTATATTGTTGTGCTCCAGTTTGATCCTACTCATACTAGGAGAAATGGCAGGCAGCGTGGCAACATGGACTGCAAGCCCTGAGGCTGTGGTTTCAAATCCCACCGCTGACACCATGTGACTACATAGCAAGTCCCATCACCTGCCTGTGAACTAAGCTCAGAGGTTATAAGTCACCTTGGATAAAGACATCTCTCCAATAGGAAATAAAAAAGGTGAACTCTTCAAAGAGACCTGACCAAAAATGAAGTGTTTTTTTAAACCAAACTCTCAATTTTTGACTCTTTCTACCTCAGTTGAATCTCATGTCTCATTTTTTCTGTTTTCTCCAAAGGATTTTTAGGAGAAACATCTGTGACAAAGTAGATCCTTAAATGAAACATACATGAGAATCAAAGGTTGAGCAGTAAAATCTTCCTTTAGGGAGGTGGTGGTGGTGAGCTGGGTCACCTCCTTTGTGCTCCTTAGCACCCAAAGACATGTGCCTGGAATGAGTGCCTGCATGGATGGGAGGAGAGTGTCATCCACATTTGTGACTGCTGCTGTGTGATCTCTGCTCCAATAACAAGGCTTCTCACCTGGAACTGCTACAGATGATGAATTCATTGTGGGGATGAAACACTTCTTCCATCAAAGCCTTGGTTAGTTGTTATTCAGTTCTATCTGACTTAATTACAATACGGTTAGCTCTTTATCTTCTTTAGAAAAATGGAACTACTGAACACAATAAAGCAGTGTTTGCAATGTGCCATCCATTGAAATGCATTTTACTCCAAGCTGGGAAATGCTGTTTCTAGCCATGACAAGCGATTTGGACTTTAATTCGCTCACAGGCCTGTCAATAGTTACAGTGGACTCTGGAAATACTCAGATGCCATCACTTTGAACACACTTTACAGTGTTGGAGATTTCATTTTAAATTGATACATGTTTGCGCCCTCAATAATCCTTAATAACAAAGTGTAAACATGTTTTTGAGAAGGTTTTGCATATTTATTAAAAAGTAGCTGTGCTACCCACCTAAGATGGGTTGAAGTAATCAACATAGTCCTCAGGGTTAACATTTGCATTGCACCATCCAATGCCTATGTCTCTGTTATATGCCATTTGGTGGGGGATTCATAAAGCAGTGTTAATGTTTGTGATGCGCCATCCGTTGGAATGCATTGTACTCCAACCTGGGGTATGCTGTTTCTAGCCAAGACAAATGACTCTGACTTTAATTCACTCACAGGCCTGTTAATACTTACTGTGTAATCAGGAAATACTCAGACGCCATCAATTTGTGCACATTTTACAGTGTTGGAGATTTCATTTTAAACTGACACATTTTTGCTCACTCAATACAATAACAATGTGTAAACATGTTTTTCAGAAAGTTTAGCATATTTATTAAAACGTAGCTGTGCTACCCATCTAAGATAGGCTGAAGTAATCAACCGCAGTGTTAACATTTCCAGTGCACCAGGCAATACTTATGTCTCTGTTATATGCCATTTGGTGTGTTAATGTTTGTGATGCACCATCTGTTGGAATGCATTCTATTATTATAAACTCTTGTGATGCACTTTCTTTGGGAATGACAGACATAGTCACTGGACTGACACACAGACACTTGATCTTTTATCAAGGTGGATCAGAAACTGAAATCTCCCATTCCTATAAGTATTCAGACCCTTTGCTGTGGCACTCCAAATTTTGCTCAGGTGTATCCTGCTTGCTTTAATTCTCCTTGAGATGTTTCTAGAACTTGACTTGAGTTCACCTGTGGCAAATTGAATTGATTGGACGTCATTTAGAAAGGCACACACCTGTGTACTGAAGCTCCCACAATTCACACTGCATGTCAGGATAAAAAACAAGTCATGAAGTCCAAGGAACACTCTGTAGACCTCCACAATCAAATTGTGGTCTGGCATAGATCAGGACAAGGAGATAAGGCCATTTTGAAATCTTTGAGTGCTCCCATGAAATCAATGACCTCAATAATTGTGAAGTTTGGAACTGCCAGGACCCCTCCTAAAGTTAGTCATCTTGTCAAACTGAGCAACCAGGGAGAGAGGAACAAGAACTCAAAGGTCACTCTAACAGAGCTTTAGAAGTCCTCTGCTGCGATAGAAGAACCTGTCAGAAAGTTAACCATCTCAGCAGCACTCCATTAATCATGCACTTATGGCAGAGTGGCAACATGGAAGCTTCTTGAGTTGAAGGCACATAACAGTTTAAAGAACTCTGAGAGTTTGAGGTGAAAGATTCTCTGGTCTGAAGAAACAAATTCAGCAGGACTTTAGGCACTATGTGTGGCGAAGATCTGGCATTGCTCATCACCTGCCTAATACCATCCTTAGGGTGAAGCACGGTGGTTGTAGCATCATGCCATGGGGGTGCTTCACAGTGGCAGGAACAGGGAGAATGGTGAGAATTGTGAAATGGATGATGTTTGGAGTCACCAGGACTCTTCCTAGTAGGGCAATGGTCAGGAAGGTGACCAAGATCCAAATGTTCAGTCTAACATATCTTTGGAAGGTCTTTGCTGAGATAAGAGAACTCATTGGAAGGATGAACATCTCAGCAACACTCTAAATGGGACCCATTCTAGTGTAAAGGTCATAAAAAGGATGATAGAAACATTCTCTGGTCTGATGAGACAAAAACTGAACTCCAAGAATTATATCTGGAAAAGACCAGACACTGCTCATCATCTGACTAACGCAATCCCATTGTGAAGCATGGTGGTGGCAGCATCATTATCTTGGGGTGTTTCTCAGTGACAGGGACAGGGAGATGGGCCAAAACTGAGGGAGGGATAAATGCTGGTAACTACAAACCTGAAGGGGGTGACGATTCAACTTTCAGCACAACAGTGACAAGAAGCACACAGCCAAGACAGCACTGGAGTGGCTTCAGGACAAGTCTCTGAATGTCCTTGAGTTGCCCAGACTTAAACCCCATAGAACATCTGTGGAGACACCTGAAAATGGCAGTTTACGGATGCTTAACATTCAGTCTAATGGAGCTTGAGAGGATCTACCAGGAAGAATGGGATCAACTACCCAAATCCAGGTGTGCAGAGCTCATAGAGACTTACTCAAGAAAGCACAAAGCTGGAATTGCTGCCAAAGGGGCTTCAACAAAATACTGAATTAAGGGTCTGAATGTTTCTATGCACCTTTCTAAATGGTATCTGTGGACTATGGCCGGCCAGTCATCCCGGCCAATATTCCCAGGCCGCCAGGTGGAGCCCTCCCTGAAGCATGAAGGTGCCCAGAATGCCAGCAGGGAATTATGGACAATGGAGTTTTCATCCACAGACCTGCTGGATACCACAGGGGCCCCTAGAGGACGCTGCAGGGATGCCCAAAGACTGTTATGTGCCCTATAACCGGAAGTACGTCTTAGTCACAGTGACAGGGGAAATGATGTACTTCCGAGATGAAGAAGAGGACTTTTGATCTGACCCGGAAGTGATAGGAAGTCACGTGGACTGAGGCATTGGACACACTTCCGGGTCAGGGAATATAAAAGGACTGTGGGAGATCCCAGACGAAGAGCTGAGCTGGGTGGCAGGGTGGCAACGCGTCTGGGAGTGGAGGATTGTATTGTTTATTAGTATTGTGTATTTATATGAGTATTGTGGAGTGGAGGGCACTTTGGGCACTTTATTGTTCAAATCAAAATAATATTTGGACATTTATCTGGTGTCTGGCGTCTGGTCTGAGGGTTCAAGGAGCGGGCGTCGCCCCGATCTGTCACACATCCAATCAGTTCAATTTGCCAGAGGTGGACTCAAATCAAGTTCGAGGGGAATTAAAGCAAGCAGAGTGAATCCGACGACAATCTGGTGTGCCACAGCAAAGGGTCTGAACACTCTTATGAATGAGAGATTTCAGTTTTTGATTTTTTAATACATTTGAAGTCTTTTCTGAAAGCACATTTTCACTTTGTCATTAAGGGTTATTGAGTGTTGCTTGATGGGAAAAATGGCACATGTATCCATTTCAGATTAAATGTACAACATAATAAAGTGGGGAGAGAGTGAAGGGTTCTGAAGACATTCTGAATCTGCTGTATTTTACTGCTGATCTTCAGTGATGGGTTGTTCTTTTAATCTTGAGCAAATCACCAACCTTTTGAGTGGTGGCAAAGTGAGGGCACAAAGATCTGCCTGGGCACCCAGAAGCCTGGTGTTTTGTTGATTGGGAAGACTCGCTCATGTGTGAAATGCACAGTAAGGCATATCATAACCTAAAATAGAAAGCCAAGCATAAAAGCAGCAGGGCTAACCTAGAGGAGGAGATTTCAAGATGAGCAATGACAGGCAACACCTGAGACAGCCGCTGGCCACTGCAAAGACACCAGGACAGTGGAGCGCGTCATATTGGCTCTTGTTTCCTGCATCTTATCATTCTCACCACTTTCCACTTTTAAACTTTGGCTCCTTTGAAACTCTTTATTGTAATCAGTATGATGGGTGATACATGAAATGATGCATTTATTTAAGAGTGACTATTATAACTCTAATGAGTGTGGATATGTGTGTGTATGTGAGTGAGTCCTGCTGAAAGACCGGTGCCCTGTCCAAGGTTGGCTCTTAATTTGCACTCAGGATAGTCCTGAATTTGATTAACCAGGATATGTTAGAACTGTGGTTAGCACCACCACCATTCAGCCTGGTCATTTTCTGTTTGGGGTTTGCATGTTTTCCCCATGTCAGTGTTGCAGTGTTACAGGTATTCTAGTTTTCCTTCCACCACCCAACTGCATGCATGGTGATGAAACATTAGCTTAGTGCGAATGACTCTACCCAGGGATGGACTGGCATTATATCCAGGCTAGATTCTACTTTATGCCTGAAGACTGCAGTTTCCCTTAGGTCAGGTCAGGTTGAGGAACGTGCACTGGTACAGCAGGTTGTCGCACCCACCACATGGTGAAATAGCTTGGGATCCCGGCTGGCAATCCCCCAGGGTAGACACGTAGTCAAGTACCACCCTCTGGAACTAGCCCTCTATCTGCTGCAGCCAGGTGTTACATGGGTGTCCCCTTGGCCTGGTCCAGCTGCTCGGTCCTCAATAATGAGGATCCTCCAAGCCGGATCACCCTGGGGAATTGCGCCACATGGTTGTAGTATTGTAACTGACGCTCCCTCACAGTGCAGGTAATGTGCCTTATCTGGGACTCCATGAGCAACACAAAGTCAAACTAGCGGTACCCAAGGATTCTCTGAAGAGACAAAGTACTGAAGGAGTCCAGTCTTCATCTCAGGTCACTGGACAGCATCCATGTCTCGCTAACATATAGGAAGCACCAGGACTGTAAAGACTTGGACCTTCGTCTTTTTGCAGAGATATCAAGAGGGCCACACACTCCTTTCCAGTGACCTAATGACCCCCCATGCTCTCTCCATCCATCTACTGACTTCATAGGAAGAGTCACCATAGACATGAATGTCACTGCCAAGGTAAGTAAACCTCTTGATGAGGTTGATACTCTCTCCGCAGGCAGACACAATGTTGATGGCCGTGCCCAAGAGGTCATTAAAGGCCTGTATCTTGGTTTTCATCAGGACACTTGCAAGCCCAGACACTCAGACTCCTCATTCAGTCACTCAAGAGCCCTGATCAGAGCCTCCATTGACTCCATGAAGATCACAGCATCATCGGCAAAGTCAAGATCCATGAATCTTTCTTCGCCAACACATGCCCCACAGCCACTAGACCCCATGACCCGGCCCAACACCCAGTCCATGCAAGCCCTGAACAGAGTAGAAGCAAGAACACACCTCTGATGAACCCCAGAAATCAACTGGGAAAATTGGAGAGGTTCTGCCTACACTCTGCATTGCACCCACAGTACCAGTGTACTGGCCGGCCATGACAACTTTGAGGGGATCCCATGAAGTCTCAGGATGTCCCACAGGGCAGCTCGATCAACTGAGTCACCCTATAATGGATTAAATGGATTTGAGAAGCACATAGACAAAGGGAGGATTTAATCAGGCAGATGTCTACCCTCTTGTTCAACAATGCTCTGTCTCTTCCTACCAGCCATAGGCAGACATGATAAAAACTGAGATGGACTGAAGTTCCTAATTACAGGGACCATCCTCAAAGCAAGCTCTCCAGGACCTTGACAAGGAAACTTAGTTCTACATACAGATGAGTTCGTAGTGACTTGTGCTGTGAGCCCAGGAGGACGAGGACTTCGATAAATGCCTCATGACTTCCAACTCTGAAGTAATGCAACTTGTGTCCACGTCACTGCACACACTGTCATTTTTGTCTGAGCGATTGGGTTGCAGAAGGTGAAATGGCACATTCGCCTCGCAGGCACGGCGACCAACCGTCACTTTAGAGTTTCAGGGAAAATCAGCAAGCAAAGCGGTGCCGGCAAGTGACACCCTGCTTTTGTAGGCGTTGTGTCTGTGGCGGCAGAAAACTGAAAGAGTCATGGCATGCAGTCATTGTGTACACTGCATTACAGTTCTTATGGAGACCACTGCGGCTGTGTCTAGATCTGCTGTCCAGTCTGGCGATCCACTCAATGAATAAAGATAAATGTCCACCTCACTGAATGGAGACTCAGGTGTTCGTGTCCATGAAGAGTTAGCTGGGTGTCGGAACAAAAGGAGATTTACTGAGAAGATAGAAACAGTCCATCTATACAGTATCTATATCTCTCTATATATAAAATCCAACGTCTGTCTGTCTGTATGTCTGTTCGCTTTTCACAGAGAACTACTTAACGGATTTAGATTTTTTTCTAGAATTTGCTTGAACATTCCGGTTGTTTTTGCGATTTCTCTCATCGCGCTCTGTATCATAGTTCGCTTGCAGTACCGATTTATTTGCATGAATCCAAGAGAGACGCAGTGGGCTGAGAGGAGGGGGACAGGGCCCTTCTCACTCATGCAGCAGCATTTGGGCGTATCTTACATCCGCTTAGCTAGTGAACGAGAGAACTACTTAACGGATTTAGATCGGGTTTTTTTTCTAGAATTTGCTTGAACGTTCTGGTTGATTTTGCGACTAATCTCATTCGCTTGCAGGAGCGATATATTCGTGCTAATCCGAGACAGAGGCAGCAGGCCGAGTGGAGGGGGAAGCATGATGTCAGGAGTAGGGAGTCGGTTTACCTCTGTGTTTTGAAGCGTACCTTACCTCTGTTTAGCTAGCGATAACTTTTTGTTTATTGATTGTTAAAGTTTGTCCTGTTTCACTACTACACGGGTGGAACCACGGGGGTCAGCTACTACATATATATATATATATATATATATATATATATATATATATATGTATATAAAAA
>JANRMT010062797.1:26198535-26331837 GCA_026402145.1 Polypterus bichir lapradei | reverse complement strand
TATATATATATATATATATATATAAAAATCCAACATCTGTCTGTCTGTCCGCTTTTCACGAGTGAACTACTCAACACAGTCCAAAGACGTGCAAGGTAGGTGCATTGGCAAAATGGGTTCACTTCCCAGGTCCTCCCTGCATGTAGTTTGCATGTTTCTCCCTGTGTCTGCGTGGGTTTCCTCCGGGTACTCCAGTTTCCTCCCACAGTCCAAAGACATGCAGGTTAGGTGCATTGGCGATCCTACATTGTCCCTAGTGTGTGCTTGGTGTGTGGGTGTGTGTGTGCCCTGTGGTGGGCTGGCACTCTGCCCTGGGTTTGTTCCTGCCTTGTGCACTGTGTTGGATGGAATTGGCTCCGGCAGACCCCTGTGACCCTGTGTTAGGATATAGTGGGTTGGATAATGAATGACTGACTGACTACTTAACGGATTTAGATCAGTTTTTTTTCTATAATTTGCATGAACATTCCCGTTGATTTTGCAACTTCTCTCTTCGCACTAAGTATCATAGTTCGCCTGCGGTACCAAATTATTTGCTCGAATCCAAGACAGTGGCTGCAAGCTGAGGGGAGTCGGCAAGGCCCCCCTCACTCCATGCCATTCACGTCGCTCTACTTCTCACCATGTGCTGCCTCCACTTAGTTAGCGATACCTGTTTGTTCAGCAGACATTATCATCTACAGATTGTTAAGGAGTAACGTTTGATGATTTTGAGAGAGAGAGATCAGAGCTACGTGTGTTTTAGAAGTTGGCTGTTGATTACCAGAGTTATCACAGCCACGTGCTCTTCTCCCCACATGGTGGACGTTCTGAACACGATCAGGTACAGTGCCAACGTTTGTCATTGGAGTGTACTGTACCTACTTTCCACTTGGCCAGATTTTCCGTATATACTCACTTTTAAGTTCTCCGGCAGATAATTCGGGGCTTGAGTTTACCATATAATGTTGGGTGTTTTATAATGTCGGTCGTATAAGTTGAATGCAGAAAACTCACGCTATTGGTCCAAGAGATTATGATCTGCTAACACCCACCTGAGAGAGTAACCACGGAGCACGCTGCCATTTTTTTTCTATGCATTGTGCCTACGTGACCACACGGTGATACCCAAAGTATTCCAAAGTGACGTTTGCACTGTTTTGTGTTTTTTGTATCTCACACCCTCATACACCTTTATGGTAAGAGCATCCCTTGTCTACAATGAAGCGTTCGATCAGAAGAAAATATGAAGCTGGTTTTAAATTAAAAGTCATTGAAGTGGTGAAAGAAATTGGTAACTGCGCTGCTGCATCAAAATTCAATGTGTCTGAGAAACTGGTGCAAGATTGGAGGAAGCAAGATGTAAAAAAAAAGAATAATTATGGGTCACATTTTTGAACAGGCATATAAGTCGGGGTCTGATTTTGTGATTGATTTTTTGGGTGTCAAGACCCAACTTATAGGCGAGTATACTGTATATGGTACATTTTTTGAATTGATTTTGAAAGTTTGTCCTGTTTCACTACCAGGTTTGCGGAGCTGTGGGGGGCAGCTAGTCTGTGATAAAACCCAAATCAGGTGGTGAGCTCGCCGAGAAGAGACTCAAGCTAAATGACACTCTGAGTCTAGTCTAGTTTGACTAACACTCCTAACAATATGTGAGATAGTTCATCCATTTTCTAAACCTGCCTGTTTTGAGAGTCAGAGTATTAGGCTTCCGACAATAACACCAATTCTTCACCAGGCCCACTGCACACTTCCTCATAGTGGGCCAATAGCTAATCAACCCCAACCTCTAAGTCCTGAAAACAGGAATCCCTGGGAACTGAGCCCTGATCCCCAAAGCACTAGCCTATCCTGCACCCCTGAGACACGCAGCACACATCCAAATGTGCGTCTCCAGTGAGAAGAAATTCAAGACTTCAGCTCAGTGAAATGAAAATCAGTCAACAGGTTCAGTAAACAGAGAGCTAGTCGGTCAGCTCGAGTCAAAAGAGAAAGAGGCAACCAGGGAGTCCACGGGTCAAAAGGTCAAGCTCAATAAAAAGAGCATTAGACATCCAGCTCTGGTGTAAAGAGACCAAGGCATCCAGCTTGAGGGGAAATGAGAGAAAGGAACGAGAAGTTCAAGTCACGTTGAGGAAGAGTCCAATATTCATATCAGGGAAAAAAATTGGGAGTGGTCTCCCCTAGACTCTCTAGTATACGGGGATGGATATTTGAGAAGTAAACCGCAAGGCAATGATTATGTTTTTATATTATGTACATTTAAAGAACCATTAACAACAAATCAAATCAAATTAATAATGTATTGAACAATTATTATAAAAGTAAAGTTGAATAAATCAGACTCTGCAGCTGCATGAATAAAAAAAATGGAGTATGTATTTAGGTAAAGGACCACTTCTGGTTGATGGATCTGGCCCAAAAGTAAATGCGGATCTACAATTTTGGTGTAACAAGCACATGCCAAATTTCATCCATCTATTTCATTGCATTTTTGAGTTATCGTGTTTATACACTCACACACATAGACATCATTCCAAAAAATCAGTATTTTCGGACTCAGGGAGGTCTAAAACGTTGAGATTCATCAATATCTCCAGGTTGTATTTTTTCATGATTACTGTACTTTCTCCATACTTCTTCTTCTTCTTCTTTTGGCTGCTCCCATTAGGGGTTGCCACAGCGGAACATCTTCTTCCATCTCTTCCTGTTCTCTTCATCTTGTTCTCTTACACCCATCACCTGCACGTCCTCTCTCACCACATCCATAAACCTTCTCTTAGACCTTCCTCTTTTCCTCTTGCCTGGCAGCTTTACCCTTAGCATCCTTCTCTCAATATGCTCATCATCTCTCCTCTGCACATGTCCAAGCCAATGCAATCTCACCTCTCTGACTTTGTCTCCCAACCTTCCAACTTGAGCTGACCCTCTAATGTCCTCATTTCTAATCCTATCCATCCTCGTCACACCCAATGCAAATCTTAGCATCTTTAACTCTGCCACCTCCAGCTCTGTCTCCTGCTTTCTGGTCAGTGCCACCGTCTCCAGCCCATATAACATAGCTGGTCTCACTACCGTCCTGTAGACCTTCCCTTTCAGTCTTGCTGATACCCGTCTGTCACAAATTACTCCTGACAATCTTCTCCACCCACTCCACCCTGACTGCACTCTCTTCTTCACATCTCTTCCACACCCGTTACTCTGTACTGTTGATTCCAAGTATTTAAACTCATCCACCTTCGCCAACTCTACTCCCTGCATCCTCACCATTCCACTGACCTCCCTCTCAATTACACACATGTATTCTGTCTTGTTCCTACTGACCCTCTTCTCTCCAGAGCATATCTCCACCTCTCCAGGGTCTCCTCAACCTGCTCCCTACTCTTGCTACAGATCACAATGGTATCAGTTATACTTTCTCTATACAAGAAAGTTAAAAACAAATGAAAGGAGAATCAGTTGTCTACATCATTAAAAGTGAGTTAGGTAGTCATCCAAGGTCAGGCAAAGAGCCCACCAGTCAGGCTGGTGTGAAAACAGAGCCAGACATCCAGGCTGGTGGGCAGAGACTTAGACGTACAGCTTAAATGAACTAGGCTTGAGTGGTGGCTCTGAGGCTGTGGAAGGTTGCCGGTTCAAATCCCGTAAATAACCTGTAATTGCTCCATCCTGGGTATGACGTTAACCTCTAGCCCTCCAACTTGCAGGGAAAACCCGGAGGTTGGTGGTAGAATTGGCACTCCAGCCACTGTTAAAGAAGTCACACTGTTCCATTCCATTCAAACTAGTGTGGTGCTGAGGTGTCACCCGTTGGCTCCTAATTTGGGATCCCGAGGTGGCTGATGGTGTAATGAGTGTAGCACCCCTCTCTCCCTCTTCTCTTAAATTAAAACCGAGTAAGCCCACTGGGTCAGTGACATGAGAGCTCACCATTCAAGTTCAGTGAGAAATCCAAATCATAAAAAAGCCAGACAGTGGAAGGAGAATCAGTCATTCAAGTCAGAACAGAAGTGAGGACAGAATCAGCCATCCAAGTCAGGGAATGGAGAGTCGGCTCTCCGGCCCCCAAACAGGAGCTCAGGTTAAAGGGCAGTCCGCTGTCCAGGTCAGGGATCAGAGGCCGAAGCGTCCATCGCAGCACAATCCAAGGGAGTGGACAGATCAGGTCAGCTCCATTCCTCACTCAGAAGTGCCAACCACTGGCCTTTTCACTTTGCTTTTCTCGAGATCTTTATGGTGCTCACCATGCTTTTTTTTTTGTCTCCTGCCTTTATTGGTCCAATAAATCTCTGTGTTTATTTCCTTCTCTGCATATATGAAATATAAATCCTGAGCTTTATTAAGAAATAAGCGACTTGAAGAGATTAATTGGGAGCAGCTTGTAACAGATAAATGGTATTACACGTTAAATAAAATTTATGATTAAAGGCTGCTACGGGACACAAATGATAAAGCCTCGAAACAATCTTGAAATGCTTATTTTCCAATCAATCAGCTGATTTAATAAGAGTTGGTTTTGTCCCTGCAAATCAATTTCAGCTTTGCTACCAAATAAAAAATACATTACCTGCTAACTGGCCGGTTAATTGGGCAGAGACAAAGTGCAGGCCTGCCCAGTCATGATGTCCTCGCCCTTGCGTCCAAAGCTGTTTGCTCACCTGGCTGTCAGTTGCTTCATGTTCTTGCCCTTCCACATGCATGTCTTGGATGTTGGAGTGACTGCACCGCCCTGTGTGAAGCGCCTTCTGTGTCTGAGCCAAACACTCAATCGATCGGCTCACTCCCAGGCATCTACACTGGGTCAAAAGGGCTTTGGTTTTAGAGATGAAAAAAGAAAAAAAAAAAAAAAAAAATATATATATATATATATATATATATATATATATATATTGTGGAAGTTGACCCGGACACAGACAGGCAGACACGTTCATGTCACCCACAAACACGTTTATTTTCAATTTTTACTAAAGTATGAATGGTCACACAGACCCAGTCCAAAATAGTGCACAAACTCCAAAACACTCAGTCCTGGCCTCACAATGCCTTTTCTTTGGGCCGCCTCCACAGCTCTCCTGAGCTTCGTCCTTCCACCTCCCGACTCTAGCCTCGAATGAATGGAGACGGCCCCTTTTCTTCAGTACCCGGATGAGCACCAGGTGTTCCCGGTATTCCTCCCTTGGCCACGCCCCAGCGTGGCGGAAGTGCCGGCTGTCCTCCCGGCAGCTCTCCGGGTAACGTCCAAAGTCTTCCCCCCAGCACTTCCTGGTGTGGTGGAAGTGCTGGGGTAACAGGTCCCCAAGGCATTGGGGCGCCTCCTGGCGGTGACCACGGGCCCCTACAGGGTGGAGCTTCCATGCCCTGTACCCGTGGCCCCCAGAGCAACCCGGAAGGCAACCCCCACGTGATCCAGGGTGGGCACAGACCCACATCCGGTCCCTCATGACGTCCCGGCCGGGTCATGGCCCCTGGCATCCCTGACAATATATATATATATATAAACTGCTAAAAAAAATTAAAGGCACACTTTTGAATCCGAGTATAGCATCAAGTCAGTGAAACTTTGATCTATTGATCTGGTCAGTTAAGTAGCAGAGGGGGCTGTTAATCAGTTTAATGAAATGAACAACAGGTGCACTAGAGGGGCAACAATGAGACGACCCCCAAAACAGGAATGGTTTAACAGGTGGGGGCCACTGACATTTTTCCCTCTTCATCTGTGTTTTCACTAGTTTTACATTTGGCTACGGTCAGTGTCACTACTGGTATCATGAGGCGATTGCTGGACCCCACAGAGGTGGCACAGGTAGTCCAACTTCTCCAGGATGGCACATCAATACGTGCCTGTCATTGCCAGAAGGTTTGCTGTGTCTCCCAGCACATTCTTAAGGGCATGGAGGAGATTCCAGGAGACAGGCAGTTACTCTAGGAGAGATGGACAGGCCGTAGAAGGCCCTTAACCCATTAGCAGGACTGAACGGTATCTGCTCCTTTGGGCAAGGAGGAACAGGATGAGTACTGCCAGAGCCTACAAAAGGACCTCCAGCAAGCCACTGGTGTGAATGTCTCTGACCAAACAATCAGAAACAGAATTCATGAGGGTGGCCTGAGGGTCCGATGTCCTCTAGTGGGCCCTGTGCTCATTGCCCCACATGGCGGAGCTTGATTGGCATTTGCCATAGAATACCAGAATTGGCAGTTCCACCACTGGCGTCCTGTGCTTTTCACAGATGAGAGCAGGTTCACCCTGAGCACATATGACAGACATGAAAGGGTCTGGAGAAGCCATGGAGAACGTTATGCTGCCTGTAACATCGTTCAGCATGACTGCTTCGGTGGTGGGTAAGTGATGGTCCAGGGAGGCATATCCATGGAGGGACTCACCGACCTCTATAGGCTAGACAGTGGCACATTGACTGCCATTAGGTATCTGGCTGAAATCCTTGGACCCATTGTCAGACCCTATGCTGGTGCAGTGGGTCCTGGGTTCCTCCTGGTGCACGACAATGCCTGGCCTCATGTGGCAAGAGTATGCAGGCAGTTCCTGGAGGATGAAGCAATTGATACCATTGACTGGCCTCCACACTCACTTGCCTGACCTAAATCCAATAGAACACCTCTGGGACATTATGTTTTGGTCCATCCGACGCTACCAGGTTGCACCTCAGACTGTCTAGGAGCTCAGTGATGCCCTGGTCCAGATCTGGGAGGAGATCCCCTAGGACACCATTCGTTGTCTCATTAGGAGCATGCCCCCCACGACGTTATCAGGCATGCACACAAGCATGTGGGGGCCATACAAACTACTGAGTAGGATTTGGAGTTGTTGCAATGAAATTTCAGCAAAATGGACAAGCCTGCCGCATCATTTGATTGTCTTTGAATTCAGCCCTTTGTAGGTTGATCATTTTCATTTCCATCAAACTATATGGCATCCTTTCGTTCCTAACACATTACTGTATCAGTCCTTATCAGTAGAGATAGCCAGAGGGATTTTTTTCCCATTGAGATCTGATGTGTTTCCAAAGTGTTCTTTACATTTTTTTTTGATCAGTTTATATATATAGTACTGGGTAAATGCCAAAATATAATCAAAATGCTCTCTAAAGGAAGAGGATTATTATAAACCCCTGGCTTGTAGAGAAACAGGTCACACATGAATGTTTATAAAAGGAACCACCATAAAAAATATAACAAAATGCTCAAAAGAGCAAAAAAGAGGCCAAAGGAGTTGCCATAATGGCAATTCCAAAGCAGACAAGTTTCAAAACAAACTCCTTAATGGAACTCCATAAACAGAGGCAAAAAAAACAAAACAAAACAAAAGAAACCAGTAAATGTAAAGAACCAACGCAATACTAACAGAGAAACCGCACTCCACCATAGCACATTCAAAATGAACCACAGGGACTCCACTTCCCAGCATTCCTTCAATGGGTTTGGGGGTGGTCCCTGACACTGATGTAAAGGTTGGCTCCCACCTCTTGGGGTTCGCTCCCAAAGCTCAAGGAACATGTAGACATTTAAAGTTAAAGAACACAGATATTCTTAAATGTAGAAAAAACAATAATATGTTAAACATCAACAAAATAGAAAATGAACAGAAGAATAATAACAGAAATAATCCTAATAAATAATCCAAACTGAAAAAAATGAACGAAAAAAGAAAATGAAAAAAAAATATCAATATAATCTGGGGACAGAACCCTGGCTAAAACACAACACAATGCATGTGGCAGTAATGGAGGTCAATTGACAGAATAGCAAGTAAAGAGTCAGAGAAATACCCCACAATCAGAGCCTTACATCTTAGTCAGAAAAGGACACATAATGAGTTTACATGACATTCAAAAGCAACAAAGAAAGGAACAAGAAATGTTTGGGGTGAATTCACAATTTTTATTAGGAGCTCAGATAGCATTGTGCTAGTAAATAACAACACATGATGCCACTTCTGGGGGGCATGACCAAGTCATCGGGACACCATGACAGCTCCCATACAAAAAACAAAATGGCACTGCCGCGTAAGGTGATAATTATTCAACAATGTTTAAAATAATTTAAAATGAATAAACAAAAAATTCAAACTGATTGCCTTGGTCTTCAAACCCAGAGTAACAAAGCATATTAAAAATGAAAATTCCTAGGGACAGCCAAGAAGTGAATTTTTAAACCAGCTCATGACACTTTCTGACCTGTGCAGGCTGTGGAGCCTGCTTCTCAAGTTTGGGACCCGGCTGATTTTGTTTCTAGGCCTCATAAAAGTCTTGAGGTCCAATTTTTGGGTCAATGTATGTTTCTGAATTTCATGGGGTTATCATTCATGACAACCATTTTCTTATACGGCAGAGAATTGTGTTAGATCGGTACTAAAATTAAAATTTTGGTACCAATACCAGCTTTCACACCTCAGTACGGGTACCAACAACAATGAAGCTGATGACAAAGCACAGCTGCTCTTGCATGTTATTTTGGTTATATGGGGAAATCAGGGTTGTGCCCAAACCCTTTGACATTGTTTTGTCTTCCCTGTTTTGTTTTGTTTTTTTTTGTGATGAAATTTTTATTAATAAAATGAAAAAGGAATGCAGTAAAAGGAGACCAACAATAATTACTAATTCTTGGGCTATGCAAAATAAAATAAATAAAAATAAATACCCCCCGCCCATCAGAGACAGCTAATTAAACAGAAACACAATCAAAGAGAAATAAAAGAGACAACAGGTAAACTGGCACACACACCCCCACACACACCACACAGGGGTGCAAGGCAAAGTAAGGGAGAAATAAATAATTATGAGGAAAGGAGGACAGAAGAAACTACACTAAATATTCGGCTGATTACCGTGCTTCAAATAAAAAGGAAAATGGAGGTTCTGACTCTCTGTGGCCATAAAAGATCCCTGGGTGTGCTGTCCTTGATTAATTGCCCATGATGGTCTGGTTATTCTGCCCCACCCAGGTGGATCCTGCATATTGGTGGTGGTTGTAGTGGCTCCCCACTCAGATCAAGTCAAGTTGGGGAACATGCACTGGTACAGCGTGTCACCGCACCCAACAAAACAACTTGGGATCCCAGTTGGTAACCCCCCAGGCAGACACACGGTCCAGTCCCACCCTCCGGAAATGACCCTCTATCTGGCGCAGCCAGGTGTTACGTGGCCGACCCCTTGGCCTGGTCAAGCCACTCGGGTCCCCAACAATGAGGATCTTACGAGCTGGATCACCCTCAGAGAAACACGCCACATGGCCGTAGTGCCATAACTGCCATCATTAAAGGCCCTGATATTGGTTTTACCAGGACGCTCACAAGCCCAGACACCCAGACTCCTCACTCAGTCTCAAGCGCCCCGATTAGGGCCTCCATTGACTCCGCGAAGACCACAGCATCATCAGCAAAGTCAAAATCAGTGAATCTTTCTTCACCAACAGATGCCCCACAGCCACTGGACCCCACGACCAGTCCAACACCCAGTCCATACAGGACCCAACACCCAGTCCATACAAGCATTGAACAGAGTAGGAGCAAAACACACCCCTAGCAAACCCCAGAATCAACTGGGAAAAACACAGAGTTTCTGCCTCCACTCTGCAGAGCCCTCACAGTACCAGTGTACAGGCTGGCCATGATATCCAGCAACCTCGAGGGGATCCCGCGAACCCTCGGCATGTCCCACAACTGAGTCGAACGCTTTGCAAAAATCGACAAAGGCTACAAAGAAACTCTGCCGATATTCGCATTTGCGCTCTATGAGAACCCTCGGTGCTAGGATGCTAGACTTCTTAGGCGTAATAACCAGACTGTTCCGGTTGCTGGTAAGTGAGCAAGTGATCATTTGCTCCCCACTGTCTATGTTAAATGTTTTGAGGGTCTAGAAAAGCACTTATGTAAATGTAATTTACTATTATTATTATTCTTTAATTCATTAAATACTGGGTAAAAACCTGTGCTCTTCGCCACTAGGAACAGATCTTAGGATGAAGATGAGCCCTCCATGCTAAGCTGCCTTCTGGACTCATCAGCTGCCTTTCACCTTAAAATGGTGAATGAATGGATGGATGTTTTAATATCTCCCTTCACACAGCACACCATCTCAAGATGCTTCATAAAGGCTTACATCACACACAGAGTATTGCACACTGGCTATGAAGAGCACAGTCTCACTGTCACATTGCTCTTTATAACGTGTGACTTTGTGCCGTGTGGAGCTGGAGGGAACAATGGCCCAGGCTGTGACTTCGTGCTCACCTTTCTACCTGCAGGCTGCTTTTAATATCTGCAGGATGTCACTTCATGCAAATAAATGCAGGTAATGTGATGAAAATCTTTATGAATATGGAGGACCCAATTAATTCAATTTACAGATAATGTGGTCAGTTGCTTATTTCATTCAAGGAAAAAGCAAATGCTAAAAAAAGTTGACATGGATATACAGAAAGGGAAAAGATGGAAGTTAAAGGCTCTGCAGTGAAAACTTTTGTTTTTTTATCTTTATTTTTCAACGTGTAATCAGTTTAGCTGACCATTTTTTTCAAGATGCTGAAACGGGATATCATGGATTATAGTGTAGATAGACGCATGGCAACGTGGGTAGAGCTCCAGGAGAGTGGCTTTGCATCCCACACCAAACCACCACCCTTGGGGGGCTTCCACAGTGCTGTGGACGAATGTACAATATGATGGTGTCATCCAGCACAGATTTGCACTCTGTTCAGGTTTGGGCACTGCCTTGATGCCAGGATAGGCCCATGATAGTGGGAACTCTACAACAGTCAGTGAGTGTTAACAATAATAAATAATATTTCTTTACAGTGTCACATCACACGTGATCATCAAAGGGTCACAGTCCCGGTTCTTCCCAGGTATGTAATATCACTCCAGGCTGATAGAGGGCATTGCCACTCATGATGTCATCTTCCTCTGCTCCTACAGTACCAAGAAACTGCCCAATGAGGGCAACTGACCCCACCCCTTCTGGTCCCAGCACCTTAAAAGCCTAGCAGCCCAGAAGGAGGCATCACTCATTGACTGGAGAGCAGAGGAGACGGCACTCCTGCAATCCCAATAAAAGAACCTGAAAGAAACCTTGATAGGCAGCGTGTTTATGTGTTAGAACACCAGAGGGCGATATTTTTGTTGCACGATTGAGTGCCGTTTAATTTTATTTTTCCAAGTAAACCGGGAAAGCTGGGTTGGCACCCCAACATTTATCCTGCCTTTCTCACCCGTCATTCCCTTGGATGACCCCAGCAGTGAATCCAGAAAGGATTCAGACTCCTTCAGTTTCTGCACACTTTATTGTGTTGTAGATTGAATTGGAAGTGGATGAATTTGCCATTTTCGCCCATAAATGTATACTTGATAACCCATAAGAACAAAGTTAAAACATGTTTACAGAAAGCTTTGCAAATGTATTAACTTTTTTGAAGCGTATTGCAATCATCAGATTAGACATGAGTGTATATTTTCTAAAAAGCAATTACATTCGCAAGGTAAGACATCGAATAAAGTGTTATTAATACAGAACTGGGTGAATAGAATTTACAAAACACTACTTTCTTTTTGTTTTTTTTTTATTTTCCATACTGTTCCAACTTTTTACTTTCTTGAAGTATAAGGAAAGTATTTGTTTTGTCTTGGTAGAGTAATATATTACTATATAATATATTACTTTACTTTGACCTTTTGCATTATTAATGTGTAGACTTTGTCAGAATGCCTCAAATCTCCCAGACTTACCACCGTTTATAAGGTATTGTACTTTATAACTTCTCCCCACCTTCCCTTCTACATTTATAACCTCAGAAAATTAGGTGTAGTAAAAGAAAACCAAGAGTTAAGTTACACTTTAAATAATGTATTATTGATAATGTTCATAAATAACAACAATAAGCAAAGTACAAGTGAACACCGGCAACCATACAACCTGATAAATGCTGATGTGTAGTTTCAGGCGGCACACAGACTTGTTACTTTAAATGTCTCTAGTTAAGTTTTCATTTTTGGTCGGCTTTCTTCAGAACAGGCCGCATGCCTCTCTCAATATGGCTGCCGAGTTGTGCTTTTCAGTGTGGTCCTTTTCAGTTCATGGTGTGTCAGATGCTCCTTCATCAGTGGGTATGAGAGAGAGATAGAGGGGTAAAGCAACAGAATTTATGCATTCTTTGTCCAAACCATTAGATAGATAGATAGATAGATAGATAGATACTTTATTCATCCCAAGGGGATAATTCGACCAATAGGGTGTCATGCTACAGAAATTCTGATTCAAACCAATCCCCAACAGCCATACTTCGGACCAGTGGGGGCACACAATACCTTTCACACCTGCCCCCAAAACCATTTGTTCAGCTGATGCTAGCCTGCTAGATAGTCTGGCTTTCCTGTGGGGGTTGATTGAGAGAGTCCTGCAGAGAATTGCTTGCCAAACTGGTTTTTGTCACTTCCCCTGACCCTGTCGTAAAATTACAAAGAGACTCAGTCCTAAAAGGGGGGGGGGTTCTTAACCATCAAACTATTGTTGTTCCTTATGAATAATGTAACACCAATATCACATTGCTTTGTCTTAGTTACAAATAAAGACATATGAATTATTTATCAACTTATATACAAAATGTCACACCAAAACAGTATTGTAACCATCCAAAAATTTGAACCTCGAGAATTTGATGAATCTTGATGTTATAGACCTCCCTGTGTCCGAAAATACTATTTTTGGAATTACATCTCTGTGTCTGTCTGTGTGTTTGTATGTAAACGCGATAACCTGAGTACACTTTCACTTAGATCAACCAAACTTTGCATACAAGTATTAGGTACAAAACGTAGATTTCTATCAGCTTTTGAGCTATTTCTGCTAACCGGAAGTGGTACTTTTTATTTGTGTGACAGTGGGGGGTACTATTGCTCCCTTGAACCCTCAGGTACCATGCCAAACACCAGGTTAAAGTCCAATAATTATTCTTTTTTTATTATAATAATTATGTGCACCAAGCACCCACCAATCCACACTACTCAAACAATACTTTAATTAATCCACAATCCTCCTCTCCCAGACACTTAGCCACCCTTCCTCCAAGCTCAGCTCACTCATCTGGGTTTCCCATCATCCTTTTATATCTCCTGACCCGGAACCGAATCCACCATACAGTCCATGAGATTCCCTATCACTTCCGGGTCAGATACAAAGTCCTTTTCTTCACCCTGGAAGCAGGTCATTCCTACTGCTCATGTGACCAGGACGTACTTCCGGGTTATAGGGTATGTAGCACTCCCCAAGCCTCCCTACAGTGACTCCTGGTGGTCCCCATGGTATCCAGCAGGGCTGTTTATAAAAACTACAAGGTCCATGATGCTCTGCTGGAACCCGGGGCATCTCCACATTGCAAGGAGGGCTCCCTCTGGAGGCCTGGGGGTATTGGCCGGGATAAATGGCCGGCCATGGACCACATTTGATTTATTTGACTTATAAAATAATTATTCAATATATTATTAATTTGATTTGATGTGTTGTTGATGGTTCTTTATTGTACATAATATAAAAATATAATCATTGTCTTGTGGTTTACACCTCAAATACCCATCCCCAAATCTGAGCATACGAGAAAGTCGAGGGGAGACCACTACCAATTTTTTGGAATTGAGGTTGTACATAAAAGAAGACCCTTGAGTCAGGGATGAAACCCTGGCTATTCGTTAACATTACAGGATCTGCAAGCTTTGTAAAGAGCACTGATAGCCCCATTGCTGTTCTCAAAACCGGCCTACGGGTGAGCTTTACTCTGAGAACTTTTTGCTTGATTTTACATTTGAACAAAGTTGGTAGTGATCTTTCATAATGTTTTTGCTCCTGTAAACATAAAACTGGAGATGTAAATTCTAATCAGCATCACATTATCAGCTTCAGCACACCTTATCGTTTGAAGTTTGTACACTGTTGTGATTTTAGCAGCTGGCACTGCCAAATCCTTCAGCATGCTTTTGGATTTGGCTACAAATAAAACAAATCGATTTCAATTAAATCTATAGAGTAGTATACATCCCAGTCTGGAGACTGACATTTCAAAAGGGGCCTCCTCACTAGTGATTATCCGCTTTGAAACACATGAAAAAAACCATGCAAGTTGTTTCGGTCTTATATCTCGGTGAAACTTGTGGAATTGTTTTGCAAAAGGCTCTTAACAAAATGTTTGACTCTCCACACGTTCAACTTGCAGCTTCTCGGCTTGATCTATTGTCACCTCAGAACGCTCCACGGTGTCTTCTCTACCTGGCACACTGCCTCCTGCTGGCTCTTACAGGCAGAAGAAAGAAGCAACCCAAATAAGCATCTTCATTAAACTGATAAGGCCCGACAAGGCAGAAGTCCATTTCGCTTAAGTGAATGCCTCTCATCTGGCGCATTGTCCAACGAGATGAAGTTGCACTGATCTGCAAACTGCGGCCAGGATCATAAATAGCAATAAATGCTAATCTGCCGCTCCATCTATTAACTGCCGAGGTTTCAATTGAACTTCATTGTGTTTCATCCTGGGGACCGCGCGGCACACTTAAATAGAAGCGGAGAATCAACTCTGATGCCTTTCAGTTCTTAGGCAGGTTTGCCTAAGCAGAGGGTGAGTGCTAATTTATTTCTAGGCGCTGCTGCTGCACTGTTTGAAAAGTGATATCCGTCCGAGTAATTAGACCGAGAATAGGCTTATTGGGTGGGAGATGAAAAGCCCAAATCATTTAGCTGTCGTTTCTTTTTGCTTTGAAACTGAGCCATATGTGTGGCATTGGGAAATGAAAGACACCCACTGGTGCATACTCTATACACTGTCAGCTTTTCGGCAACAAAATAGGGGATTAAGTGACCGTGACAGTGAGGTCACTTAAGTTCCTCGTGGGTGGCCATTGATCAATTGTACCTGTTAAGGAAAATGAGGGAAAAAATAAACTTGCATTCTGTTTTTCATAGCTGGATAATGAATAGAACATAAGAAGAAGGGTGAAAAGACTCACTTTGTGTTGTCCAGTACAACCGACACAGTCACTGCAAGAATTAGGGGCAAACAAATGGGCACTAACTTCCAAGACCAAGTTATTAAATGCTGAAGTAATCCCGGCTGCTTTATTCTATATATCAGCAACCATTGCCTAATATTTGCCTTCCCCAAACACTAAACTCTGGATGGAAACAGTTGCTCTGATCCCCTGGCTTGAGTCTGCCCACTGCTCCTGAAATGAATATTGGGGTGAAAAAGACCTAGATAACGGGGTGGAGCTGGCGGTAGTGTAAGGATGCTAGAGACAAAAAGACCCCCCACATAGGCTGAACTTTCAGTGAGCAAAATGTCAAGAGATTCAGACACGTATTTAAGCTATGGATATGCCATCCCAGATAAATGGGTGCAATACTTGGGGGTAGAAGGTAGCAGCACAAGGTTCTCTAATTTATGGAAGACACCATCACTCTAAATGGGATACAAGAGGAATCAAAAGAATGAATTCATATGAAAACAAATATCATGACTATAATTGAAGAGAGGGGTGCAAGATCGGTATTGTGTTCAGGGGTAATTGTGTTGTAGCGGTCCAGTGCCGCTAAGATTCATACCGTCAAGGTGATGGTGATTTATTTATTTTTTATAGAGAATCCCAGGGATGCCCCCAGCCTTGGCCCGCCCGTGCACACTCACAAACAGCAACAAAATAAAGCACAGTGGGAACTAAGGACAATTAAGAATATAATGAAATTAAATAATATAAATGAAAACAATAATACCACCCCTGTACCCCTACAGTGATAATTCATTAAACATATAAACACAAACACCACACAGCAAAGTCCATGGAATACCAAACCGGATGTAATGAGAGATGACGAGAGTAAGTCCAGAGATCTGTATGTTGAAAAGGAAGGAAAAAACAGTACTACCGGTAGACATTGTAAGGGTGAAGATGGATGGATGGTTCAGGAGCGCTCCTTTTCTTGCGGGGAAGCCAATGAATCCAAAATCAGTCCTCAGCACACAGGTAGACAGACGATCCAGACCCCAACAACGAATACAATCCAGGATACATCGATTAAATATGACTTAATTAACAGAAGGCAGTCCAACAGATAAACGACACACAAAATACAACAAAGCCCACTTTTTTTTCCCCTTGGCCCCCTGCCCTCCTTTTAACTTTGACCACCTTTGACCCCAACAGTCTCTGCAGGGACTGCTGGGAGATGCAGTTCTCACTAATAGTAGCACTGCTACAGTGTTACTCCTTAGATGAGATGCCGTAGAAAAAGTAGCATGGAAATAAGCACAAGTCCAAAATATATGTTGGGGTGCCAACCAGGTTGCTCCTTTTAATAACAGCATTGGCCATTAAAACAAAATGAACAGGCGCACAATGGTGCAACCTCGAAAATATAAAGATCAGGCTGAAAGGCCTCCGGAATAAACGTTGAAGAGCAGTTAAGACTCAGATTGGAGTTACGTTTGGTGGTTTGGTCTCTCGCAAATGTGACGGCATCTTTTGGGGAAATCTTAGTTTTATATTCCTGGGACTGGAAGGGACATAGTCAGTTGCCTTCATTGGGTGACTAAATGGCGCTTGGACACGAGGAGGCCTATAGTCACTGTATGTCTTTGTTTAGCCCCATTCTGTGTCCATTCACAGCAGATCATAATAAAGTATCTGACACCAAAGCATAAAGACCAGGGGCCTCATGCATAACGGTATGCGTAGAATTCACACTTAAACATGGAGTAAGGACAACAGCAGAAATGTGCGTATGCACAAAAAAATCCAGATGAATAAATCTGTGCGTTTGCCAACTTCCACTTTCTTCCGCTCCAGCGTGAAAAGTAACGCCTGCTGCTCCACCCAAACTCCTCCCAGTATTACGCCTCTTTGAATATGCAAATCAATATAAATAGCCCTTAAGCTCAGCGTTCTGTGAAAAGGCAATGGCAAAAGCACGGGGAAAAATAGAAGAATTTCAGCGAATACCAAGTGGAGGCAAGGAAAAATGTACTATTTGTTGGTTTAAACAGTGGTATAAACAACAAAAGGAAGTTGATTGAGTGACATAGAGTGTTGGAGAAACTTGAAAGCTCAAGTTCACAAAGTCGCACAGTGTCTGAAATAAAAAAAGAAGTTGTCAGATATCAAAGTTGCTGTGAAAAGGCGAGTCGTAGCCCACTGTCTTAGTTTCATATGAAAGCTTATTAGGGTACAGAGAAAAAAAATAGGCACACAGTGGGAAAAAAGCACAAAATGTCAACTTTAATCTCTGAATTTTCACTTTAATCACGTAGTTTATTTTCTCATTAAAGTAGAACATCATAAACTTCATCTTAAAATCATTTAATTTACTAGTTTCTCAAATCCAATCGTAACTAAAGTAGCACATTAAATGCTTTGTTTTGTATTTGATCCTCTATGTGCTGTATGTGTGTGAATCACTATGTGCTCCTTAAACGGGCTTTCTCTTCCTCTGACAGGACACAGAATCCATGACATTTGTGATATTACAGCTCTCTGAATAATTAAAATACTGAGATGTATACTTGATATCATTTTCATGATGATAGGAATTAAAGCATGTTATTAAACATGGGAACACGGTGGCACAGTGATAGTGACAAGCTGGTGCCTCGTCCAGAGATTGGTCCTGCCTCCCGCAAGATGCTTGCTGCGCCGTGCACGACCTTTGATGGAATAATTTATTGCAGCAGTACTGTCTTTTCTTAAATGTACTAGCCTCCAATTCCTGTCCTTCCTTTTCTTTCTCCAAGTAACCAATCGCCACACAATCAGCTCTGTAATAGATGTCAAGCCATCTGTAAACTTAGAACTCCGATTCTTCAAAACTTTTAAGGAGCATTGAAATATATATGTTTAATTATTCTGTCCTTCCAGTGTCGCGCCAACCCCAGCAAGAATATAGCTCAAGGCAGGAACAATCCCTGCAACACCGTGTACTCACATGTTTAATTATTAACAATATAGATTATTTAAATGAAGTTGAAGTTTTATCTGTATAATATAATAAACATATTTTGCTGCATTTCATCTTAAAATGATATCATCATCATATGTAAATACGTGCTTTATAAAGTGGCGCAGGTTGTGTAATATTATAACTGTATCGCAAGTTTACAGTGAGGTGATTGTACTTATAAGTACAGACAGTTCTACAAGGAGCACTTAATGGACTGATTGAGTGCGCTTATAGTTCTTGTGATGAAACTGTTTCTGAACCGCGATGTCCCTACAGGAAAGGCTCTGAAGCGTTTGTCGAATGAGAAGTTCAAATAGACAGTGCGCATGGCTGAGGCAGCGTGTGCTTGATGCTATATACAGATAATTCTCTTTTCGATCAGCTGCTGTAGAGCTGTGATTTACACTCAGATACAGTGATATAAATACTCTGTGTGGTGCAGTGAAAGTAATATGGAAAAAGATGATCCGCTGTGGCAACCCCTAATGGGAGCAGCTGAAAGAAAAAGAAGAAGGTGCATTGAGAGTAACAATGCTAAAGCAGCTATGGTATTTGGAATAGTTTGGCCCTTCCATGGTCCATTATATTGTTAAAGGTTAATTACGATCAGATGCATTAAACTAATAAACAATATGCGGTCAATTTCAGTGTATTTATAAAGCTACGTCAGGGATGTGCATCTAAAAAAGAAAGGGAAACCACACTGGAACAAAAGCACTGCTTTGACGCTGGGTGCCACCAGTTTGCAAAACCGAGTGGAGAACTTGCGTACGCCAAGCATTTAACTGGTGTGAAAAACTTTATGCTAAGTTTAGGTTTTATACAGCGCAATGTGAGTGTGGAAACGGGCTTAGGCAACATTTTTGTGCATACACACCATTTATACATGAAGCCCCAGGTCATTTGACTAAGAAAGGCTTACACTTCAGCAAATGAGGGGGACCTTACCTATAAAGTCCAAAGGAAAAGGACCAAAGTGACCCCATTTAATGTCCAGAAGAAATAAAAATTAAATACTTTAGTAAAACAAAATGCTGCAAGGGAGTGTCAAGTTGACGAATATTATGGCAGCTCTTAGCAGATGTCTGTCCTTCTTGAGCTCCAGGTCACAAATGACGACTTCCTTTCGGGTCAGGTGGTTTTTATGGAGGCGGAGACGGAGGAGGCAGGATGATGAGCAGAAGTGACATCAGAGTCCTCCACTCTCACCCAAATGGAAATCAGCTTAAAGTGGGTGTTACACTAAAATCCATCCCAAACCTGCAAAACACTCCCTAGGCTCACATGGCTGACATGTTGTTCTACGAACTCATAAATGGGTTATGACATACGACTTCATAATTGAGTCTGAGGAGCACCACATCTTCTATGAACAGAGTTCAGTTTAGGGAGAGAGGCTTGATTTTTTTTTAACTAAATTGCAGTAGAATTCAACAAAGCTTATACAATTTAATAGATTTATTGGTAAGGATCCTCAATTTTTTTATTTTGATGGTTGAAGCGCAAGTAAAAAGTCGCTCCTCCAAAATGCACATGCTGACACTTTTCTGGTATTTTACTTTGGATGTGTTATAATGCATCTGCATGCAGTTATCGTGAAACCTTACGCAGAGCAGAGAATTTACAACAAGAACGACAGCAACAGTTTATTTTTTGTGTAACTCAAAATCACACAAGGGATGCTTCAATGGGTTTAACAGGCCCTGCTTTTTGATAGCACCGCCCCCCCCCCCCCCACCCCGCCAGCCTTGACTCTCCAAGGAAAGACTCCCAAAATAAACTTGTCGGGAAGAAAATGGAAGAAATCTTGAGAGACCCCTCCCCCCAACCCCACCTCCATGTAGGTTAGGTGTGCAATGGGTGTCAAAAAACACTCAAAACAGAACACAGGTAATCCTCTTCACAGAGCTTGGTGACCACATATTTCATTGCCACCTCAATTTAATTCTTGTCTCAGCTGAGGAACTAGTAATTTATTCCCAGGGTCCACAACCCATTGTCATTAAACACAAGAGGTGGGATTCTGCAATCTGGAATGAGCCAAACCACAGAAAACCCCAATTATGAAGTTGCACTTTTTGCACCTTTAACAGCCTCCCAAACAAATGGCTGAGCATCCAGAACTAAAAAAGAAACACATTTGTGTGCTCCGGAGGGTAATTCTCTGCTCCAAATTGTGCTATGCAGACAAAAAGAGTCGAATCTCCATCGAGTGACAGTGTTATGATCAAAAAGGGAAGCAGAAGTGAGTGAATTATTCATAGCTGAGGAGGCAAATGATTAAGAAATAAAAATATAGTCAGGTATGGAAAGGAAATGATTGGGAAAAGTTCTTCAATGCTGGGTTCATCAAAGGAAATTTCATTTGGAAGCGAATTTGCAAAATGAGCAAGTGGAGTGTGGCATACGGTGGTGAGGGACGGGGAATATACAGTGTCTAATAATAGATTCATAATGGAGTTTGCATCAATAACAAGAATGCATTGAAAATCCTTGAAAATTTTGCACAAATGATGATCAGAAAGGATTGAAAAAGTAATCTTTCTACCTTAGTATCTCTGTCATTAGGCCTGTCAGTAATAAAATCAAGTGGCATTGTCAGAGCTGGAGCCAGATATCATATGGTTGCTGTGGAAAAAAAAATATTTAGCATTTTGGATAATGTGTTGTGGTGTGAAATTTTGCATATAAGTCGATAAATATTTTGTATGTCTTTATTTGTAGTTTATAACACTAATGTCTATCATTGATAAGAACAGCAATGGTTTGATGGTTAAGAACCCCTCCCCCCCTTGCCTTTTTAGGACTGAGTCTTTGTAATTTTACGACAAGGTCAGGGGAAGTACCAAAAACCAGTTTGGCAAATGATTCTCAGTCAACCCCCACAGGAAAGCCAGACTACCTAGCTGGCAAACATCAGCTGAGCAAATGGTTTTGGGGGCAGGTGTGAAAGGTATTGTGTGCCCCATTGGTCTAATCCATTAAGTACCATGACACCCTATTGGCTGTAGGGTTTGGGCAGAGAGTCTATAAATTTGCTTGCTTTACCCCTCTCTCTCTCTCTTTTACCAACTGATGAAGGAGCATCTCACACACCATGAACTGAAAAGGACAACAGAATGCAGAGCACAGCTAGGCAGCCATATTGAGAGAGGCGCGTGGCCTGTTCTGAAGAAAACTGACCAAAAATGAGGACTTAACTAGAGACATTTAAAGTAACTAAGAAGTCTGTGTGCTGCCTGAAACTACACATTAGCATTTATCAGGTTGTATGGTTGCCAGTGTTCACTTGTACTTTGCTTATTGTTATTATTTATGAACATTATCAATAATACATTATTTAAAGTGTAACTTAACTCATGGTTGTCTTTTACTACACCTAATTGTCTGAGGTTATAAATGTAGAAGGGAAGGTGGGGTGAAGTTATAAAGTACAATACCTTATAAACAGTGGTAAGTCTGTGAGATTTGAGGCATTCTGACAAAGGCTACACATTAATAATGCAAAAGGGGAAAGTAGAGTAACACAGAGCTTTACCAAGACAAAACATAATGTTTTCTTTTTTTATTATATTGTACAATGTATAAACAGGCAGGAAAGCGAATGTCTAATAATATCTAATTTTAAAGGGAAGGAAGTTGCATAACCAGTTGTTCCCTGCGCCCATTTACGACCCTACCAGACCAGATAAGATATTTGTTAATTGCTTTGGTGCCAGTGGCAGAATGGATGAGAATTGACCAGTGTGGGCCACACTTTACATTCTATGAGCCCATGCTGCCATTGAAAAAAGGCTGGAGCAACAGGGATGGGTAAGATTTATGGAAAGCATGAACAGAAGAAATCTGAAAAAAACGAGTGGAGATCATTCAGTCCATTAAGCATGTTTGTTCAGCTAATAGCTAAGCTGTCCCGATATCTCATTCTGATTCTTCTTAAAGGTTGTTAAGGTTGCTTCATCATCTATATGCCTCGGTAGCTTGTTCCAGATTCCCACAACTCTTTGAGTGAAGGAGTACTTTCTGGTTCCAGCCCTAAATGCAACCCCCCTTAGTGTACATGATTTGCTGTTAGGTTGAAAGAATTCTGCTGGTTCTACATCATCAATGCCTTTCAGGATCTTAAAGATCTGAATTGGGTCCCCATACATTCTTCCCTGCTTGAGACTAAACAAGTTTAATTCTCTGTGACTGTCAGAGTAGGACACGTCCTTAATTCCTGGCCTGCACTTTTTTTGCTCTCCTCTGCCCAACTTGAAGTGCTGCTATGTCTGTCTATCTTGTACCATGGTGACTAGAACTGCATACAACACTCCAGATATGGTCTCACTAGTGCATTATACTGTATAGTCTAAGGATAACATCTCTCGATTTATATTCAACAGTTTTTGCAATATCACCTAATATCGTATTGGCCTTTTTAATCGATACTGCACATTGCTTTGGTGGAGTGGTGGCTCTGAGGCTAGGGATCTGCACTGGCAATCGGAAGGTTGCTGGTTCGAATCCCATAAACGCCAAAAGTGACTCTACTTTGTTGGGTACTTAAGCATAGCCCTTAACCTGCAATTGCATGCCAAAAACCATTAGAACTGGATAAATGACGCTTGCAAACCATGTGGTCTCTCTTGGCTGCTCTATGCAGACAGACCGTGCTGCCTGGCTCTGCCATTGTTCCATCTAGAAGAGAGTCCACCAAGGACCATGCTGGACCAGGCCGGACAAGAAACTCATTAATCTTATGAAGACAGAGAACCACCTGGTAGTAAGCATATTAGAGGTAAGAATATCGGCAAATTTGGGGATGCAAGATGAACTGCTTATTGTCAGATTGTATTACAAGGCTCACATTTGTACTCTGCATATATTTTGTGGATATTATCTAAAATGCAGAAACAAAAGTGTAAGTTTGTCTCCTGCCTGTTCTAGTACTCTGTCTGATTGCCTTGTGTTATGGATGTAAAAAAAGCAGGGAGTATTGAATTACTAACAGTGTGGTATGAGAATGGTCTACATAATAAAGTGTCTGAAATGAGGACATTGGAGGGCCAGCTCAGGTTGGACGATTTGGAGACAAAGTCAGAGAGGTGAGATTGCATTGGTTTGGACACATGCAGAGGAGAGATGCTGGGTATATTGGGAAAAGGATGTTAAAGATGGAGATGCCAGGCAAGAGGAAAAGAGGAAGGCCAAAGAGAAGGTTTATGGATGTGGTGAGAGAGGACATGCAGGTGGTGGGGGTGACAGAGCAAAATGCAGAGGACAGGAGGAGATGGAAGAAGATGATCTGCTGTGGCAACCTCTAATGGGAGCAGCCAAAAGAAGAAGAAGAGGGGGGACATGTAGCAGTGGCACTGTACTTTGCTACCTCAAAGCTCTTAGAGGATGAATTTGAACAAGAAAAAATGAACTGAATAGTATATACAACTGTGGCAGATGGCTGGGACCCTTGCCCAGCCGGGACGCCCTGCAATGAAAGAACCCAGGGAGAAGACATATTCAGGGCAATACCTCCCTCAGAACGTGAGAGGGCAATGGCCCTGGGTTGCATTAGCACCACGGGCTTGGATGTTGGAAGCTCAACCCTGCTGGGGCCCATGGCCAGTTCCAGGGGACGCCTGAACAGTTGCGGAGCCCTGGACTGCGACACTTCCACCACACCCGGAAGGGCTGCCAGAATAGGATTCAGGTACACTTGGAGTACTTCCGAGTGCCCATACAGCACTTCTGCCACACCCGGAAGTGCCGCAGGATGACTGAAGAGCAACTGGAGCACTTCTGAGTGCAGTATAAAAGAGGCCACCTCACTCCATTCAGAGAGCCAGAGTCGGGAGGTGGAGGAAAAAGCGTGAGGGACAGGAGTGGAGGCGGCAGAAGAAAAGAAAGAAAAAGAGAAAAAGAAGAAGAAGAAAGAAAGGAATGAGCAATACTGGTGATTTTGTGCCCTGTGTGCTAATAAGGGAGAAAAATAAAAGTGTGTGCTTGGACTTGTGTCTCTGTGCCTGACTGTGTCGGGTTTGGGCAGCTGTACAGTCCCCTACATTCCACAAGAACATAAACATAATCCAAAAAGAAGACTTACCTCTATTGCCCATCCAAACACATATAAATAAAGGAAAAAAGAGATTAGAGTAAAAAAAAAAAAAAAAAAAAAGTAACTATTGACTCTTGCCATATTTGGTCACCAACTAGGTGGAGTTTGTATGCTTGTGAAGTTAGCAGAGATTTGTTGCTGTGGTGACCCCTAACGGAAGCAACTGAAACAAGAAGAAAAAGAAGAAGAGGAATATTTGTGTTGTGTATTTCTAATACTATTGCATTTTATTTTTAACACCATTTCACTTTTTTTTGTTGTTTTTGCTGCCAATTTAGGAGTGTTTTAGTGGGATGCCCATGCAACTCATTTCATCATCACATCCTTTATATAAGACTAGCTGAGCCCCACGACTCTGACTGCATAGTAGTGAAACAGGACAAACTTTAAAAACCAATAAGCAAACAGGTATCAAACAGAGTACACTCCAAAATGCAGAGGTAGACCGACTCGAACAGAGGCTGGCGTGTGAGTGAGGAGGGCCCTGCCCGGCTCCCCACTCCTGACGTCACGCTTCCCGCTCCCCTTGGCCCTCAGACTCTGTCTCGGATTAGCGTGAATATATCGCTCCTGCAAGTGAACTATGATCTTAGCACAATGAGAGAAATCGCAAAATCAATCATAATATTCAAGCAAATTATAGAAAAAAGTCAATCTAAATCCGTTCTCCATTAGAAGCGGTCAGACAGACTGACAAATGTTGGATTTTATATTATATTAGCTGTGTAATCTTTTTACAGCACAGGATCCTAGAGACCATTGAAATCGTCAGAAAAAAAAACTGAAATGCAGAGATGTCAGGTAATTGAAAGGAACTACTCTGGGCATCTCTCTCCTAGGAGTTTTCGTTTTGCCGATGTGCTTGTCTCGCTTGTGCATTAGCAGCTAAACAACTTTGTCTTTCTTCTGAGGTTTCGTTTTGCCGACATGCTTACCTCACTTCTGTATTAGCGGCTAGGCGAGTGACTCTTTCTTCAGAGGTTTCGTTTTGCCGATGTGCTGGCCTCGCTTGTCCATTAGCGGCTAAGCGATTTTATCTTTTTTCTGAGGTTTTGTTTTGCCGATTTGCTTGCGCCTCTCTTCTGTATTAGCGGCTAGGCGAGTGACTCTTTCTTCGGAGGTTTCGTTTTGCCGATGTACTGGCCTCACTTATCCATTAGCGGCTAGGCAAGTGACTCTTTCTTCGGAGGTTTCGTTTTGCTGACATGTTTGTGCCTCGCTTCTGTATTATCGGCTAGGCGAGCGACTCTTTCTTTGGAGGTTTCGTTTTGCCGATGTGCTCGCCTTGCTTGCGTTTCCTCGGAGGTAGAGCCCTTACCCCAAACTCCACCTCTCACTCCCGGGCTGGCCAGACAGACAGACACACACACTTCCATGCATGGACGTTTATATATTCGATAGAAATGTTGGTGAGGCGAAACTGATGTCCAAGTCTGTAGATAAAAATTCCAAAAAACTAAGAGCATTGGTTTTTGATTGAGTTATTTCCATTACTTTGATCCTAAGAGCAGGACCAAATTTGCATCACTCTGAGGTTTTTGAGGACCGCTTTCCTACACTGAGACGCTTCCTAAAAACAGACTCAGATCTCAATCCAATTGAGAATTTGTGGTTGGACGTGACAAAGGCTGTTCACTCACGATCCTCACACAACCTGACAGAGCTGGAGTAGTTTTAAAAAAGGAGAAGACTGGGAAACAACGGGAGCATCCAGAGAGACGGAGACCAGTGCGCAAAGACTCAGGGCTGTCATGGCTTGAAGGAGGTGAATACTTTTTATAGACATGATGCATAATAAATAGGTTTCAGTGCACATGAGTGGATGCCGAGTATGTCAATGCACACACGTTTGCAGTAAATTGTTTAGTGGCGGGTGTTAGCGTTTAAGCTTGTGAGTGGCAGAGCCTGTGGTCCGCTGTCCTGGTGTCATTTGCACACACACTTGTGGTTTTTTATTTGAGTTTGTTAAGTGTGTTTTTCGACAAATCATGGCTTCTTTGAGTGCTAACAGGGCACCTCCATTAATCACGAACAGGTTGCATACTCAGCCACTGATGCCGTTGAGTGGATACCAGGAGCCAAGAGGATGTAAACTGGGAATCGCAGGCAGGTGCTGCTGCCAATCACTGTCATAATGTACGTCACGGGCACCAATCAAGCTGGCAGTAAACCGAGACTTTAACTCAAAGTTGCTCATTATGTTTTCCTTCAGTTGATCTCTCATTTTACAGCAGCGGTCCATCAAATCTGAAGGCACAGGGATTGCCCCAGGGGAGTGAGTGACTCCAGCTGGATTGTCACCAGCCCATATTTAAGGATCAGAGTGGTCTGGCTTCTCAAGAGGAATGCTTCAAAACAGCCACCTACTGCCTCTTTCCTAGCAAAATAAAACAAAGAGCCTTTGCTCTCATTTCTCTTCCATCTTCAAACGCCCAACATGACCACGTTGCCGAGAGCAAACTGGAATATTTTGAAAGCTTTCTTATAAAAATCTGCTGGCAGAGACTTGGCATTTCTCCCACAGCAGGGTATTTATACGTATGCCTTGTGCGAGATTGACGTGTCACCCTGCATCAAATTATCAAGATGGGTGAAGCAGACACACAGGCCTCAGCCTTAAATTCTCATGTTGAGGTGTGCCTGCTTTACATTTGGCCACTGGACACGAAAACGGGTGCGGAGGTTCACCAGTGGGGTCAGTGACCTGGGCGAACACTGAACGTTAACTACACGCGTGCTTCTACGCCATCGGATCTGCTCTGCGCTATGTAGCGTAGCCAAGCCAGCTAAATAATTAATGGCTGGCAGGTAAAGCGAAAGCAAGAAAAAAGGAGAGCAGTTTCAGCGGCTCATTAACATTCTTCCCTTCTGCTGCAGTATGACTCCAGCTACGTTTCACATGCTTATCTTCTACAAACAGTAATTTTACAAGCCAGGTATCTTGGATCGCTTTTATCTCACAAACAATTAGAATCAGTAATTATATTTTTGATAAGCATTAATCATCCATTTCAGATGACAAGGCAGAAAGGGAATGAGGGCAGGCATCTACCAGAGACACTCTCCTTCATTTCAGAGACTGTGAAGATGATGCCACATGCTCGGCCCCTACAATCCTCCGCACCAAGTGGAGTGCAGTGATTTCATAGGTTGGACTGAGAGCAGCCTTTCTAGAATATTCTAAATCTATTATTGTGGGACATGGGAGATTAAACTTCCAGTCTCCTCAGACACCACTAAGGCTTTAAAAGCAGGGTTCCTTAAAATGTGGGACAGCGGATTTCTGCTGTCGTGTCTCAAGTCACTGTTGTATTTAATGGTGACGGGTAAGGCATGGTTTGTAAACTGGTCGCTGTGGGTTCAATGGCGTTGCTCTGCCAATTGTCCTTGATCACATACGCCACCCCCACCCCGACAATCATCCACAATTCCCAGAAGGTGACAGTCCTGATGCTGACAACTGTTTGGGCATTCAACATGAAATAGGTCTCAAAGACACTGAAAGGGGTAAGATTGGTTTGTACCAAAAAAAATAAAAGTTTAATAAGCCCTAGATATATAGATAGAAAAGACAATGCATGATAGATAGATAGATAGATAGATAGATAGATAGATAGATAGATAGATAGATAGATAGATATGAAAGACACTATATAATAGATAGATGGATAGATAGATAGACAGATAGATAGATAGAAATTTAAATTAGGGTTAGCATCCTGAAATTGTCTTTTCTCTGTTACAGATGACAGTGATATTTGGTGTGTATTAAGGAACAAGCCAACTGAGGACCTTCAAGGTGTTTGTCCCTCAAAATATACTCTCCCATGTCCTTATTCTCTTATGCAGTTTTTCATCTGCACCTTCTCCCTCTTGTTCTGGCCTGGTTAGATCCATTTTGCCCTCTTCTCTCAATATAGAGCCACATCCATCGATGGCTCTAAAAAAGTGGTGAAGTGGTAGTGCTGCTGTATTGCGGTGAGGAGATCATGGGTTCATGTCCCATGTCCTCTAATTGTGGTAATACTTTGAGTAGTGAGAAAAGTGCTATATAAATATAATGAATTGTTAATGATTATTATTAAAATAAAGGTGGTTCTTACAGAGTAAGCTATACTTTTCCATTTTCCAACACATTCTTTTGTTTTCATCATTAACATTACAACTTCACAGTGACCACATCGATGATCTAACTTACCAAAGTTGTGCTGCTCAAACATTCATCTAAGGCTGTAGAATGCCAGGATATGGTGAGCAAGAATGTATTTAAATGATCAGACCTTTCTATTTTGGCAACACAAGCTTTTGTTTTCAAGATTAATACAGCGTGACATCGATCACATTGCTGATGTGACTAGTAAAGTAGTTTATGAGTAATCACATGACAGATAGACACACCTTATAATTTTATATTTATATATTTATAAATACATGCATAAATATATATGTATACTGTATAATAAACTCTGTATATATGGAAGTGAAGGTCTGTGATACAGTTTGCATTTTTGCAGCTGGATATCCACAAAGAGAGAAAGTGAGTCACGTATAATAAAACAGTTTTTTATTCATATGCTTTCGACAACCTACCAGGTGTCATCATCAGAGGAAAATAATTAGACATACTGGAATTAATATATAGCAAGTGTGGGGTGGGGGGGCTGTAAAGAGAGGGTGGATTAAAAAAGTGGGGTTTGGAAGGTGTTGGTCATAAAGTCTTTTTTATTATTCAGATGTTCTTTTTTGAAGTCTTCATCTGCTGTGTTCAAGTTCCAGTGTCTGTTAATTGCACTTTCATTAGAGAGCCACAATTCAGCCAGCGCTCTGGCACTCTTAATGCTGGCCCTGAAATGTACTTTCACAATGTCCTAGTTAAACATATTCCTTGTGATTGATGTATGTGTGTATACCACAAGCACACACACACACATATATATATATAGTGTCACCACTAGGGGGCATGCCAGCCACCCAACCTGACACAGACAGACACCAGAGGCACACTTACAAAAGCTCACGTTTTTTATTTTGTTTTCTGCAGAGCACAGAAGGGATGCCTGGAGGATTAAAGGACCGGGAGAGCTCCAATACCTCCCCCGGGTCACAGGAGGGCGACCACCCTGGGGTGCAGGGTAGCCACAAGATCGGAGCTTGGAGGCTCCACCCACTTTGTCATTGTGGGCTATTGGGTGTAGACTGATGGTCAAAAATATCATAATTATCAATTTCAAATTAAATCTACAGCAGAATTAGGTGTCGTCGAATGATACAAAAGACACCACAAGAAGGTTTGGGGTAGCCACCCCGTATACTTGAGGATGTGGTAAAGCAAAGAGAAAAAAAACCCAACAATATCTCTTTACAGAGCCGGGTCCACAATGGAACTGATTTGACAATATATAAAATGCCGTTTTTAAAGTTGGCTAGAGGAAGTGATGTCAATGAGAACCAGAAGTGATGTCACCGTGACCTGAACCAGAAGTGACGTAAACAGGACCGGAAATGTTGTCATCAAGCCCAGGCTAAATTTTCTGTAGTTGGTCTGCAGAAGAAAGAGAGAAATGATCAGTGCACTCTGCCACCCTCTGGTCCGGTATGGTATTACTCTCTTTCGAGCCCTTTAGCTGCCTCCTATGTGCACGTGTGTGACATTGTGTACAAAGTGAAGGAGTCCGATGATTTTCTTAATTCACTTTATTTGCATAAAGACTTTTCTGGAAGACATTACTTGCATGTATATGGACGACATAAGGAAGGGGATGAGGAACAGAAGATATCCCTCAGATTACAAAGTGCCAGGAAGTGGTTGAGGAACAAAAGAAGTTGGGCAAAGCTAATAGTTATGGAAGGAAGGCTGCTTTGGAGCTACGAAGAGTGTCCATCTCTGTAGTTGTGAAATGACCACTAGTGGGAGCTCTGAAGAAAAAGCCCCAGAACTTTAAGATCGCACTGCCTCAGGTCTAACTACTACTGCGTCTGGTTTAATGGCTGCTCACTGTCAGCTACCGATTCAGGTCGGGGCAAGGACTCGCAGGTGGGAGGAAGAGAGGCCAGGCTGGAGAGTATGAAGATAAAGCTGAAGATAATTATTGTAATACTGGAGCTGTTGCCAAATGTGCAACTCCACCTAGTAGATCCAGCAGAAGGCGGCCCTGAGAGGCAGCGAACATTGGCAGGTTCTGCACCATTTTAAGGTGATCTGTGATCTTTATTTTTGGTTTAGCTGTTTGATTTTTTCGCACCACTGATGTCAGACATGGTTCATTGGCCACGCTGATTGTCAGCTACACACTTGGAGGAGTGTGATGTCAGTCAATTCCATCTTATCTAAGAAGATCTACTTTACTATCTGTCTTAACTTTAAATACTGAATGACTTGTTTAAAAATCATATCTTAATAAAAGCTTCTGCTTGCCCTCTTCTTGCCTTGTCCTTACGCTCTCGGTGCCAGACTGGTAGTTGGTTGTGATAATTGCCTCCCCAACTACATTGCCATCTTATGTCTTGCGTTCTTTCATCCTTTGGACAAATGTATCTGCTTGTTCACAGTCGTATTGTTTTGTATTTCTATTTAGCTGATCTCTTGAGTTCTCCCTTGACTTTAGTGTCATATTTGTGAATAAACCCATGACTGAATTGGCATCATTCCTTCTCATGAGATGATGACAGCTCCATCCTTAACATTACACATGCAAGCAGAATACAGCGGCTTACAACCATTTTAGACCACAGAGGGCCTGACTTGTCCGGCATGTGACCTCCTCTGACTTCTTAGCTAGGTACTTACATCATGGCAGACACTCATTCAATGAAAAGGCTTGTGCATTCGGGTGAAAATGTTACTCTTCATTTGCTAGACACCCTTACCCAAGGCAACTTACAAAAAAAATCAATATAAATGCAGAGTGTGTGTTATCAAGTAACAGGCAGTACAGAACAAAAATGTAAAGACGAGCACAGGAGTGCTGGCAGAATAATAAAACCTGGCTGATAACATATAGGGGAGCATCAGGGGCTTTGAAAGCCGAACCTAAGAAGCTTTGTGGAGAGGCACCTGGAAATCCAGCTGAGTTAGTGAAACCCTATCTAGGCCTCAACTGAGATCCATAGAATCAGGTTTGTGCCCCCTTAAGCAATGTATGCATTTGGCATGATTTGTTAATCCTTAACTGATGTATTGTTCTTGCACGTGCCGCAAAATAAAAGCGAGGACTCAGAATGAAGGGTAGGGGTATCACTGTTGTAAGTCCCATTTAATTGTGTCCATTTAAACCTTAAAAGAAGAAAGTGAATGACTGTGCAAAAATGTGATGGATGCCATGAAGAAAACAAAGATGCTTCTGAGTTGGAACTCTTGTTTGTATCAGTCATGGGTCCAACACAAATGTCTACCTATGGTGGCCTCATGGTCTTCATAGCGCTCTTCTGGAAGGGGTGTGGCTTTGATGGGAGACACAGAAGTGAGGTCAGTCATCATCTGGCAGGTGTCTGTCTGACCTGAAGGGTGTTAAGGAGGTGGTGTTAATGACAACCCGTTCTCTCGCATTGGGGTGTTATTGAGATACACGTCCTCGAAGTAGGAGCTCGTGTTGAAAGGGCACATGCCACATTCATAAGTAAGATATTCTGTAGCATGAGTCTGAACATAGAAATCCAGGTAAGAATACTGAGATGCTGTGATTTCTCAGTTCAACTTTATGGAACAGAAGTGTGGACACTTACAGAAAATACCTGCGATCTCCTGGAGGCACCAGAGATGTGGTGCTACCAGCCAGAGCCGGTTCTAGGATTTTTGTTGCCTTAGGCGAAGTTATAAATGGTGACCACTACCCCTTTTGCTTAGAGAGGAATTATCACTGCCAGACTTGGACATTGAGACCTGGAGACAGCAGAGTATTTAGGACCTCGAATTCACAATCTGACAATGTCAAGTTATAGCAACGTCTGTTTACAGGACTGTCTCAGAAAAATATGCTTGAGGAGTGCCATTTCAGAAAATATGTAGGAATCGGGCTGTATTAGTAGTCTGTATTTATTACTTTTAATGTTCCTCTAAAGGAAATAAAGAAAGAAACTTTAAACATTTGATAAAAATATATGTTAATGTCTATAGTTATTTATTTAAACCTCCAGCTAAAAGTGTGTCTTTTGATGATGGTGATATTCTAAATATAATTTTACAGTAAATAAATATAACTTTACAGTAACACTAGGGGATTCGCCCCCTGCTGGCTTCGCTCGCCAACCCACCCAGCCTGCACTATGCTCTAGCCACTGCTGTTTGTGTTGTGAAGAGGGAGACTGAATGCACCCCAAGGAGATGTGGTCGCTCCTCTGAAACCCCTTCTTAAACGGTGATACAATGGGAAACAAATTATTATTTTTTTTTTACCTCCTCTTTGCTCGATTTGCTGGATTAAAAGCCTGTACAGCAGCTGTCCTACTCTATGTCTTTTATTTCCGGCCCCGGGCGTGGTAAAATCTCTTGGCACAAAGTCTCGTCTCGCGGGGCCTAAGCTCTTGATATTTTTTAGTTTAAACTTTAAAAACACAATAAAAATCAGAAAATCTAGCAACATCACATTAAAGTTCGATAAATTCTGAAAAGAATGATACCAAACATATATATGTAGGTTTTAAAATAAGCCGATTTAAAGCGTGACAAAAAATGTGACATAAAAACATCACATAAAATCGTTGCACAAAATCGTTGCACTTTAAATTTTTATTTCAATTAATAAAGTAAATTGAAAATTTACCATAATGGCAACATTCAGTGAAACTGAGAATATAATGATTATCTTTAAATAGGAATCTTTACCCACAATTCCTAGTTACCATATGCTCTTCTTCTTCTTTTTTCGGCTGCTCCCGTTAGGGGTCGCCACAGCAGATCACCTTCTTCCATATCTTACTGTCCTCTGCATCTTGTTCTGTTACACCCATCACCTGCATGTCCCCTCTCACCAGATCCATAAACCTTCTCTTAGGCCTTCCTCTTCTCCTCTTTCCTGGCAGTTCTATCCTTAACAACCTTCTCCCAATATACTCAGCATCTCTCCTCTGCACATGTCCGAATGAACACAATCTCACCTCTCTGACTTTGTCTCCCAACTATCCCACCTGAGCCGACCCTCTAATGTACTAATGTAATGTAATTTACCATATGCTCATGTAGGCAAATAATGCAATCTACCTATCCAAAAAAATGCTCATGGTGGGGAGCAACAGAGGACAATATTTGCTAAGTTTTAATGTATGTCCATTTGGGAGACGATCATAGCTGGGGTTAAATTAGCTTTTAGCAATTCACTTAAGAGCTACAGTCCTGTTGCTGTTTTGGTTGCTTAATTTTATTTCGCCATGTCGGTCTTTTCTATGGTACCGTTTGAAGATTATTATTATGGGCATCATCATCATCATTGTTGCTGTTGTTCGTGGTATTGTTGGACTGTGTAGGTCATCACAGGTTAAGACTGAACATCGCTAGTATGTGAAAATAATATAGAACAATATAATCGGACAATCACTTTGAGTCTGAGTGTTGGTGGGTATGTATTGTTTAAAAAAAATGTCACAATACCCAGGGCCATTTCAGGGCAACAGATTTTGTTGTGCATAGTGCAAACAGTGAAGGTGCTGCTGAGGGGCACAATAGGAACATTTCTTTGTGTTCACTCCGGTCCTGACAATTTCTTCTAAACAAAATAAAGATAGGAATTTCTGCATGGTGCTGCAGTAATGCACCCTGAACACTAGAGGGCACCATAGGTGCTTTTCTAGACCACCTTTGTCCAGAAATGGCCCTGCTGCCAGCACATGTTAGATACACGTGTCAAATGATATAATAATCCAATACATGGACAAGGCAAGAGAAGTACTCCCCATTGTTAGAATGAGGAAACTGGCCAAGTCCTTCACAATGACAAATATTGTTTATTCGAGTTAGTTGTGCAGGGGAAATTCAATACAGGGGAGAAGAGCAGGTAGCCACCAGACATCATGTCTGCAGAACTTGAGAAACTGTGTGGGAATGACATCGATCGCCTTGTTCTGAACGGTGGTGGACAAAACCTTATGGACCGCATGACATATTAGGAAGAATTGTTTACTGTTTAAGAGCCCTGAAGATGTCCTGGAAGCATGTGTGCTTGACAGTACATAAGAACATGAGAAATCTGACAACAAGAAGAGACCATTGAGTCCAACAAGCTTGTTTGTTTAGCTAATAGCTAAGCTGTCTCAAAATCCCATCCAGTTTCTCCTTCAACTCCGTGTCTCAGTAATTTGTTCCAGATTCCCACAAATGTTTGTGTAAAGAAGTGCTTTGTGATTTGTGATTACATCCTTAATGCACTTCCACTGGTATCCTCAAGTATGTGAAGTTGAAAGAATTGAGAAAGATTCTGAAATAATTCTACGTTATCCATGTCAATGAGGATACTGAAGATCTGGAATACGTCCCCATGCACTCTGCTCTGCTCGAGACTAAACAGGTCTAATTGTCGAGTCTGTCGGAGTAGAACATCTCCTTAAGTCTTGGGTTTACCTGGTTGCTCTCCTCTGAACTGCTTCAAGTGCTGTTATGTCTTCTGTCTTGTAACATGATGATCAGAACTGCACACAGTACTGCAGATGTGCTCTCACTAGTGCATTATATAGCTTAACGTCAGTGGCGTAGCGTGGGTGTCGGCTGCCCAGGGCGGAGGAAAATTTCGCCGCCCCCTTATTTAGGTATTTCAATTTAAAAGACTAAAATATACAGTAATTCTTTGCCGCCCCCTAAAAGTGCTGCCCGGGGCGGGCCGCCCCTGCCGCCCCCACTACGCTACGCCACTGCTTAACGTCCCTTGATTTATATATCTGAACAGTTTTTCCAATATAGCCTAACATTTTATTAGCTTTTTCAATCGGTTCTGCACAATTACTAAGGTGATGAAAGTGTTGTGTCACCATACACTCCTAAATCCTTTTCAGAGGTGGCTTCCTGTAGGACAGTGTCTGCCATCTTGTATTTATAATTGACACTCCTTTTGCTCACGTGTAGCACTTTGTCCTTTTCTATGTTTAACTGTACTTTGCAAGTGTTTGCCCAGTTCTGAAGCTTGTCCAAGACTTTCTGAATTATTTTGATGCCTGCTCAGTGTCCGACATTCCTCCAATTTTAGTAAGGCGTAATACCATGACGTAACTGCTCATGTTATTCTTAATCGTTTGTTTTGTGGACATTTTATGCCATATCGTTTAGCTATCAGGATAGCCAAAACCAGTGTAGGCAGGAATAAGAGAAGGCAACTTTTCTTTCAATTTAGGTGCTCTCCAGCGGCACTGAACCTTTAAAGGTGAAGGGGAATCCCATAAATTGAACAGGAAATGATCTTCTTTGACAAGCTGCTGCTGCTAAAACTGAGCAGCCATGCTGGGCGAGGCTATGATCGGATTCTCAGAAAATACCATCTACTGAAGATCAAGAGACGCGTCACCTCATTTATAAGTGTGGAGTAATCAAGTTCAAAGTGTGCCAGGTCCTAGCTGTCCCCCGATGTCAAAGTGACTGCTGTGTGCTGATGGCTAGCAAGTTTCGTTCTGCTTGACCAATGGAGTGACCACCCATCAAGTCAATGAACCTCAACATCAACTCACTCTGGAGTACCTCGCAGGTGACTGCCTAATTATCATCTTCAAGAGTGACATCCAGAAGACTCAAAACAGCAGCACCACGGAGTGCCACTGCATATTTTCGTGTCAGCATTTGTCTGTGCTTCCTAATGAAGAAAGATTCAAAAGTTATTTCAACTGCTGAACCCAATGCTATTACTCTCCCCTGTCACAACTAATTTCTCTATCTCTTTTGCATGTAATATTAATATTCCCTCAAGCTAGAAAGCTACTAGAAAATGGAAAATAGAAATGTTATGAATTTTTTAAACCTCTAATGATAACATCCTGGATCCTTTCCCATTTACCATTCTTCATTTCAAAAATGACGCCACCATGAAGTAAAATAATATTAAATGCCGAGGCCCCTGTTAAGCCACTTGTCTGACAGGGCTGTGTGGAAGAAACCTCACAGGAAAAACCATCATGTGAAAGGAAGAGAGGGGGACTTGACGCTGACATTCATAGTAACATGTAGACGTGCTGGTTGTAAATATTTATCTTGAATGAAGTTCTAGAGGTCGGCTCCGTTCTTTTTATTATTTGCTGATGCCTTTAATTATGTACTGCAGTAACGGGATATGACACTTTCACCCATTCTGCTACATGGTGGGCACATGTCTGATCTTATGATGACCCCCTCATGTACCTTCTAATATACAAACAGGGTAAACCTCATTCTGTTAGGTTCAATGCTTCTCCTTCACCACTAGAATGAGAGATTACAAGTCCATTCCATTACACACTGTTCTGAATGACCCTTACTACAGTATAATAATAAAAATAAATCATAATAATCATTTTGTAATGTATATGGAAGGCACTGGAGCTGCTGACACACAGCTTCAGAGACCTGGATGGAAACCCTGGCCAGTGCTCTTACATGCTCTTCGCTGGTTTTCCTGAATTTCCGTCCATTTCCCAAAGATAGGACAGTTATGTCAGTGGGTTGTGACAGTAGATGGCATTATACCAGTGCTCAAGCCGACATGGACAGATGCAGGAGGCACACTTATAAAAGCACAAGCTTTTTCTTTTCTTGTCTTTCCTCGTGGAGAACGTCTTCCCCATTCCCACGAGTACACAACACACCTCTAGACCTTTCTTTCTTTTTTTTTTTCTTTCTCCTCCACTCTCCCTCAGCAAGCTTTATCTCCCTCCTCCCGACTCTGGATCCTGGAGTGGTGGCTGCTGGCTCCTTTTATAAGGCACCCGGAAGTGCTCCAGTTGCTTGATGACCCATTTCCAGCAGCACTTCCAAGTGTGGTGGAAGAGCCACTCTGAAGGTCTCAGCAGCAGCTACAGCACCCCCTGGTGGCTCCTACTGATCCCAAAAGGGCTGCACCAAACTCCAACTCCCATGAAGCCCTACAGGAGTCCTAGGCACTGCTGCAACCTGGGGGAAGTAATACTCTGGATAGGCTGGCTCCCCCGGTCATCCCAGCGTGGAGGCATCCTGGCCAGGCAAGGTACATTTCAATAATATATTCAATAATGAGTAAATGTGAGTGGGATCTGCGATTGATGCCATCCTGGGTTGGTTCCTCCCTTACACTTACTGCTGATAGGATAGACCCCTGAACCGGACTAGCTGGTTTTCAAAATGGATGAATGGGTTGGATTTGTTACTAACCCTCACCTATTCTGTTTCTGTTCTCGGTACTCAAATGTGGCAATTGGTGCCACGACCCACCTGCCAAGTTGTTTGTCTGCCTGTGGTAAAGTCATCCCTGATGGAGGATCACAGGAATCATGGGAAAAAGGGGTCCTTTCATCGGATTGGCTGGCCGAGCAACGTTTCAGCCGTGGAATGGCCAAATGGGGAGGCAGCTTGATGGATGAGGTCTCCAGGACTCTAAAAATATCCAAATCTTATTATGGGATATTATCTACAGTTAAATTCTGCTCCGTGCTTCTAAAATTTGTATTATGCTGTATTAAGGATTTGTTCTGTTCTGTGTATTGTATTGTATTGACTCCCTTCTTTTGACACCCACTGCACGCCCAACCTACCTGGAAAGGGGTCTCTCTTTGAACTGCCTTCCCAAGGTTTCTTCCATTTTTCCCTACAAGGTTTTTTTTTGGGAGTTTTTCCTTGTCTCCTCAGAGAGTCAAGGCTGGGGGGCTGTCAAGAGGCAGGGCCTGTTAAAGTCCATTGCGGCACTTCCTGTGTGATTTTGGGCTATACAAAAATAAACTGTATTGTATTGTATTGTATTGTATTGTATTGTATATATACCAAGAAATTCCATCTCTGTTTCGCGATGACCCAGACAGCTCCCCTCACTTGACCTGCTGTATAATTAGACGGGACCCAATCCCTGTTTATCCTCTGTCACAAAAGCCACAATGAGACAAAGCAAGGTTTGGGGCAGCCACCCGTATAATTTGTTTTCCTGGCTGCAAATAGTCGTTTCAAATGATAGCACTGCTGTGCACAAAAGAAGGAGGTTTTTAAAGGGGAAGACAGGACGTGAGATCGTAGGGGTCGGGCTCATTAAGGTCTTCAGCCATTGGTTCGAGCCCGGACGGGACATCACAGGGGCCGGAGCCGGCAAGGTCTCCTTCGAGAGGCTCGGTCCCGGAAGTGACGTCAGGAGAGCCAGGCGGAATCTCCCGGGAATGGTCTGCAGGCAAGGAAGAAAAAGAGTCAATGTACTCTGCCACATCCTGGTATGTCTCAGAACTGTCCTTACCCGAGCCCTTTAGCTGCCTCCCATGCGCACGTGTGTGACACCTCCTATAGTGGCGATGCTTAGGGGGATCTTCCTTGACAACACCCTTTTTCTCACTTATCCACTGTCATCTGGGGGTACAATCCCTCTTACTCGCATTCTGACCTTATCTCATAGTGAAACAAATGACAACTACCTTAAAGAGGATACAGCTGATTCAGTTATATTCTTACCTCCATTCTTAATATATCTAGAAACCCCATCTCAATGCAATTCAAGGCTGAAAGATTTTTAATCTTCCTATAGCATGAGGCCGTACTTTCTTTAGTTACAATGTGTGAGACTCTTCCTCCAGCCCTCTTATTATTTTATGACACTGCGTCTGATCTCATTATACTTTATCTTCCTCCAACATCCCCCATATTTACTGCAAGAAAGAATCCCATCCTGCTGCATACAGTAGTCCACCATCAACACTATAATTATATAACAAACATTACATTCTCAATCCTACTTAATCCAATTCCATACTATAAAGATTCAGTGACATTAAATTATCCTGTATACTGCAAAACTCTTTCTGAAAGCTTCTAACAATAAACTAAAATAATCCTCTTACACATACCAAGTGACTTCCCCATATTTTGCAGCAATAATCTGTATAATTAAAAGACTCCCATACACTCCACCCTTTCATACGGAGAGTCTTCCTTATCCTCTGTTATCCTCCTCCCTCTTTTAGGGATTCCACTAAATCCTGGTAAGGACTGCAGCACATTTAACCTTCATTTATGCTTCAGTGATGGCTTTTTTTTTGTTTTTCATTTGTTTTTATAAGCGTAAACTTTTTTCCCATTTCATGATATACTGAAGGACGTCTTCCATACAGCTTGTTGCTCCAAATCATGAATGCCTTCTCCTGTCTTACTCATCTCACTATCTACAGTGGATTCAGACCCTTTCACTTTCAGTCTAAAGTATTGTGTTGTGCATTAAATTTTAAATGGACACATTTTCCATTATCACCCATCAATCAATAACCCCTACCGACAAAGTGAAAACATGTTTTCAGAGCAGTTTGCCGACGATTTTACAAATCAACAACTGAAATCTCTCATTCATAGAAGTATTCAGACCTCTTGCTGTGGAACTCCAGATTGTGGTCAGGTTCACTCTGTTTGCTTTAATTCTCCTTGAAATGTGTCGAGAACTTGATTTGAGTCTACCTTTAGGAAACTGACATCATTTAGAAAGGCACACACACGTAACTTGTGTATTAACCCTTAAACCGCCACAACCGGCTAAAGTCGGTTCCCAATGCAATTTGCCAGCACGCCGGAGCCAAGTATATTCAGCAAAGTACATTCGTTGAACGGCGCGACTGGCTATAGTCGCTTCCCAGTGCAATTTGCCAGCACGCCAGAGCTGATCAGTCAGTGCCGTACATTCATTAAGCAGCCAGCTCATGACCACTGCTGCCCACTAGCGAATCAGCCTCACTGTCCCTGGGATTCAGCCACTGCACTAGACGAGCCTGCAAGCATCAGCGCTCACCTCTGTGTGTTTGTGTGCAGCCAGTTCAAGTGCAGTTGGCTCGGTGATTTACTAAATTTCATCAATGGCGTCAGGTGCACCTTGTACATATTATTCCAGTAGTTTTTATACAGTAGTTCATTGGCAGTGTGTAAAATGATCAGTGTTGCAGTAGTTGTGATGCTCTTTGCATGAAAAAAAATGTGTTTCATTAAAATTTCACTTTTTCTTTGGCAAATTGTGACATTTACTTAAAGAGAGCAGCAAAAACGTATTTGGTGTCCAGGGGTGCATTAACCCCCAAGTGTGTGTCAGTTTAAGGGTTAAAGGTCCACAACTCACGCAGCATGAGAGGACAAAAGATAAGCCATGGAGTCCTAGAAACTCTCTGTAAACCTCTGCGATCAAATTATGGTGAGGCATACATAGGTCATCAAACCATTTCTAAAGCTTTGAATGTTTCCAAGAGATCAGTGGCCTCAATAATTGTGAAATGGAAGAAGTTTGGAACCATCAGGACTCTTCCTAGAGTTGTCTGTCAGGCCAAACTAAGCAACCGAGGAACAAGGATTTAGATTAGAGAGGTGACTGAGAAATCAATGGCTACCCTAACACACCTTCTGAAGTCCTCTGCTAGGATGAGAGAACCTCCCTGAAGGATGGCCACATCATCAACACTCCATCAATCAGGAACTTACTGTAGAGTGGCTAGTAGGAAATCACTCTTGAATAAAAAGCATCTGACAATTTAAAGGAGAGCACGATGTCTGGAGAAGACCAGGACTGCTCACCACATAAAAGGCATCTGACCGCTTAAAGGACTCTGAGAGTGCGAGGAAAAAGAGTCTTTAATCTGATGAAACAAAATAAACTCTTTGGGAAGAACTCCTTACAATATGTTTGGGGAAGACCAGGCACTGTTCACCACCTGCATAAAACCATCACTGTGGAGAAGCACGTTGATGGCAGCATCATGCAATGGGTGTGCTTCTCAACGGCTGGAACAGGGAGACTGGTTAACATTGAGGGAAAGAAGAACGCAGACAAATACAGAGAAGTTCTTGAAGAGAACCCGCTCCAGAGTGCACCGTCAACGTCAGACTGGGGTGGTGGCTCACCTTTCTGCACAACAACGACATGAAGCACATAGCCAAGGCAATGCTGAAGGGGCTTTGGGACAAGTCTCTGAGTGTCCTGGAGAGGCCCAGCCAAAGCCCAGACTTAAATCCCATAGAACATCTGTGGAGAGACCTGAAGATGGCAGTTTACAGACACTTGTCACCCAGTCTGCCAGAAAGAATGGGATAAACTGCCCAAATCCAGATGTTCAAAGCATGTAGAAACATGCCATTAAGCAGCGTTTCTCAACCTTTAAGTATTTGGGACCTGAGTTTTCATAACAGTTTTAATCGTGCCCCCTTAACATTTTTTTGAAATGTAGATGCATATTTTATTATACCTACTTAACTTTTATCGACATTTATCTAACTCTATATTTATAGTTTTAGTATCAGAATGTAGTTTAAGTTAATTTGTTTTGGTTTCAACAGATGTTTTTTTCATATTTTGATTCTTGTTTTCTTTTTTTCACATCTTTGCGCCCCCCTTTTTGTTACTTCGCGCTCCCCTAGGGGGGCCCGCACCACAGGTTGAGAACCACTGCCATTAAAAACTCAAAGCTACTAAAGGGGCTTCTACAAAGTACTGATAGAAGGGTATGTGCAGTTCTATGAATGAGACATTTCAGATTTTGATTTTTAATACATTTGCACACCATTTTAAAAATATGTTTTCACTTTGTCATTATGGGTTATTGGTTTATAATTTGATGGGCAAAAATGGCAAATTGATTAATTTACAACACAAAAATGTGTGCAGAAAGTGAAGGGGTCTCAGTACTTTCGTAATCCACTGTACAACTGCATGACCAAATCCACCTCCATTCCATCACATAGTGAAAAAGTCTTTTTGCAAATCATCTACTCTATGCTGGAACTGTTGCTGGTCCCATCACTTTGTTTAATCCTAAAAGGCTCCAGTTCGCTCTGTTATGAACTGAAAAGTTGATGCCCCACATCACTCACAATATACTTAGATTATATCTAATTCTGTCATAATCTTGTCTCCCTATTCAATTATAAACTCACTAAATGAAGCCCGCCGTAGCATACGGCGGTGTAAGAATAGGAACGGAAAACGGTGAGAAAGGAATTCAGTATAACAAAGGCTTAGGAAACCACCGTCGCAGTATAACGAAAATAGCAAGGAGCGAAACCAATGCCAATGGTCGAAAGAGTACCTTCCTGTAGCAGGCTATGGAAAACATAGACATATATAGATAGATGCCTCATTAACTGTGTTGCCCAGTCGACACGATAAGTCAGCGCGTTCGCCCTATTGCGAGTGGTAAAAGTGCCATTTAAACTAATACAGTTAGACGTGGAAACCGGGTTTATGATGAAAAAACAATAACGTTTTAAAGAGTATCGTTTACATACAACAGATTTTGGTGAATCGTTTACATGCCATTATTTATATCCATTTATACACTAAATGCGTGCGTATCCCATGGTCTTAGAGTTGGTAGGCGGGGCACTGTGAGATGGCGGGCGTGGCTCTCTGTGTTGCGTGTGCTCTCTGTCTTGCTTGCCCTTAGTTACAGTTGGCAGTCAGGGCTCTGTGAGTTGGCGATCGTGGCTCTCTGTCTTGCGTGCAGTGTAAAGTCAACGTGGCTCAGAGGTGCATGTGGATTTTTGCACAGACGAAAGCGACTGAGGCTGTGTTTAGTGAGTTGTTGCGTGCCTCGAGAGCAACGCTGGACTCGGCAGGATGGTTACAGTTGGCGTGCATGGCTCTGTCGTGCGTATCCCATGACACGGTAGGAGGGTTAGAGTTGGCGGGCGGGGCTCTATCGAGCGTATCCCATGGATTTAGAGTTGGTGGACGGGGCTCTGTCTTGCTTGCGCTCATTGTCTTGCTTGTGCTCAGTGTCTTGCGTGCCCTTAGTGAATTATATACAGTACAGTCCAAAAGTTTGGACACACCTCCTCATTCAATGTGTTTTCTTTATTTTTATGACTGAAGGCATCAAAACTATGAATGAACACATGTGGAGTTATGTACCTAACAAAAAAAGGTGAAATAAGTGAAAACATGTTTTATATTCTAGTTTTTTCAAAATAGCCACCCTTTGCTCTGATTACTGCTTTGCACACTCTTGGCATTCTCTCGATGAGCTTCAACAGATAGTCACCTGAAATGGTTTTCACTTCACAGGTGTGCCTTATCAGGGTTATTTAGTGGAATTTCTTGCTTTATCAATGGGGTTGGGACCAGCAGTTGTGTTGTGCAGAAGTCAGGTTAGTTGGACGATCATTTATTTTTCAACAGGACAATGACCCCAAACACACCTCCAGGCTGTGTAAGGGCTATTTGACCAAGAAGGAGAGTGATGGAGTGCTGTAAATGGTCATGAAAATAAAGAAAACACGTTGAATGCGGAGGTGTGTCCAAACTTTTGGCCTGTACTGTATATAGATGAGCTCCATCTGTATCAGATCATATGTAGTGAAAAGTCAAGCAAAATGACACCTTTTATTGGCTAACTAAAAGATTACAATATGCAAGCTTTCGAGGCAACTCAGGCCCCTTCTTCAGGCAAGATGTAATACAGAAACTGGAGTTCCCTGTGTTTATATACACATTAGGACAAGAAACAACATTGGTAAATCTTTAATTGAGAAATCTTAAATGTAAAAAATGAATAGACTCCTTCAGGCTAGAGTTTATTTAACAAGAGAGAAGAACAATGTATGGTCAAGATCTTTGAATAAGATAACTGTCCAACAAAGTCTTTTGAAGTTTCTAATGAGTTTTTCAATACAATGTGGATCTGTAGACAGGTTGTCTGTGTCTGTCTAAGATATGCAAACAATCCTCATATCTGGCCATTAAACTCTTGTCTCTATTCAAACCATGTTGTAATGTATGAAATTTTAGCATGAGTTTAACTTCCCGTTCTTTTCTCTCTTGCTGTGTTCTGAAGTTGCCCATAAGCACTGTGACTTTAAAGTCCCTCTCACAGTGTCCGTGGCTGTTGAAGTGGGCCGCTACAGGAACATCTGTGTTGCCACGTTTAATGTGGAACCTGTGTAAATTCATTCTCTGGCGGAGTGTTTGTCCAGTTTCTCCCACATAAAGTGCAGTGTCAGGACATTTCATGCAGAGAATTACTGTAGGTAGACCACATTAGATGATCTACAGGAAGGTGATCCCCTTATGTAATGTTCTAGTTGGCAGTGTGGTATAACTATATGGTCTGTATTATAAATGTGGGCACATGATCATATGTTGAATGCCGGCTCTATCACCATTGTATAATAAGAGACGCATTTCATTCATGTTATTATATTAGAATGGCCTCCTCCTCCACTACTCTTATTACACTTACCGAGAGACTCCACCTCATTGTTTTATACACCGGAGCTTTCTACACATTGTATGGTCCACACCACGCTGCATACGCTGAAGCTGCCTATACACTTCTTCCACAGTTCCATTACATTCCTGTAGATACCACTGACCTGCACTTATGTTCTACAATGGTGACCACCAAGCCATATATTGGGATTCCATTATATCTTATCCCCCATTCCATTCTATATTCAAAACACATTCAATTCTCTTAAAGATCGTGTTTAGGTAAAGTCTGTTTCTGACTTGTATGACTTGGTGGAGAATGGCGATGTATTGCACATTGGACAGACTTGAAAGTAAGACGGCACACTCTCTAGAGCTTGAATTTCAAAACTCCTTCTCAATTGTTCTTGCACAACCAGATATGTCATCTCATAGCATGAACAAAGAGAGAGGGTAGGCGAGTCCTCCTCAACTGCTCTTCTTCAATACTGAGAGATCATCCTTCTAATTACCGAGTGTGGTGATGCACATTGGGGTCCATGGCACTGATTGGCTTATTAAATGAATAGGTGCACCCAGGCTTGGGAGGGGTGCAGTTGAGAATGAAAGTGTGGTGGAGCGAATGTTAGCGAGGACTGGCCAAGCATTCACGTGAAGACGTGCACGGCAGCCAGTTGTCTCAACAACACTCAGGGGTCCGTGATCACTGCACCTGCACCCAAGTGAAAAAGAGAGAGAGGAAAGAAACCAAAGATAGACTTGGAGGTTAAATTAAAAGAAAAAGAGAATGGCAAGTTTGTGCGGGAGCAAGGGTGATCTTGGATTGGAGGCAGGAGGTTGGGTTTGGCCACTAAATGCAGCGCATGGCCACTGGTCGATTGACCCAAAAGAGCAGGAGTGATGAAGAGCTCGGAGTGGACTCTTGTGTGAGGCACAGGGAGGAAGGAGCAAAGCTCGGTGTGGAATCCGACTGAAGGCCTATGATTGAAGGTGGGGACTTGACTGTTATTTAAGGGTTGAGTGCTCCAGCAGATGGACGTCTCCTCTTGCTGCAGAGTCCATTTTAGAGCAAGAGGAGGAAATTTAAGAAGGAGGCACCATGGCTCATAATTCACTTAATGGAGGGGACCTGCAAGTGCGTTTTAACATCAGTTTTATGGATGTATTTATTCGAACATTTTTAACCTCCACATTGAACTCCAGTTGTTATTGGATTGCTTGTTTATTTATTTATGAAAGAACACCGCACCTTTTTGAAACCCAGAAAACTGGAAATAAAAATACCTAAACACTTTTTCACCTACTCTTGACTATTTGCATCCTCATTGTTTGGTTCATCTCAGCTATTTTACAGACGATCCTGGGTTCAAGTTGTGTCAGGGCTGCCGGAACCAACACTAAGAAGATGCCTCATCCCATTGTATGGGCCATATCTTTAATATTCCATGGCAGTCACTGTTGTGGCAAAGGTCACGGCAGCCCTGACTTTTCTCAAGAAGGCACACAGAGTCTCAGGAAGGCACCAGTGTTGCATACACAGACTCAAATCAAGTGAAATGAGCACCCAAGGATGGGCAAACCCTACTTTTATTACACTTCTTATTTCCCAACACATTTGTCTCCCTAACATTCCATTCCCTGCTATCCTGTCTCCAACTGGTTACACCAATATGCCCAGTTTACTGGGCGTAGCATCTTTCTCATTCATCACATATGTTTTGACATTGCCTAATCCCACCTAATACTGGTCCAGGGGTTACCACCAATATTTACGACCTTAAGTTCACATTATTCATCTGCAGCGGTGGAATTTGCTGTCCCCACCTTTCTGTGCACACCTGACATTATAATAATATTATATATTATAATATTTTGGTGGTTTCTAGCTTATTCAGATACCTACAAAATAACAGGCCTAAGCCTTTCCAGTTTAATTCTTATAGTACTCAAGCTTAATAAAATATAGCACTCAGTTCTTTTATGTGCTCATGATTTGTTTTAAATACATGTTTTAATCAGTGCTAAGATAAATATACCCTTGTACACCATCTCACAGATCTGATCTCCAGAGTCCGTCATCGATCAGGTATAAATCGCACATCCTCTCTGTGTCTATGTCGAGTTGTTTCAGGGTACTCTTGTTTTCTTAATACATCACCAAAGACATTTCCATCCTGACCTCCATTGGTGGTGTGTTCGTGAGCGGGCCCTGTTATGGACTGGTCTGATGTCCAGGGTTGGATCCTGCCTTGTGTCTATTTGAGTTAGGCTGCCCTTCCATGACTCTGAACAGACGTAAAAGGTCTCTACTACAACCATTAGATGAAGTGTTCTCCCCCTGTGGAAGTTCTCACATTTTAGGCAATGAACCCCAGTGGATTTAATTTGGCTTTTTAGACACCGATCAACAGAAAAAGACTCTTTTAATGTCAAAGTGAAAACAGATCTCTGCCAAGGGGTCTACTATGATTCCAAATATAAAGCTGTATGTACAGAGAGCTTATTTCTACTTGGCCACTATCATATGTTTATATTATACAGTGTTATCATGGTCTTCTTATTCAATTTCAAATTTTAATTGCAATTTCAGACACATTACATCCTGGAAGGCTCTACTCTTTCTCTTACACAGCAACAGCTGTCACCGACTCAGCGATATCAAATTTGGACTGATCACTCCGTAAGGCTCTCTGCCACTGCCTGTCACTCCATGCTTTGTGGTCTTTTACACACTGCAGTCACTTGTTAACGATGTCATTCCACAGGTCCTACAAAGCCATTTAACACTTGGGATGACTCTGCCTCTTCCCTGGACTTCCTTCTGTTCCTCTAGGTGCTGTTCTCCAGATGCAGACCACTTTTTCAGTATTGTGCTGCGTTTTCTGTCTTCAGCTTACCCAGTTTCTTCAAATGAACTTATAACGGGTTGAATAACACATCTTGAAAATATGCCATAGTGTACTTTTGCTCATTGACTGTAGCCTTTATGATTGAAACCAATAATTTTATCTCTGTGTTAAGTTAGCCATTTCAAAACCTGTCCTTGCACACCCCCAGATTTGTGGTTACATTCAGTACACCCACTTACTGTGTTGGTTAAAATGCACATCTAGCATGGCTCATTAATCGGAATCAGGGTCTCTGCTGGTGGAATTACACAAATACAGGAAATGGCCTCAAAGGGAATGCTGGGAGCCAAACCTGTGCTGTTCTTGGCAGCTCACAAGATAGCAGTAAAATATCACTGTTTATTTGTGTTTATTTGAATGGTATTTAGTGATTTTGTAAGCAAATAAACATTTAGTGCCCAGATAACCAACTTCAAAAATAGCTGACTTGATGGCCAACGTCTTTTTTAGTGTTATCTCCCAGTCCCAACCTGTGTCACACTTACTGTAACTGGGATAAAACAGAAGAAGACAAGAAATGTGCAAGCGCTGACTTTATACAATTTATACAGAACTAGCCTAATATATTCAGACACTGACTTTATACGTTTAAAAAGGACATGATAACTTTATATAGGCAGAACTGGCTTCATGTATTTAGACACTGGTCATATATATTCAGACTCTGACTCATATATTCAAAACTGACTTTATATAATAATAATAATAATAATAATAATAATAATAATAATAATAATAATAATCCTGACTAGACCAAAATTCTGGAATTTGCCCCTACCCAAGACTTTCAAGAGGTCTCGAGTGGGCATAGTTTTCATACCAGCTGAAAGGCTGTGAGATCCAAAGAATAATAATAAAAATAATAATTATAAAATTAATAATTATAAAATAAATAATAATAATAATAACAATAACAATTATGGAAGAAGATGATCCGCTGTGGCAACCCCTAACGGGAGCAGCCGAAAGAATAATAATAATAATAAAAAAAATGAAATAATAATAATACATTTTATTTATATAGTGCCTTTACCTATATTCAGAACTGACATTATATAATAATAATAAAATTAATAATAATAGTCAGTCAGTCATTGTCCAACCTGCTATTTCCTAACACAGGGTCACTGGAGCCAATTCCAGCCAACACAGGCAGGAACAAACCCCGAGCAGGGCGCCAGCCCAGCGCAGGGCACACACACCCACCCACACACCAAGGACAATTTAGGATCGCCAATACACCTAACCTGCATGTCTTTGGACTGTGGGAGGAAACCGGAGCACCCGGAAAAAACCCGCGCAGACACAGGGAGAACATGCAAACTCCACACAGGGAGGACCTGGGAAGTGAACCTGGGTCTCCTAACTGCGAGGCAGCAGCGCTACCACTGCACCACCGTGCCACCCATAATAATAATAATAATAATAATAATACATTTTATTTATATAGTGTCTTTACCTATATTCAGACTCCAAATCATATATTCAGAACTGACCTCATATAATAATAATAATAATTATTATTATAAAAATTAGGAGGCTGTGCCCCTGCTGCTTCGCTTGCCAACCCCCAGGGGTGGGTGCCCGCTTTCTCACATCTTAGCTGCTGGAAGGGCAGCTGGACACTCCTCCATTAGATAAAGTGATTGTATTTAAAGAATTGGTATATAGAAGAGCATGCAGGGCGCGGGAGGAAGACGGTTTGGTCCTTAGTTATTTTAGACAGAAAATCAGTTACTTGAGTATTTCACTACAACTGTCTATTTTAAATACCAATGAATAAAAAACATAGTAAACAGTAAAAGCAAGAAAGTAGAAGTAAATTACATTATCACCTCGTCAAAAACAATATTATGAATTACTTTATCCTGTAACTTTTATTCTATAAATGCTGCTTTTTTACATTTCTGTTCGCATATTGTTCGGGATATTTTTCTCTTTTTCATTTATTGGTTGATTGTCTTTGTTCATGATTTTTATTATAGGCAGCTCTTTTTTGTTCATTTTCTTTTTTTTTTCAACATTCTTTATCAGCTCCAGCCACTCTTTATCTATCACGATGTAAAATTTGACGTCCTTGAATAGATAATTTGCTTCTCTGCCTTGCCATTATAACTGACTGCATTGAAGGGCAAGTTAGCAGCACTGAGAGTGTGACGGGTGGGACGGATAGAGGATTGCGCAGAAGGAGTAACGATTGGGCGGCGTGGAGGGGAGTGGTCAAGACTGAATAATGCAGACACAACGGAAAACCTTTTTAATATAATAGAAAGATACATTTAATTTACTGTATATAGCATCTTTCCCTATATTTAGCCTCTGTCTTATATATTCAAAACTGACTTCATAAAATAATGATGAAAATAATAATAAAATGTTATTTATATATTGCCTATATTTCTATAGTGCTTATATTAAGAATGGACTTTGTATATTCAGAAATGACTTAATGCTTTTTAGACTCAGACTCGTAGGCTCAGAATTGATTTCTCATTTTCAGGCAGTCACTCTGCAATGGGTGCGTCCAGGAATTTTTCCTGCCCTGTGGCCAAAGCTTGCAAGGATTGGCTCTAGCCTCCCTTGACCATCCTGAGGATTAAGCATGTGTAGAGAATGGTATGGCATGGCCTATTCAGGCAGTGACTACATATATTCAGAATTGACTTTAAATATTCAGAGCCTGACTGATTCAGTGGTCCTCTCCTGAGGGGATGTTAACCAGGCCATCACACCACAGCATAGAAGGTCACACTGGCCATATAGAAGATGTGAAGAATGAAAGGAACAGAGTCTCCAAAGAAAAAACAGTCTGCTCTGTTCTATAGTTCCTCTGTGTTATGAGACCAGTCCAACCTGTCATTGATGTGGACCCCAAATAAATGTAGGAGTGGATCACCAGTACATCCACTCCTTGAATAGTGACCGGACATGAAGACTCTTTGGTGTGGTGAAAGTCAATAACCACTTTCCTAGTTTTGCTGATTTTAATGTGCAGACAATTCTTTCTGACCAACAGACCTCCACCAGACTCCTCTCCTTATCAATACACCCCATAAGTTCAGAATCATCTGAGAATTTCTTCATGTGACCTGATCTGCTGTTATATTTGTAGTCTGAGGTGTACACAGTCAAGAGAAAAGGAGACGGGCCTGCTTCTCATGGTGCTCCAGTGTTGCTCACATCTGTAATTTAAATATTCAAAATTCACTCTATATATGTTTGACTTTAAATATTCAGACTAACTTTACACAAAGAGGATTGACTTTTTATATTTAGAATTTAATTTATATATTCTGACTCTGATTTCATATATTCAGAGTTAACTTTATATATGCAGAATTGACTTTATGTACTTTGTTAGTGACCACTGTAAGAACAGCAAAAGAAACAGATAAAGATTTGGGGCACCGTGGTGAACCTGTTGTGACAAGGAATCCACTCCAAACATTATAAAGGTTTGAGGCAGCCACCCGTATATTATATCCTGGATGCAAAAGTTGAAATTGAAAAGAGATGTTCCTAAGAATGAGTCCAAAACAGAACTCTCAGACTAGAGGTAAGATGGCAGCTTTAAAGGACCGAACAGGAAGTGATGTCATCGGGGCCAGAACTGGAAGTGATGTCATCGTGGCCAGAAGTGACGTCATCCAAAGCGCCAGAACCAAAAGTGACATCATCAAAGGTGCCGGAACCTGGTGGGATTTCCTGGGAATGGTCTGCAAGGAACTGAGAAAGACAGTCAGCACACCCTGTCGCCCCCTGGTCTGATGTGGTATTACAGTTACTCAAGCTGTTTAGCTGCCTCCTACTCACACTTGTGTGACACTGTATAACTGCACAGAAAAAAAGGGCAATTGCAAAAAGTTGAGGACAACCCTAGCAAAGACCTTACCCAGAACTGAGAGCAGTGTAATCCCCCTGTAGTTGCTGCAATCCAGGCGATCACCCTTCCCTTTCCAGATAGGGACGACAAGTCCCGTTTTCCAGTCAGTTGGGATTATGCCAGTCTCCCAAATGGAAGCAAAGATTGCTTACAATGCCAGGAGGGCAGCCTTACCACCAGCCTGGAAAAGTTCACCCCAGATACCACAGATCCCTGCAGCCTTTCCCCCCCTCAGCTGGTTGACCACCTGTGCAATCTCAGTGAGATTGGGTGGTTCACAGGTAATTGGAGGATCAGAATCAAAAACCGTGGACCCAGAGATATCCAATGTCCTAACCAGAGGATCAGCTTTGAACAACTGCTCAAAGTAGCCAGCCCAGCAGATCACAACTGCAGTGTCATCTGTAAGGACTGTTCCATCAGCCGCCCTGACTGCGACTCTTCGAGGAACAGATTCAGATGTGCGTAATGCTTTGATTCCTCTGTAAGCAGGACGTGGGTCGCTAGACCACAGATAGTGTGTCACTTGCTCACAGATTCCTCTAACAAACACCTCTTTATCTGCCCTCAGAGCCCTCGCAGTCGTCCTTCTCAGTTCCCGGTACAGACCAGAGTTGCCATTGAGCCGTGCACTGCGACTTTTCTCGATGATATCCAGAGTGCCCTGCAAGATGAAACACCTCCTTCTGGGAACACCGGTAACAACAACACAACCCTCAGCAACCATCAGGTCCTTGCTAGGGTCGTCCTCAATAGGATCCGTGATCACTTGCTCACCTACCAGCGACCGGAACAGTCTGCTTTTACGCCTAAGAAGTCTACCATCGAACGCATCTTGGCACTGAGGGTTCTCATAGAGCGCAAATGCGAATATTGGCAGAGTTTCTTTGCAGTCTTTGTCGATTTTCGCAAAGCTTTCGACTGAGTTGATCGAGCTGCCCTGTGGAACATCCTGAGAATTCGCGGGATCCCATCAGGGTTACTGGATATCATGGCTGGCCTGTACACTGGTACTGTGAGTACTGTTTTTCCCAGTTGATTCCGGGGTTCGTCAGGGGTGTGTTTTGCTCCTACTCTGTTCAATACTTGTATGGACTGGGTGTTGGGCAAGGTTGTGGGGTCTAACAGCTGTGGGGCATCTGTTGGTGAAGAAAGATTCACTGATCTTGACTTTGCGGACGATGCTGTGATCTTCGCGGAGTCAATGGAGGCTCTGATCGGAGTGCTCGAGATACTGAGTGAGGAATCTGAGTGTCAGGGCTTGCAAGTGTCCTGATAAAAAGCAAGATCCAGGCCTTTAATGACCTCTTGGGCACGGCCATCAGCAGTGTGTCTGTTTGTGGAGAGAGTGTTGATCTTGTTGAGAGGTTTGCTTACCTAAGCAGTGACATTCATGTCTCTGGTGACTCTTCCTGTGAAGTCAGTAGATGGATTGGGAGAGCATGGGGGGTCATGAGGTCGCTGGAAAGGGGTGTGTGGCGCTCCTGATATCTCTGCAAAAGGACGAAGGTCCAAGTCTTTAGAGACCTGGTGCTTCCTGTCTTGCTATATGGTTGTGAGACATGGACGCTATCCAGTGACCTGAGATGAAGACTGGACTTCTTTGGTACTGTGTCTCTCCGGAAAATCCTTGGGTACCGTTGGTTTTACTTTGTGTTAAATGAGTGGTTGCTCATGGAGTCCCGAATGAGGCACATTACCTGCATTGTAAGGGAGCATCAGTTACGGCACTACGGCCATGTGGCACATTTCCCCGAGGGTGATCCGGCTCATAAGAGCCTCATTGTTCGGGACCCAAGTGGCTGGACCAGGCCAAGAGGTCACCCACGTAACACCTTGCTGCTGCAGATGGAGGGTCATTTCCGGAGGGTAGGACTGGACCGCATGTCTGCCTGGGGGGGTTGCCAACTGGCATCCCAAGTTGTTTCACCGTGTAGTGGGTGCGGCAACACACTGTACCAGTGCATGCTCCCCAACTTGACTTGACTTGCAAAAAATGACAGCCTTTTCAGAAGCAAGTCTCAATTCAACTGGCCCCAAGATGGCGGCGGAGCTGGTTATTACACTGGAGGACAGGAAGAGGCGGGTTCAGGTGTTAGGGGACCAGAAGTGATGTCATTCGGGGTGCAACTGTCACTCACTGCATCTGTAGACGGAGGAAGAATAAAAGGCATTAGGTAACAATGCCAACCCCTGGTTGGGAGTGTAATTACATTTATTTGAGCCTTGAAGTTATCTCCCAATATATTCAGGCTCTGACTTTTTATACAGATGGTTTGGTGGCACCATCTGCTTTGGAACAAGGATTCAAGCCATGGGTGTTCCCTGTGTGAGGTTTGCATGCTTTCCACACTCCAAAGACATGCTGCTTAGGTAGATTGTTGCACATAGATTATCCCTTGGGGTGTGTGGTCTAGATTTTGTGTGTCATTTTGTTCATGGCAGATGTTCAAAGGGCTTCATCCTTTTCCATATAATTTCTCTTTTCATTTTCAGACTGGCTAAAAGGTTTTATTATTGGACTTATTACCTGTGCCCATCTGCTATTTGATGTGATATGGACACTGTGGGAGGCTCAATAAATATACAGAGGAATGGTTCCATAGAGAATCCCAGTCTGGTGTCCAAGGGTGGGCTGGACTGTCAGATGAAGGCCTGCCGGGAGAGGAGGGTGATGCTGTTGTTCACAGACATAGCAACTAGATTGCTTTTCATTTTCTCACTAATCTGATGCCCATTATTAATTAGCAGCTTCACAGGCTGCAGCAACACTCTGCAGTGGGTTAAAGTCAAACATTTTTTTTTTCATAGCCATACAACTAAATCCCTTGAATGCTGCATTATTTATTGTATAATATGTGCGTTGCATTTCACGTGCTAGTCAGAGTCCAAGCTTTGCCGCGGGCAATCCAAGCCTAAATGCATCATATTTCATATAATATGCTATTTGATTTCATGTTTTGTATTCAAAGGACAGTGCGAAAAAAAACAGAGAAATTACGACAGGCATTGAGATGCAAGGTGTTCATTTAAAGTAATTGATCCCCATATATCAAACCACCTCTCGATCAAAGCCACAGCATGCGATCATTTGATTTTAATGATTTCATCTTTAAAAGCTTCTCAGATTCGTTTTAACCTGTCACCCCCAGGCAGCACACCCAGCTCATCCTAGAAAAGTAACTTCTTAAACAAATTAGATCCAATACAAACCATCTTTACTTTTGTGTAAATCACAGGAAGACCCATGTGAAGGTCACTTGTCTTTGTCATCAGGGAGCTAAGCAGTTAGCTTTCTGAAATCACTGCTAGGAGTCGGGGAGGCAGAGAAGCTCTAACATGGAAAAATGTTTGGCCTAGAAGAAAAAGGATCGCCTCACCGAGCCGCATGTGAGGGAGCTTGGAGGGGAGGCAAACTGATCTGGTAGTTGAGATTGGCTGCTCTCTTAATGATTTGAGTTTTAGTGCAGAAGAAAAGGTCATCCAGCCCAGTGGCTGACAGGTTTGTACTGTGAGCACCCAGCTGACCGACAGCAACAACAAGTCAGGACCCTCAAGGTTCTGTGGGCATAGCTGTCTGGCTCTACGCTACATGTTTGTGTAGCAAAATGTCATCTGTCTTTTGTATTTTTTTTTGTAGTTTTAGTTATGAACTTCCCCATATGGAAAAAGATGATCCGCTGTGGCAACCCCTAAATGGGAGCAGCCGAAAGGAGAAGAAGTTATGAACTTCCCCAAAATCAATTGCTCTTGTATATACCGTATATATAGTACACCCCCAAAATTTGCGGGGGTTACGTTCCTAGAACTCCCGCGAATTGTGAAAAACCGTGAATTTTGGATGTGTTTAAAAAAATGCCTATATTCACAGCTTAAACCCTAAATATGCCCCCAAAACAATTTAATTTAATTTCAAACTCAGCTTAATACATTACCTAAAAATAAAGAATGTAAAGGTAAACCCGTGTACTATAAAATTTTAATGGAACACATTTTTTTTCATGCAAAGAGCATCACAATTACTGCAACACTGATCATTTTACACACTGCTAATAAACTGTAATAACTATTTAAAAAACTACTGGAACAATATGTACAAAGTGCAACTGACGCCATGGATGAAACTCAGTAAATCACTGTGCCAACTGTGCTTGAACTGGCTGCACGCAAACACACAGAGGAAAGCGCTGATCGTGGCAGGCTAGTCTAGTGCAGCGGCTGAATCCCAGGGACAGTGAGGCTGCAGTACTGCAGGGTGTCACGCTTGGGTCACAGAATTGCACAGAAACACAGGAGATTGTAGAGACAGGAACTCTATTTAAACACTTTAAACAAACATGTTTCTTTCAGAAGTAAAAGGAGCTCAATATGCAGTTAGTTATCGATTAAAGAATAGACAAACATCATAGGGGAGCACAACCCCCAACAGGAGCAGAGAATGTCTGGGGGAGGAGAAAGGAACAAAGCAATCAGCCGAAAAGGACAGGTGCTGTTCAGGCTTTTAAGTAAGCGTAGCGTCGCTCGAGAAGCATATCACGCGACAAAGCAGCCGCAAATAAAGGAGCAATGTGAAGGTAATTTATCAGAGTTTTTTAAGAGGGGGATTTTGAGGAGCTTCTGTGTCTTCTAGGGGTGCGTTCAGCCCCCCTACTCACAAGGGGCTGCCGCTATGATTCACAACGTTGAGAAGACGGTGATTTATTTATTTTTATGGTGGAGATTCTAGGGACGCACCCAGCCTTGACCCGACCTGCGCGCACTCACAAACAGAGACAAAAACAAAGCAAACCAGTAACCAAACAGCAAATAAAGAATGTAATGAAAACAAATGAAATAAGAAAACAACAATACCACCCCTGTTCCCCTTACAGCGATTACACATTAAATACAGTAAAACAAAGCACAAAGAAAACACACACAGTGAATCATGAAAAAGTTCATGAAAAACGGCAATGGATAAAATGTAATGATGAAAATAGATAGTCCTACTGGTAGCTCCTGAAATGGTGAAGACGGGTTCAGGAGCGCTCCTTTCTTTGCAGGATGGCCATGAATCCACTTACAGTCCTTATGTACACAGGCAGATGGCAGACAATCCAGACGCACGAAACGATCCAGGACAAAATGAATAAGTACAGGTAACCCAACAGAAGGCAGACAGACAGGAACATGAAACACAAATTACAAAAACATTTTTTTTTGCTTTTGGTCACTGGCCCCCTTTTTAAAAGCCGCGATGACCCTCTGACATCAACAGCCCCAGCACCCTCAGCAGAAGATCAATCAGAGTCATTGCAGGGACTGCTGGGAGTTGCAGTTTCAATTTCTAATGGCTACTTTCACCATCCCAAACTGCGGTTTTCTCTACAGTTGATTCCTATTCTCTCACAGTACAGTATTGCCATGAAAACAGCCATAAAAATTGCGGAGAATATTTATGGTTTCCACTAACAATTATTAGTTAGGTTCTAAGGAAAAATCCGCGAATGGCTGAAGCCGCAAACTCTGAACAGCGACTTCGCGGGGGTCTACTGTACTCACTTTTAAGTTCTCCTGCCGACAAGTCGGGGCTTGATTTTACTGTATAATTTCCGGTATTTTATAATGTCGGTCGTATAAGTCGCATGCGGAAAACTCACGCTATTGGTCCAACAGATTATGATATGCTAACGCCCACCTGAGTAACCACCGAGCACACAGCCTTTCTTTCTCTCTATTGTGCCTACGTGACCACACAGTAATACCAAGACTATTCCGAAGTGACGTTTGCACTGATTTGTATTTTTTGTATCTCACACCCTCATACACCATTATCATAAGAGCATCCCTTATCTACAATGGAGCGTTCGATCAGAAGAAAATATGAAGCTGGTTTTAAATCAAAAGTCATTGAAGTGGTGAAAGAAATTGGTAACTGTGCTGCTGCAACAAAATTTGATGTGTCTGAGAAACTGGTGCGAGGTTGGAGGAAGCAATAAGATGTAAAACAAAAAATAATTTAAGTGTCGTATTTTTGAACGGGCATATAAGTCGGGGTCTGATTTTACGATTGATTTTTTGGGTTTCAAGACCCGACTTATAGGCGAGTATATATTGTAGCTATCGATTGTATGTTACAGTACGGGTGCTAATAAATGTTACACCGAGTAAGTCGTATTTTCAGTTCTCCCCAAGCCTTTTCTTATTTTATTCTGTTTTATTTGACATGTATATTATTCGGAAATACTTAAGTGTATTCCCTCCCCCCAAGTTCTTACATTTAATTTTGTATGTTTAATTTAAAAAAATAAAAAAGTTAGCTTGTATTCTTTTAGTGTGGTGCTATAGGATTTAATGTAATATGGAATGGTGTACAATATGGTCATGTGCATATTTTAGGTTTTAATTTTTATTTTAATTCTTACTTTTTTTGTATTAATTGTTGTGTTAATAATAATTATTAATCAATCTGATTAATTATTTAATAGGCACTGGGGAGAATCAGTTTGTGTGACACCTTATTCTCTGTTTTGGTTTCTGGAATGGCATAGGTAGGTTGGGAGCCTGCACTGATTACAGCCCAACAAACCACCCGCAGTGAGATGCACAACGGGTGACACCTTAGCACCACACTGAAGAGTGTGAGGTTTTTTTTTTTTATAGTGGCTGGAGTGCCAATCCTGCCACCAAACGCCAGGTTTTCCCTACAAGTTGGAGGACCTGCTTGCAGGGCTTCATGCAAATTAACGTTACTGCTTTATTTCCTTGTTAAGAATATATAAGATTATCAAGTCGGAATATATTTATTGTGCAAGGCTATGTATATTGTAAAGTTTTTCCTAGTGAAATGGAATAATGCAAACAGTTCTATATGTAATACGTTGATTAGGTTATGTAAAAAGCTGACGTATGGTGGATGCTATAAGGGCATTGGGGAGAAACTGTTTGTGTGACACCCTGTTCTTTTTTTTTGTTTCTAGACAGGGAAAGAAATTAAACTGTGTTTCGCCTCTATGTGCCTCTTTCCAACACAACGCAGAGTAGTACGGATTCCAGTCGGTTACACTTGGCCCCTGATAATTGTCTGTGGACTGCTCAATTTTCTGTCTGTCCAACAAGCTCTCCAACTAGACAGCTTCATCTTTAAATAAAATTATCAGCTGCATTTAATTCCTTCATCTTTTTATCTGTACTGTCTCTAAGGCTCTTATTCACCATTATGGTCTTTTGAGGCCCTAGCTAACTCACTTCTTCTTCCTATTCTTGATTTGGAGTGTAGAACTAGACAAGTTATTTATGATGCAACTTTGAGCTTGCAAATATGAAACAATGAAAGTGACCCCACAACTAGTGATGGCAGAATCAATTGTCTTGATTTGGATTGTAGAACTAGACGAGTTATTTATGATGCAGCCTTGTAGATATAGTACGTGGAGAGTGACCCCATAACTAGTGATAGCAGAATCAATCATCTTGATTTGGAGTGTAGAACTAGACGAGATGCTTGTGATGCAGCCTTGTAAATACAGTACATGGAGTAGTGACCCCATAACTAGTGATGGCAGAATCAATCATTTTGACTTGGAGTGTAGGACTAGACGAGAGGCTTGTGATGCAGCCTTGTAGATATGGTACAATGAAAGCAACCCCACAAATTGTGACGTCAGAATCAATCATCTTGATTTGGAGTGTAGAACTTGAGGTGTTGTTTGTGATGCAGCCTTGCACAAATGGTACAAGTGCCTGTCAGAATCAATCAGTCATTGGTCAGTCAAATCAGCAAGCAGTCATCTAGAGATGTTTTTACCCTTTCTTTATCCTCAAAGTGATTGTCCCTGTCCAGTTGGCCCGAGGACAAGGCGATGGGTCTTACAGAAGCACAAACACACACTCAGCCATACAGAGAAGATGTGACAAATAACCTCAAAGAAGGTACCTGAACAATAAAAGTACTGACGGGATTGTCACACAAAGACTGGGAGAATGCACAAACTTCATGCATAAGACAGCCCAGCCTGTGACTGACTGGCTCATGTGGCAGAGACACCATCCTCTGTGCCACTTTACCAACCTATTTTTACTTCTTCCTCCTTTGCAGCGGCTTTCTCCTTGGCGCATATCTGTGTCACAATGATTCTATAATTAGTCGTCCATGAATCAAATAGAAGGTGGCCCAGCGGCACACTTGTTCGTGATGCTGCCTTTTAGCTTCAGGGATCAGGGTTCAGATTCTAGCAATGTTCAGTGACTGCATGGGATTTGAATGTTCCCATTATCTCTGTCAGATTAGGCCTGTTGTAGGTTACATTCATTTGAACCAAGAGAGTTGCTGTGCCCTGTTGCCTGTCTTGTTCCTGATAATACTGGGATTTGTTCTGTCTCCCCCATCGGCCCTGTAATGGAAAAGAAATTTTATGGATATGCAGAGATGGATATATTTGGCATGCCCTGCAGCTGAACATGTTTTTTTTGCTTGTTTTCAAAAATGCTTTATGCCTTATAATTAAAGTGCCTGCTTCTCTGTATTAATCGACCATTTATTTGTTTTTATAAGCCTGTTTATTCCAGCTGTTGGTTTTGGGGGTCTAAATATCATCCCAGAAAAATCGGGCAAGAGTAAACATTAGAAATGAGGCCAATTTATGGGTGGGGGCGCTCAGCCAAGTTAGAGATAGGGAATCCATTCCTGGCTGGGTTTATCCATTCCCGGGAATTCGGGAATCCCAGGCTCCCAGGGATGACACAGTGCATGGGCATCTCACATGTGAACGGCTTTAGAACGACCGACACTTATTTTTAATAAAACTACTATATATATATATATATATATATATATATATATATATCTGTACTATATATTACTGTGAAATAATACAAAGAGTACGCGACACGTGTTTCGCCCTTTTTATTGTGCCATGGCGTGTGGTTCGTTTATTTGACAGCATGTAGATCGGGGTAATTACATTCATGGCATTCGTAATCTGAATCACAATCTGATTGCATGGGTGGTTACCTACCATGTAATGCTTGTGTCGGCAAACATCCGCCATGGTGCCCTCTTCAGTTGCGAGAAGCAGATCACAGAACGTTGCAAAGTTTTACTGTCAAATAATGCAAAGAGTACGCGACATGTGTTTCGCCCTAATTCTGGGCTCATCAGGCATACACACTCACTGCACACCCTCTCGGGAATCGAACCTCGGACGTCAGCGTCTGAGGTGAAGCCACGGCGTGTGGTTTGTTTATTTGACAGCATGTAGATCAGGGTAATTACATTCATGGCATTCGTAGTCTGAATCACAATCTGATTGTATGGGTGCATGTGGGATGACCAGTGTGTTAGAAGAAAAGAGATCTCAGACTGGCCGCCCTGTATGTCAATCAAGTGGCAAATGCCATAGGGAGGATATATTTTTTGAATGCAACGCGATCTACCTGATCAGATACTGATACACTTGTTCTAAACAATGCCCGCGCTTGCCGTTGCGCTGAAACACCGCCATTTCAGCTTTTACTGATGCATCCAGTTACTTGTCATCATTCTGTGATGGCAAGTTTCTTGGCACAGACAATGCGGATGCAACAGACTGACGCATTGCAATTTCAAGTTGCTGTTCAAAGCTGTTGTCTGACAGACTTCAATGAAGTCTGCCCTGTCCCGGCATTCGTGAGCTGCAGAGTGCAGACTCTTCCCAGTCCACTGTACTCGGTCTTAGTCGGAGCCAGGAGACTGACGACTGCTGCTCTTTGACTGATTCAATCTACAACACACTACACCGTGGGTCAAAAAACCGTGCCTCTTAATTATTTTCAACTATAACTCTGTTATTTCTTGATCGATTTTTGCACTTTTACACGCTATATATGCGAGCTTGGCCATTCCCGGTTTCCCGGGAATTACAGCAGTTTCATTCCTGGGAATGCGGGAATGAAAATGTCCGGGAATGGAATGGATTCCCTAGTTAGAGATGCCAATCAGAGTAATGTGCACAGTTTTGGGAGAAATACTAGATATCTTGGAGAAAAACCTTGCTTACACAGTAACAGGAATGAGACTGGAGCCCAGGTTTGTGGGACTGTTTGGCAATATCCTAACAAATGTATCTTTCAGGCTCCCATATCCAACTGACCTAAGCTGAAACCAAACCTGCAGTGGATTCAGAAAGTATTCAGACCCCTTCACTTTCTGTGCACTTCATTGGTTTATAGATTTAATTGTAAATGGATAGATTTGTAGGTGTAGATGGTAGGAGTAGATGGTAAATGGTGTAGATTTGCCATCAATCTACACTGAATAACCTATAATAACAAAGTGAAAACACCATTTTCAGAAAGGTTTGCAAATATAACAAAATATATTATAACAAAAGTCATAATCTGAAATTGTTCATTCATGCAAGTAATCAAGCCCTTCATTTGGTACTTTTAGAATCCAATTTGGTAGCAGTTACAGCAATGAGTGTTCTTGGTTAGTCTCTACAGGTTTTGCGTACCTGGATTTGGGCAGTTGATCCCCTTCTTCCTGGCAGAGCCTCTCAAATTCTGTTAGATTGGATGGGAACCGTCTGTAAGCTTCATCTTCAAGTCTCTCCACAGATGCTCCATGGGCTTTGACAGGGCCACTCCAGGACACTCAGAGACTTATCCCAAAGCCACTCCAGTGTTGTCTTGGTTGTATGTTATGGGTCATTGTCGTGCTGAAAACTGAATCGTTACTTCAGTTGTAGGTCACACGCACACTGGAACAGTTTTTTTTTCAAAGACCTTTCTGTCAGGTTGCTTTCATCCTTTCCTCAGTTCTAAACAGTGCCCCTGTCCCTGCTGCTGAGAAGCACCTACTGTACGTAGCATGACCCTGCCACCATCATGCTTAATTCTAATGATGGTATTAGGCAGGTGATTAGCAGTACTTGATGTTAGGCAGATATCATGCTTGGAGTTCAGTTTTTCTCTCATGCTCTCAGAGTCCTTGAAAAGCTGTTTGGAAAACTCTAAGCAAGAATAACCCACAATACCTTAAGCACCTGATTGATGGAGTGATACTGAGATGGTTGTCCTTCTGAAAGGTTCTTCCATCTGAAGCTCTGTAAGAGTGACCATTGGGTTCTCCCTGACCAAGGCCATTTTTGCTCAGTTACTCAGTTTAGCCAGATGCCAACTCTAGCTAGAGTCCTGGGGCCTCATGTATAATGATGTGTGTAAAATTCACACTAAAACATGGCACATGGACAAAACTGGAAATGTGTGTATGCACGTAAAAATCCACATGCGTAAAAATGTTCCACACACTTCCCCCCAATGAACGTGAAATTTAATGCATGGGCCTCAGCTCCACCCCAGTTCCTCCCAGAATTTTGCATATTTCAGTATACAAATCAATATAAATAGCCCCATTCATTCAGTGTTTTGTTAAAAGACAATGGCAAAAGCACACGGAAAAAAGAAGAATTTCAGTGAATGTGAAGTGCAGGCAAGGAAATATGTATTTATTGGCTTAAGCAGTGGTATAAGCAACAAAAGGAAGTTGATCAAGTGATACAGAGTGATGGAGACACACAAAAGTTCAAGTTCAGAAAGCCGCACAGTGCCCAAAATAAAAAAAGTGGTTAGATATCAAAGTTAACATGAAAAGGTGAGTTGCAGCCCACCATCTGTTTCAGACAATATTACAAATGCTGACCCCCATGCTGTGGACACAACTCCAGGCAGTGATCTTCAAATGCTGGCTGCACACATCTCTGCCTCAGAAACCGCTGGGTGCCCATCTGACTGTGTGCTGGCGGACTGTTCTGGAGTCACAAACTGCAGTAGTGGATGCTGTAGGAGATACGGCCAATGAACTAAGGAATATAAGGGCTTACTATGTCACATTAACCACAAAATAAAGTGATTGGTTAAAAAATAAATGCTGTATCTGATTACCCTTTTTTACATTCTGTTAATTACATTCAAACATGGGTGTAATGCTGTTCAGTTTGGCTGATCATTTGGTGGGTCAGGGTCAGGTTTATCATGCCATATCTCTTCAGGTACGGGCAAGCCACAATTGTGTGGCACATTATGCAGCATGCTACATGCCTGCACACTGTGACATACTGTCTGTGGACTATAGAGCAGCACATTGATGGAGTGGAAATGCTTTCTATTTACAAATTCATTCTCTGAAGGCAACTTTGTAGTGTAGCGTTGGCACCGAGCGCCACAATGGACTGATTCTCTGCTCTTTACATGGTTGTTTGAGGTGACTCACTATCCTTGAAAGAACTGCTTGCCTTTTGCTGCACTAGTTGGAAAAGTGCAGAGCTGCCATTTTTATAGGCGCTCCTGCTATAGATGATGGAATGCCAGCTCATTCTTTTGGTGATTCATCCCTAGCTGATGTATCTTGTCCAGTGCCATTGTAATAGCAATGTGACTGCAGTCGATCTGGATGACAAGCAGATAACACCATCCTATACAGCTGGCATAGTGTGACTCAGTGATGATTGTGAAATACCTGATCGTTTAGTAAGTTCACATTGAAAAGCTCCTGTGGCTAAAAACCCGAGAGTGGACAGAACTTGCAAAGGAGCAGGTAGAGCACAATCCCTCAAAGTCTGCCTTTGTAAAGCTGGCACCAGTTCAGCACACACCGCCAAGAGGATAGCTCTTGGAAATCAAAATCGACTTAGAAGCCGGTCATCATCATCTATTAAATATGAACTCTGTTCTAATTCTTCCATTTACAATGTCTTCTAACAACGCTAAAGCATCTATGGTAGTTGGAATAGTTTGGCCATTCTGTGAACCATTATATTGTTACATAATGATTACAATCAAGTGAATTATATTTGTAAATGATGCTGGGTGCCACCAGTTTACAAGACCAAGCAGAAAAGTGCATGCACACAGAGTGAGGCTTACTATTCCTGATGAACTTCACCTTCTCCTTGACTGTTCTATTACTACTAAAATACTGAAAGAATCTCTTTGGGCCTTCCTTCGCCTTAACTGATGTATTCCTCTCTGGCTGTTTTTCAGCCTCCCTAACAATATCCTTAATGGTGGCCCTCATGTTCTCATACACCCTACATGGTTACACTTTGTCAATATGGATTACTGACTGTAAACTGAATGGCAAAATTGGCAAATGTATCCTTTTTAAGTGAAATATGCAACACAATAAAGGGTGCAGAAAGTAACCTTCTGAATCAATCCACTGCATTACAGCTTGAACCTAAGCAATACAAGCTCAAGTACATCAGAAAGCAATAAAAGCTAATAATGTATTTACAATGATAAAACTCCACTTTTATGCTTATGTAAGGGGGGCTATGTGGTTTATATTTATTGCTTCAAACAAGTATTCCTAATCCACCTACAGCGTTTACCTGAGGCTGGCACCTCTTCTTTTTTCTATTTTTTATTTATTGCATTTCATTAATGAGTTGCCAATCTTGTAATCCCTAAACTAGGCCTGTACGTGTGCCAGGCAAATAGTCACAAGATGAGTTAGGATCACGCAGAGCATACAGACCTCCTCTTGTTTGAAGAACTTGAGTCATAGACTTTAATTTGTAGTAAACTTCTAGAACAATGATTGAGTCCAACAGGGCGCGTTAGTGCCACCGAGGGAAAGCTCATTCTGCTTACAGTGCCACCTCAAAGCCAAAATGACAACAAAATCACTACCATCACAACAAAAATCAATCACAAAATCTTAGCTTGTGGTGAACAGTTACTCTGCACACTCCACAACAGCCTTGTTCTGGACACCCCAAATAAAGGTCATCATGGATAACCTTGCTGGAGCAGATAGATAGATTGATAGATAGATTATTATTTGGCTTTTTAAAGAAGCTCTTTCAATAAATAAATAAATACATAGGCAGATAAATAAGTAAACAAATAATTACATACACACAATAGAATGAGAATAAAGCAAAAAAATTGAAAAGAAAGAAAACTCCTGACTTGGCAGTCCTAGTGAGACACTATACATAAATATTGCTGCTGGTATAAAGGAGCCCCCTTAACGTTTCTTTACACTCTTGTGCTGAATGATGCTACTCTGGTCTGTACCACGAACTGAGATGGATGGCTGTGAGGGCTCCAAGGGCAGAAAAAGAGGTGTTTGTTAGAGGAATCTGTGAACAAGTGACACACCATCTGTGGTCTAGCGACCCACGTCCTGCTTACAGAGGAATCAAAGCATTATGCACATCTGTATCTGTTATTCTGAGAGTTGCAGTCAGAATGGCTGATTGAACGGTCTTTAGAGATGACACTGCAGTAGTGACCCGCTAGGCTACTTTGAGAAGCAGCTGATCCTCTGGCTAGGGCGTTGGATATCTCTGGGTCTGCTTTTATTGAGGCTGATCCTCCAATTAGCTGCGAACCATCCAATCTCACCGAGATTGCACAGTTGTGAAGCAGTTGAGGGGAGAAAAGGCTGCAGGGATCTGTGGTATCCGGTGCGAACTTCACCAGGCTGATGGTAATGCTGCCCTCCTGGCAAAGCAAGCAATCTTTGCTTCCATTTAGGAGACTGGCGTCATCCCAGCTGACTGGAAAACGGGACTTGTCGTCCCTATCTGGAAAGGGAAGGGTGATCACCTGGACTGCGGCAACTACAGGGGGATAACACTGCTCCCTGTGCTGGGTAAGGTCCTTCCTAGGGTTGTCCTCAATAGGATCTGTGATCACTTGCTCACCTACCATCGACCACATGCTGGCACTGAGGGTTCTCATGGAGCACAAACGCGAATATCAGCAGATTTTTTGTAGCCTTTTTCGATTTTCGTAAAGCGTTCAACTCAGTTGATTGAGCTGCCCTGTGGGACATCCTGAGGGTTTGCGGGATCCCCTCAAAGTTGTTGGATATCTTGAGCGGCCTACACACTGGTAATGAGTGCTGTGCAGAGTGGAGGCAGAACCTGTACATTTTTCCCAGTTGATTCTGGGGTTCGTCAGGGGTGTGTTCTTGCTCCTACTCTGTTCAATACTTGTATGGAGTGGGTGTTGGGCAAGGTTGTGCGGTCTACCATCTGTGGGGCATCTGTTGATGAAGAGAGATTTACGGATCTTGACTTTGCCGATGATGCTGTGATTTTTGCAGAGTCAATGGAGGCTCTGATGGGGGCTCTCAAGAGACTGAGTGAGGAGTCTGAGTGTCTGGACTTGCGAGTGTCCTGATAAAAACCAAAATCCAGGCCTTTAATGACCTCTTAGGCATGGCCATCAGCAGTGTGTCTGTCTACTTGTGAGATGTTTACTTACCTCAGCAGCGACATTCATGTCTCTGGTGACTCTTCCTATGAAGTCAGTAGACAGATTGGAAGGGTATGGGGTGGTCATGAGGCCGCTGGAAGGGGTGTGTGGCACTCCCGATATCTATGCAAAAGGATGAAGGTCCAAATCTTTAGAGTCCTGGTGCTTCCTGTCTTGCTACATGTTGTGAGACATGCAAAAGGATGAAGGTCCAAATCTTTAGAGTCCTGGTGCTTCCTGTCTTGCTACATGTTGTGAGACATGGACATTATCCAGTGACCTGAGACAAAGACTGGACTCCTTCAGTACTGTGTCTCTTCAGAGAATCCTTGGGTACCACTGATTTGACTTTTTGTTAAATGAGCGGTTGCTCATGGAGTCCTGAATGAGGCACATTACCTGCATTGTGAGGGAGCGTCAGTTATAGCACTAAGGCTATGTGGCACACTTCCCCAAGGGTGATCCAACTCGTAAGATCCTCATTGTTGGGGACCCGAGTGGCTGGACCAGGCCAAATGGTTGCCCACGTAACACCTGGCTGTGGCAGATAGATGGTCATTTCTGGATGGTGGGACTGGACCACGTGTTTACCTGGGGGTTTGCTAACTGGGATCAAAAGCTGTTTCGTGGTGCAGTGGATGTGGCAACGCACTGTACCAGTGCATGCTCCTCAACTTGACTTGACTTGACTTGACATGACTTGCTGAATGATGTATTGGCTGAAAATTCTCAGTGTTAGTGTGTCAGAGAGCGGATGAGCAGCATTGTTCATAATGATATTTGGTTTTGTTTTCACTCCCACCTATAATACGACCTCCAGAGGGTCCAGAGTATGTCTCATAACTGAGCCTGCCCTTTTAATTAGCTTGTTGATTCGATGGGCCCCTCTTGAAGTGATGTTACCAGCCCAGCACACCACAGCAAAGAAAATCCCACTGGCCATCACAGAGTTGTTGAAGAAGTGAAGAATGTCATTACACAGTGTCGAGGATGCCAGGGGCCACGACCCGGCCGGGACGCCTTGGAGGACTGGAAGTGGGCGTGTGCCCATCTGGGATCACGTGGGGGCCGCCTTCCTGGTTGCTTTGGGGGCCACGGGTTCAGGGCATGGAAGCCCCATCCTGTAGGGGCCCGTGGTCACCGCCAGGAGGCGCCCCAATGCCTTGGGGACCCTGGACCTCAGCACTTCCGCCACACCAGGAAGTGCTGGGGGGGGAAGAGAAGCAGGGACACCCGGAGAGCTTCCGGGAGAACAACCGGCACTTCCGCCACACTGGGGCGTGTCAGCGGGAGATTGCCGGGGAGCACCTGGAGCTCATCCGGGTGTGGATAAAAGGGGCTGCCTCCCTTCATTCAGGGCGAGAGTCGGGAGCGGAGAGGACTGAGCTGGAGCTGAGAAGGCAAGGAGGCGGCCTGAAGAGAGTGAGAGAAAGGCATTGTGTGGCCAGGACTTTGGGGGTTTTGTGGTGCACTTTAAGACTTAATATTGTAAATAAATGTGTTTGTGGGTGACATGAACGTGTCCGCCTGTCTGTGTCCGGGTCAACTTCCACAACACATTTAAGGATCTCACTTTCTTAAGGAAGAAGAGACCACTCTGCTCTTTCTTCTATAGTTCCTCTGTCATTAATGAGAACCACCAAGTACTTGTAGGAGTGGACCACCTCTATATTCACTCCCTGAATATGGACCAGGCGTTGAGGCTCTTTGATGTGATGAAAGTCAATAAGCAGTTCCTTTGGTTTTGCTTACGTTAAGATGAAGATAATTCTTTTTGCACCAATAAACAAAATTCTCCACCTGACTCCTCTCATCTGTCTCATCCCCTTAATCAATACTGCACAGGACAGCAGAATTATCTGAGAATTCTTCAAGTGACATGACCTGCTGTTATATTTGTAGCTGAAGGTGTAAAGAGTGAAGTGAAATGGAGACAGGCCCGTTCCTTGAGTTGCTCACACAGTCCTTGTGTCTCACAAACTGTGGTCTGTCTGATGAATAGTCCATTATCAGGACCGCACAGGCTCATCCACCTGCATATCTCTGAGTTTACTCCTTAGCTGGGTTGACTGGATGATACTGAAGGCTCTGGATAAATCAAAAAACAGAATCCTCACAGAGCTGCCAGCCTTGTGGAACAGATAGGTAGTTGCACCCTCCACTGCAGACTTTGTTCAATAGGCAAACTGCAGTGGGTCCAGGTGGTCTACCACAAGAGGGATCATATAGTCCAGGACCAGCCTCTCAAAAGTCTTGAAGATGTGAGATGCAAGTGCTGCTGGTCTGTTGTCATTAGTTGGAGAGGCACCTACCTTCTTTAGAACAGGATCAATGCAGGATATTTTCCACAGCAGCAGCGCTTTCTGAAGCCTTAGTGACAGACGGTACAGATGACAGAGGACACCACAAAGATGGTCAGCACAGGACTTAGGAACTCGAGGATTGACTCCATCTGGTCCTGCAGCTTTTCCTGTGTATAGCTTCCTCAGTTGCCTTGGTCTTCAGTTATGAACAGTCTGCAATGATGGTTGGAGGTGGAGTCGTCACTGGCCATTCCAGATGACGTGGTAGGAGTTGTTGATGTGGTAGGGATGGTGTGGAGAGACTGGTCATTGGAGGAAGGTGGCAGCAGAAGAGAAAATCTATTGAAAAAATTTGAGGTGTTAGCTGAGGTGCCATCAGTGCTTTAGCTGTTGTCTTGTCCAGGTGTAACAATTTGTTCTCAATGGCATTTTTTGTAATTTTAAGATAATATTGTTTTGGTACAATAGAGTAGTCACCCCTTTGCTAGAAATCTGTGGAAACAAAGCACTTGCTCAATGCTTCTCCTGGCAGATCCCAAGAATTGTTGCATTTTCTCACAGACTGACACAGTATCACATTGAAAACATAAAGCAAGAATGTTAATTAAATAAAAAAGTGAGCAATGTAACACCATCAAATATAGATTATATATGAACGAAGGATATTCTATCAGCATGCTTTTTACAATATATAAACTCAAAGGTTAATGTAATACTGTGGTGGGCTGGCACCCTGTCCGGGGTTTGTTCCTGCCTTGTGCCCTGTGCTGGCTGGGATTGGCTCCAGCAGACCCCTGTGACCCTGTGTTAGGGTGTAACGGGTTGGATAATGACTGGCTGACTGACTGACTTACTTACTGTAATGCACAGCCCCGGTGACATGCCGATTATTGGTCGTTCCTGATGCCGACATTAACCTAACAGTTGAGACCATCAGAGGGCAGCCTTCTTGCCTTAAGTGTCAGTTTGGTAAGCTTTCATCCCACCCATCCATGGTATTAGACTTTGACAATATATATAAAATCTAACATTTGTCTGTCTGTCCATTGTTCACAAGAGAACTAGTTAATGGATTTAGATTGGGTTTTTTTTCTAGAATTTGCTTGAACATTCCGGGTTATTCTTCGACTTCTCTCATCGAGCTGAGTATCATAGTTCGGTTGCAGAAGCAACTTATTCACATGAATCAGAGAGACAGAGGCTACAGGCTGAGAGGAAGGGGAAGCGTGGCCCTCCTCATTTACGCGCCAGTCTCCTTTCAAGTCGCTCTACATCGCGCCACGTGTTGGAGCGTACCTTGCCTCCACTTAGGTAGCAATACCTGTTTGTTCAGCAGACATTATCATCTACAGATTGTTAAGGATTAACGCTTGATGTTTTTGAGTGAAAGATCAGAGCTACGTGTGTTTTAGGTGGTAGCTGCTGATTGCCAGACATATCATGACCATGTGATTTTCTCCCCACACGGGGGGCACTATCCCGTCAGAGCTGAACATGATCAGATATAGTGCCAGTGTTTGACGTTGGAGCGAACTTACCTTCCGCTTGGCCAGAATGACATTTTTAAAAAAAATTTTATTGATTTTTAAAATTTGTCCTGTTTCATTACTACATGGGTGGAAACACAGGGGACAGCTAGTCTGAAAATAAATCAGTCTGCTCCATTTGCTTGTCTGCCACTGAACTGTGTGGAACATCAACTGATTGTGACTGGAGTAAGAAAAACGTTAACGTGAAAAGATTCCACTGTCACTACAATAACACAAACACAATTATCTATAGAAGGCGGCTGATGGGAATCAGGCTTGTAGACCTTTACATGGCTGTGTGTAGTGCTGCATGATCGCTGTATTCCATATGACACCTGACCATCACACCAGTATAAGCTTTTTTTGGATGACGCGTTCCAAAGCCATTGGCATTAATACGGAGTTGGCCATTTTTGCTGCAATAACAGCCTACACCCTTTTAGAAAGGCTTCTCGTGAGATTTTTGATGTGAGTCTGTGGGATTTGGAGTCCATTCAGCCTTTTTGAGGTCAGGAAGTGATGTTGGACGAGAAGATGTGGCTCACAATGGGTATTCCGATTCATCCCAAAAGGGTTGAGGTCAGGGCTCTGTGCAGCCCACTTGAGTTCCTCCATGTCTGTTATGGACCTGGCTTTGTGTACAGGGGGGCAGTCATGCTGGAGCAGAAAAGGACTGTCCCCAAACTGACAGAACACAATTGTCTAAAATGTCTTTGTATGCTGCAGCATTAACAGTACCAAGGGGTCTAGCCCAAAAACTGAAAAAAACAACCCAAGTCTAATATCCCTCATCCAGTCTTCACTATTCAGTCTGGAAGGCAGCGCTATCTTGGCATTCACCAAGCCCATCTTCATCCATTAGAATGCCAGAAGGTCTCCAGTGCGACCTGTTCTCCTGAGAGTGTTTATTAATGGAGTCTACATGTCCACTTGATTTAATGCATGCTGTTAACAATGAAACACATGAACTCAAAATTCTAAAGGGGCATCCAGATACAGATATAGTGTCCTTTGAGGAAGGGTTTGGTTAATCATTTCCACACTATCTTTTCAAATCTTCTGCTGAAATTCATCACTCCAGAGAACACTTTTGCACAGCTCCAGAGCCCAACTACAGTGCGCTTTACACAACTCCAGGTTTTCCAGAAGTTCTTGCACATTTATTAAATGACCAGCCAAATAAAATCAGGGCATTTTGCTAAATTGTCTAGGACTTCTGGTCACCTTAACAAGTATGGGCCATGTGGGATTATCAGGCATCCCATCCAAGAGGATCGGTGGTTCCTTGCCAGGAAAGGAGGTAGGAATGGAAGGACAAGAATAGATTGGGATACCAAACAGGTTGGGAAACCTGGGAAAGGGTTGCCAGAGTAATGGAAGGACTGGTGGAGTTGGTCTTTTCAGAGGATATACTCCTCTTAATCTCCAGAGTGTTGCACTGCTATGTTGCTGCTTCCATTTACCTGTTACGGCATGCTGGGGATCGCAGTTCCATAGGGAAGCCCTGTTTAATGCCATAGATACAACCAAGGTTGGTTTTGGGATGGGGGGGGGGGGGTTGCGGGGATGGCGCAACAGGGATGAACTGTCCCCACTTTGTAGAAATTTTCATCTGACCCAGAAAAACCTCCTCAGGACTTAACTCAAACACCAAAGCACTTCCAGGGTCCGAATTAGAAAGGAGTCCTCTGCCTCACCAGAGGTCAACACTTACATGGAGGAAGAGAAGCAGGGAGGAAGAATAGAAAGAGGAAGGATTCACCTTCCCTATGTACATTGTGCTGTGGGAAACATTTTTAAAGAATCTGTAAGGGTATTTGAAAGAAACAGAACTCCTGTATTTGAACCTGTGACTGTGTTTGGGGCTCAGTGATGCCTCCTATCGCTCATGTGAGGAGAGCGGAGTACCTGAAGAAAATCATGAGCAGTTTCCATAGTATGTGAACCCTGAAGTCAGGAGCTGTAAGGCAACCCCGGTAGACATTAGGACAATAAATCAGTAAATGAACCAGTCTTTATTCTACATTGCACCATTCAGTGTGTGCTCCATCACAAGGCACTTCTCAGAACAAATACAATTATGAGCTAGCATCAGGCTCAAATAAATATTGACTGAGTAAGAAGTCAGATGGCAGAACAGAAGGAGTCACCGGGATGTAAATGTGATGTGACATTAGGGCACAGAGTAAATATGGGAGCTGCTCTCCTACAGTGCATGCTGGGCAAGTGCGTCTGGGTCTAGAATTAAAAAGAAGGCATGGCGACGTTAAGCCAATAACATCTGGAAGGAATCTGGCCAGAGCATACCTTGGATGGCGAGGAATCTTTTCCAGCAGGGGTGTTAGATCAGGCCATCATTTCTATTAACAGAGAACAGCCTAAACTGAGACATACTGTAACTGTATTCTGGGGGTGCATAGGCAGTGGGCATCACAAAATCGGAAGCATGTTGCAGTGGGTCCTAAACAGGGCAACACTACACAAATTAGAGTGAACTGTGGAGGTCACTCCTGGCAGGCCGTCGATGGACCCTGGGCTCCTAGATGTGTTCAAGGACACCGCTCTACCTGACTGGAGTTCCGAATGTTGCTCTTACATTTTTTAGCTCTAATTATCAGGTGCTTTTGTCACATTTTATTTTCATTTACATTGCTTTCAATTACGGTCCCCATTTGCTGCCTTGTTTTATTTTCATTGTCGGCTGCAGCCAAAGCCAACCAGCATCATCAATCATCTCTTTTCAAAGCTTTTCTTGAATACTGCTCACGCTCATCGCCATCCACCAATCAGCTCCGTCAAGGACCCATAGAGAGATTTGGAGAACAAACACTGGACATTGCTATTTCATTTTACATACAGCAAGCACCTTTTCTCATCTAGCCTCCGTCTGACTTTTAAACTGCAGCACCTCAGCACATCACTGAATGATTAAGAACAACATGACTCATCCTGTCTCCAGCAAGCGTGGAAAGTGAACTGTATGAGAGGCACTACATGTAAAGAAAAGAAAAAAAATGTTTAATAGGTGAAGAGACAATGCTCGGCACAAGTTCATTTTTCATTGCAAAGGAGACCAGCAGGCTTGTCTAACATTCTTAATTGTGCTATTTATAAGAAGCCAGTGCCTATCTATCACTGTAGCCTCAGTAGCAAGACATGGAGCAACTCTGGAGCACCTGTTCAGTCCAGGGCTACCTTATGAACACACCCGCATGGGCCTACCAATCCACCCAACACTCATGTCTATCGGATGTGGGAGTAAGAGCAGAGTATCTTGAGAAACGCATTTGGACTTGGGCAAGACATCTGAACTTCATGCACATAACCAGGTGAGAGATACTGTTAATGGGTTATGAAGCCTTAAATCATCTCACTCCATCCTATATTTCAGAATGCCTCTCACCTTACACTCCAAGTCGTAACCTTAGATGTTCAAATGAGAGTCTGCTTAGAATTCAAAGAGTTAAACTTAAAAGAAGTGGTGAGGTGGACTTCTTCTGTTATTAACCTAAAATCTGTAATAGCTTACTAAAAGAAATTCATCAGGCTGATACAGAGGAGCACTTTAAAAAAAAACTGCTAAAAAACACATTACTTTAAAATAGCTTTCTCATAGCTTCATTTTAGTTTAATCCTGATACTCTGTAGTGCATTGAATTATCATTATCATTCATGGTGGCTCCGAAATCCGTACTAACCCCTACTTTGTCTGCTGTTCTCTTTCCAGTTTTCTGTGGTGGCGATCTGTGCCACCACCACCTGATCAAAGCACCGTGCAGTCCTTACATTGATGGATTGATGGCCAGAGATCCAGATGACCATCATCATCATCTAATTCTCCCACGTGAACCCTGAAAACCATGAGGACTGATTGAGATCATTGATGTTAGGTAGAATGCTCGGGGGGATGTGGGGGGTGGGGGGACTGTTTGGTCTCGTGGCCTTGGAACCCCTGCAGATTTTGTTTGCTTTCTCCAGCCCTCTGGAGTTTTTTGTTTATTTTCCACTCCTCCTGGCCATCAGACCTTACTTTATTCTTTGTTATTTAGTATCGCCTAATCTTATTTTTATATTTTATAAACTTTTCTTTCTTCATCCTGTAAATCACTTTCAGCTACACCATTTGTATGAAAACTTGCTATAAATAAATAAATGTTGTTGTTGTTGTTCATTGATTCAAACCCAGGAAGACGGGCTCCATGAGGTAACAGCACAAACTACTGCAATGCCATCGTAAACATTCCTGGTAGAAGAAATCAAGATCTACTATGTAGTCCACCTGTCCATTCAGGCAACCCCTTTGTCAATCGGCTTAATCAGATTGTAGGATCATGGGGTCCTTTTAATCAAACAGAGGAACTGATCCAACAGGGAGCACCAAGTCCATGGCAGCGTGCTCTACTGTGGAGCTTTCACATACAGTAAATGTCCTCCACCTTAACGCTTGTCATCTTATCCTTTCACTCACCTCATTGTTAAGGGGTCAGCTTACACCAGACACTTTCTATCGACTCTTTCAGAATTAACTGCATCACCACGTCCCCCCTTTTGTCCTAATGTCTAGACCCCTGGCAGTAAGGTAGAGCACCAGTGCAAGCAGAGACCAGGTTTAGATTCTTGATTCAGTCATTATAGTCACATGCTTAAATGTGGCTAAAGCAAATGGACGCGACACCTGTAAAAGGTTCAAAAGAAGAATGTTATGACCAAAGAGTGTTGGGGCATTGAAAGGTGAACCCTGTATATTTGATGGAATATAATTAGCGAAATAACCAAGCAGTGGCTCCGTCAGGTTGTTGAGAGTGCTCCGTCTTCCTTCCGGGTTGGTTCCAGACTGTGGCAATCTTCGTCACAGCTCTTTGTGCCTGTACTCGATAAAGAGCACTAAACAAAGTCATCTCAACCACAAATAATAAGTACACAGAGCTCACCGTGTACACATAGTGCAAATAAGACAAGACAGTGTGCACAAACAAACAAAATCCACACAACGCACATACTACAGGTATTTAAAGGGGCTAAATATGCGAATACAATCAGCTGCCATAATTACACAGAGACCCAGTACGTGCAAGTTCCACAGATCAATGCAGTGACTGATCTTTTGACATGATAGATTAAGTGCCACGTGCATAAACTGGAGGGAGAGATCGTGAACTAGGAAGTTAGGCTGAAGATAATGGGGGATTGCAGTGTGCCAAGGAGTAGGACAGCCTGGGGGAAAAATAACATCCAGCCTAACAGACCTGGCTCTGGTGCTGTAGTATCTTTTTTCCCAGATGGTAAAAGAATGAAGAATCCATGAGAGAGTTTAAAAGAGTTCTCTGTAGTGCAGTGCAACAGGCCTCGCAGGCACAGCATACTGAGAACATGTCCTCAAGAGAAGGGAGAGGCACCCCAATAATATCAATGAACTGAATTGATTTGCATAAAAAGATTCCAAACTCTTTCTCATTGAACTTGTTAGAGTTTGCTGTACCCACTCATGTTCCTGCTGTTACATTACATTGGATTATATTTTATATTATATTTGATTATATTGCATTTGAGAATGCACACACACACACACCGGCCCATACACGCATGTTCCTGTATACTTAACCACACATGCTCATTTTACTAATTAGCCCTGTGCCAAAGGTTCCACTGGTAGTGCTCAGCACATTGGCACAGCAGGTTCTCTAACACGAGCCTTTTGCCGGTGATACAACAGACCTGCTACAGAATGTTTGCCCTGCTCTTCTAGAATCTAATCACTATGTAAAGAGGCTTGCTGGGTCCCCGCAGTCTTCGTTCTGTATTTTTAATTACAACGCTGTTTCTGCTACTGTGAAGCCCACCTGAGAGTTTCCGTTCAGCGGCTGCTGAACATTATTAGCTTTTGCAGGCAGGCCTCATTCTTTATCTGCAGGCAACTCGCATTTGGGCTGAGATTAGAGAGGCATCTTAGCCCTTAAAGAGGCCCCTGATCAACTTCAGAGAAACTTCTGGAGCTGCTCAGACATGATCACTGTCCACACATATGTCCGAGAGACACTCACACCTTTAGGGTGTACTTACAGACCTCTGAGCTTGTACCACTTCATAGAGTGTATCATGGCCAGCACATACTGTATACACACACACAATCACTTATATGCAGGCACTTATTCTACACACCCTGAATTGTACATGATAGATAGGTAGATATGAAAGGCACTATATAATACATAGATAGATAGGATAGTAAAGGCACTGTTTAATAATAAATAGATAAGATACGAAAGGGACTGTATGATAGACAGGGAGATAGAAAGGGCACTATATAATAGAAAGAAGAATAGAAAGATAGAAAGATACTTTATTAATCCCAAGGGGAAATTCACATAATCCAGCAGCAGTATACTGATACAAAAAACAATATTAAATTAAAGAGTAAAAAAAATGCATGTAAAAACAGACAATAACTTTGAATAATGTTAGTGTTTACCCCCCTAGGTGGAATTAAAGAGTCACATAGTGTGGGGGAGGAACGATCTCCTCAGTCTGTCAGTGGAGCAGGATGGTGACAGCAGTCTGTCACTGAAGCTGCTCCTGTCTAGAGATGACACTGTTCAGTGGATTCTCCATGATTGACAGGAGCTTGCTTAGCACCCGTCGCTCTGCCACAGATGTTAAACTGTCCAGCTTCATTCCTACAATAGAGCCTGCCTTCCTAACAAGTTTGTCCAGGTGTGAGGCGTCCTTCATCTTTATGCTGCCTCCCCAGCACATCACCGCGTAGAAGAGGATAGGATAGGAAAGGAACTATATGACAGACAGACAGACAGTCAGACAGATAGACAGATAGATTAAAAGGCATTATATAATGATAGAAAGAGGTGAAAAGGAACTATATAATGAAAGACAGACAGACAGAAATTGCTTGGTTATAGCAGCAGATAAAAAAGGCACAAATATGAGTAAAACAAGAATTATCTTTAAGTAGAATAACAAAGTGTATATATTTACTAAGTGTAAAGTGATTTGAATTGCACATGCTTATCAGTTCCCGTTTCACAGTATTTTGGCACACAGTGTCATTGTCTGTTAAGACGTACAGTACATCTGCTATACCAGCGCAGTATCATTCAGCACACTGGGACCAAGACCACTTAGGCTGAGGGGAGGCTCATCATAGTGCCTGATGGCTGAGGGTACGAACAACCTCACATGGCGCTCCTTCGGTTGTCTCAGTCAGTTACCTACTGAAGGCCCTCCTCTGTTTAGTGAGGGTCCTTAACCGGGGTAATTTGAGCTTCCTGAGCAGCCGTCTGTTCCACCACTTACTTTAGTGAGTTCAGTCCGACTCCCAAAACTGAAGCAGCCTTTTTAAATCAGTTTATTTAGTCTGCTGGCATCACCTAAACTAATCCCATTTCCTCTGCACACTACCATACTGAATAACTAACACACTGGCCACTACAGACTGGTAGAAGACATGTTAAGAGTGGCCTGAATACACGAAATGTCTCGAGGAAACAGAAGCAATGCTGGCCATTCTTGTTTTCATCCTTTGTGTTGGTGTGCCACTCGAGCCTGTCATTCAGATGCACCCTATGATACCATTTATGTCCTCACCACCTCCACATCTTCACCATTAATGAGAACTGGGTGCAGAGTGGGCATGACCATCCTGAAGTTTAGATTATCTCCTTTGTCTTACTGATGAACTAGTTCAGTTTACAGCATTCAACAAAGTCCTCCATATGTCTCCTGCACTCATTCTCCTCTCCACTGCTGATAAACCTAACTATGGCTGTGCCATCAGTAAATTCCTTCTGTTGACACAATTTAGTATTGTATCTAAAGTCTGAGGTATAAACAGGAATGGTGCCATCACAGCTCTCCATGGAACCCCTCTGCTACTCATGACCATTTATGTGGCCACAACGACTTTGTTTGGATTTGATCCTCCATCCTTGTGTTTCCCATTCCATTTCCCAACACCCTCGTCACTCCCACCAACATGCTCTCCTCATGCTGCTGCCTGCTCACTTATTTTCTGACTCCTATCCTTAGCTGCCTAAGGGAGCATTTTCTCGGTGCTCCAGTGCCAAATCTTAAGTGCCGAACAGCAGGCTGGCACTGAGTTCCAAGAAATATCTGGCTCTTCATTAGGACGTAGAAAAAAAAAATCTGCTTTCAATGATACTTGTGCTAATTGGCACTCGCTTGCTGTGCCCATCAAAGACTCGTCTCTCTCTCTCTCTCACTGTCTCTGCACATGGCACACCTGTGAGCAAAGCAGACAGGCCCCATCTTTTTCGCTGTCCCTTAGACCCCATTCCTTTCCTTTATGTGTAATCAGATTTGTGGTGGGCTTGCAGTGAACCATGCCCCACACCCCCACTCTGGTCTACCAGTCTATTAAATGCCAGCTAATGTAGCAGGTGACCTACAGCTGCCTCATGGTCATAACCTCTGAATGACATGACCCCCTACTATGAGACTCAGCTTTTGAGGCTTATGCGATTTTCTCAAGCATTAGAAATGAATGCCAGCCTCGGACTCCCTGCCAGCCTGGTGGCTTAGTAGGAGTGCAGATGAGGGTATTTTAGGCAGCATGGCGGCTTGACCCATATTACTATGGCTTTAGAGAAACTGTGTGACGCTCCTCAGGGAAGTTTGCCAGTCTCTTTCTCCTCTCCCTGGATTTCCTCTTCCTGCAGCTCAGTGTGTATAAAACGCAGAGACGCCATGAAAATGAAATCATCATTGAACTGGCAGTGAATGCCAGTCAAGAAAAACAACACTTTGACTACTCCACTCCCTACGAGCATACTTGGATGTGAATACTGACATCTCCTAAATGAAACCAAAAGCTTTCTAACGACTCCTGCCATGGATGACATTTGAGCTTAGTTGCACGTCTGGACCCTCAGTCCACCAAGACAGGAGGTGCAGACCACAAATCAAATAGTTGGAGCAATCAGTCTGGCAAATGAGAAGAGACTGGTGGCAAACTAGAACCGCCGAGCTTATTGAATGGGCATTACTCTGGTGCCAGAGGCACGGATTTTAATAATGGCCGTGGTGCTGATACCACGGGTGGCACTGGGTTATAAAGACAATCCTTTTAATCCTTTTTGTCATTGGCGTTGTGGGAGGTTGAATAGCGTTGCTTAATATTTAATGAACTCTGCAAAGAGACAGGCTGCTGGGAAGGTGGCCGAGGTTGAATAGCAAAAGCATTTAAAAAAAAAGAGGAGCTCAGCTGGAGTCGGGCAGAATGCTTCTCTCCACTCCAAGCCTGACGGAGCAATTGGCTTCAATTAAAGTCTAGGCGAACTTGGCTTTTCAAATTGCCTTCGCTAAGAGCTCTTCTCTTCAGCAAACTCCTGCCAAAAGGCTAAAAGCTGCTGGTCATCAGGGAGAGAAAATTGCCATCAGTGCCAAGTCTGCCAGCCTCACTACTCGAGCTGGTCTCAGTAAGCAGGACCATTTTTAAGAAGCGATGCTCCCTCCCCACTGGACTCCACTGACATTAGGTGTTTTGTTGTATAGGGTCCTAGGAGACCCTATTTCCCCCTTTAACATTCATTATTGTGTAGACGTTACAGGAATGTCTAAAGGCTATTCTCTTTCTGCACTTCTTTCCCCCTTCCCTTTTAAATCTATAAAATCAGGCAGGAGTTACACATTTAATTATATCATTGATAATAAATGATAAGAAAGCACGGTGTTGGTTACAAACCAAAGCATCACTAATAACGTGCAATGTGTGCTTTCAGGTGGCCCATAAACTTGTAGTTACACTCAGCGCTTTCCCGTTAGCTCTCTACAGGATGAAGAAACAGCAGAGCTAGCATGATCCCTTCTTAAGCACCTCACACACTCACCCCTGAATGCTTCCAGAAGTCATTCAACAATGGAACAGCTCATGCACACCCGCCCGTCCCAGTGCAGCTACTTAACAGAGGGGGTGCAACATCTCACTCAAACTCGAGCATTTCTGTAGTTATGACCAAACAAGAAAGAAAGGCTAGCAGAACGTAAGGTTATATAGCGCCCTGATGTGTAGCGTACAAGTCCAAGGAGGGTATGCGGAAACTTTTTAACACACTGTTTAGACCTCATCTGGAGTCCTGCATACAGTTTTGGTCTCTGCTGGTCTTCGGCACATCTGCTACAATTTTGATTCCTCAGAGTCACATCGTGTCATGTCAGGGAGTGAGATGACCAACTTTATAGATAACAAGTCAAAAGAACGTGTGAGTGCTAGCTTTGTTAAAAGACTCAGGAGTAGACCTTCATTAGAGAATTCAGGGTTCTGTTTTGTGATCGTTTGCTTATTTGTGCTAGTCTTAATGGCTGTTTATGTTATGTATTGTTGTTTTTCAGTTATTATACATTATACTTTTATGTAACGTATTGCTATTAATGTGAACTGTCTTTTTAAATCTTCATAGTAATTTGTGACAGACGGGTATCAGCAAGAGTGAAAGGGAAGGTCTACAAGATGGTAGTGAGACCAGCTATGTTATATGGATTGGAAACGGTGGCACTGACCAGAAAGCAGGAGACAGAGCTGGAGGTGGCACAGTTAAAGATGTTAAGATTTGCAATGGGTGTGATTGGGATGGACAGGATTAGAAATGAGGACATTAGAGGGTCAGCTCATGTTGGGCGGTTGGAAGACAAAGTTAGAGAGGCGAGATCGTGTTGGTTTGAACATGTGCAGAGGAAAGATGCTTGGCTATATTGGGAAAAGGATGTTAAGGACAGAGCTGCCAGGTAAGAGGAAAAGAGGAAGGCCTAAGAGAAGGTTTATGGATGTGGTGAGAGAGGACATGCAGGCGACGGGTGTAACAGAGCAAGATGACAAGGATATGGAACAAGATGATCTGCTGTGGTGACCCCTAATGGGAGTAGCCGAAAGAAGAAGAAGAAGATTCTTGTTTGTGGGTGAAGCCCTGGGTGGCAGGTCCACCCTGACATTACCACTCCTGAGCTCTCCTTCTGGCTAGTTAAATCACCAGAGAAGTGCAAGTCTGAGACACACGAAGAGGAGTAAAGGTGTAGGAGGAACACTGAGAGTCTCCCTTCAAAGATGGTAATTATAAAAGCAGACAGGAGGCGAGCAAAACACTTTGTCTGAGAAAGCAGGCTTTAAAGGAGCGCTGGTTAAGAGAGGTTCAGACACACAAGAATACCACGGAAAGTTGCTAAAGGTACACATAAGGGTAAGAGATGTCAAATATTTTAAAATGCATTGTGTTACCTGTCTTTGATGGGTCTCGTGGCTGGTTAAACTATAAAATATCCAGCTGTAATAAATGGTGCTGGGATTTGAGGCAGTTGAAGGTCACAGTTCCTCTTTCCTGCCACATCCTTTCCTGTCCTGGTCATAACCACCTCCCTGCTACCCACAAATAAAACCATCAGGATGGTCACACCCTTCACAGCCTGGGCAAGGATTTGTGCAGAACTTGGAGACGGGAATGCAGACGGTTTCTAAATAAGGAGTTATCAGTCAAGGAAGGGTGGCAGAGGACAAGGCCAGTAGACCAGTAGAAGGAGAAAACCGTGTACTGGCAGGAAGGACATGAAGCCTTGTGCCACCTAGACGTTCAGGTTCAGTCCTGGGGCTCCCCCGTAGCTGCTGGCTATTCCTTCTCATCAGTTTCCTCTAACATAATTCGTACCTTAATTAATTAAGCAAGGCGTTTTTGGCTTTGCATCAAGTCAGAAATTGCAGACTGCCTTTTTTTCTTGCTTTTCAATATTTTGTCCTTTTTTAATATTCGAATTATATACAGTAATGACTCTATGAACCTATTTAAACTGTTCTTTATTAATACACAGACAAGTGGCTAACCCTAAAGTAGCTTCTACTGCCCCTTCGTATTCAGTGTTGAATGCCCCCTAGTCTGCTCCGCTCATCGTCAATTGTTAGTATTCAGATACAGTTAAGAAAGCACACTGCAGAGAAGAAAAGTGGAAGCAGAAAATGACAAAACAAGGAGTTCAGCATTTATATTGTACAGATGTTTTTGATAAATGTGAATCTAAAACTACTGCACTTTTTTGAATGCAAAATAAGAGAAGATAAAAAGGTCAGCCAATTAAACAATGAGATGAATAAAAGGGAGAAATGACTTACTGATATATAAAACCTGCGGCCACAAGGAGCCCTAAGCTGAACTTGAGAGGCAGTAAGGCTAGAGGATGGAAAGCTCTGCACGTGTACGGGTGCCCCTCTAGAGCAGGGGGTCTGCAAAGTCGATTCTGGAGGGCTACAGGTTTATATTTCAGCCAGATTGCTTAAATCAGAAACCAATCCTTGCCAATAACAGATCTTATTTAAATGTTTTATTTCCCAGACTCATCCAGAATTGGCACTCCAGCCAGCATAAAAAAAACCTCACATTGCTCCACTCCATCTGAACTTGTGTGGTGCTGAGGTGTCATCTGTCACATGGCTGCACTCGGGTCCTAATCTGGGGTCCTGAGTTGGTTTGTCATGTGGTGGGTGCAGCAATGTGCTGTATCAGAGCGTGCTCCTAACCTCCTCCAGACTCATCAGATTCAGCTTTTCCACTGGTAAGTTCTAATAGTTAACAGCTGCTTTTGCACATGTGCTGTTTTAACATAGCAATATCACAATTTTACTTTATCTACAGTGAAGTGGTAAATTCTAAGCTGAGAGTGTATCACCAGTGTTATTTTAATAGCCTTATTAGCTGCATGCAGTGCTAATGAAAGTCAGTCCTGTAAGCCCATAGTGGCTAAATATTTTTGTTCCAACCCACTTGCTTATTTAAAATCCAATCCTTGCCAAGAACTGATCTTATTTAACTCTTTGAGGGCTGAATATTTTTTCCAATAAATGCAGTTTTCTGAAAAGCACACAAAGCAACAGTTTCAAACATAAATCAACATAAAACATCTGTTGCTGCATGCTGTCACCATCAATTCGCTCTCTCTTGTAGCTGGAGGCCCTCATGGCACGATGGCTGGAAAGAATGCACGGCAGGTTGGCTACAAGGCTGTCTTCATGTGGTGGTTGCAGTCATGGTGCAATGCAATCTGGATTGTATCTCTTCTTGTCATAAGTGGTGGTCCTCCCTGGTGAATATTTCTGTAGTCGCATTAGGTACACCAAGGTGTTCAGCACCTCGATCAGCGGATGCTGGTACCTCACTTTCATTTTCCATCTTGATCTCCAGATCACTTGCATCAAAATCAGAGTCCAACAAATCCAAGTCCAATTCAGTGATAACAGGCAAAACGTTGTGTATTTTTTTGGGACATTGGATTCGATCTCTTGCCAGATATCGATGCTGTTTTTGCTGTTGATTTCTCTTCACTCCTCACTCAATGCAGAGAATCTCGATCAAACCAATGAAGCTGACATTCCTTCTAGCAAAGAGAGTCGAACTAAAACACAGTGGTGAGTTTTGTCTCCGTTTACTGTCGATTACCGTTCCCAACCCCCTTGTGTTGACAAAAATCGCCACCTGCCCTGAAAGAGTTAATGTTATGGCTTATCAGTGTTTTCATCCTGTCACGTCAGCTCATTCTTATATCGCAGATCTTTTTCATTTCCAAGGAGGTTATACAAATAATTTGTAGATTGAAGGTGACGGGTGATTCTCAGCCATTCACTTTTTTCTCTTCAGCTTCCTTCCAAATATTTTAATAAACCAGAAAGTTCTTAATGAACGCACAGAGATGTAAATGGAAACCAGTCAGATGGTGAACAGCTGGTTCCTTTGTCATTTGTGTCTTATTGCTAGTAAGGAAAAGATCAAAATGGTGGAGGAGCAGTTTAAGACTAAAACAAGCAAATAAGGGTGGCGAATTCAAACAAACAAGACAACACAAATGAACATAAAAATGTTGCTTGAGCAGTAAGTGCTTCAACGGCAATAACTGACTTCTCGTCAAGTTTCGTGAACTGACTTTGCAGACCCCTACTATAGGGGAACAATTGGGAACACCAAAAAAACAAGAGGGAGGAGGCTGCTGCTTAGATGGAAACGTGAAATGACCCCCTGAGCACTACTGTACATGGTAGATGCCACAGCTGCAGAATCTGCTTTTCAGAGTAACACCACATGTGGCCAGAAAGAAGGCACAAGACCATCCAGAGGAGGTCACCATCGATTATCTCCAAAGGAAGTTAGGTGACATGTAGCTGGTTGCAGTTAAGTTTTGAGTCTTTTTTTGTTAATTTGAAATTATTATTTCCGTTTGTTTTATGTGTTGTTATAATTATGCTTTGCCTCTTTAGATGTTCTGATATTCTTTGTGGGTGGAGCTCCAAGAGGTGGGACCACCCTGATACCACCTACCTCAGACTATTTAACCTCCTTAGCAGTGTTTACCCCATCTTGTTGTCCTTGTGCTGGATCACAATTATGTTGCGATTTGTATCCTGCAGCTACTGTCACACCACGGTGAAGCTTCACCCCACTGAATTTATGAGTCATATCACAATGGTTTGGTCATACGGTACCATATCAGGTATCAGTTTTACTTTCCATGTCAATGTCTGAGGATCATTTCACGTCGTCATCACTCTTGCTTGATTCGAGCAGTGGTTCCGTTTCTGTTTGTTCTATAACTGCCTTTACGGCTTTTCGTTTGCCATTGTGTTTTCAGTTGGAGGCTCCACCTTACTCGTTAATATTAATGAGTTACCTTAGGAGTAGCAAAACATGCAGAAATATTTACGATTTTTTTTTTGGCAGCATGATGTCAGTTCATCCCCTAGATGGCAGCAGAATACACCCCAGAGCATCATTTGGATTTAAAATGTAAAGTGGCTCATTACACATCACTCCGAGTCTGACTTGTGGTTAACCGGAATTGCATAGAAATCTGAGCTCAAGTCACTCTTGGGGTTAAAAGCTAAGCACAGAGGATTGAGACTGTGGACCATTGCTGTTTGTGGTTGATCTCTGGCTTTCATCTAAGGAATTTTGAATGCTGGATTTGTTTTGGGGATCTTGTTTGCTTTAGGACAGAGGTGGGCAATGTTGGGCCTGGTAGGCCACTGTGGCTGCAGGTTTTTCTTCCAACCCAGTTTCTTAATGAGAAGTCAGTTAGTGCTGATGAAGCACTTATTACTCAAGTGATGCTTCATTTTAGTGGTCTCGCTTGTGAATGTTCCCCACCCATAACTGCTTATTTCATTTTTAAACAGCAGCATTTGCTATTTTTAATTGCTCCTTATTAGCAATAAGATGTAAATGACAAAGGAGCCAGCAGTTCTCCATGTAACTTGTTTCCATTTACACCTATTTGTATTCATCATGCACTGTTTGGTTTAATAAAATCCTTAAGGGAAAGATGTGACAGACTGAAAATGATCCATTTTAGAGTTCAAATCATTAGGATGATATCCTTGGAAAGAAACTAAAAAACAAACTACAATATAAGAAGCTAACATTGCAGACTAACAAGCCATAAAATTAAAGAAGGTCTGAGACTGACAAGGATGGGTTTCTAATTAAGCAATTGAGTTGGAAAGAAACCTGCAGCCACTGCGGCCAACATTGCCCCACCGCTTTAGGGTTATCTTTAACTCCTTTGTACCTCTTTTGAGTTGTTCTTTGCATTTTTGAATTTTGTTTTCATTAAATTTTATTTTTTATAAAGGCTCTTTGCTTGCTCTCTTTATACAAGCTGAGAGTTAACGGTCATTCTTTTCCTTGTAGGGCTTTCATCATAGATTTTAATAGTTGTTTAGTTATAAGCCCTCATTTTTAGGTCTGCTCCAGATGACGTCAGCAGGTTGCCTCTTCTAGGTCGGTCAGGTAGACTTCTGGCCCCACTTCCTAGCTTCTTCTTTGGAGGTCGCACCTTATTTTGCTCCAGATCATTACGTGAGGCTGCCTGGCCTTTAAAAGGGTGCAGTGATCTGCAAGACCTTTAGAGGTGACATGGAATAAGAGTTGGAGGTGAGACATGGAGGTGACTTTTACAGTTGGGCACATGCATCAGCCAATCACTGTAACAGATGGGATGTCAAGACTCTGAAGGAGGGCCTGGGGATTTATTTTCCTTTCTGTCCTCACTTGTTTTATCCCACCTTTGGGTACTTTGAGTGCGTATAAACTCTGTGTGTCGCTGTATCAGTCTCTCTGTGTACGTGCAGCACTTCGTCTGCAGATTTGTGTGTTTCCACATGCCATGCACACATAATATAGTCCATTTAACTGAAGAAGTGCAAGTCCTTATACTTTGCGCACAGGTTTACCTGCATTTCTAAATCTGTGTCTTCACAGGATGAACAAGCAAAATGAAATGGCCGTCCTTACCTTCAGTAGGAGATCACCATCACTGATTTAGTCTTCAATGCAGACTAACAGATCGACTGAACACGTAGTGCGAGTCTAGCAGCTTTAAACTGGACTATAAACCTCAAGGATGCCATCACCCCTGAGTGACTTCACCTTACATTGATGTCATAAGTTTGCAATTTGCATGTCATTTTGGGATGGTCCAGTGGAGAAGTGGTTAGTGCTGCTACATCATGAAGTCCACTTTCTGGGTTCAGATCTCATGGCCACACACTGACTGTGCGGGGTTTGCTTGTTTTCCTCTCATGTCATCAAAGATGTGCCAGTTAGGTGAATTGTGGATGTGTCCTTCAATGTGCTGGTGTTAATCCCACGGTTTTGTTTGTGTCTAATGTTGCCTCGGCCCCAAAACTGGATTGAACAGGCTACAGAAGGTAGGGATGGAAGCCACTTTGAAAGGAGCAAGTGCCGTGTCATGTGATGTAAGGCACTGCAGACAGGAGCGTGGAGCAGCACCTCTGTGCGTCTCACATTCCTGGGCTCAGAGTTGGCACAAACAACTGAGAGCACCTCAGCAGGATCACAGCGAGGCCCCGCCAAATATGCCTGCCAGGATGGAGGCTTATTTTTAGAATAAGCAGGCAAAGCGCCGACATCTCGGATCAGATTTAAAGACATAGTAGCCCCTTGCGAGAAGCAGAGAACACAAGCTTGACGTGTAAACCTGTGAATGCTAATGCCATGTGACACCCTTGCTACTTGATAGGACGCTTGGCATAACCACCCGCCCACCACCCCCTTAGTCCATCTGACTCACTTCTCACTGATGCCTATGGGCCCACCTTGTTTGACTTGTCAGCTGATGCAAATGTCCACCTCTGCAAGAGCGCCAACCTGACTCCAAGACCACAGGCCTGAGGCTTTTGCACTTCCCAGACCACCAAAACAAACCTCTCCATAAAAGCAAGGACGCCTGAAGGAGCTCTTGTGTGTAAACGATGCTGGCCAGAGCTGCCTGTGGACCTTCTGATCACGCAGCCTCCCAGACGGAGGAGGGCCTAAAGACTTTCTGTTCAAATTAACTTCTTTTGGCTCAGAGCACTGCACAGATTGTCTAGATACTAATTAAGCAAGAAAATAACTAACGACAATTAAACTGGGAACAGTAAATTAAAGAATATGCAGGAAAGCAGGTGGCAACGAAGATGAAGAAGAAGAAGAAGAAGAAACAAAAACTTCAGGGTGACAGTAGGAAGGTTCTTAAAACCAGCTGTGACCTTAGTCTACTGGCTCCTAATGCAATGCCAAGACCGTCCAAATGAAGGGGCAGAGGATCTGTCTGCCTCTCTGGTCACTCCGTGGTGACTTTAATGTCCCATTTCATCTACATGTATGTCACATGGTTTGGAGAACTCATTAGGCCCAAAGTCCAATCAAAATTGGAGCAGGTTCATAGAGGTCAGTAGATGGGAAAGCCATATTGGCAATCACTAATTCAGCACTAGTCCATTGGCTTCTTGACATGTTGGCAAATGCAGAGGCTGATGGGTCATGGGAAGGAGGTTAGTCCAGAAGCTGGGCATTCTGTACCCAAATGAATGAGTGGAATTATAAGACAGCACATAGTGTTTCTTTAAAAACTTTACAACATTTAGAGTGGATTTGGAAAGTATTCAGTTTATGATTATTTATAAATGTACAAACCGTTCTGAAGAGGTCTTTACTTTGTCATTATGGGTTATTGAGTGTAGGTTGATGGGCAAAATTTGCAAATACATCCATTTAAAATAAATCTGCAACACAATAAAAGCTTCTGAAAATGAAGGGGACTGAATACTTTGTTGTAATCAGGGTCTTTTCGTCAGCAGGACCACCCCCCTCCACCCACATAAATGCAGAAGAAACTCACTACCAGCTCCATTACCTGATCACCTGCGTGTCACCCATCTATTTCTGGTCACTTCTTCATCTCTTACTGGGCTCCATCCGCTCTGGTACTTTTTGAGTGCCCCTCTTTTTGTTACTTATTCCCCTTATTTCTTCAAAAGCCCACCTCGTTGGTTGGTTATAGTTACTCTATTAAATTATCATAGTTCTGGTCTTACTAGACTAGTAATTTATAATCCTTGGTCAGTTCTCCCTATCAATAGGTCAGACCCCTGGGCTCTATTAAGAGGGTTGACCTTTCCATTTCTGGGGCAGTTTCCTTCTATGAATGCATTCAGGCTGCTGATGACACTGGAACTGACCCCCTTTAGTCATTGGGCGGGACAGCCTCCATCACAGGGCCCATGTTTTTCTGTTACTAACAAAAGTCCATCCTAATTCTGGAATAGTTCTCAGAATAGCTGCACTGTCACTCGCTCTCAATTGCTGGGCTCATCATCATCATCATCACTACTCAACTGCAAAAACGGTGAGCATTCAGACATTCACGATCTTTCTCCACTTTTTTTGATTGGCAGCTACTTTTTCTGTCTCGCTAACCATTGATGGTGCAGCACGTTTTACTGATGTAGTAGTTGTATTAAAAATATGTTCTGCCTCTGCTTCTCATTCTGTAGTTCTAATGAGGCTTGTAGGGAACATATTGGTTAATAGGCTTGGTTTTTAGTTTTACTGAAGTTTTATCCAATGGATCTGAGTTGCCTTCGTTGTATGATTTGAACCAGCAGTTAGACATGCATTCTTTAAATAGGAAGTTGGTTAGTTACTCCATCAAAGTGTCTGATGTTGAGCACGATTCTGGAAAAGTTAGTGGTGAAATTGTTCAGGCTTTTTGCAAGAATTTCAGACCGGGGTAAACCACCTACATCCTTCTACTGAATGGTGCAAACTAGTATAGCCATAGTATTTGACCATCCTCAGGGTTACACACCTGATGGCCAATATAAAGATACTCCTGCTCACACCACTCAAAGGACTATGAAAAAACTTTGCTGGGCTACACCCCTCTAATACTGCTTCACTCCCCCTGTATTAATGTATTACACCTTGTCCTTGGCATTAACCCCCAGTGTGACTTGGGCTTGGAATTCTATGCAATAACGGTTAAACCCGAATCAGACGTGGGGTGACGTGCGATTTTACGCTTCATAGTGTTAGGCCCGAATCAGACATGGGGTGACGTGCGACGATACGCTTCATAGTGTTAGGCCAGAATCAGGCGTGGGGTGACGTGCGATTTTATGCTTCATAGTGTTAGGCCAGAATCAGACGTGGGGTGACGTGCGACGATACGCTTCATAGTGTTAGGCCAGAATCAGGCGTGGGGTGATGTGCGATTTTACACTTCATAGTGTTAGGCCAGAATCAGACGTGGGGTGACGTGCGACGATACGCTTCATAGTGTTAGGCCAGAATCAGACGTGGGGTGACGTGCGACGATACACTTCATAGTGTTAGGCCAGAATCAGATGTGGGGTGACATGCGATTTTACGCTTCATAGTGTTAGGCCAGAATCAGACGTGGGGTGACGTGCGATTTTACGCTTCATAGTGTTAGGCCCAAATCAGACATGGGGTGATGTGTGATGATATGCTTTATAGTGTTAGGCCCGAATAACTCTTGGGACAGTATTCTGCTGCCATCTGCAGGATGAAATAAGATAAAAAAAGAGAAAAATATTTCTGGGCTTTCTGGTACTTTATGATAACTAATCAATATTTACAAATGGATGAATGGTGGAGTGGAGTGGAGCCTCCAATTAAAACACAATGGCAAACAAAAAGCTGTAAAGCCAGTTTAACAACAAACTGAAACTGAGCCATTGCTCGAATCGAGCGAGACTCATGACGATTAGAATTGTTCACCAGATGTTGATATGGACTGTGAAACCGCTGCATGACATGGCACCATATGACATAATTTGTCTTGTAAATTTGGTCATGTGAAGCTACACTGTTATACAATAGTAGCTGGGTGACAAAAAAAAAAAAAAAAAAACACAAAATAAGTGCAATCAAGCGCAAGAACAAATAAGAGATTAGGCCCCTAAGCACTGTTCACTATGTGGCAAATGTCAATGGAAACGTGGAAGTCATTACGCCTTACGTTGTGTTAGTCTACAATAACACAAGGGGCTCATCGATAGTGCAGATCAGGAACTCTGATATTCTACCCTTTCATGCAGAAGAATCAGAAAAAATAAGAAAATTGTGCAAAGAAACACACTTCTACTGTCCTGATTGTGAAGGCGGGGACTTTCTCAAAACTTGTCACTTAAAGACGTGTACTAAACGTGCATCAATACAGCAGTGGACACTCGACATATCTTTCCTACGTTACTAATGTTAACGTTTTGGTATTGACATGTTTCTGTTGCATCTACTAACATTTTATCTGGCTGAAAAAATTCAGCATTTTTGGTTTGTTTTTCCGGGGGTGAACATAATGCTAAAGGGGTTAAACTGCTCCCCCTTATAACTAGATTCATCTTTTTTGTGATCTTCGTGGAGTCAATGGAGGCTTTGATCGGGGCTCTCTGAGCAAGGAGTTTGAGTGCCTGGGCTTATAAGTTTCGGGTACAAAAACCAAGATCCAGGCCTTTAATGGCCTCATGGGCACAGCCATTATCAGTGTGTCTGTCTGCGGAGAGAGTGTCGACCTCGTCGAGAGGTTTACTTACCTCTGCAGTGACCGGAGGGTGGAAGGGTACCGCGTGTCTGTCTGGGGTGTTGCCAGTCAGGATCCCGAGTTGTTTCGTCATGTGGTGGAAACAGCAATTCATTGTACCAGTGCATGGTCCCCGGCCTGACCAACTATGTTTCAGTTCTAGTGCCCCTCGCCCTCTATTACTGGGTGAGTTTACCCCATTACTAATGGGTCACACAGCTTGGATTACCAGATCAGTACCTCGCTACAATGGCTTTCCCCTTCTTATGTTATCAGACTAGCCGCTCACAATCTTTAATCAGTCAGACATTCATAAAGGCGCTTTATCCAGTAGGGTGTCATATGGGCAGGGGTACGTGATTTATATGTCCACCTACACCAGTGTTTCTCAGTCTTTAAGTATCTGTGACCCTAGTTTTCATAATAATTTTAATCATGCCCCCCTAGCGTTTTTTTGAAAAAAGCCCACTAATACCAATTTGTTCTTTTTTAATTAATGATATATCATAGATGCATATTTTATTATACCTACTTAACTTTTATCGACATTTATCTAACTCTATATTTATTTTTTTAGTATCAGAGTGTAGTTTAAGTTAATTTGTTTTGGTTTCAATAGATGTATTTTTCATATTTTTGATTCTTGTTTTCTTTTTTTCACATCTTCGCGCCCCGCCATTTTGTTACTTCACGCCCCACTAGGCAGGCCTGCCCCACAGTTTGAGAGCCACTGCCTTACACACATATTTCACCAGCCATCCCTGTCACTAAGCCTGTGACTTGCCTGCAGGGGGCACTCTACAGCAGTCTCTCCAACACCCACTCTCAGTCTCGAAACCCCCCCCCGGAGTGCCGTCCAGCCTGTGCGTCTCTTTCAGCACATTTAATGACAAGCGGCCATTCTCTGTTAATTGATAAGTTTGTCCGGCCAGCAGACCTCCACCCCGCTGCGATGGAACTTGCAGACCTTTTCAAGTCATTAAGTGCAATCGGCCGGGGGTTTCCTCAGCGGGTATTGTGCTCTGCCCCTTGGGGATGGCTAATTGCACCACATGCACTCCTTTCCTTCATTTGCCAGACAGGATGCCAATTTCAAGTTCCAGCTAATTAATCAACCACTGCGGCTGCTGATGAGATGGCAGAGCTGACAGTCAGCCAAAGTCCGAGAGGCCTTGAATTTCTCAGCACTTCATCCGCTTGTCTGTTCAACGAGACCCTGGTCAGGATCAAAGTGTGACAATACAAATTATGGCTGAAGTTTTGAAGTGGGAAAGATGAGCAGCTGGGCAGAGGGCATCATGAAAGACACCACTTTAGGGGTGTCCGTGAGAGACAAAAATCAGCTTGGAAGTATTGTGAACAGGTGAAGCCAGGGAGGGCAATGATGCCCATAGCAGAGTGACCAGCATCCTGGTTTTAAAGACCCAAATCAGGTGCCTTAACCACAAAAATTAGCAAAAAACAAACACCTGATGAAATGGAGACAGGGAGCTAACATGGTGACTTTAAAAAGAGTGAGAGTGAGCAGATGTGTATTCGTTACATTTTCGTTTTTTGTTCCCTACTTTTTCATGTTCATCTTTTGTGGAGTGTATCTGTGTGGCTGAGTTAATAATCATTAAATCTGGTGATCTGAAGGTCAAGGTGGAGTCCACATAAGGACAGGAGCATGATCCTGATGTGTATGTACAGTATATGTATGTGTAAGGACTCCACTTTGTTTTTCTGGACAGTCCACCAATTAAAGCACAAAGTGTTAGAGTGTCACTTATGGCATGTCTCCGTCCACTATTTACTGCTTGGCCGCTGTGTATGTAGCTGTGCAGGAGCAAGCCTTATTGTAATAGGGAGTCATGAACATGGAGAAATGGTCGAAAGACTACTAAAAGTCCCAAAATGAAGGCCAGGACCTTCACAGACCCGTCCAGGCATATATAACTACCACCTGCAGACTTCGACCTACACAGACTCCAAAGTTCAAAAAGCTACTTAAGCTCAAAGATATCCCAAAGTACACCACAGGTAGACCAAGTCCAGTTGTTTCGTTTGCTGTGCTAAAGAATCTCAAGGTAATGAAAAGAAATGGCCGCTCCAGGGCAGAAAAGTGTGCCACATAAACCATGTGTCAACCCAACAGCGAGATTTTTGTCTCCTCTTTAAATAAAAAACTTAGGCAAGATGAAACATTTAAAGAAAGATGTATAAGGAGGGCGAAGAATTTTGATATTTGAGACTGACGTCAAGGACGACAATTTTGTTGGTCCACAAATAACATTTATTTATATAGCAAATTTTCATACAAATGGTGTGGCTCAAAGTGCGATAAGATTATAAAAAATAAAAATAACATTAAGCAATAATAAATGACACAAAATTAAGTAAGGTCCAATGGACGGGAGGATAGAAAAAACAAAAAATCCAGAGAGCTGGAGAAAAAAAAATCTGCAGGGGTTCCAAGGCCATGAGACCACCCAGCCCCCACTAGGCATTCTACCTAACATCAATGATCTTAATCAGTACTCATGGTTTTTAGGCTTCATGTGGAAGAATTAGATGGTCATGTTAACCTCTGACCTTCAATCCATCAATGTAGGGACTGCACGGTGCTTTGATCAGGTTGTGGTGGAGCAGATCGGCACCACAGAAAACCGGAAAGAGAACAGCAGAGAAAGTAGGGGTTAGTATGGATTGTGGAGATATGATAAAAATGATAATTAAATGCATGCACGGAATATCAGGGTTATGCTAAAATGAAGCTATGAGAAAGCCATGTTCAGATAATGTGTTTTTAGCAGTTTTTTAAAGTGCTCCATTGTATAAGCCTGGCGAATTTCTATCGGTAAGCTGTTCCAGATTTTAGGTGCATAACAGCAGAAAGCGGCCTCATCACTTTTTTTCAGTTTAACTTTTGGAATTCTAAGCAGACCGTCATTGAACATCTAAGGTTACGATTTGGAGTGTAAAGTCAAGGACATTCTGAAATATAAGATGGAGTGAGATTTAATGCTTTATAAACCATTAGCAGTATTTTAAAGTCAATTCTAAATGACACAGGTAACCGTTGTAATGACGCTAAGACTGGCGTGATGTTCGTGGATTTTCTTTTCCTAGTTAAGGTTCTGGCAGCTGCATTCTATATTTGTTGCAACCGATTGATGTCTTTTTTGGGTAGTCCTGAGAGGAGTGTGTAATCTAGTCGGCTAAAAATAAAAACGTGAACTAATTTTTCAGCATTTGGCAAGGTTATAAGATGTCTAACTTTTGCTATATTCCTTAAATGAAAAAATGCTGTCCTGATAATCTGATTAATATGTGATTTAAAATTTAGGTCAGAGTCAATAATTACCCCTAAATTCTTTACGTCTGTCTTGAATTTTAAGCCTAATGGATCAAGTTTATATTGTAATACTCTCTTATATCCATTTTTGCCAATACTAAGATTTCTGTTTTCTCCTTATTTAGTTTGATAAAATTACTACTCATCCACTCAGAAACACAAGTAAGACATTGGGGTCGATGAGACAAGAGAGTCAGGGTCATCAGGCGCTATTGATAAATACAGTTGCATGTCATCGGCATAGCTGTGGTAGTTCACCTTAGGTCTTGAGATAATCAGACCTAATGGAAGCATGGAGATCGAAAAGAGCAGTGGACCCAGGATAGAGCCTTGTGGAACACCATATAGAATATCATGTGTCTTTGAAGTATAATTACCACAACTAACAAACAATTTTTTACCTGCCAGGTAGGACTCAAACCAATTTAAGACACTGCCAGAGAGGCCCACCCATTGACCAAGGTGATTCATAAGAATTTTGTGGTCAATGGTATCAAATGCGGCACTCAGATCTAAGAGGATGAGAACAGATAAACGGCCTCTGTCTGCATTTACCCGCAAGTCATTTACTCCTTTAACGAGTGCAGTTTCTGTACTGTGGTTTGTTCTGAAACCCAACTGAAACTTGTCAAGGACAGAATGTTTATTCAAGTGATCATTTAGCTGTGTAATGACTGCCTTTTCTAGAACTGTACTTAAATTCTGATTTTGCAAATCAGATACGTTATCAATGTAGAGTGGCTCAAAGATCTGCTGGTGGGGCTGGAGGACATCGCATGGAAGGCATTCAAGGATGTTGTTGAGAGTTTTGTTGGCAGCTACAGAGCACCAAACTACATCCAGATAGATGACAACACGTTTCAAGCATACAAAACCATGAAGTGCAACAAGTTGCTAAAGATTCTTTGTCTGCATTCCTGCTAATCTTGGTGCAGTCAGAGATGAATCTGATGAAAGGATTCAGCAGGACATTGCAATGATGGAAAAGCGGGATCAGATGCTGAATACAAATATAAATCATCAGCAAAACATTTGAATGAATGTAATGAGTCAGCATCATTAAGCAATTAAACACTCTAAACTATGGTGGATGGTCACTGGGGGAGAGAACATGCACAGGGCAGTATTCCCCTCCCAAGTGCTATATGACAGCCCCCTCTGGGTTGCAGCAGTGCCTCAGATTCCCACAGGGCTCCATGGGAGTTGGAGTTCGGCACAGCCCTTTTGGGTTCTGTTGGTGCTGCAGAGCCCTACTTTGTTGGACTTCCTCCTCACCCAGAAGTGCTTTCAAACCACACTAATGGGCCACCGGAAGTACTCCCGGATGCAGAATAAAAGAAGCCCACTGCCACTGCTCCAAGAGCCAGAGTCGGTAGGAAGAGGGACGAAGTTTTCTGGAGGAGGACTGGAAGCTGAAGGACAGCGAAAGAAAGAAAGACATTGCATGGAAGGACAGTGAAAGAAAGAAAGAAAGAAAAAGAAAGAAAGAAAGAAAGAAGCAGCTTGCTGTGTGCTTTATAACTGTGCTTTGCAGAAGGGAAATGATAAGAAAAATGTTTCCCATATCTAAATAAAAGCCTGAGGTGTGCTTGAACTTGTGTCTGCATCTGGCTGTGTCGGGTTTGGGGAGCTGGTGTGCCCCCTGCATACCATAAAATTCAGTAAAAGTGAATATGAAGTTATATTTGTGTTCAGCTTGAAGCGGTCTATCATAATAACAAAGCATATTTCAGGAAAGAAAACTTTTGATAAAACTTCTTACCCAGTGTTATTTATTTTCTATGCTGATAAATAGTGCTTTGTATTAAACTGCCAAGCTCTGTCTGCACTTCTTGGGTGACTGAGGAAATAAATGACCACCTGGTGTGGGGAGATTAGGGAGTTTAGGGTTAGATGGTTGGTAAGTGACGGTAAGGGAAAGGGAGCAGTGACCTCCATTGCCTTGGGGACACCCATTTGGTGCACTCTAGAGAGATCCTGTCAAAAAGAACTGGAGGAGCGGCAGGCTGTGAATAGTCCGTGCTTTAGAGTGTGTGTATGTGTGTGTGTAGGAGATGGCTGACCAGTAACCCTACAAATAATGAATGCCATCTGGATTGTTCTCATCTTCTGAACTGGCCATCCCCCAATGTTTTTGGCCTTCATAAATGTATCCCCTCGCTTTACCACTTTATCATCTTTCACGTCCACACTGCCGTCCACTCTCATCTTGGTGCCTGCATTCTCACCCTCTCACCTATACATCTGTCACATTGTCAGCTTTTGATCTTGACTTTTTTCGTTCTCCACCTGTCACCTCTGTGCCAGTCACTGTTTTGGCACCAGGCTTGCTTGTTAGCAGTGTGCAGCTTCTTGTGATGGCGAAAATCAATAAAGGCTGCTATATAACAGAGAGATGGACTTATTGGATGCTTCTCCCCTGCACACCAATTACATTGAGACCTCTCTCTTATACCCTAGTCATAGAGAGACCCCCTCAAACTAAACACAATGTGAACCTCTCACCTTCTCCTTTTTTCATGTTTTCACCCTGCCACCCCCTCACCAATCACACCGTGAACTTCACTTTTTCAGATTTGCATCGTGTCACCGTCCATTGTCATCTTCTTGCCAGCACATCCATTACATTGTCATTTACCATCTTCATGCTTCCGTGATGTGGAAAGCCCTTGTGATGTGTTTTGTAAAAGGAGCTATATGAATGATAGACTGCTTGAGGGGTTTCACCTGTGCATTAAGAACACTATGAACCTCTCACCTCCATCCACACTGCTTGTCCTCTCACCTCCATCCCAATCTCATCGACAAACTCCCCATCAATACATTTCTCATCTTGTGTCCTGCACACCAATCACATTGATCGACTCCACTTTGTTACAGCACCTTCTCTTTTGTGTGTCCTAATCAGAGTTGAAGCCCCACATGATGCTAACACGGTGCCTCGGCCCCTCAGAGTCCGGCAGTGCCACTGGCTTCTTTCCGGTTGTCGCTTGAACTGCCTCTTCACTCTTTGTGTTTGTTACTTTCTTTTTTTTTTAATCTTTTTAAATGCTTATTTTTCTTGCCATGCAATTACTCCACGCTGAGTTGAAATTTACAATTCCTGCTGACTCGGCCCAGGATCCCCTCATGGCTGAAGTGAATGCTGAATGAGCAAACTTGGAGAAAAAAAAGTGTGAAGAGTCTCGGCAGGAAGGAATTTGGCCTGCAGCTCTGTGACTGCAACACACCCAATGTATGGCGGCAACGAGCGCAGACCTCTGGACTGGACACCACATGAGGGAAGAAAGTGAAAGTCGGTGCAACATCTGTGGGGACAAAGTGGCCGTCACACGGGCTGCTACCAGCAGACAAGCCCATGAACACAAACACCTGGGTCACAGCTGACTTGGTCAAGAGGGGGTACACATCTGAGTCACACCAGCTGCTTGGCATTTTCAAACACACACAGCCACCTCATTCTCTCCCACACATAAAACCAGCTTCACATGTGATTTCCATACTTAGATCACACCAAACACCAACCCATACTAAACTGAAAGCCCAGTCGCACCTGCGCCCCGCTCTTCTTTAACCAAACTCCCCAAACACCTCTTTTGCTTCACACCTACAGCTTTGGTTTACTCTTCCAGACAGCTGCAATTCACACACACCTGTACCACATCTGAATAACCAGCTTTACATAGCTGGATGAGGCCTATCATGCACGCAGTGATCTGAAACCACCCATCCACCCACTCATGCTTTATACTCTTCTGACCAAACACACGCAGACACATAGGAGGTAGCTTAAGGGCTCTACTGACAGCAATTACCTGCCAAGCCCGGGGTTGGCACTGTTCTCTAATGTCTTCTTCCTCTCTCCATCCTCAGAATGGAAGACTGACGGCCATTCCACCACTTATTTCACTTGCGTCATCCGCCCTCTTGGACCCGCCCCTTCCTGTCGGGATCACATAAAATCATAGCCACCGCCATCTTGAGTCAATCACATTGCGGACTCGCATCTGAAAAGGCATTGCTCTGATTTGTATGTCAAAGAACTGTTCGCTGTTTTGCCTGCAATTACACGGGGGTCACTGGGTGGTGTTCCCAACTCTATTGTTGTTGTGTGCTTTCGTGACACACCCAACACACCTAAACCTCTGCTTTGCATCATTGCTATAGAACTACCAAAATAAGTCCACACCGAAAACCCAACAACCCCTGACTGCCATCTATTGAATGGACACTCACATTAGACCACACCCCCCCCCATTAACCTCACAGCGGAGGACCACAACACCCCTGGCTTATACCTTAATTACAGCTTTCTTTAGTCTGATCACAAACCCAACACATGCTAAGGTGAATGACACCCTAACTCTCCTCCACACATCTCCTTCACAAGTGGTGAGCAGCATGGACCCTAAAATTAGTTCTGCATGCGATTTCACACTTGTGATCTGCAAAACTCACTGCATTGTATGTTTGGGTTGTCTTTCCATGTTTTTTGGGGTGGAATACTCTTCCACAAGGGTCGGGTCAGCTTAGGATGGAGAGCATGCACTGCTACAGCATGTGACTGCACCCACCACACGACAAAACAGCTTGTGATCCTGGTTGACAACCCCCCAGGCAGACACGTGGTCCAGTCCAGAAATGACCCTCTATCTACCACAGCCAGGTGTTATGTGGGTATCGCCTTGGCCTGGTCCAGCCGCTCGGGTCTCCAACAATGAGGATCCTGTGAGCCAGATCACCCTCAGGGAATGATGCCACATGGTTGTAGTGCTGTAACTGATGCTCCCTCACAATGCAGGTAATGTGCTATCTTTCAGGACCCCGTGAGCAGATTCTCCTAAGAGACACAGTACTGAAGGAGTCCAGTCTTCATCTCAGGTCACTGGATAGCGTCCATGTCTCTCAACCGTATAGTAAGACAAGAAGCACCAGGACAATGAAGACTTTGTCCTTCATCCTTTTGTACAGATATCGGGAGCACCACACCCCTTTCCAGTGCCCTTATGACGTGCTCTCCCAATCTGTCTCCTGACTTCATAGGAAGAGTCACCAGAGACACGAATGTTAAAAATCAAGGCCTCTTTTTTATGCCATCCTGCAACGCTGCTCTTGATGGCTCCATTAGCTCTCACCTGCCTGCACATTCATGTCGCCTCACCCCACTCATTTGGAGGGGTCACACGTAACACCATCTGCGTTCACTTTTTTTAGAGGCTGTCAGGCCATACTTGCTTTGAGCAGAACTTTGTGCCACACTACAGTAGTCACTCTTTTCATGTTTGTGTTTAGTGCTTAATCATCTGGCACCTGACCTCAGGATTGCTCATGTTTGTCATCTTGAGCGACAGCGTGAGAAAATGAGGTGTCAGGATACCCTGTAGAAGACTCCACACTGGAGACTGGAGTAAACAGATCATTGGGATTCTCCCAGACCCTCAGGTCACAAGGGTCTACATAACTGGACATTAACCTCCATAGCGTTAGACTCGAGCATCACCCGGGCTGTAAACGCAGTGCTAAGAACGTTAGTCCCAAGCGTCACTCAGACAATGGTATAGACGTGTATCATGTAAGCATTAGACCTGAGGATTACTCGAGCTGTAAAAGTGCTAATAGCTGTGAAATGATTAGACTCGACACACTTAAAAAGGTTTGGGGCAGCCTCCCATATAACATCTCTGGCTGCAATGGGTTTTGAAAATTGGCACTGTTGTGCAATCGTTGGAATCCATACAAGAACTGATGAACTGTTGGTAAGATGGTGGCTTTAAATGCCAAGACCAGAAGTGATGTAATGGACCCGGAAGCGACATTCTTTTAGGCACCAAAACCGGATGTGACGTTCTTCAAGGTTGAATCAGACCGGTTTTCCCGTTTTTGGTCTGCAGAGATAACAGAAGAAGGTTTAGCGCACCTGGCCACCCCCTGGCCTGACGTGGAATTACCCTCACTTGGTCCATACAGCTTCCTCGTACTCGCACGTGTGTGACACAGCGTTAGTGCCGAGTGTTACCCGGGCCATGGGGTAAATGTGTCTTCTATTAGCCTCACAATGGCGTCTCGTGCGAAATGCCTCTCATCAACAGTGATGACGAAATGAAATTGAAGGGTCAGTGAAACTAGAAGCGGCTCTCGTACATGTGCAGTATGCTGTTTATATTATTATCATTTGTATCACTACTATAATTTCTACACTTCCAACTCTGCCCGTTTTACAGTAGAAAGAGGAGATTTAATAAAAATGAAATTTTTCAAGCCAAAAAAATGCAACGCTTTTTATGTTTTTTGAGAAAAAAATGTAACGCTAAGGAAGTTAAGAGCCACCACTCCACCCACTAGGCTCCGAGGCTAAGGATCTGCACTGACAATTGGAAGGTTGCCGGTTCGAATCCTGTAAACGCCAAAAGTGACTCTACTTCATTGGGCCCTTAACCTGCAATTGCTCCATCCATCCTGGGTATGACGTTAATCTGCATCCATCCCTGCATGTAGGCCCTCCAAACTGCAGGGAAAAACCTGGGGGGTGGTGGAAGAATTGGCACACCAGCCACCATAAATAAAACCTCACAGAGCTCCATTCCATCTGAACTAATGTGGTGCTGAGGTGTCACCTGTTGCATGGCTGCACTCAGGTCCTAATCTGGTATCCTGAGCTGGTTTGTCATGTAGTGGGTGCAGCATTGCGCTGTATCGGTGCGTGCTCCTAACCTCTCTGTCTCTAAGGAGGTCACTCAGTGTCTAGATATTCATGTAACTTCACAAGTCCCTCCATGATTGTGGGATTTGTTGTTAATCTCATATTTTACATGTCCTTAATACATCTAAGATCTACTTTATTCTGATTTAGAAGTACAGTGATCCCTCGCTATATCGCGCTTCGACTTTTGCGGCTTCACTTCATCGCGGATTTTAAATGTAAGCATATCTAAATATATATCACAGATTTTTTCGCTGGTTCGCGGATTTCTGCGGACAATAGGTTTTTCAATTTATGGTACATGCTTCCTCAGTTTGTTTGCCCAGTTGATTTCATACAAGGGACGCTATTGGTGGATGGCTGAGAAGCTACCCAATCAGAGCACGTATTAAATAAAACTCCTTAATGATATACGATATGCTTCCCCCACGGTGCTTCGCACACTTAAAAGCTCTAACAGCCCGTATTGATTTTTGATTGTTTGCTTTTCTCTTCTTCTCTCACTCACTCTGACATTCTCTGCTCCTGACGGAGGGGTTGTGAGCAGAGGGGCTGTTTGCACAGAGGCTGTTTGCTTAGAAGATACGGATGCTCCTCTAAAAAAATTCTGAAAGACTACCTTCACATTGATCCCTTCCTTACGGCCACTTTATCACGGTGCTTCCACTTAAAAGCCCAACAGCCCTATTGATTTTTGATTGTTTACTTTTCTCTCTCTCTGACATTCTCTGCTGCTCCTGACGCACACTCCTTTGAAGAGAAGATATGTTTCCATTCTTTTAATTGTGAGAAAGAGCTGTCATCTCTGTCTTGTCATGGAGCACAGTTTAAACTTTTGACTAAAGAGTGTTATTTCATGTCTAGAGGGCTCTAATAATGTTAAAAAACGTATTTAGAAGGTCGTAAACAGGTTTTCTATGCTCTAACTGCGAAAATATTAGATTTATAAATAAAGAATCCTACTTCGCGGAAATTCATTTATCCCGGTAGAGTCTGGAATGGATTAACCGCGATAAACGAGGGTTTACTGTACATTACATTTTTGACCGAATTCTACTAACACTTAGATGAAAGCTGCCTGAGCAGGTGAACCTGTACTGGTGGTCTGGTTCATTGATAAGTTAGTTCATCTAGAGCTTCTGACCCTCTTGAAGTACAGGGGCTGTAAAGCTGTGACTTCACAAATGTCAGTTTGCCTGCACTTATTTTGATGTTGCTCCTTATGAAGAATGGATTCTTTCTGGTCTCTTTCAGACTTCATTATTTTTACTTTGAATTCCAGCAATTCAGCCCCACATGTAACAAAGGATGGGGCATCCTCCTGTAGGCACCTCTCTTGGTTGCACATCCTCAGTCATAGCTACTCTGGTTTCAGAATAGACAGTGAAGCTCTCTTAGCCAGCTGAACCACAGGAGAGCCCACTCCAATCCCACCAAAGGTGCATCTGGGCATTTTTGTGTCTATGGTTTATGGCTCTGTGATGCCCTGGCTGTTGGTTGGCAGGCTCCTGGGAAATCATTTTTATAAATCAAAACCCCGGCCATAATCCCTCACATTCGACACCTGGAACTAGAAATGAGCAAAAGAATAACCAGAATTTGTGGCAGACAGGAAAGCAACAGATCTGTTAGGCAACTGGGCACAGTTGGGGAATCTTTGCAATGTATGAAGACAACTGGCCAACATACACACACACACCATCCTTGTATTGATAAACTGGCCTCCTTTATGCAGCAGGCCCTCTCCATTCCAGCCTTGCTTCAAGGTCTCCTCTGACTCAATGATCCATCCTATCCTGTGGCGAAGCTGAGGATAGCAAGGGGGGCCGAAAAGGAGATTCCCTTCTGTCTTGTTGTTTCTTTGACTCTGCTCTTCTTCTTAAAGTAAAACAAAATGATCACAAAAAGGTAGGCAGGTTCAAGAGGGAAAACAAGTTGCAATCAATCAATGAATTGTTGAGTACTTAAGCTTTGCAAAAATCCTCTTCTCGTTAATTTGCATTTCCTGCAATTTCTTCTATCCTTCTCATCAATTCTGCTGAAGCAACATCCTCAGGGAATTGAGCAACTCACCAAAGACAGTGCTACGCACAGAGAATGCCATCCACCAATATGGATCCCCATTAAACACATAACAGCATCCTTAGAAATGCTTAATTCAGTTTGAATAAATGGGAGCCTCCTGGATGTTGGCCATAATGGCCACTGATGGTAACCACCTCTGTTCAGGGTGCCAGTCCACTGCAGGGCCCCCACTTGCACAAATGCACCTACAGGTCATTTCAGAAGAGGCCAGGTAACCTAAACGGAAGGTCTTTGACATTGGGTGAGGAAAAAGAAATGGAGTACCCAGGAGAAAACCAATGCAGAGATGGGGAGAACAAGACATCTCCACACAGAAGATGAACATTGGATCTGTGAAGCAGCAGTACTATCCATTATAATACAATGTGTTACATGAAGGAAGTAAAAATTTTAGATTTGAATACACAATGGGAGGCCTGAAAATCGAAATTACTCCTTATGAGAAGGAGTCATAGTGGACTCAACACTATCAACTGCCAGACAGTGAGCAGAAGCCATTATGAAGGCCAACAGAATGTCAGGTTATATAGCACCCTGATGCATGCAAGTCAAGAACATGCAAGTCAAGAATGAAGCCCTGGCAGTACTATAACACGAAGGCCATCTCTTTCCTCGTGGTTCGACTAGTGAGACCTGATGTACAATAAAATTATGGTGCTATCTAAGGTCTTGTACTTCTGTTACCTTCAACATGTTTAAGAAGCTCCAGACAAACAGCAATTCAGCAGCTAAGACCGCAGGAGGAGATCATTCATTGTCTCAACACCCAATGCATGCCCAAACCTACCTGGAATAGCTTCATCTTTCCAATATACTCAGCATCTCTGCTCTGCACATGTGCAAACCAACACAATCTCGCCTCTCTGACTTTCTCTCCCAACCGTCCAACCTGAGCTGACCCTCTAATGTCCTCATTTCTAATTCTGTCCATCCTCGTCACACCCAATGCAAATCTTAGCATCTTTAACTCTGCCACCTTCAGCTCTGTCTCCTGCTTTCTGGTCAGTGCCACCGTCTCCAGCCCATATAACATAGCTGGTCTCACTACCGTCCTGTAGCCCCTTCCCTTTCACTCTAGCTGGTACTCGTCTGTCACAAATCACTCCTGACACTCTTCTCCACCCATTCCACCCTACCTGCACTCTCTTCTTCACCTCTCTTCCACAATCCCCATTACTCTGTACTGCTGATCCCAAGTATTTAAACTCCTCCACCTTCGCCAACTCTACTCCTTGCATCCTCACCATTCCACTGACCTCCCTCTCATTCACACACATGTATTCTGTCTTGTTCCTACTGACCTTCATTCCTCTCCTCTCTAGAGCATATCTCCACCTCTCCAGGGTCTCCTCAACCTGCTCACTACTATAGCTACAGATCACAATGTCATCATCAAACATTATAGTTTGCCAACACCACAGAGACTCCTGTCTAATCTCATCTGTCAACTTGTCCATCTCCATTGCAAACAAGAAAGGGCTCAGAGCCGATCCCTGATGTAATCCCACCTCTACCTTAAATGCATCCGTTACTCCTACCGCAGACCTCACCACTGTCACACTTCCCTCGTACATATAATGTACAACTCTTACGTACGTCTCTGCCACTCTCGACTTCCTCAATGCCCATTGATGCATTCTTTGCGTGATTTTGGGCCGTACACGAAAAGTTGTTGGTGTGGTTATCAACAGCAGTGATGGCAGATGTGGGCACAGCAGGGCTGCGATTTTCAGCCATAGTGACCCTCATTCCACCAGATCAGTCACTAGTCCATCGGGATCATGCAGATGCCATCTGTGCCCCGACTTTCCCATTAACATTGAGAGGGGTTATTTGCACTTCCAAGTGACTGCTGATGATCAAGAGGACTCTTCTGACTGCAGGGAGAGGTCACCTCTCTCTTTAGTTGCAGTCAACATTGGCATTCATTTGCAGGGTGAAGCAGCAAGCGGATTCAAAGGAGATGTCATGACATCTTCAACAAGTGCCATAGGGTGGCAGAAGTATGGAGAGAAGTAGCTGGGAATCAAGTTACACTTAGCAGGCGTGGACAGCAGTATGTGTCAGTGACATCTATCAGATAAGATGACAACAAAAAAATACATCCAGACTCTGTTGTGTTTCATCTGGAGATCATACAGAAGAATGCTCCTCTGTATTCTCATTCAGACTGGCCTGGCGTGGTGGTACCAAAATGTAAGGCCTGTCTCTTGCTACCGCTGTTCTGGCTTCCTCTTATTTAACTCACATCACGTAACCAGCTTTTCTTCTTTAATCCCTGAAGGCCTTGTTAACGCCGGAATGAGTCAAGACTAATAAAGCGCAGCATGATACTTGCTGCCCAGTAAACTCATGTGAGGGGACTGTTGGCTCTCCCCAATCCCTAGAGCTGCCCACAACTACAAGGTCTCGGCCCTGCCAGAGGGGAGCCCTGATGCTATAATTTCACCTTCCCTTTCTTGGCCTACCCTTGGGATGTTATTCATTGGAGCAGAGCATGTCAGCCAAATAGGACCTCAATTGGGGTTAACTGTCCAATCACAAATGGACAGTCCAGCAAATCTGCAGGCCCCCCTCAAGTGCAGGGGAGAGAAAATGATAAGCAATAATTTGACTGGCATTGCGAGATGAGCTGTACAATCTTCAGTGAGTGAGTGCCAAGTGCAGGGAGACAAGGAGCACGAGGTGCAAAGGGAAAGTAAAATGGAGAGCCAATTCGGAAATTAGTCAGTCGGGTCAACTTCTCATTGGGGTGTCCGTGTGATGCAGTGACGAAGTGGGCACTGCCACCCGATGGAGGAATGGTGACCTCTACGCACTCATGATGCTGGCTTGCTCCTTCATGCAATATTACTAAGGGCATCATTTACTCAGACCACATGGTCTTCCACTGGGCACGTCAAGACAGGGTCCAGGCAGCTCCAGCAGCTAATCTCAAGTGGAAAAGCTACAAAAATAGAAGGATGAAAGAAAGAATAAAAAAGTAACCATGATGGAAAGTAACACCACACTCGGGGGGCTGCAGAGACTACAGAACATGCAAGTTTCTGATTCTGATAAACACAGCGCTAAAAGCGCTGATAAAAGTCACAGCGCCATCCACCCATTCATCCATCTCATGACCACAAGATACAATTAACTAACAAACGCAAACTTACATAAAGCGTTAGTCAGTTCTTCTGTTTTTTGACTTATTTAAACATTTTTTGCTCCAGTTACAAGAACTATTACGGTAACTGGCTTCCCCCTCTGCTTCTTGAACTATGATCTTCGTTTGCTATATTTATGATTACCTGGCTATGACCTTGGCCTGGTATAATTACAATCCGTCTCTGAGTGCATTCCTGTTCTAAAAGGTGGCCACCCTGCAGAGTCAGCACACCTGGGGTCACTTCTGCAGAGCGGTGGCATTAACCCTGGAGTTGGGCTCTCCTTTTAAATGTGTTTAACTGACTTTTTAGTTTTTGGATTGCTATTATTTAGATTTGGTTATGGATTTTTAGCTTTGTATAGTTATAGGTGTCGCAGTGACGTGCGGTGAGGTTCATGGCTGGTGAGGCACTGACTCCTTCAGTGTCAGTTTTATAAATATATGAACTCCAAAGAGTAGCTTATTCACTATTCAATTGGCAACATGCACATTGACTACCTGTTATGTTTCATATCTTTTCAGCATTCTTTACACACACATAGGTAAGGTGCATATTTGGCTAAGAAAGAATGTTACATTTATGGAGGCAAGAGAGAGAGCAGAGAGAGCGCATTTGCTCCTCCACCCTCCATGTGTTCTAAATTTGCTGTTGCAATTCCACAATTCATACTCATTTAATACAAATGAAAGTACAGAGGGGTGCACAAATTCAATTTTGACCTTAATTGATATATTTAGTTTTTAAAAGCTTTCAATTCTGATACTTTACAATTTTAATAAGACTGTCCAACAAAAGAATAAGAAAAACAAAACAATATTTAAGGTCAAAATGTAGTTTTTAAATATTGGATTGTTTTTTTCTTAGTCTGATCCCATTTTTTATAAAATTGAAAACCGTTTATGGTCTTACCTTGACTTATAAATGAAGTCCATGAGCCTATCCTTTACCATGAAAATCTGTCACTTTCTTGTAAAAGTCCTCCTTATTGTCCTTTAGTTTTAAAAATCTTAATCTTCCATTTTGGCAGTCAATCGTAACAAAAAGTGCAGTGCAGTGAACATGACTTTCTGATATTGCTAACTTATTGGCGTCCAGAGTGTCTGTGTAGAAGAACAGCAGCAATGAGCACCTTTTGGGTTCACATGTGTCCCCTTCAGAGCGGCACGGTACTGTCTGCCTCACCTTGTGCCTTTTCACTGCGGTTTTATGTCTGATCAGCAACACTAAATATGTCACACATATTCATTAAAGATATTAGCCAGACTGTGGAAAGTCAGGATGTATAATAAACGTGTCTGAAAACATTATATTGGCAGCATACATAGAGACCACAACAGGCACATGCAAATTGCATGCCAGTGTGAGAGGGAGAGCGCAGTCTGAGGTGAGGTGAGGCTCGTTGCTGCCGCACCTCACATTACTCCCCTGTATTTGAACAGAAAATGTGCAAAGTCAGTGATTTTGACTATAAAAATGATCAAATTATTGGAATCATACAGAAAACAAATTTATAGCACAGACCAGTGGACACATTTATTTTATGTTATCATTATAATTGAGGCTCACCTGCCTCCCCTGACCGCACGTCCCTGAGGTGTCACTTTGATTTTTGCATTTTAATATTTTTGAATATCAAATTTATACATTTGGGATTTAAAATTTTGTGCTTCTATTATTTTTAAATTAACATATATAATTTTCTTGTGCTGAGATTTTATTGGTCAGTCAGCCTAAATGTAAAGTAAACCAGGGTGAGTGTGCTGTGATGGACTGGCCAAGTGTCCAGGGCTGTTCCCAGCCTTATATCTGACAGGCTCCCTTTTTGTGCAGCTCTGCACTGGGTTGTACGGGTCAAGACTACAGGTGGACCAACTCACCTCAACCTTCTGGAAGCACTGACTTGAATGAGCAGATTTTCAGTTTGAAGCCCAATGTCATAAACACTCAACTGGCAGGAGATTCCAAACTGTGCATCTGTGGAAAATGAAAAGCTGGAATGGTTCATGTGCTGGGGGTGGAGAGAGGCAGGCATGCATGCAAGAAATACAACGCTTTCTAAAGGTCCACTCGTGCGCAAGCTGTTACAAGAAGATGAGGGCAAAGAAGATCCTCCTGAGCCCAAACAACGTCGGCCTTTACTTGGACAGGCCTTCACGGACACAACGTCCTTGTAGCTAACGGCGCTCCTCCAAGTGTGGCCCAATGGCATCAGGCACAACAAAAGCAGATGGCAAACAATTAGACTGACATTCATTTTCAGAGGCAAATAGCATTGGATTCATATTGTGTCCATGAGTGGATTATTAATTGTGCCAATTTCGCTCCACTGCTGCCCACTCTGTACATTAAAATGTTTCTCCTACACTTTCCCACAGTAGGGTCTTCGGGGCATTCACTAAGCTAAGGCTGGACATCTTTATTTGGGGGAGTGAAGTGTATGTGTATGGATCTGTGGGCCCTGTACTTGCCAGTCACCATGTTCAGCCTGGATGATAAGAAGTTTGACTGAGAGCCGATTTCCTTTTTTTTTAACAAACTAGGGGGCTTTGCCCTGTTTGCTTTGCTTGCCAACTCCCCGGCCTGCACTGCACGCCAGCCACTTCACGTCTCTGCCACTCGCGTATGTGGATTTCACTTTCACCAAACAACAAATGTTTTAATTCTAACGGATACGCCTCTTCATTGGGAAGAAACACTACTTTTCCCTGATGACAACATGAATTAGACGATCTACAAGTCTCCAATTTAAACTTTAAAGCCGAACAATGTCTATATATTTCTATCATATCATGTATGTATGTATGTATGTATGATATATTTATATATTTTTGAGACTTTTGAATTTTAGTACTTTCATAATCTCTAACCTACTCTGCATGTGTATCACGCCAACGTTTTTGAACCTCTTTACGACATTCTACTTTGTCTTCTACTCTTTGTCTTTTATTTCCGACCCCACTTGGAGCTGAGAGCGCAGGAACTGTGTCTGACAATAGCATTCACATGAATGAAAAGTGATTGGACTGTGGGCATGGTTGTAAATGTTTGAGAAGAGGGCGCGACTTATCAAAATCTCTTGGCCAAAAATCTCGTCTCGCGGGACTCGAAATTATCTCCGAGAAAGTTTTGTTAATTGTCATTATAAATTATCATTACTATTCATGGTGGCTCCAAAATCCGTACTAACCCCTACTCTCTCTTTTGTTTTTTTCGGTTTTCTGTGGTGGCGACCTGCGACACCATCACCTAATTAAAGCACCGTGATGTCCCTACATTGATGGATTAAAGGCCAGAAGTCCATGTGACCGTCATCATCAAGTCCTTCCATTAAAACCCTGAATACAATGAGGACTGATCATTTATGTTAGGTAGAATGCCTAGAGGGGGCTGGGTGGTCTCATGGCCTGGAACCCCTGCAGATTTTATTTTTTCTCCAGTCGTCTGGAGTTTTTTTGTTTTTTCTGTCCTCCCTGGCCATCGGATCTTACTTTTATTCTATATTAATTAGTGTTCTCAGATTTTAATTCTTACTGTGTCTCTTCTCTCTTTCTTCATCATGTAAAGCACTTTGAGGTACATTATTTGTATGAAAATGTGCTATATAAATAAATGTTGTTGTTGTCCCAGGATTTCCTTTTATAACAGAGAGATGTAGAATTTATAAAGTAACAGAACACAAGCAAAATTACACTTTTTATTGGCTAACTAAAAATGTAAATAAAAGGTGTCATTTTGCTTGACTTCTCATTACATCCATAATAGCTAACACAGTACAACACCCTAATACTAAAGGAACAGAACAAAAACCAGGACCTCTCAGTAATCAAAGCTGGCCTGTGTGTGGTCTCAGCACCTGACTGTTCAAATCAACGCTTCACAAATTCATTGGTGAGCTCATCACTTGGTCTTCCATATTCCACCTCTGACTCTGTGTGACCCTGAGTGGAACACTTCACCTGTCTTTGCTCCAATTGGAGAAAACAGCCCCAACCGGCATTGGCCAAATAAAAAAATGTAAATATAAAATATAAAACTTCAAGCTTACTCCTCAGTTGGTGTATTTACATTGGTGCCCCAACGCAAGGGATCAGTAATTGTGCCCAGTTCTCAAATCTCATTAATATCGGTGATGAGCAAAACAGACAGGTTTCGTTTCATATACAGTTTCATGTGCGTTTCTGCAGTTCCAAAACAGAAACTTCCCCAGTTCTTTTTGCATTAGTTATTAATGTCTACTTGGCTACTCTTTTGTGTTTTGCACCACCACCACCTGACCAAAGTTCTGTGCAGCTGCCTGCGATGTTGGAATAAAAGTGGAAACTCCAGGCGTCAATGAGACCCACTGCGTCGAATCTTCTAAGATGAAGCATAAAGGCGTGTAAGGAAAGACTTAAGCACATTTATGTTAGGTAGAATTGCCAGTGGAGGCTGGGTGGTCTTTTGGCCTTGGAACCCCTGCAGATTTTGTTTTATCACCAGCATCTTACCCTTTTTAGCTTTTTTTTGTCCTCCTTGACCATATAACCATAATGTCAAACTTATCATTACAGATCTAAAAATGATTTGATATATAAAGGAGACTAATATTTCTGTTACTTGTATATCTATGTTATGTATGAGCGTATTGATTTGATACATCAAGGGTCAGTTTTATTCTGCACTGTAACATTGCTCAATGACAGAGGTAGGAGGGACTCCCATTGGGGTCACTTGCAGAGCCAGTACTGATCTAAGGATCTCTCTGACTCAAGGTTCTAACTGAAGTTACAGAGGTGGACCATTTAGTCTGAGGATTTCATGTTACTGGAAGACACCTCCTGAACTGGTGATACAGGTCTTCTAGACAGAGAATGGGTCACTAACTGAGCTGAGGTGTATGTAAAATATTCTGAGACACTACCTCAATCACATGAATCTAAAAGATACCCTTGTAGGCACAAAATTTTGCTAATGCACCAGACAAAGAGATGCTGAAACTCATACAAATTTCCTGCTAGTCATGGAGAATGAGACCTCCAAAATGATGAATACCTCAGCAGTAAACAAGGCAGACCATCAATGAAATCCCCATGGGCATCGCAGCTCTGTCTCATTTTGAAGAAGTCTGATTGGCAAACTAATTTTTAGAAAGCTCAGAGGAGAAATAGCTGGAGAGAAGTTGGAATTTGATCTCATTTTAATCTTCATAAGAACCACTTTAGAGAATTCTTTGGAGTTTCCACGCTGTCATTTGATCTTTGAACCAAAGATCTGAGTATGGCCTGTTAAGATAAACCTTAGCAAATCCAAACACTAATTCTATTTTTATAGCACTAAACATTTATTACACTTTCCTTTGCCACTTATATGTAACATCCTGTGCTGCTTGTTCAAACACGTTTCCTTAGATGGCTAGATATCTTCATCATTTGCACTGTGTGTCATGGAGGCAGACCGTCATATTGGTAAACAGGTGGGAGTCACAAGGGGGCAGGTTTAGAGAAAAGGGTAGCTGTAGTATCTCGTAGAATTCAGAGTTTTGCAAACCATGCTGCATGAGGAATGTTCTGCTCAAGAAGATGGCTGACAGATTCCCTTGCTGCTTTTCCTTGAATGAATACCAAAAGCACCAAAGCAAGCTGGCATAACACTGTAATCCATACAGACTACAGTCTCAGCATCATAAAAACTGTCCACAGTTCTGCCTGCACTGCCTTGGACTTTGAACTTCTTCAGTGTTGGACAATCGCCACACTTGAATCACTTTATCGTTTGGTTCATAGTGATGTATCCAAGTTTAAACATCGGTTACGAAAATACTCCTTAAAATTTCTCCAAGTCAGAAAAGACTAGCCTTGAAACTCTTTGAAACATTAGATACTGTGATGTATCATCGCAGAAGTCAACATTCTGGGTGCTGAACATGCACAGACTTTGGTTATGTTTAATATCTTTCCTGAAGAAAGAATTCACCTGAACCATCACTAATTCCTATGTTGGTCTGCTTTCTTGTGTACCGTCAGTCTTCAGTTCTTCATTACAATTTTGCCGGTGGTGGCAATACTTTCTTCTGTCAGTGATGTCATAAGTGGGCCATACTTTGATTCTTTTCTGCCACAACTCAGTTCTGTGGCCCACCTGTTGAATGTGCTATACAGTGGATTCAGAAAGTATTCAGATGCCCTCACTTTCTGCTCACTTTACTGTGCTGTAGATTTTATTTGAAATTGTCCATCAATCTACACTTAAGAACCCATAATGACAAAGTGAAATTTGTTTTTCTGAAAAATTTGCAAATTTGTTACAAATCAAAACCTGAAATTTCTTGTTTCTTGTTTCTTTAAGTATTTAGATCTTCTACTGCAGTACTCCAGATTGTGCTCAGGTGCATCCTGTTTGCTTTCCCCTTGAGATGTTTCCAAAACTTGACTGGAGTCCACCTTTGGCCAATTGAAGTGAGTCGACATCATCAAGAAAGCCGCACACCTATGTTTAGAAGGTCCACAATTCATATAACATGTCAGGACAAAAACAAAGCCATGAAACCCAAGAAACTCTGTAGACCACCACGATCAAATTGTGGTGAGGCACAGAGCACAGTGAGGGGATAAAACCATTTCTAAAGCTTTGAGGGTTCCCAAAAGCACAATGGCCTAAATAGCTGTAAAATGGAAGACATTTGGAACCACCAGGACTTTTCCTAGAGTTGAGTCTGACCAAACTGAGCAAGATGGGTCTTGGCCAGCGAAGTCACCAAGAACCCAATGGTCACTGTGACAGGGCTTCAGAAGTCCTCTGCTGAGATGGTACAATCTGTTCTGGAGGATGGTTCGAGGAACCTCATCAGAACTGGCCAATGTTAAGAGTGGTGTTCCACAGGGGTCAGTGCTAGGGCCGCTGCTATTTTTAATATATAGAAATGATTTAGATAGAAATATAAGTAACAAGCTGGTTAAGTTAGCAGATGATACCAAGATAGATGGATCAGCTGATAATTTGGAATCTGTTATATCATTACAGAAGGACTTGGATAGCATACAGGCTTGGGTAGATTTGTGGCAGATGAAATTTAATGTCAGTAAATGTAAAGTATTACATATAGGAAGTAAAAATGTTAGGTTTGAATACACAATGGGCGGTCGGAAAATCGAGAGTACACCTTATGAGAAGGATTTAGGAGTCATAGTGGACTATAAGCTATTGACTTCCTGACAGTGTTCAGAAGTCATTAAGAAGGCTAACAGAATGTGAGGTTATATAGCGCCTTGATGTGTGGAGTACAAATCCAAAGAGGTTCTGCTCAAGTCTTTATAACATACTGGTGAGGCCTCATCTTGAGTACTGTGTGCAGTTTGGGTCTCCAATCTACAAAAAGGACATAGCAGCACTAGAAAGAATCCAGAGAAGAGCAACTGGGCTGATTCCAGGGATACAGGAGATAAATTATGAAGAAAGATTAAAAGAGATGAGCCTTTACAGTTTAAGCAAAAGAAGATTAAGTGGAGACCTGACTGAACTGTTTAGAATTATAAAGGGAATTATTTCAGCGGATCGAGACGGTGACTTTAAAAAGAGTTCATCAAGAACACGGGGACACAGTTGGAAACTTGTTAAGGGTCAATTTCACAAAAACATTTGGAAGTTTTTCTTTACACAAAGAACGATAGACACTTGGAATAAGCAACCAAGTAGTATGGTAGACAGGAGGACTTTAGGGACTTTCAAAACTCAACTTGATGTTATTTTAGAAGAATTAAGTGCAGACGACTGGTGAGCTTTGTTGGGCTGAGTGGCCTCTTCTCATCTAGATTGTTCTAATGTTATAATGACCATCTCAGCTTCATTCTGTTGACCAGGCCTTAATGATAGGTCATCTAACTCTCACTTAGAATTTGCTAAACGGCAGTTAAAGGACTCTGAGAGAAGGAGGAAAAAAGATTGTTTGGCCTGATGAGACAAAAACTGAACTCTTTTGGCTGAACTCCAAGCTCTGTGCATTTCCCCACTGCAGGATCTTTGTTTCCGTGAACCAATAAGTTCCTGTATGGATGTAGGCTGCGAGTCACTTGTAGTCCCCGATTACTTGTGTGTTGTATTGCCACTGCACAATAGAAACTGTAGCCTTTATGCCAGATATGTAGAGTTTAGAGAAGACTGATGTGAATTGTGGTGTGTCTGGTACTTCAAGGGGAACACACAAAAGGGAGGTGGCTATGAAGAGTGATGCGGTGTGAAGTGTGGCTCACCATCTTCACCAATCACTCTCTAAAATCCAAACTACTAACAGACTTTTGAGTTTCTGCAAGTGCTTGTGATCATTCAATCAACACAATTCCTTGCCCGAACCCCATCCTGGTTGAACAAAAAAAAAAACAAAAAACCACATAGCCTGGAGTATGAGCTACAGATAGTACCAGGAACTATGGTGGGAATAATACAAAAAAAATCTGAAATGTGTAAAAAGTCCCTGGCTCCTGAAAAAAAGTTCCTGTGTTGAGAAAGCACCTCATGTCTGATGAAGACCAAACGAATATCACCTCTACGATGAAGAATAGTGGTGTCAGTATCTTGCTATGGGGTGCTTCTTAGTGGCAGGGGAGAGGAAGATAGGTCAGAATTGCGAGGAGAATGGACGCAGAAAAGGTCCTTGAAGAAAACAAGAGTGCATGCAAGCTCAGACTGGGGTCAAGGTTCAACTTTCAGCCAACAATGACCCAAAGCGTACAGCCAAGACAACACTGGAGAGACTCTGGGACATGTCTCTGACTTTCCCCGAGTGGCTGAGCTAAAGTACACATTTAAACTCTATAGAACTTCTGTGGAGAGACCTGAAGATGGAAGTTTGCTGACGCTTCCCATCCAATCTAATGGAGCTTGAGAGGATCTGCCAGGAAGAAGAGGACGAACTGCTAAAATCCAGGTGTGCAGACCTCATAGAGACTTACCCAAGGAGACTCAAAGCTCAAATTGCTGCCAGTGGGACTTTTACAAAGTACAGAATTAAGAATCTTCTATGAATTAAAAATTACAGTTTTTGGGTTTTAATAGATTTGCAAACCTTTTTGAAGACATGTTTTTACTCTCTGTTACTGAGTATAGATTGATGGATGAAAATGACAAATGTAGGATTAAATTTAAATGGATTCAAAACAATGAAGTGCGCAGAAAGTAAAAAAAAAAATACTTTTTGAATCCACTGTATATCGTGTGCTTTTCCACCTGCCTTTCTGGCCTCCCGTTTTTGTTTTTGATATTTTTGCATGGCCCTCTCCTCTGATTTGTTAATAAACCACCTTGTTATTTTTTCTTTAATATCATACCTTTTTAAAATTGGCTCATCCTGCTCTGGACAGCTACACTTCACAGGGCAGTTCACCATGTTGGACTGTGCAGAAAGCAGGCGTTAAGGGTCTCCTGCTCCTCTGTATAAAGGAGATGAGTTGACACTTCCCAGGAATGTGAAAGTCTGGCCAATACAGCTCTACAGATAAACAGGAGATGATCAAATAATTCCCAATTACAACTTGGCCTATCTAAAGATCAGGGAAACAGTGAGAGTAGGGGAATGGATTGCAGTTCTAGTTATTTTTAGCCTAAAATTTATACTTTGTTATATTATTTTCCACAAATTATGAAACATCTGTTTTATAACTTTTTCACATGCTACAAATAAGGTAAACAGAAAATATGGATAAAACAGAATAATTCAGAAGTGCGTACAAAGCTGCACTGTGATTCCTTTCAAAAGACCAGTTTTTGTTAGCGAGCTGACAAATGAAGTCTAAAGAGACGGGCGCACGCGGCCATTGACTAAAGCAAACGCACCTTCAAAGAGCCGTGGATGAGCAAAGCATAGAGCAGCGCGGGGCTCCCAGGACAGTGCCAGTCGCTTTAGATGGGTTTCACTGCCTTGTGTCGTATTACCAGACGAGCAGCACCTGAGCAGAGATACTTTGCTGGATTTGAAGTCATACTGTTAACCACTAATGGGCCTGGCACTGCCTCTGAAGAGCCCCTCAGTGGCTCTAAACGTCCCTCTTGTTACTTCATGGACATGTAGTAGGATGTCCGTGAGTGAATTTCTCAGTCTGCTTTTCAAATCATTAGATACATTCATAATCTTGTATTTCATCCTTAGAGTAGGAGACAGCTGCCTTTACAGGTAGTCGTCAATTTGTGACCATGTTCAGTTCTGACGGACCGGTCGCAAGTCAATCTGGACGCAAGACAGACCGGTATTTGTACTCAAACCTGACCGCACATATTGTACCGTATAATAAGCCGTGGTTTGATATCATTTTTATCATCATTCTTAGCTCATTGTGTAAATTATTTTATTATTTTGTTTCGTTATTACCATCTACGTGATGTTACGTCATCAGTGTGAGCCTCTCTCATTGTGTATTGCATGAACTGTGAGAGGAGGAATTGTACCGACAGAGTCTGAACACTCATGTTTTCTGTTTTAACATTTCAGCCTGTTAAAAATAAACATTAATAGATGAAGGAGTTCAGTGTGGTTTCATTACCCCTTTGTGATGGTTTGCACAAAGTGGCAAATTGTGAGTGACAATGCAGAAGCTTCAGAGACTAACTGGATTCAAACGCAGAGTGCAGCAGTACAGCCGATGCGGTGAACACCAGTTACAATGGGATCATTTAACCTTACATACAATCAATCGCCTTTGCTTTCTTTCCTCCTTCATACTGCTTGATCACCTTCATTTTTGTGTTGAGATCAATTGCCTTTTTTTCCTGTAATTGTAAGACAAATGTAATTGAATGTAGTCAATAAAGGCGCAGGTAATAAACTGAGATCAAGATGCCCAGAGTCACGGCATATGGAACTGGTGTAGCAAAAATTGTCATTTGCCTGTGAGACATGGTAGCGGTTGTAAGACGACTACCTGTATATATCAGCAAAATAAGAAGTTTGCCTTTAGTACCAGGTTGCTCTTTACAAAAAGACATTACTGTCTTATCATGAAATGTTCCCTAAGGTGGCCCTGATCTCACTTTCACATCTTGAACAGTGTTCTGCAAGTGTACTTGTAAGCTGCGACGGGTTAAAAGCTGTTCTGCTATAGTAAAAGGTTATTAATACAGGCGCCTGTCGTAAGACAAGGTGAAGTTAGCTGACCTCGGTAACTTCATTTTCTAGGAACGCATCTGTTAGACACAGGAAAGATGACCTTTCCATCTTTGGGGCCCCTCTGACATGTACACAAAACAGAAATGGCAGGCCGATTTGCAGAATATAAAATGAAATGCATAGGTAATTGATATTATACTTTATATCAAAAGGCGCTATATGGGCACCTGACCCAACACAGATTCACACCAGAGGCACGTTAAAATAAATAAACTTTTATTTTTCTTCCCTGTAACCCCCACGGGCACAACACAGTCCCAAGTGTAAACAAAGCACCCAAAACAAAGCACACTCTTAATCTTCCTCCACCACTCCTCTCAGGCAACCTCCTCCTCCTGACTCTGGCTCTTGAGTGGTGGCTGCTGGGTCTTTTTATAGTTCACCCGGAAGTGCTCCAGGTGCTTGATTGCCGAGTTTTGGCTGCACTTCCGGGTGTGGCGAATACACTGCCCATAAGGGCTCAGGAGTTCCAACTGCAGCACCCCCTGGCGGCACCTGCGGGACAGGGCTGCATCCAATTCCAATTCCCATGGAGCCCTGCGGGAAACCGAGGCACCGCTCCAACCCAGGGGGCAGCCATCTAGCATCCAGGGGGAGGTATTGCGTAGTCCATGCCTGCTAGACCTGAACATATAAAAAAGGGGCGTCCCAGCCGGTCATGGACCCCGGCCGTCCGCCACAACTTTTTTTATTTTTTTTATTTATTTATTTATTTTTTATAAGTAAGGGGAAGGAGGAGGGAGAAAATATAAAAAGCCGACTGAAAAGTGAAACTTTGCTCTTCTGCCTTGCAACATTGAATCCATGTACTTATCTGTGACTGAATAAAGACTGATTGATTGAACTATTCCTGTCTTCTTCAGAGATCTCCTTCCACAGTTCCAGATCCCCAGAATAGCCCTCATATGTCTGTCACTAAGATGAAGATACGATCTGTAGCACCACTTATGAACGCTATTGAGGTTGACAGCCACTACAGCTAAATACGTCCCCCAATTAATTTCTATTAATAACCCCAGATGGAAAGACAGAGCACCAAAACAAGCAGGAGAGAAGGTGTACACTTTCATTCATGCATTATAGATTAACATTGTCTAAGTTAAGGTTCCGAAAGTGTCATAAACAGAAACAAAATAAACATCATATACAACCTGGATGGATAGCAGCTCTTTTTGCTCAAAGTCTAGACACTCAATGCCCCTACACAGCCAGGGGGCACTTTGTAGTACGCTGATCAGTCACTGGATTGAATGATGACGCAAGAGACCTAGAGCTTTTCTATAACTCTGAAAGGACTCTGGTCTTGTGCTTCCCAGAGGAATCTCTCGGACCAATGGGACACTGTAGTACTGTATAGGCCAACTCACCTGGCATTTTCAGGCCTTATGCCTTTTGACCAACCCTGACTAGAAGTATTTATGTCCTTGAGCCTCCTACCAACTCCGCATTTCACGGTCACCCTTGGGCTACAGCAGACTTGTTTTATGTAATGTTAGGCAGTTAGTCTGAAAGGAATTTCCATGTTGATGACTCAAGTTCTTATTTACACTTTTTCTGACTTAGTATTCCCTGAGCAGAACAGGCATAACGAATTCAAAACTTGTCTCAAAGTAGAACTGGTTACAAGAAAAGTCTAATTTGTGTCCTAATATTATTCCGCGTGAAAGAGGTTGAGAGCATGCACTGATAGCGCGTTGCCGCACCCACCATGCAATTAACTACCCTGATTGGTACCTGAGTGCGGCCGTGCAATGGGTGACACCTTAGCACCACACTGGAACAATGAGAGTTGTTTTATGGTGGCTGAAGTGCCAATCCTGGCACCAACCTAGAAGTTGGAGGACCTGCTCGCAGGGCTGGATGCAGATTAGCATCATACCCAGGATGAAGCAATTGCAGCTTGAGGACCTTGCTTAAGGGTCACTTCTGGAGTTTACGAGATTTGAACTGGCAACCTTCAGATTACCGGCGCAGATCCGTAGCCTTAGAGCCATCACTCTGCCTGACATTACTAAGCAGTTTCAGAAAGTATTCTATTCCCTTTACCTGCTGCACACTGTGTTGTAGACTTAATTATAATTGGATAAATTGGCTATTTTTTGCCTATGAATCTAAACTCAATAACCCACGATGACGACGTGAAAACATATTTTGAAATTTAATAAAAATAAAAAACTGAAACCTTTCATTCATTAGTTTTCAAACCCTTAATTCAGTATGTTTTAGAAACCCCTTTGCCAGCAATTAGAGCTTTGTGTCTTTTTCAGTAAGTCTCTACAAGCTTTGCAACACTTGCATTTGAATTTACTGTACAGGTGAAGTGACTCTCTTAGTCTGGTCATTAGTATCTGGGTGACAGCTTGATGTAAAATTAACTCTTTTACTCATTCTAGCACAAATAAACCCACATGTACATGAGAGTAAAACAATTGGTAATATCTAACATACGAGGGGAGACCGAAAAATCCCAAAATCTGTCATTAGCACAGGGGTAGAGTGAAGTTACCAACTATACCGCTGCATATTGCATAACTACTGTCTTGTTAATTAGAGCACCAAATGGCATTATGTCGAGTTGATCAAGACATGAATTTGTGACATTTATTCCACAATCGTGTGCCAGACTTGGTCGATTTTTCCTCCAAGTCATAAAAAAAAAGCAAGTCCGGTCATATCAAACATCAAGACATCCATGATTGTGCTTCTCTGCATGAATGGTTTCTCCATGAGCAGACGGTGAAGCAGAAACTGAACTGCTGAAACAATGGTGGGAAAATGTGTCCCGATGAGTGCCACACACACACAAAGTGGCATTTTGCACTGTGACAGCTGACCTGCAAATTTCACATTGTTAGAGTTTGACTAAAACCAATGTAGTTGTTGCTTTACACCCCACAGATTTGCCAAATCTTGTTCTTTGGAACTCTGTTTGTGGTCCTGATATTAAAATTAGGACTGAAAGGAAGACAATTTGTTACCATGTTAGAATTATAGAAAAAAGAAACTGCATGACAAAGTAGACATGGTAACTAAACACGAGTACAGGAACAGTTTCTAGTAATGGAAGCAGCACTGGGCAAGAGTACTGCATGTCAAGGGGAGTATTTTGACAACAACCAAAATAGAATTGCTTTAAGGTTTTGTTTACCAATTTTGAGAACGTTTGGTTCCACCCTCATATATCGTGATAAATACTTTGTAGATTGTCTCTATCAAATATGTTGGAGACGTATTTTAATTTTAAAATGAAGGGGAAGTTTTATTGGCCACTTCTTCTGGGCCCATTTGCAGTTTTCCAGACCAGATAAGACTTCTGCATGCAGTTATTTAGCCCTTTGCTGAAATATCAAAGCAGGAACTTTAATATTTGGGATGGCTGAAGGCTTTGCACTGATCTGGTTTGTAACTGATTGCACAAGAGCACCGTGTTATAACCCACACCCTTAAAACTGCTGCCTTAATGCTCCGACATCAGTTGCGTACATTTAGTTGTACAGGTAGAATTTGTACATCTGGAAGGAGGGCAAGTTTTAGAAGCAAAAGCAACCCTTCCCTTTCATGGAAGACAGCCTGGAGAATACATTTGGCCAGGATGGACTGCTGGGAGGAAATGGTGGTTGGTGGTTGAGATGAAAGGCCAGGAACAAACAGTCCAAGAGATGTGTCAAGGACCATAGAATTGAATGTGAATTTTGGACCAAGAGACAGGCAAGACCTCTGTTGCTCCTTTCATGCAGAAGATGATGCCGTTGGTTTCACCAGTTCCATCCAAGGTCCATGCTGGACCAATAAACATACTAAGATAGACAGTCACCTGGTAAAATAACCACTACGATAAACTGCTTACGATTCTGGTTGTATTATTCTGCCAACATTTTAATCTGCTTATGTTTTAGGCACAATTGGAAACTTTAAGTCAATCTATGAAAAAAAAATTGTTTTGTAATCAATTTTCTATTCATGTCAAACAAATAGTAAAATAAAAACAGGAAAGGCATTTTCATATTCAAATTTTAAAGAAAAACCCTCCACCGGCACCCACTCAAAATCAACCCCACCCCGGAGCTGTTTAAGAAAGTGGAAACCAAATTAGGACTGATTAAAATGATTTAGATAGGAATATAAGTAACAAGATGGTTAAGTTTGCAGATGATTGGCAGATAATTTGTAATCCGTTAAATCATTACAGAGGGACTTGGACAGCATAGGGTTGGGCAGATTTGTGGCAGATGAAATTTAATGTCAGTAAATGTAAAGTATTACACATAGGAAGGAAAAATATGAGGTTTGAATACACAATGGGCGGTTTGGAAATCGAGAGTACACCTTATGAGAAGGATTTAGGAGTCGTAGTGGACTATCAACTGCCAGAGAGTGTTCAGAAGCCATTAAGAAGGCTAACAGAATGTCAGGTTATATAGCGCCTTGAAGTGTCGAGGATTTGCACTCATAGCTGTCCTTTTATCCTGTCGCATCAATGACGCATGGGTCGCAACCTCAGAGGCCACGCCCCTACCAAATCGGACCTAACAACGGAAATAAACACTGATGGACTTTGAAGACCCAAAATTATACCAAATCACCACCCCAGATATGTTAATATTTTAGTTAGAAATGATCTTGAATCCCTTCTAGGCAGCAAAAGCAGACCAAGCTTCCGATGTCCATGTAAACATCTTAATAGATGTCTTTGTAAAAGTATAACTGGAGAAATTATGGAATTGAAATCCTCAATAAATCTTTGATAATATTTGCAAATCCCAGAAATCTCTAAACTTGCTTAACAGAAGTAGGTATCTGCCAATTCTGCATTGGCTGAGCCTTGTCCTGATCCATGTTTAAGCCTTTGAGATCTGATATTCTACAAATAAACCAAACGACTTATGAAATCCACATTTCTCCAGCTTAACAAACAAATGATTTGTTCATAGAGATGATAGCACTTTCTGCACATGGCGAATATGAGAGTCTAAATCATTTTTGTCTGGAGGGTCATTGCATACTGAAGCAAACAGACCTGAAACATCTCAGAAAGTGTTAATGTTGGACTGAAACACTGCTGGAGCTTTAGCTTTACCAACCACCATTGCTAAATACTCATAATGGCTGGAAGTTCAATTAAAAGTAGTCCTCTATTCTTCTCCCACCCTTGTTCAAATAATTATATGCACTTATGAGGTCAAGTTTTGTAAAATAAATAGTGCAATACTTTGTTTGTTTGAGTAATAAGGAGATAAAAAATACTCTCTACATTTTGCCATTTTCTTCCACTCTCAGTGCTTCAGTACAATAGTCTTTTCTTCCCCCACAATAAAGACTTCATCCCTAATAAAAGATAAATGAATAAAACCATTTTTATAATTTTCTTTGATACAGTTCTCTCTATTATCTCTGGTTTAAACAGTGACTTTAGTCTCCCTATGGGTAAGGAGGACCCTGCCGTTAAATCTATTGGACAATCAAGTCCTGTGCGTGGGAAGCTCTTCTGAATTAGGTTTTGAAAAAACATCAAGAAAACCTTCACAATGATGATGAGGTAATGTGGAAACAGGGAAATGTGACAAATGTGTTGGAACAAGGATACTGTAGTCTAATATTGAACAATAATGAAGAATGATGGGGACTTAAAAAGGAGGACAACCTACTGCAAAAACGTTTTGTAACCGGATCCTTGACTATAGTCTACATTTTAAATTTTTCCTTGATTGGAAAATGTTAAAATGCTACGTAAGGCTTAAACTAATAAAGCCTGGCTTGATTTTGTCATAAAATCAGTTTGAATTAAATCTGTTTTTAAATAAACAAATTCTTCCCACTTAAAATAAAGCCTCCTCTTTGTGTGTTTTACTATGGAGAATCTTTCGTAAAAAAGCACACAAGTGGGTAACACTGAAGTAGCTGCACCGTTCAGAGTCATTATTAGCTCTGGTGTCCGCTCTGCTCAATGATAACTGTCAGCATTTAAATACAATTAGGAAAGCACACTCCAAAGAAAATGTGATTTAAAAAAAGCAAGCATTTAAGAGAAAGAAAAAATATTTTTAAAAAGTCTCAATTTCTATGGGTGAGGCTCAATTTGTTTTAAACCAGTTTTGAAAAACTTGACTTGCATGTATGGAATGCTCTTTGACTTGAATAAAATATAATGAAAAAAGTCTCAATTTCCTACATCATAAGTGTAAATCAGACACTATTACACCTTTTCTAAATACAAAACAAAAGGAAAACATATGGGTCAACTAATTAAGCAATGTGATCAATTAAAGGTAATAATGACTGACTGGTTGAGAAACTGGTTGGAACAAAAAGCTGCAGCCACAGGGAACCAACCTGGAGTGAACACTGAGAACCCCTGCTTTAAAGGAATATTTGGTATCTGTAATTCCAGAATTAAAATTGAACTAAATTTTCTGCCATTCCAGACACAATTAATTCACTTCTTTTTTTTCCCAATTAATAGTCACAGACACATTAAGCAAAATTTGAAAAAAAAAAAGCTTCATTACATAAACTAGGGTCTTAAAGTACAGGTCATGACCTGTGCCATTGGGTCACAAGACACTGATTATGTAACGGGAGCGGTCACAGATAATTTACAAAATGGATCATACTGGTTCACTGTGGGCTGATTAAGCCAATGACAGCGCTCTCCAATGATCATCCTCGTCCACCCACCCCTTACAAAAAAAACCTGTACAGAAAACTAACTAACTAACTAACTAACTAACTAACTAACTAACTAACTAACTAATACAGTCAGTAAAGAACTGCTTAGAAAACTAAGAAAGCCAGAGCTTCAGCCGCCATCTTTATATATGCTGTCAGTGATGATGTCACACATCACAAGTTTGGGAGTCACATGACCCAAAATTGTCAGTCAAGCCACAACAAAGATGGCCGAAAAAATTAAATATGACCTCACTAAAATGGAGGCAGTTTGATAACTCACAAAAAATAAAAATAAGAATTTACAAGGAAACCAATCATAAAATGACACATGAAATTGATACAAAAGCAAAAATGAACTAGATTCACAAATAGTTTCCCTCTTTTACTACTATTATTTCCATAGCCAAAGATGTTATTTCATCATATAAACTAAAATAAAATTCTGAAGCAAGGTCTGAGATTTGTTTACAAGGTATCTGCTGTTCAGAGTTTATTTCACTAATTCTGAATCTCAGATGTTCCATCTCAGGGTTTCACATTCTATGATATGACAACCTGTCCTGACTAAAAAGACCAGGGGGCTCATGTATAAACGGTGCGTACATACAAAAATGTTGCGTAAAAACGTTTCCATGCTCAAATCGCGATGTATAAAACCTAAACTTGGCGTAAAGCCACGCACATTTTCACAGTAGCTCATACTCTGTCGTACGCAAGTTCTGTGCTTGATTTTGCATTTTTTTCCTGTATGGTTTCCCTTTCTTTTTCAGATTCACATCCCTGACACAGCTTTAAAAATACACTGGAATTAACCGTATATTGTTTATTAGTTTAATGCATCTGATTGTAATTAACCTGTAACAATATAATGGTCCACAGAATGGTCAAACTATTCCAAATACCATTGCTGTTTTAGCGTTGTTACTCTCACCGCACCTTCTTCTTCTTCTTTCAGTTGCTCCTGTTAGGGGTTACCACAGCGGATCATCTTTTCCCATATTACTCTCACTGCACCACTCGGAGTATTTATATCACTGTATCTGAGTGGGGAATCACAGCAGCAGCTGATCAGAAAGAGAATTATCGGTATACAGCATCAAGCACACGCTGCCTCAGCCATGCTGTCTATTGAACTGCTGTCATACGGCAAACGCTTCAGAGCCTTTTCTCGCGGTTCAGAAACAGTTTCATCCCAAGAATTCTAAACGCACTTAATCAGTCCATCAAGTGCTCCTTGTAGAACTGTCTGTACTTATAAGTATAATCTCCTCATTGTAAACTTGCGATAGAGTTATAATATTGCACAACCTGTGCCACTTTATAAAGCGCATATTTTCATATGATGACAATATCATTTTTAAGATTAAATGAAGCAAAATATGTTTATTACATTATACACATAAAACATTAACTTCATTTAAATAATCTATATTGTTAATAATTAAAAATGTGAGGACACGGTGCCGCAGTGCTAGCGAGCCGCTGGTGCTCCGTTCATGGATTGTTCCTGCCTCTGTATATTTGCTGGGGTTGGCGCAACACTGGATAGATAGATGGATAAAATAATTAAACACGTACTATGAGGATATTTCAATGTCCCTTAAAAGTTTTGAAGAAATGCCGTTCTAAGCTTACAGATGGCTTGACATCTGTTACAGAGCTGATTGTATGGTAATTGGGTATTTGGAGAAAGAAAAGTAAGGACAGGAATTGGAAGTTAGTATGTTTGAAAGAGACAGTACTGCTGCAATAAATTATTTAATCGGAGGTCACGCATGGCACAGCAAGCATTTTACGTGAGACATGAACAATCACTGTGCCACCATGTTCCCATGTTTAATAACATGCTTTAACTCCTATCGTCATGAAAATGATATCACGTATACATCTCAGTATTTTAATTATTCAGAGAGCTGTAATATCACAAATGTAATGGATTCTGTGTCCTGTTGGAGGAAGAGAAAGCCCGGAAGCACATAGTGATTCACACACACAGAGCACATAGAAGATCAAATACAAAACAAAGCATTTAATGTGCTACTTTAGTTACGATGGGATTTGAGAAACTAGTAAATTAAATGATTTTAAGATGAAGTTTATGATGTTCTACTTTAATGACAAAATAAACTATGTGATTAAAGTGGAAATTTCGAGATTAAAGTTGACATTTCGTGCTTTTTTTCCAACTGTGTGCCTTTTTTTTTCTCTGTACCCTAATAAGCTTTCATATGACACTCAGACGGTGGGCTACGACTCGCCTTTTCATGGCGACTTTGATATCTGACAACTTTTTTTATTTCGGGCACTGTGTGACTTTGTGAACTTGAGCTTTCGACTTTTTCTGACACTCTATGTCTCTCGATTAACTTCCTTTTGCTGTTCATACCATTGTTTACACCAACTAATAGTATGTTTTTATTTGCCTCCACTTGGTATTCACTGAAATTCTATTTTTCCCCGTGCTTTTGCCATTGCCTTTTCACAGAACATTGAGCTTAAGGGCTATTTATATTGATTTGCATATTCAAAGAGGCGTAATTCTGGGAGGAGCTGGGGTGGGGCAGCAGGCGCGTGCATGTGCTTTACTTTTCACGCTGACCGGGATTTATGTAGCGGAAGAACGTGGAAGTTGGTGAACGCACAGATTTATGCATCTGGATTTTTCTGTGCGTACACACATTCCAGCTTTTGTGCTTATGCCATGTGAGTTCTATGCATGTCATAGAATTCACACTAAAACATGGCGGATGGAAAAAAGTGTAAATGTGCATATGCACAAAAAATCCAGATGCATAAATCTCAAAATTTCCACTTTAATCATGTAGTTTATTTTGTAATTAAAGTAGAACATCATAAACTTCATCTTTAAGTAGTTTAACTTACCAGTTTCTCAAATCCCATTGTAACTAAAGTAGCACATTAAATACTTTGTATTGTATATGTTCTTCAATGTGCTCTAGGTGTGTGAATCACTACGTGCTTCTTAAACCAGCTTTCTCTTTCTCCGACAGGACACAGAATCCATTACATTCGTGATATTACAGTTCCCTGAATAATTTAAATACTGAGTTGTTTACTTGATTTCATTTCATTATTCATATCATATCAATTAAAGCATGTATTAAACATGGGAACACGGTGGAGCAGTGATAGTGACGAGCTGACGCACTGTCCACAGATTATTCCTAGTTCCCGCAAGATGCTTGCTGCGCCGTGCGCGACCTTCGATAAAATACTTTATTGTAGCAGTACTGTCTCTTTCAACCGTACTAACTCTCAATTCCTGTCCTTCCTTTTCTTTCTCCAAATACCCAATTGCCACACAATCAGCTCTGTAATTGACATTAAGCAATCTGTAGGCTTAGAATGCAGATGCTTCAAAACTTTTAAGAAACATTGAAATATCTTTGTAGTGCGTGTTTAATTATTCTATCCATCTATCCTTCCAGTGTCGCGTCAACCCCAGCAACAATACAGCACGATGCAGGAACAATCCGTCCTGCGCTGCGACACCGTGTCCTCCCATGTTTAATTATTAACAATATAGATTATTTAAATGATGTTAAAATTTTATCTGTATAATGTAATAAAGATATTCTGCTGCATTTCATCTTAAAAATGAAATCGTCATCATATGTAAATGTGCTCTTTATAAAGTGGCTCAGGTTGTGCAAATTATAACTGTAGTGCAAGTTTACAGTGAGGTGATTGTAGGAGCACTTGATGAACTGATTGAGTGCATTTATAGTTCTTGGGATGAAACTGTTTCTGAACCGCAAGGTCAGTACAGAAAAGGCTCTGAAGCGTTTGTCACATGAGAGCAGTTCAAATAGACTGTGCACATGGCTGAGGCAGTGTGTGCTTGATGCTGTATACCGATAATTCTCTTTCCAAACAGCTGTTGTAGATCTGTGATTCAAACTCAGATACAGTGATATACTCAGAGTGGTGCAGTGAAAGTAACATGGGAAAAGATGATCCGCTGTGGCAACCCCTAACGAGAGCAGCTGAAAGAAGAAGAAGAAGGTGCAGTGAGCATAACGACGCTAAAGCAGCAATGGTATTTGGAATAGTTTGACCATTCTGTGGACCATTATATTGTTACGGATTAATTACAGTCAGATGCCTTAAACTAATAAACAATATGCGGTTAATTTCCATGTATTTATAAAGCCGCGTCAGGGATGTGGATCTAAAAAAGAAAAGGAAACCACACTTGAACAAAAGCACTGCTTTGACGCTGGGTGCCGCCAGTTTGTAAAACCGAGTGGAGAACTTGCGTACGCCAGGATTTGAGCTAGCGTGAAAATATGCGTGGCTTTACACCAAGTTTAGGTTTTATACATTGTTGTTTGAGCATGGAAACGGGAGTACACAACATTTTTCTGCGTACGCACCGTTTATACAAGAGGCCCTTGGACAGGAAAAAAAGACAAAATCACATTTGTTGTATACAGTGAGGTGTGAAATGGAAAAAAGAACATTCAGTGTAGCTCAGTGGCCAACATGTGCCATAAAACTTGAGTGCCGGTGCCAGGTGCTGTAACTGTGAGCGTTGATGTGGCTTCTCCAGAAGCTAAAAGGCAGACAGAGAGAGGCAGGGGCAGAAGCGGTGTCTTCAGGTCCAAGGCAAAGGCACAGATGGCATAAGTTTAAATTTAACGGGTCCCCTGTGAGCTATTCCACGTAATATATACTCACATCTGCACCCCACTCTCCAGAATCATTTACATTTACATGTGCATCTGCTTACTTTGAAGGAACCAACTCCACATCTCAAAATTCTTCACATATACATTTGCATCTGCAGACCTTATACAGGTTGATTATGGCCTTGTCCACACGTAACCAGGTAAAAGAAAATGGGAGTTTTCTTCTTTAATTTTTAAAAAATCTCCATCCACATGAAAACGCAAGAATCCGCTGTCAAGAGCACAAAACAGGCATAGATAACAAAGGGAATGTCATTTAGATGAATGTCCATCACCCCTTTTTTTCAAATGTGTTCAACATAGAATTTGAGAACATATGGGCATCATAAGCACTACCTGGCCATTTCACTATGACATCTATAAATGAACACTTGAAATCACAGCTGGCTTGTATGTTAAAACAAAACCTTCCCTTTCTGTTCAAATAATCCATGGAATTTGTGGATGGCTGCTTCATTTCTACATGAGTCTCAGTGAAACCCTGCTACAAGTTCGTCTACTTTAGACTCAGTGACAGATAATTGTATATGCACAGGGCCCAAGTGGACTGTGATTGCTTCACACGCTCTTCTTACTATTTTAGAAACCACCTGTCTTGACAACCCAAAGATGTTTGCCGTGTTGCATAATCTCCCCTCATCTGCTAAACAGTGTAGTGTGCAGGCAACTGTTTTGACAACACTGACAGGCGATCTTATGACAGCTGTCTTTCCTTTAATATGCGGGCGAAGCAGCTCACTCAAAGACAACAGAGATGTCCTTGACATAAGAAAATTCTCTTCAGCAGCATCCACTTCCTTTTCAAAGTTGTCCCACCAACTGAAGGTCTGGGTCGTCCAAGTGTTCGATGTACCAGTGATCTCCTTAGCGCATTCTGACGCCTCTGTTGCTCAATATAGTTATAAAATAATTGTGTGTTTCAATGTAAACACGTGAAAACGTCCCGTTAAGGTTAACACCAGCAATACTTTAGCTACAACCACAGTACAAAATTACCTCATGTAAACAAAACAGATAATGGCGCGCACGCTAACATCAATTAAAGAAGATACCGGCATACACTCTGACGTTACAAGCCAAAAACTCAGTTTTTCTTGTCTATACGTAAGCAGAGAAGATGGAGTTTGTAAACATCGTCATCCTGGTAGGAGTTTTTCAAAAGATCCTTTTTCAGGGACCTAAAATGCAGTTTGCGTGCAGACAAAAGGCCAAAACGCACAGAAAAAGCTACATTTTGAAAAATACCCGGGGACGCATGGACACGTGTAAGAAGCCTCCAAGATGTACTGTAGTACCAGCAGTTATAGTGAAAAAATCCCCAAAAGTAATAACATTCAGTTTATTAGACACAAAACATAATTGCTGATTTGTTTTAAAGTTAAATTAAAACACAATTTGTTAGAACTCTATTGTCTTTTAATGGCTATGTCAAGAAAAAAAAAAAACAAGCTTGAACGTACAACTGATGAAAAACATAAACAAGAAATATTTGAGTTAATGACGTAAACGAGAAAATATTTAACAAACAACTAACAGAATAATGTATACTCAGATTTCTTATTATTCCTACTGATTTCCCATTTCAGTTCAAAAGAATACACTTCCATCCATCTATCCATCCTCTTCCGCTTATCCGGGGTCGGGTTGCGGGGGCAGCAGCTTGAGCAGAGAGGCCCAGACTTCCCTCTCCCCGGCCACTTCTTCCAGCTCTTCCGGGAGAATCCCAAGGCGTTCCCAGGCCAGCCGGGAGACATAGTCCCTCCAGCGTGTCCTGGGTCTTCCCCGGGGCCTCCTCCCGGTTGGATGTGCCCAGAACACCTCACCAGGGAGGCGTCCAGGAGGCATCCTGATCAGATGCCCGAGCCACCTCATCTGACTCCTCTCGATGCGGAGGAGTAAAGAATACACTTTACTGTAAAAATGACCATCAACAAAAGCCAAGTCACTAAGAAAAGCAGAGATTAATCCGATGCAGGAATGTTTTATTTGTGTGCAATGGCATGTAGCATGTCCAAGAGTAAACAGCTCCAGAGACCTAATAATATTACTAGTACTTATCATTTGACTGACATTGTTATGCAAGGCAACAACATTTAAGACACAATTAGTTACATTTCATTTCTTATTCCAGTTGTAGCTACTGGTGAAGTGATGTGCTTATAGCCACAGTATGTCAAAGTCTAAGTGAACTTTATTGTCATCTCAACCATATACAAGTATACAGATAGACAAAATTGCGAAGCTCAGGGTCCACAGTGTAACAACATGAAGTGCAAATAAAAAATTAAAATTAAATTAAAAATAGAATTAAAATTAAAATTAAAACACAAACAAGACAAGAAAATTGTGCAAAGACTACAAAGATTGATACAATGTATGGTATTATGCAATCTAGATATATAAATACAGTCAATAAATATATAATATAATAAATAAAAGATATAGATAATACAGAAATTATCAGTGTATGATAATAGTTCTTTAAGACATGTGTAAACAATGACAGGTCAGAATGTTTCAAAGAATTTCAAAGTGCAGTGTGTAAAATATTTAAAGGTCAGTATGAGATTAGTAGTGGGATTTGAACCCACACCCCCAGTGTTTGACATCCAAAGCCTTAACCACCACACAACATCGCCTGTCAACAATATTAACCTTTGGAAAAAAAACCCCTACTGTATACAGTAAGGTACTCTGTTACTTCTGATACAGCCCATTGATGCACTTGTGATATTTCTATTGCACTGTTATACTGTACTGATGATTGCTTGTGTTCTGTGCTGTGTATTGTATTGTATTTAATCCCTTTTTTTGACACCCACTGCAAGCCCAACCTACTTGGAAAGGGGTCTCTCACTGAACTGCCTTTCCCAAAGTTTCTTCCATTTTTTTCACTAAATGTTTTTTTTGGGAGTTTTTTCTTGTCTTTTTAGAGAGTCAAGGCTGGGGGGCTGTCATCAGGCAGGGCCTGTTGAAGCCCATCACAGCACTCCTTGTGTGATTTTGCGTTATACAAGAAATAAATTGTATTGTATTGTATTGTATTGTATCTCACTGATAGCACTATAACTGTCGTATGAAATTTCACAGGCGAAGTTGGATAATACAGCTATTTTCATACATAATGAGATGACATTTGTTAGCATCCAATCTTTATGAATTGTCCTGGTGATATGATAAAAATGCACGCTGACAAAAGAGCGGCGTCACAAAAGAGCAGTATGGTCACTTGTTTTGACTTGGCTATATAATAAGTCACAAACTCAGTTCTTAGAAGTAATCTGATTACTCAATGTATGATACTGACCTTTATCCCATCAGGTGATGATGTTTCATGATGCACACCTCCGACCGTTAATCCTAGCAACTGCACAGCAACAATGGCGGCATCTAAACAAAAACAATATGGCATCGCCAAAGAAAAAATTCAAAAAGAAATGTTCATAAAATGAATCAGAACAAAACGTAAATGAAACCACCAAATTCCTAGACATCAGAAATCTCCTCAACAACTGCTTAAAGATTCTTTTTGAGGCCAAGAAATTCAACAATCAACAATTTAAATAAAATGAAATTATGACACTGGCAGTCACAAAAATGAATTAATTGCAAAGATTTGAGTTTGTTAGTACACTTCTATACCTATCTTAAGTTATTTCCATTGGTGAATTGACCTGCTCACAATGGTATGTGCTAACAAATAATGAAACCTTGGGCACAGCAAAGCCTGCACAGTGTCAGGATCAAGGTTGCATTTTGGGGACTTACAGCTTTTTCCTGTAGTGGAAGCCATTTTGTGTACCGTTGTTAGGGTCACAGCCCTCGTTTCCAGGGGCGTGGTCTCCAGGGTCATGACCACGAGTTCATCAGCAGACGGAACAAATCCTTCAAATCCCTTCCAGTGATTCCCTTTGTGATTGATCGTCGTGTCTTGCCTAGTTTTTGACTTCTTGCCTGAATTTTGACTGTGATTCTTGACTCTCGTCTCGGTTTCGGTCGCTCGTTATTATTTTATTTGTTTTGTTTTGCCTTTCTGCCCATTGTACTCAAAATATTTTTTCCTGCCGAGTTGGGACACAAAGCCTTCTGAGTCACATGTAATCTGAATAATTTGAGCAGAGAAATTTTAATAAAGATCATTTCAACATTTACTATTGCACTGGATCCATTTTCATGACTCTTTTTGACCATTTTGGCTTTGACATTCTGGTTTTGGCTTTTGTTTTCTGGTTTTGAGTCTGTGTTTTTCTGGATATTTGGATTACTTTTTTGCTTTGCTCTGTTCTTTGGTAAATTTATTTTATTTTTCTTTGTTTTCTAAATATCTAGTTTTGCCACTTAACTTTTTTTTCTTTGAGTTGGTTTTGGAATTGTTGTTTTTCATTTTTTGGAATTTTTGCCATTAGAATTTCTTTAAGTTTTTTTTTTTT
>JANRMT010062797.1:26173918-26193535 GCA_026402145.1 Polypterus bichir lapradei | reverse complement strand
GTGGTGATGGTTTTTCTCTTCTTTACTGTATCACCAGCACTTGCATCAGATTTCTGTTTCAGAGATACTGTTGAAGGGTGAAGACAAAAGGTTAAGATGAGCTCTTCTGCACAGCACTGTACACACTATCACAGCAGGAAGGCACCCGTCATCAACACGTCTGATGTACTGACAAGAGACAACTTCCTGCAATATGCGTAATAGTACAAGCAGGCTTGCAATTGAGAATGAATGGGGGCATCGACGGGCGGTTCATCACCAGCCCACCTCACAGTCACCTCCACTACAGTATGCTGCCTGTAGCGTCCGCCCACCGAGAACGAACACAGTGCGGCCAAAGGCGGGTTGTGAATCACTCCCATTCGATAGGCAGCCATCCAATGCACACGACAATGCTACCCCTCACCGCCCCGTTCCCCCTCAATGGCCTCCATTCAAGCCACAACCGAGTCACCGCTTCCAGCATTACCAGCCGCACTCTGAGAACGAATGGGGAGGCCGTGGGTGGTGAGCGAGCAGTGAAACCGCTTGCCACCGGGAGCCGCCTGAGGGACACTACACTGCACGAGCAGCGAAATCGCCCCCCTCCAGCCTCTGTCCATCCACCGCTTGACAGCGTCCGCAGGCCGGAGATGACGGAGTGGCAGTTACTTAGGTGCATGCGTCGCAGCTGCGGCCCGTTTGTAAGTCGTAGATCGGATGTCCGTAACCTGGGGACTACCTGTATTTGTGTTTATAAATGATGTGCTGCCCAGATCTATTTGTTTTTCTACACGTTCTAAGCATTGTTACTGCTACTGTTTTCAGATTATCATTTAAGGGAACGGGATGGTGGAGTGATTATGGTTTTGTCTAAAGGTACTGGTTAAGCGAAATGAGGACTTCAGGAAATTTGCAGAACCACATTACAATTGAGTAGTATCTGTAATCAAGAGGTGTCTAGATTTAGAAATCACAATGAAATTACGAGCGCCACTCCAGCTGGGTCCAAGAAAGCAAACGAAATTACTTCTGTATAAAAAACTGCAACACATAATACACACAAGAAGAGTGCTATTGCACTTAATAATATATACTTAAAAAGAAAGATGAAACCAGTTTTAGTACAATAAATAATACCACTTCACTGGGGAGTGGCTGCACGAGGGCAGCAGCAGTATGTATGAGTCTGTTTCCCAGCACCTACCAACAGTTATTTAACCCTCCTTAATTTGGTTATTTTTATTCAATGTATTTATGGCCATTGGACAGAAACTGTTTCTGAATCTATCAGTGCGTACTTTCAAAGATCTGCAACGCCAACCAAAGGGTAACAGTGACCAGGGTGTGAAGGATCCTTAAGATTGTTTGAGGCTCCTGTTAGACCGCGAAAGCAGCCAATGACTTCCAGGGAGGGCAGACAGCAGCCTGTGATTTTATGTGTGTGTGCTGAGTTTATGACTCTCTGGAGAGCCTTCTCGTCTGTTTCTGTGCATTCGGAGTACCATACTGTGATGCTCTTGATGGTTGAACGATAAAAAGCCACAAATAGTTTTTTGTTGTTGTTCCTAAGCTCTCTCAGAAAGTAGTATCAGTAATCAGGAGGTGTCTCACCCATCAGGTTCGGTGACTTGTTTTTTTTTTTTATACTGTAATCAGTTTTTTTTTGAGTCTGCGCTGATTCCTTTTTGCTTTCACTTTCGATGTACAATTTGAATTTGGACTTGTTGTTATATTTTAACATTATAGCAAATGACATGACCATCATCACGCTTGGGACATATCGCTCAAGATTTTGGAGAACTTTCTTGAGAGTTTGGTGTTAGTGCGTGATATTTATGAAAGGATTAATAAGGGTTATGAATTCTTGCAACGATTAGGATTTGATGATTTAGCAGCTTTGTCTGATTCACAGAAACATTTCTTCTTCTGGTCCTGTCATTAAATGCCCTTGTGGCCTGCTGTCTTAATATTCTTGTAAAGCGTTGCCAGTGTGTGATGACTTCCCTACTCCTTAGGCTTTGTCTTTTTTTATACCTTCGTGTTTCCCTTTAAATAAAAATAGAGGCCTTGTGTCAGCGTGACAAGACAGGAGCATGAAGGTCAGTGAAACCAACTCAAGATCTATACAGTCAACAAGATATTCCTCTATGGCAACACAAGCACCATCATTGTGGCAATTTTTATCAGTTTCTGTCTACTGACATATGGAGCCCCGAGAAATATGCTTCTAGTTGGGAGCTCAGCTTATTGACATTTTCCCAGCTGCTATGCAAGCTCAGGTATTTCCTCACCAGGGAAATGTCATATTGACTTCACCAGGCCAAGGCACTGACCTGAACATCTGCAGAATGGAAAATTGGTCAGAATGGACAGGTGGATTCTTCCTCACTTCATTTGGAGAGCTCTAGAGACTATTATCTCCCCGATGTTCTCCTGAAAGTTACTTTGACTGCCATGCTGATGATGACAAGTGAAGGTCTTACTGCCCCACTGCCACTCACTACAATGATTTATAATTTGTTGCTGCTAGATTTCAAATCCCCAATGCAAGTACATCTGCTTTTATGTTCCTCACAATCAGAGGCACTGATAAGAATGTGAGGAATGATCATAGTGGCCATGTTCCTCTTCAAGTTGACAAGTTAGTTTACATTATGACTGTCATTAAAGGAAGTGCATTAAGTAAAGTGGATGCACTATTGCCTTATATTTCTTTACCAGCCCCTATCGTCCTTATCTGCAATACGCTTAAGATCTGTTCCTATATCTGTGTTACCCGTAGAAGAAATAAACCATGCTGCCAAGTCACCTGATCCAGAACATTCTATTGCCAGGTTGAATATTAGAATCTTGCATGTCAGTAAATGTAAAGTATTACACATAGGAAGGAAAAATGTCAGGTATGAATACACAATGAGAGGTCTAAAAAAATTGAAAGTCCACCTTATGAGAAGGATTTAGGAGTCGAAGTGGACTCGTCACTATCAACTGCCAGACATTGTTCTGAAGCCATTAAGAAGGCTAACAGAATGTCAGGTTATATAGCGCCCTGATGTGTGGAGTACAAGTCACAGGAGGTTCTGCTCAAGCTTTATAACACACTGGTGAGGCCTCATCTGGAGTACTGGGTGCAGTTTTGGGTTCCAGGCTACAAAAAGGACATAACAGCACAAGAGAAAATGCAGAGAAGGGCGAATAGCTATGAGGAAAGATTAAAAGAGCTGAGTCTTTACAGTTTAAGCAAAAGAAGATTAAGAGGAGACCTGATTGAAGTGTTTAAAATTATGAAGGGAATTAGTTCACTGGATCGAGACTGTGCCTATAAAGTGAGTTCAGCAAGAACATGGGGATACAGTTTGAAACTTGTTAAGGGTAAATTTCACACAGAGAACCACAGACACATGGAATAAGTAACCACGTAGTGTGGTAGACTGGAGGACCTTAGGGACCTTCAAAGTTAGACTTTGATGTTATTTTAGAAGGATTAAGTAGAGAGGACTGACAAGGTTTGTTGCGCTGAATGGCCTGTTCTCGTCAAGATTGTTTCAATGTTTCAATTAGAATAACTGTGATGAGAACATACCATTTAGCCCAACAAGCTTATCAATCCTATTCACCTCATTTGACCAAAATAAAATCATGTCGGATTTTGAAGGTCCCTAAAGTCCAACTCTCCACCCCACTACCTGGTAATCTATTCCATGTGTTTATGGCTCTTTGCACAAAGAAAAACGTTCTAATACTTCAGTGAAATCTGCCCCTGCAAAGGTTTGACCCATGTCCCCTAGTTCTTGCTGAAAAATGTATTAACAGCTGCACTAAGCCACTGCACTAATTCCCTTCATAATATTTATCATTTCAATCATGTCTACTCTTAATTTCCATTTGCCTAAACTGAAAAAGTTCAGTTCTTTCAATTTCTCCTCATAACTCATTCCCCTCAGTAGCAGAATCTGCATGGTCTGTCTTCACAGGACTTTCTCTAGTGCTGCTATGTCTTTTTTTATAATATGGAGACCAAAACTGCACATGCTACTCCTGATCAGTCCTCACTAGTGTCTTACATAACTTAAGCATAACCTCCCTTGACTTATACTCTACACATCAGGGTGCTATATAACTTAACACTCTGTTAAGTTTCTTGATCACTTCTTTACACTATCTGGATGTTGATATTGATGTCTCATCCCAGGCCCTTCTCATGATATTTAACATCAAGTTTCAGACCTCTCATCGTGAATTCAAATCTCACTTTTCTACTTCCTAACTACTAACACAGACACATGAAGAATAAACAAGGCTTAATGGCCTTCAGAAAGCACAACCAAAGCTGGCTGGAATGTTCTGTGGCCTGTTTACAAATGGCATCCAATGCCCTAATAGCACAGCTAGGCTGTGGCCTATACAGGCCCAAAAATGGGTGGCAGATTTTTAAAAGTTAAAAAAAATGGGTGGCAGATTTTAAAAAGTTGAGAGTGGAACTGTAAGACCTCTACCTCAAATGAGACAATTCACACACAGAATCATTGAGACAATTACCACACAGAATCATTATCAATCAAAAATTTATTGAAATAAAAAAGAAAAATCACCAAAAGTAACCAAGTCAAAATAGGGCAAATAGAATATGTCTACAAAGACAAACTAATGTAAAGGTACCTCATTATGTAATCCTGTAACCAAAATCCCCAAAACAGAAGAAAAAATATCAAAATAACAGAAAAAGCAATACTTAGAAAAAAACCTTCAATTATCACTCAGTAAACAACTGCCAAGACCCTCTCTGTGCCCTCATTATGAAAGTAGATAGAGGACTTAACAGCAGTGACATCAAGGTGACCCCTGACTCAAAAACAATTAATTACTTTATTAGATAAATTTTAATTGATAGGATTTTAATTGGCAATTACTAATACACACACAAACAATAAATGGTGGACCTATAGGCATTGGGCCAGGGCAAACTCTTTTAATAATTGTCTTGTGAAAGTACAACGATTTCGGGATTGCTGTACTTGTTCAGTGTCTGCAATTGCTATATGATATTCTGACTTCTCAGACATATTTTTGGATGAGTTCTCTGCATATAAACATAAAATTACAACATTCTGTCAAAATGGACAGTTCAGTAATGCAAGTTCTGCATTTTACTGGCTTTAACAATTATGAAATGCTAGCACAGCGAAACACCTTTTTATTAAAATGGGCACAATGGTACAATGGAAAGTCTTTCCTTTTTGATCACATTGTGCATTTAGGACCCTCTGTTCACTGGATATGCTAGACGTTATGTCCTTCTTCCTTTGTGCTTCTGGTTGCCTTCATTCACCGGACATTGCAGCCCTCTTCTGGACAATGGACACAGACACCAGATGCCAGACCTTTTGTCACTTTATATAAATAGATTTGTCATTAAGAAATGCAGTTCTGTTGTTTCTCTAATTGTTATGCTAAGAACACACAGAGTAAATGTGTATGGACTCCAGAAGCACAGCTAGCTTTTGATTTTCTCTCTCTCAAGACATTTTTCACTTCTGTCTGCATCTTATGTCATGCAGATAATTCACTACAATCTAAAGTAGACGTTTATGTGGAGGTTGTGTCCTCTCGACATTTTCTTGATGTAGGGAAATTACATCCTTGTGCCTACTTATTTATCCCCACTGAAAAATTTTTAGTAGTTGTAGAAACAGACAGCTTTTCTAGTTTGGAAGAATTTGAACTTTAGACAAATGCTTCCATTACTCCCAAACTAAATGTTCCTCAGGGATTAGTTAAATTACCTGGCTGAAAGTTAAAGCACAAAAGATTCGCATAAAGGTTTGGGATGCCGTCCCGCATACTGTAAGTCACTTTGATTTGTCTTTCTGTACCACAAAATAAGTGCATAACAGACTTCAGTAGACATTGATTGAGTGAACCGGGGGACTTTTATAGCAGATGGACAGGAAATGACATTTGTGATGGAGGAAAAGGATCAGAGATGATGACACAGAGGGAAGGCGGAAGTGAGGTCATCGGGACTGGAAGTCATCCAGTGTCATCATGTCTTTGAAAGTGGGAAGTGGATGCGTGTGACTGCGGTCGAGTTCCAAAAGGTATGTTTAATCGTCTTCTTTTCTCCTGGAGAATAAGAGAGAGAGGCATAAGCATTCCGCATCCATTCCCTTTGATTGTTATTTTCCCGCAGCGTCTGGCCCATTGGCTGCCCCTCTATTCACGTGTGTGTGACACCTGCGTTTTCACAACCAAATTGGCTTCTAGAGGTCCACAATTCCAAACTACCTATACATGCTAAAACAAAATCACTTTCAGAATCACTTTGGGGGTACAAGACAATACCAACCCAGCACAATTTCAACCCAACATTAACCTGAGACTGTGCAAACCACTATACAAATCCAACTTTCTTGAAAAAAAAACATTTACAAACTCCAATAGCACCATCAATTAAATAGAAAAACTATAAAAAAACAATAGAGATATCAAATTGCACAAGTTGAGCAAATATGAAGTATTTTCGAATAGACAAACAGCAGAGTTACCAGTTATGTGTTGTAAAAACAGTTAGGAGTGACCCTATGTGAGTTTAATTAGGATTTGAATACTTTGAGGAAAGAAGCCATAGAGATGGCCTGTAGTTTGTGATCATGATAAATCGGTACCTTCTCTGTACTGGCAATTTAATAAAAAGATGGCTGCTGGGATGGCTGGAGTCAGCTACAATCTTTCCTGCTCTCTTTTTCGCTCTCGTGATGATCAGATCTTTTAATGTTGGGAGACAACAGCCAATCATATTCTCTGCTGGACAAATCACCCGCTGCAACCGACTCTTAGAAAGGGAGGAGGCAGAAGGAAACCAAACGGTGTTGGAGGAGGTCTCAATACTCTTAATGATGGCTGAATAAAAATGTAATAATATACACCTTGATATGCCAAGCTTCTTAAGATGGCAAATGAAGAATAATCTTTGCCTGGCTAGACATTTTCAGTTACCAAGTATTACTAAGGATGTCATTTTCCCCTTGGGATTAATAAAGTATTGGACGAATAGTGTGAAATTGGGACTGTCCCTATCACCAGGGCATACATTATAGTGTCAGTGAAATATTTACAACAACAATAATAATTTATTTCTTGTAAAGCCCAAAATCACATGAGGAGTGCTGTAATGGGTTTTAACAGGCCCTGTTTTGACAGCCCCCAGCCTTGACCCACTAAGAGTACAAGAATTAACTCCCAAAAAATAATCTTGTGGGGAAAAAAATGCAAGAAATCTTGAGAAAGGCAATTCAGAGAGAGACCCCTTCCCAGGTAGGTTGGGTGTGCAATGGGCGTCAAAAAAATGGGGTAAATACGACACACAAAACATAACACAAATAATCCTCTTCACAGATCTAGATGATCAATCTATCATGACCACCTCAGAAATCCAATACAACAGCACAGACTACATTTTTCTCGCATGCTGCTCCTCACCAAGTGCAGGCACAGAGCACTTGTGACAACTCTCAAGGCAAAATGCAAGAATAGATGAAAACGCTCACTAAATCCAGAACTATCACATAATAGGATTTCGATTTTTTCAGAGTCCTGAAGACCTCGGCCATCAAGCTGCTTTGCCTCCCCCCTACTGGCTATTCCACAGCCGGCCAATCTGATGAAAGGACCCCTTTATCTGATGATCCCAGTGATCCTCTATCAGAGGTGACTTTCCCTTAGGTAGGCAAAACAACTTGGCAGTAGGGAAGTGGGCACCAAGTGCCACATTTGAGTAGCGAGAAGAGAAACAGAACATTTGAGGTTTAGTAACAAATTATAACTATCATAGTACTTGTGTTTTAGTGCAAATGAGTAACAGCAGAGATGCAGTATGCACAGCAATTCAGCAGCTCTAGTGAGGGTATACTAAATCGAAGTTGTGAATCTTCAGCTGGGATTTGAAAGCTGAGACCGAAGGGGCACCTCTTATATTAGAAGGCAGACCATTCCACAGATTTGGGGCCCTGTAACTAAAAGCTCGACCTCCCACTGTTATTTTATTAATTCTTGGAATCATAAGCAGACCAGCATCTTGAGATCATAATGTTCACTCTGGTTTGTAAGAAATGATAAGTTCAGATAATTAAGCCGGACCTTGGACATTTAAGCTTTATATGTTAAAAGTAGGATTTTAAAATCTGCCTTAAACTTAACCAGGAGTCAGTGTAAATACTTAAGAACTGGAGTTATGTGTTTGTATTTTCTTGTTATTGTAATAATACTTAATCATTATGATCTGTAGATAATGTGCGGATAATGCAGTTGTGAAGCTGGTGTAGTGTAAAGTTAAAACTGAGTAAATGCATATTGGCTTATACGCCACAGGGTCCTTTTTTCATAGATATATATAGATAACATTTTGTTTTCCTTGCTTGCATTTTATACTTTTACAGTTATGAAGATCATTTAACTTGGCTGTTATAAGTTAAAGTATCAGGAGGACTGATGTGCTAATGTGCTGCTTCTCTTCTGCTTCTTGTGCTCAAGCGGTGGGAGCTCAGGCAACCTCCCACTCAGCCAGTGACAGTGACTTCCTACCCATCTGCTGGTGTTGCATTAACTTGTGCTGGGGATCTGTTTGCAGTCAGTAGCAGCTATCAAAGGAGAAAAACAGCAAAATATACAAAATATAAAAGTTGGTTTAACTGCTGTCAAGACAAAACTGGTACAGTAAGCTAATTTGTAGCTGAAGTCGCACAGAATATTTCTTCATTTTAAGATGGACGAGTTTGCAAGTTTCCCAGTGCTTTTCAATTGGAAATTTTAAAACTGTACAGCCTGATCTCTTTGAGATATCTCAACAAAAATGTTACTGTCTTAACAAATTATTTTGAAGAATAAATATGCCACATTTCAACAAACCTGGTCCACTGAGGATTGAGTTATTTCATGTGTAGAGACGGACAATGGCTATTGCAATAGGTGCTTTGAACGTTATATACAAACACACCTAAAATATGTGTATCCGCTGTGAAATTTTACAGATTGCAAAGATTACATTCAAGTGTTATAGCAAAGGATCTGAATACCTGTGTCAGTAGAATATATCCATTTTTTTATTTTATAATAAACAGGAAAAAATTTCTAAAATCTTCTTCTCGCTTTTTCATTTTCTGGGGCATTGAGTGTTACTTGATCAAGAGAAAAAAGTAATTTAAGTGATTTCAGCACAAGGCTGCGACATAGCAAAATATTTAAAAAGTGAAGGGTCTGAATATTTTCTGAAGGTGCTGCGCATGTATGACGTGGTATGGACAACATTACTAATCAGCAATGCACAAGATAGACTATTGTTTGAGATATTTTATCAGTTTGTGGATCAGAGCTTTCTTACCAAAATAGACTCAGTGAGGTAAATAAGTGACTGTTGATACGTGGGAGGTACTGCATGAATTTCTGGTCAGATTCCACCCCTCAGAGTTAAGACATGAGAGTTAGATCAGGTCTGACTCCATGGTGGGGGCTGATGGTTCCAACATTGAGAGACACTTGAGCTGAGTTGCCTGAATCAATGAAGTTTTTGTCATTCACCTCTTTAACAGAGGAGCTGAGGTCTCATCTTCTTGCCACCCTGAGGTACCGGCAGCAATGCCAGTCCAGCATTTTTAAATGTTCTGCTGAGCACGCTGAGATGTAAGTTGTGCAGTTAACTCCGAGATCACACCTCCTTTCAATAGATTTCCGCACTCCTTCTTGATGTGAATGTTTTTTCCCGCTGCATGGACATTACTCTTACTCTTGTATATACTTATAGCAGGTGACACTTCCTGTACACTCCATAGATCTGATGGTGGCATACCTTGCCCACAAATGACATTGGGGCATAATAGAAACATGAAATGTACACCTTCCTCAATATCTGTTTTCCTTGCACTGTGCAACTCTGATATGAGAAATGGGGTGTCCCGCATCAGATCTCTGACTAGTGACAGTGGCTCAAGCACCAGCCTACGAGAGGCAAGGCTATAAAGCTTGTCATTTTTGTACATAAATAAAATTTGCTTTCTCTGATATCGACTTGAGACAGACTAAAATACATGTTTCCTAGATAAGCTGTTCATCTTATTTTCCATTATTCTTTTTTTATCAAAAAATGAGATTTTCGAGAGATTTCTTTTACTCAGAGGGATTACCAAAAGACTATAATTCCATCAGGATGCCAAGCCTCTCCATGTTTTATCATGGCCTTCATCAACAGCCGCAGTCGATGTCACGGCAGCACCTGCCTCCTGCTAATTTATAGCCTTCACGTGGGGTGCTGGTCATTATGACGCTCTTGTGCCATTCTTTGAAGTGCCAGTGCCATCTGGAGCCCCTTTAGAGAAGGTCAAGGACTGCAGGGGCAGTACTGTCTGAAATGGCTGACAGCCTAGGAAAGTGTCACTGGAAAAAGAAAAAGTTTTTCCAAGAAAACTGAAGAACATATGGATACAATGCAATAGATGCTACAATAGAAGAAAGTGAAAAGGCACCTTGCAGAGCGTTATAAAAGGTAGCTCGTCATTTGAAACCACCACATCTAGAACTGTGAGCAGCCATTTCAGTTTGGGTGAGGGGAGCTGGCACAAAGACTTTGAGCTTTCTACAAGACCTGAAGGTTTTGTTTGTCCATACTCCTGGTATTTTTGATTAAGCATGGTATTTCAGCTTAGTAACAAGTGCTGCCCTGTGGCTCTGGGTGACTGGGCTCAAATCCTGATCCAGTCACTCTGTCAAACCCAGGTAGGAGTGCCATGTTTTACAACACATCACTAGTTTTTAACCAGCATCCTCAACATGACTGGGTTAGGTTTAGTTAGGTGATAATGGGTGCAACTGCTGATTCTAATGTGATGTGAGAGACCATCCGTGACAAGACCCTGAAGGTTGCTGAGGGTTGTGTTGATGTTGTCAGTGTTCCCAGAAGGAGGTGCTTCATCTTGCAGGGCACCCTGGATATCATCGAGAGGAGTCGCAGCGCACAACTCAATGACAACTCTGGTCTGTACCAGGAAATGAGAGGGATGGCTGTGAGAGCTCTGAGGACAGATAAGGAGGTGTTTGTTAGAGGAATCTATGAGCAGGTGACACACCATCTATGGTTTAGTGACCCACGTCCATCTTACAGAGGAATTGAAGCATTACGCACATCTGAATCTGTTCCTCGTGGAGTCTCAGTCTCTGAAGGAACGGTCCTTACGGATGACACCGCAGTTGTGACCCACTGGGCTGGCTACTTTGAGCAGCTGTTTAAAACTGATCCTCCAGCTAGGACATTAGACATCTCTGGGTCCACCGTTCTTGAGGCTGATCTTCTAATCAGCTGTGAACCACTCAGTCTCACTGAAATTGCACAGGTGATGAACCAGCTGAGGGTAGGGAAGGCTCCAGGGGTCTGTGGTCTCCGAGGTGAACTTCTCCAGGCTGGTGGTAAGGCTGACCTCCTGGCATTGCAAACAATCTTTGCTTCCATTTGGGAGACGGGCATCATCCCAACTGACTGGAAGACAGGACTTGTCGTCCTTATCTAGAAATGGAAGGGGGATCGCCTGGAAAGCAGCAACTACAGGGGGATAACACTGCTGTTGTTGCCGGGTAAGATCTTTAGTAAGTTCATTCTCAACAGGATCCATGATCACTTGCTCACCTACCAGTGACCAGAGCAGCCTGGTTTTATGCCTATGAAGTCTACCATCGACCACATCTTGGCACTGAAGGTTCTCATGGAGTGCAAACACAAATATCAGCAGAGTTTGATTGCAGCCTTTGTCAATTTTCGTAAAGCGTTTGACTCAGTTGATCAAGCTGTCCTGTGGGACATCCTGAGACTTTCCAGGATCCCCTTAAAGTTGCTGGATATCATAGTCGGCCTGTTCACTGTACTGTCAGTGCTGTGCAGAGTGGAGGCAGAACCTCTGTGTTTTTCCAGTTGATTCTGGAGTTCATCAAGGGTGTGTTTTTGCTCCTACTCTGTTCAATGCTTGTATGGACTGGGTGTTGGGCAAGGTCGTGAGGTCGAGTGGCTGTGGGGCATCTGTTGGTGAAGAGTGATTCACTGATCTTGACATTGTGGATGATGCTATGATCTGCACCAAGTCCATAGAGGCTCTGATTGGGGCATCGAGAGACTGAGTGAGGAGTCTGAGTGGCTGGGCTTGTGAGTGTCCTGATAAAAAACAAAATCCAGGCCTTTAATGACCTCTTGGGCACGGCCATCAGCAGTGTTTCTGTCTGTGGAGAGAGTGTTGACCTCGCTGAGAGGTTTACTTACCTCAGCAGCGACATTCACTTCTCCTGTGAAGTCAGTAGATGGATTGGGAGAGCATTGGGGTCCAGGACAAAGGTCCAAGTCTTTAGAGTCGTGGTGCTTCCTGTCTTGCTTAAAAGGTTGTGTGACATGGATGCTATCCAGTGACCTGAGATGAAGACTGTACTCCTTTGGTACTGTGCCTCTTCTGAGAATCCTTGGGTACCGCTGGTTTGACTTTGTGTTGAATGAGTGGTTGCTCACGGAGTCCCGAATGAGGCACATTACCTGCATTGTGAGGGAGCGACAGTTATGGCACTACAGCCATGTGGTGCAATTACCCAAGGGTGATCCAGCCTACAGGATCCTCATTGTTGAGGACACGAGCGGCTGGACCAGGCCAAGGGGATTCCCATGTAACACCTGGCTGCAGCAGACAGATGATCATTTCCAGAAGGTGGGACTGGACTGGGGGTTTGCCAACCAGGATCATAAGCTGTTTCGTCATGTGGTGGGTGCGTCAGCGCTCTGTACCAGTGCATGCTTCCCAACCTGACCAGACCTGATAGTGATTCTGTGTCCAGTGATGGACTGTCAGGTTTGATTCCTGACTTGTGGCTGCTCAGTTCCAGGTCCCTCCCTGACCTAGGACTAGAAGATCTTTTTTCACAACATGGATGGGTGAAAGAGAGGTGGTGCCTGGGCTGGACTGGGATTATGAGATAAAGGGGGCACTATAGAACAGGGCTTTGTGTAACTCAGCTTAATTTGCTCAGATGATGCCCCTTACATGAGTTCCTCCCAGTTTGCATTTGCAATGTCAACTTGGGCCTCACAACCCACATGAAGAGCAGAAAACAACTGTCTTAGGTACGGAACTTAAAGGCGATCTCCTGCAACTCAGGGGACCATTCAGGCTTTTGACAGCAGTGGCATTCTAACTTGAGGAGGCTAATGTGGTGTTTCAGCTAGTTATTTACCTGCTGTAGGAGAATTTGATTTTATTGTATTTATTTCATGTGCTTTATAGGATAAGTTCAGTATTTTTCAAGTCAAAGCTATTTTTTACAATCTTGGTATATATGTATTTGTCACATGAACCTGTGTTCTAAAGTGTGGTGCAGGAATGACAGCTCCACTAAATGTAAAATTTGGGGCATCAGCTAGGTCATCACATTTATTGCCCAAAATCAGATCCAAAAAAACAATGCTCTTCGGCACAGCAGGGCTGAACAAAAATTGAAGTATCTTAGCTGGTTAGCTACAAGCAGGGTCATTTCCGTCTCGGACCTCCATCTGGTAGAACTTGACAAAATTGATGTCTTCTTCCAGGAAGTTCAGGCTTTTATGGATGCTGAACCAAAAGGGGTGGAGCCTAATGGGTGGCATTTCGATACCGTGGAGAGAAAAGGTGATGACACTGTTAGCGATAGCACCCTCTCTCACCCCAGCATATTATTACATGCCTCGGCAGAGTCTGTAAGGAGGTCCTCTGACACGCATGTGTGACAAAAGTTAAGCATTTTCTTTTAATTTTAAACAATACATAGCCAGTCCTGGCATTTTATTAAAACTAAAAGTATAAAAACTGACCAAATATGTCAATTTTCAAGCCAAGACAGTTGTCGAGTTTTGCTCCACATCGTGTGATGGAACACATATTGTAAACTAGCTATAAATGTAATTTTTAAACAAAAGGCACCAATATTATGAAATGTAGCTATTTTAAAAGAAGACCAGCAGGTCTTGCTAGCTTAGTGCTTCTTCTGCAATCACCTTTAACCCTCCAGTGGGGGTGTGGTTTCCTCTCAAAAGACCAAATCACAGTAAATTGCTCACGCCATGTGGTTGGTTTTTGCTTTGATATACTTCTGTATTTATATGAGAACTCACACAAGTGAATAGAAAAAGGATCTTTACTTCACGAAAAATAGTACCAAATTATGGAACAAAATGATCATTTTCAGATTCTTTTTTAATCACATTTATTCATCGAAAGCACTTAGGCTTTTATTTTCAGTTTGAACCCTGTGCCCCATACGGTTTCATTTTAAAATGCCAGGACTAGCCATGTATTTTTAAAAATGTAAAGAAAATGCTTAACTTTAAAACACAATTTTGCATTGCAAATGCATATATACCATGTTTGGGAAGAAATAATGTAGACTTGAAAAATATAAAACTTCCTTTAACAGTGTTAAAGCGTCCTAGACAATATTTCAGGATGTTAAACAGTATGCTAAAAATGGTCTTTTCTTTTTCATCGAACCTTTAAACTCTTCATAAGTAGCTAAACCACAGAAACAGAAGACGCCTACAAGACAGATGATATTGGGAGTAAAAACCAGTGTGGCCTGAAGGGGGCGCTCCAGCTCCGCCAACCCATCACAGACAGACAAAGGCACAACTTTAGCATAGCACACAAGTCTTTTATTTGTGGGAAACTCTTTCCCAACAGTTTCCCACAGCAATACAGAGTATAAAGCACCAAGCAGCACACAGCACTCTCTGTCTCTGCCTTCTTTCTCTCTTCGCCTTTCTCTGTCCTCCTCCACTCCTCCTCCAGCAAGTTTCGTTACCTACCTCCCGACTCTGGCTCGTGGAGCGGTGGCAGCTGGCTCCTTTTATGTGTTACCCAGGAGTACTTCCGGTGTCCCATAGGCTTGGTCCAGATGTACTTCTGGGTGAGGTGGGAAACGAATGAAGCAGGGCTCCCTGCAGCACCTCTAGCAACACCCACGAGACCCAATAGCCGGACTCTATCTCTGATGAAGCCCTGATGGAACCCGTACGGCTGTAGCAACCAAGGGGGCCACCATCTAGCTCTCCAGTTGGGAGATAATGCCCTATGCATGCTCTCTCGCCTGGTCCTTTGGTGTCCTGGCTGTGTAAGGGCACCGGCTGCCCACCACACCAGCAAAAATGAAACTTCCCACTGCAAAGGGGCAGCCTAGCAAGATGACAGGCCAGAACTATAAGTGGTGAAACGGCCATTTTCTTGACTTTCCACATGTGTAAAAATCAAAGCCCTCAAGCCACTGGTTATCTTTGTGCATCCACACCTTGCACACAATTACAGATATGGAAGGCAGGATAGCACAACACTGGCAATTGATTGTGTTGATCGTCTGGTATGTGGCTTATAATTTTGCATTTGCATGCACATTCCCTGGTTATCGATGTCTGGCTTCTGTTTTAAGGTAGTACTGTAGTTTTGGATTTTGAACAAGCTTTGGTTGATTGGTGTTCCTTGCATTTTGGTTCCAATCCTTGGCTTTGAGAGCCAAACACAAGGATGTGCGAGGAGAGCATTATGCGGATGGCGTGCTGCTGCTGGCCTCACCCCGTAACATCGACATACCTGTGAGGAGCAGGTCACGACTATGTACGTCATTCAATATCGAGCCCATCCTGGCTTTGTGATCCATTTCTTTCCATGTTTAATATGAAAACTGGTGTGTGATATCGAAATTGAGTCAGGATGAGAAATAACATCCATTCCAATCCAGGAAGATGGAGGACAACAACTTTGAGGCTCCCTTCTAGGCCACACACTCGCATCCTGCCATGCCTGCCCATCGGCCTTCTTTCATCGGCCACTCCGACCTGAATCTTACTTACAAGAGTGAGCGAGAACGCACGCCAGTCCTTGACTCTTGCTGCATGTACTGCAGTCCAATTTTGGAGATAAACCACCCCCATTTTATTGTCCTTCTTTCTCATGAAAAGATGAAAAATGGAGGTCAATCATTGATTCCAGCAAAATCCTGGTTGCTCTCCGTCAGCGTTGGGCTTTTCCTTTCCTTTACTTGGTTGTTAAAGTTAACCTGAAGGTGATCAAGTGGAAGCTTTTAGAACTCCCAACACAAAGGGCATGGTGGGCACCCAGTCCCTGGTCTTCCTATGTTATTGTTGGTCAGACACAGTGGTCACTGGGCAAAATGGTTCCTTTGTCACAAAGCACCATGGAAATGTCCTGCTATGGCATCTAAGAGCTCACCTGAGTGCAAAGATTACTGTAAATGAGACTTGGAATGCCAGCCACCAGCTTGGTACTGCTTGGCACCAAATAATGTGACTGATAGGCAGGTAGGTGAGAGGGTGAAGCAATGAATGCTTGCCAAGATTTGGTACTGCATGGTATACAACGACAAAGAAGAAAACAGGTGACTTGTTGTCTGGCGGACATCAAGAGACAACTTTGTCAAGTTGTAAGCTACTGGGTCTCTAAGCCTCTGCTGCCTTCTTTTTGTGACCTGTGGTGGTCTCAGTAGGTGCCAAGTGTGTGGACAACATATGTGCCAGCTCACATCGCAGATAAAGCACTGGCACTGCCAGAACTGCTTATATAATCCAATACCACAAGGAAGCAGTCAAATGTAACTGGGAACAGGCATGTCTAGGCATTAAGACATCCTGTGGCCCCCCACCCTGACTTATGCCAGTCATGGCATCCACCACATAGTTAATGGTGATATTGCAAGGAAACCCAAGACCATCACATTAGCTGCCTGCTTTCCCTACTTCTTCACAGTGAAGTTGCATGGCCTGCTCTCTGCCTGATCACAAAGCCCGCCTTACCCCCCGCTCCCCCTTCTTCGTCTCTTGCCTCTTCACGCTCTTTCCTCAAATGCTGTCTGATACTTACAACTGTCAAGAGCGACACTGAAATTTCACTCAAAGCCCGGGAGCGACTCGCAGCCCTCTGGGGGTTCAAAACAAGAGCGACAGAAGGAGAGACTGAGCCTCGGGCAGACTGGCATGCTTGATCGGCTCCTCAGCCAAACAAGACCTGCTGTCGACTGTTTGGGCGAATGGCGGGAGCGCGTGAGTGGAGGGAGTGCGCGTGCAGATGAGCAAGTGTATGTGCGCATCTGTGTGTGTGTGTGTGGGCACGCGCTTTTATATGTGTTTAATATGACTGTCTGTGAGAGACCAGGTCTGTGTGTGAGCCTGCACATGTGAATGAGACATTGTGACTGTGTGTGAGCACGTGAGTGTAGGCATATGTTTAATAACAAACTGTGAGAGAGCGGACATGTCACTGTGTCTCAGAGTGTGATCCTATAAATGTCAACGTGTCATTGTGACTGTGTGAGCACACGTGTGCAGGCACAAGTTTAATAACAAACTGTGTGAGCCTGCAAATGTCAACGTGTCATTGTGACTGTGTGTGAGCATGTGTGTGTATCCACATGTTTAATAACGAACGGTGAGAGGGCAGACATGTCACTGTGTCTCAGTGTGTGAGTCTGCAAATATTAACGTGTCATTGTGACTGTGTCAGCACACGCATGTGGACATGCTTAATGACTAATGAACTGTTAGAGAGCAGGGCATGTGAGTCTGCAAATGTCAGCGTGTCATTGTGACTGTTTGTGAGTGCGCGTGTGTAGGCATATGTTTAATAACGAACTGTGAGAGAGCAGACATGTCATTGTGTCTCAGAGTGTGATCCTGTAAATGTGACAGTGTCATTGTGACTGTGTGAGCACACGCATGTGGACATGTTTAATAATGAACTGTGTGAGAACATACGTGTTACCATGTGAGCCTGTAAATGTCAGTGTGTCAGTTTAACTGTGTGTGAGAACGCGTGTGTATCCACATGTTTAATAACGAACGGTAAAGGAGCATGCATGTCACTGTGTCTCAGTGTGTGAGTCTGCAAATGTCAACGTGTCATTGTGACTGTGTGAGCACGCATGTGTAGACATATGTTTAATAATGCACTGTGAGAGAGAAGACATGTCACTGTGTCTCAGTGTGTGAGTCTGCAAATGTCAAGGTGTCATTGTGACTGTGTGTGAGCACGCGTATGTATCCACATGTTTAATAACGAACGGTGAGAGAGCAGACATGTCACTGTGTCTCAGTATGTGAGCCTGCAAATGTTAACGTGTCATTGTGACTGTGTGAGCACACGCATGTGGACATGTTTAACGACTTATGAACTGTGAGAGAGAAGGGCATGTGAGTCTGCAAATGTTAACGTGTCAGTTTGACTGTGTGTTATCTCACGTTTAATAACTAATGAACTGTGAGAGAGCAGACATGTCACTGTGTCTCAGAGTGTGCGATCCTGCAAATGTGAATGTGTCATCATGGCTGTGTGAGAGGACATGCTTAATAACGAACTGTTTAATAACTAACTGTGTGAGAGCATACATGTTACCATGTCTGTTTGTGAGCCTGGAAATGTGAATGCGTTATTGTGAGCATGTGAGCACATGCATATGGACATGTCTGATGACTAAGTAACTAACTGTAATACAGCGGGCAATGTCACCGTGTCTGAGTGTGTGAGTGGAAGTGTAAATAACTTGGAAGGTGCGTGTCATAACTGACTGCCAGAGAGCGGATGTGTCACTGTGTCTGCGAATGTGTCTTTGTGACGGTGTGAACACATGCATAACCACATGTTTAGTCGATAACTCTGTCAGAGCATACATGTCACCGTGTCTATGTATGAGGCTGCAAGTGTGATTAATAATAATAAAAATAATTCTTTAAATTTACATAATGCTTTTCTTACTACTCAAAGAGCTTTTCATAGTGAGTAGGGAGCCACTTCAACCACCACTAATGTGTAGCATCCACTGGATGATGCGATGGCAGCCATTTTTGCGCCATTAGGCTCACCACACATGAGCTGTTAGGTGGTGAAGTGCTGAGAGAGAGAGCCAATTACAGACAGGGGATGAGTAGAGGACTAGAATGACTAGGCCATGGAGGGCAATTTACCTGGACTTTAGGATACATCCTACTCTTTATAAAGGATGCCCATTTTTACATTACAGTGTCCCCATCACTGCACTTGGCATTAGGATCCACATTCAGTCCACAGAGTAAGCGCCCCCTGCTGGCCTCACCAACACCTATTCCAGCAGCAACCCAAGCTTTTCCTAGATGGCCTCCTATCCCAGTATTGTCAGGGCCCAAACATGTTGAACTTCAGGTGGGTGACCTGTTCTGAAGTGCAGGTAGGTGCCACTGTGACTGCATGTGAGCACATGCCTATATACTGTACATGCATGTATCAGCATGTGTGAACCTTCAGATGAGAATGTGTCAAATGGTGGGCCGAGAAAGTGTGTGTCACTGTTTCTGTGTGCGAGCCCACCCATATGCACATGTTTCATGAGTAAGTGTGTGAGAGTGTGCATATCACTGTGTCCATTTGAGTAAGTAATTTTGTGACTGTGCATGCACAGATTTGTTCAATGAGGATGTGTGGGAGAGAGTGTCTGTGTGGGCACGTGCAGTAAAGGTGACAGTGAGTGACAGAGAGCTGGCAGGTGATGGTGTGCCTACAGTACGTGTCAGTGTAGATGAGCTTAATGACCTCCATCAGAGTATCTGCGTGT
>JANRMT010062797.1:26128376-26173908 GCA_026402145.1 Polypterus bichir lapradei | reverse complement strand
AAGTTTTCAGATTTAAAGGTGGAGAAAGAAGAGCAATCTGGGAGAGACTGAGAAAGAGAGTTCCAGAGTTGAGGAGCCATAACACTGAAGGATCTGGTGGAGAGTCTGCTGCGTGGGACAGTAAGGAGATGACTACGTGAGGACCTGAGAGAGCGACAAGGAGTTTAAGGAGCTAAGAGCTGAATGAGGTAGAGGGGGGCAACGTTATGTAGGGCTTTGAAGGCGAGAAGCAGAATCTTGATGGAACCGGTAAACCAGTGAAGCCAGGGGAGAAGAGGGGAGATGTGAGCAGAACGCTTTGTGTGGCTGCGGAGTTCTGAATGTAATGTAGCTTCTGTGTAGATTTTACAGGGAGGCTGATGAAAAGGGAATTACAGTCATCAATACGAGACATTAGGAAACAATGAACCAGAGTTTGAGCATCATTAAAGGACAGAAATGGACGGAGGTGGGCAATGTTACAGAGATGATAGAATGAAATTTTGGAAAGAGACCTAATGTGTAACTCAAAGTTAAGTGATGAATCAAACAAAACACCAAGGTTTCTGACAACAGCAGCAGGTTTGACAAGTGTACCATCAATAGAGACAGAGAAGTTGGATGCCTTAGAAGGTTGGGAGTTTGGGCCTACCATTAACACTTCAGTTTTATTGGCATTAAGTTTGAGAAAGTGATTTTCCATCCATAGGTTAAGATCAGTGATGCAGTCAGTGAGGGTGCTGGGAGGTGAATCTGTAGGGGAGTCAGTCATGTGTACTGAGATATAACTGTATACCGTATCTTCTGCATAACAGTGGAAGTTAAGGCCATGTCTGCGAATAATCTGACCCAAAGGAAGGATATAAAGTAGAAAAAGTAATGGTCCAAGGACTGTGATGCTACTTAAGGTAAAATTAAAGGACATCTTGAGGGGGTCCTGTATGAACTGGCATTGTGAGCACCTTGGTTGAGGGTGGACTTCAGAGAGCAGCGCCTCCTTGGGTGTCTCCTCTCACCACTCCACATGGTGTTGTTCAGGCGTCATTGTCCTCTCAGTTTGGCTTTTTTCCTGAAGGGCTGTGGCTCTTGTGCTTTTGTTTGCTTTCAGCATGAGCTTTTAAGGAAGCAGTGCTCTCTACCATGCTGATAAACAGGACACTGGCTTGAACCCTGACCTCCATTCTGGCTACAATTGGGGCCATGAGCTCCCACACAATCTCACATGTCTTCCCGGAGATGCTCTGAAGGATCTGAAGGCCGAGGCCTGCGCTCTCAATGCTGCCTTCACCTCATTAGAAGTCATGGCGGCGCCTTCTTTTCCACAGATAATTCCCTGTCAATCAACGCTCCTCTTCTAAAGGCCAGGTCTGCTTTTCATATTTGCATCATTTACAGTTCAAAGTTTTTCACCACATCTGAAAGTGTTGCGGACTCCTTTAAAGAAGCCTCCCTGGTTCTTCTTGAAATCCATAAATCTGCAGGACAAGAAAAACATTATGACATGGTGAGCTCCCCATCAAGGCACAAAGACAAATGCCAGGTATGATTTCCTTCAGAGGGCCTGAGAATGGATTGGATGTGACAAGCGACACTGGCGTGCTGTCACAAGGGGGAATCTGAATTACAGGCCCACTCTGAGGGGCTGTGGATACCTCACCGGCAGAGAAGGGGTTAAACGTCAGTGCATTGAGATGTCTGGTGCACTACACCAGGGTGCCACACCACCCTGCACTGGCCACTCCCCTGCCCGCTCCGCTGTTCATTCCATTATTTCTCTTTCACTGGCCTCTCCTCTTCTTATGCGCACCATTACTTTTACTTCACTGGCCTCTCCTCTGACAGCTCTTGTTGTTTGTTTCATTATTTATGCTTTGCTGGCCATTCCCCTCTTCAAGCTGTTCCTCATTCCTTGATTTTTATTTTACTGGCCACTCCAGGGTCCACTCTTGATGTTCTTTCCATTATTTCTGCTTCATGGGCCACTCCTCTGTCTACTATGTTGTTCACTCCATTAATTCCGCTTCAGTAGCTGCTCCTCTCTCTATGCTGCTCTTCATTAATTGATACCCAGTTTACTGGCCACTCCACTGTCCACTACTGTTATGCTACCATTAGATTTGCTTCACCATTCTGCAGACCTACCAAGAATCTCCACAATTGACATCAATGTCTCCTATTATTCAGCCGCTGCTTCCAGCCCTAAGAAGGGATATCTGTTGGATGTTCTCTGCAGTAATGTAAAACAAAGGGTCTGCCATTACTTCAAAGGATGTTATCATGCCTCAATGTAATATGGGAAAATATGAAACAATATGATTTATGCAATCTCCAACCTACTACAATGAAGAAAAATGATGGGCCAGGAGAGTGTCAGTGCTCCCTTCCCCATCATATTCTGGTGACCATCTGACTTTATTCTGCTTCTGACTGAGGGAGAGTGACAAATAGGGCATGTTGGACCCTCTGAGGGGTTGGTTTAACCATCTTAAATTTTACCCTACAGATTATGTGTAATAGATAGAAAAGGCACTATATAATAGATAGATTGATAGAAAATGTACTATATAATAGATAGATAGATAGATAGAAAAGGCACTGTATGATTGATAGATAGATAGAAAAGGCACTATATAATAGATAGATTGATAGAAAATGTACTATATAATAGATAGATAGATAGAAAAGGCACTATATGATAGCTAGATAGAGAGATAGATAGAAAAGGCACTATATAATAGATAGAAAAGGTACGATAGATAGATAGAGTAGATAGATAGATAGATAGATAGAAAAGGCACTATATAATAGATAGATTGATAGAAAATGTACTATATAATAGATATATAGATAGATAGAAAAGGCACTGTATAATAGATAGATAGATAGAAAAGGCACTATATGATAGATAGATAGAGAGATAGATAGAAAAGGCACGATAGATAGATAGATAGATAGATAGATAGATAGATAGATAGATAGATAGATAGATAGACAAACAGACTAACTTGCAGACCTGTCAGTGGTGTATTGTTGCACTTCACTTCATTCATAGACAGAAAGACATAAATGAAATATAAAAAAGCCGCCTTATCGATAGACAACAGCTACGTCATACCACTCCAAATGACTCTGAGTGGATTTCTCATATTTCGGTTTACACACCCTGCTTGAAACAAAAAAACGAAAGGTTCAAAGCATGGATGGATCAGTACATAGCATCTTTCACAAGTATATGCGCTCCCAGCTCTTTCAAAGGGCGATTGAATAAAACAGTGCAATTCTTGAGTGATAGGTTTTAGGCCTCAGGCTGTTTAGTAATATTTTCGGGTTACCAGCTGGCTAGTTGAAGACTATCCTGATCACATTTGCAAAATAAAACTTCAATGTGAGAAAATAAATCAATAAAATGGCTCACTTTGATTAAACAGTTTTACCCCCTGGCAAGGCAACAGAGCCAGACGTTGGCAGCAGCCACAGATAGAAAGTCTGGCAAGGTAGCTGCACATCCCCGCCAATAGTCTGCTGCTTGTGTTCCGAGTAATGAGGTTCAGCCAAAGCCAGTCCGCTTGGCCTTGGTTAATGGAGGCGTATCGATGCACTCGTGTTTGACTGGGTAAATGGACATCTTGGACGTCTGGGGAGAAGACTTTGTTTGAGATTTCTGGTCTAGTTACTCTCTTTTAAGTGAATAAGTCTGGCAAGAAGAATGATGAATGTGGTTGGGACCAAAAAATCCAGAGTTTGAATTATAGAGGAGAAAAATTTAAATAGTGGCTAGAATGACAAAAAATGACATGTGTCAATCCCTTTATATGCATCTGTTGTATGAATTGGATTTAACCCTTCAAATTCAACTGAAATATGACTAGAGAAGGCACAGACTCTATATGTGTGTGTATATTTATGCACAATATACTGTATGTAATTTAATATGTCTCCACTCCAAATGGTACAGAGTGTTGTAAGCCGTGCTTTGAGGTGTTTCAGGTAACACTAATGGCTCACCACATGGCTTCAGCTTGGAGGGCACATTAATGTCACTGCCTTGACTCCACTGTAAGTTCCTGAACATTCACATTTCTGAGGATCTTTCATGGCCCACCACCCTGGTCAAGAAGTGCAATGTGCATTTAGGACTGAAACCAGGAAGGCTTCTTTAACTCAAATTACAGAACTATAGTGAAACGTTAGCTAAACAAACCAACTTGATGGGCAGAATGGTCTTTTCTCATTTGTCAGATTTCTTATGTTTCTAAAAATGAGGCGCTGCCTTTAAAGGTTGAAAATGCCAGACAGTCCCAAAATATATCAAAATCTCTCACAAGGGAGAGAGAAAACAGAACAAAAAAATCTGTCTTGTAGAGACAAATCTCACAAAGCATCCTTATAAATGAAGATATTTATAAACAGAATAAAAAGATATAATACAACACTCCAAAAAGCCAAAAAGGGATTTGACAGAAAATGCAATCCAAGGAGCACTAGTCCCAGTACATGGCTGAAAGGCTGAACTCCAGAAAACAGAGCAAATAATTCACAAAAAGATAGAAATTCCAGCAGCGTTACTCACAAGACTCTTTACAAACTCAATAATCCACTGCTGGGCCTTCATTATAAATCCAGGGGGAGGAGCCAGCAGCAGGGTGGCCCCACCTCTCGAGGCTCCACTCACAGAGTACAAGGATATGAAGGCACATTTAATAACCACAACAATAAAACAGAAATTAAATAGAAGCCAGAGAAACACCTTAAAGACAACATCTCAAAGACTTGCATGTTAGGTTAACTGGAGATGCTAAACTGGTCTGGTGTGAGTGAATGCAGGTGAATGGATAAGTTTGCTTTGTCACGGGCTGGCCCATCCTGCTCTTGGGACCCCTAATTGGATTAAATGAAGCTAAAAATGAGTGAATAGATGGATAGATGGGAATGGATGCAAATTTCTGTGAGGTATGGGCTAATTTTAGAATACATAAACGTTATTCAAGTGAATACCTCAACAAAACAAGAAAGCACAGAATGCACAGATAACAACTCAACGTATAATACAAGACAACGAACTAAAAACATGTAATACAATAAATATTATGCAAGCAATAACCGGTAAATTAAATTCTCTACTATTGTCTTATGGTTTCTACCTGGAGTGAAGGAAGGGACGTCAGGAAAGAAGCATTGAGGCGCCTAACGGCAGAAAAGCTCCCCAGACGCACTTCTTATTACGCCATGGTGGTCTGAGCCTGGGGCTAAAAGTACTCCAGGAAAGCAGATGGAGAAGATGGGCAGAGGTGTCCAAGATGGCATCCACTTTTCCCACAATCCTCTATTCCACAACAGCCTCCAGGGTGTCCAGAGTCAGTCCTCTCATGGAGTGGGCTTTACTCATAAGTTTCTTCAGGTGTTTTGCATTACCTGACCTCAAGTTGCTTAAACCAGCAGACCACCGTGTAGAACAACACACTTTCTACAACTGAATGGTACAACTTTTCCACATCAAAAGACCTGAGTCTCCTCAGAAAGTACAGTGTATGGAGACCCTTCTTATTCAGCGAGACTGTGATGTCAGACCAGTCCAATTAGCTGATTGTAAGGAGCCCCACAAGTACTTGTAGCTCTCCACCACCTCCACTTACTCCACCTGGATGTTAACTAGTCTTAGTGGCTTCTTAACACACTATAGGTCCACCAACATGTCTTATTGATGTTGATCAACCAGTGGCTCTCCCTACACCAAAGAACATGGTCCTCTAGTAGCCCCCTTCACCCAAACTCATCTTCACTCTATCCAATCTCTGATGAGAACTTCTGTAGAAGGCAAGAGCTGGTAGTATACTGGAAGTCTGTTGAGTAGAGAGTAACCACTAGGGGAGACTTCATGTTTCCTCGGGGGTTAGGGTTAGGGTTTGAGTTGACACATAGCCCTGTGGGGTCATCAAGATTCATAGTCCTTAGCTTCTTAGCTGTGAGGCAGAATGGTGTTAAGGGCACTGGAGAAGTCAGAGAACATGATCCTGACTGTGGCGCCATCCTTGCCCAGGCTCTGTGGGGCCCATAAATCAGAGCAATATCAGACAACATCCAGTGTCCAGTATGGTGTGGCTACAGCTTAGCCCTTTAGGGATGGGGCAAGGCTTGCCATTCACACTGCTGCACACGCAAGAATCGTCCGCCTTTGCTAATGTTGCGACATTTCCCAGGTCCCTCATTTCCCTGCATGAATCCAGCATTTTCCACATTATCAAGCGAAAACCGTAGACCATATGTAAATGACAACCCTGAGCTGTGCAGGCAAAAAATTTGCATGCAAAGCTAAACAGGCAGTGCTCCAGCCTCATTTAAATATCCCCTCCCTGATTTGCATGCTGCACATTTGCAGCTCAATGTACTTTCTGAAAGGAGAGTAAATCATGTGCTCTGTAAGACTTTAAAGGATTTTCAAAGTTTTTTTTTCTTTCTTATTTTTTTTTTTTTGCACGACTGAACCCGGAATGGGGCCTGGAATTGAAACAGCATTATAGCATAATGATATCGCCGTCCCACAAACATAAAAGATTGTGCTTTTTCCGCCTGCTGCATACAATGTGTTTAGCAGTGAATAACTCAAAATAAAACTTCAATCAAAAGATAAGTGAAATGGGAAATGAATGGGATAAGGAAAATTCCCATGAGAAACCTTTAAGAGCAAAGGTAGTACCACACTGCCAAAGATGAGAGGTCCAGGATAAGACATATTGGGGGACCCGGGACCAGCAAATGTCTGGTAGACTTTGCAAGACTTGTAATTCCCTGCCGCTCCAGGCATTAGCGCTGTCTGGAAATGCTTCTTTTCTTCCTCCCTCTGCAGACCGAAACATTGACGTTACTTTCGGTGGCTGTCCTTCTGGACCCGCCTCTTCCCATTGGAAAGACTTAAAACTGGAAGATCACCCATTTTGAACCACTTCTGTTATGAACTTATGCCTGTGAAAATGTCTCTACTGTTATATGGGTTTACCAGGGTGGCACTCCAAATCTTTCCGCTTTCTCTTAGAATGTATAGTTAGGTTTATCCTGGCAGAGGGCAGCAAAAATCCTTTTTATGTCATGCCTGGTGTCCAACTCTGTATTAGAATGGGCAGGCTTCTCAGGTCAGCTCAGCTCAGGTTGGGGCGCATGCACTGGTACAGCGCGTTGCCACACCCACCATACAATGAAACAGCTCAGGCAGACATGCTGTCCAGTCCCACCCTCTGGTAATGACCCTCTATCTGCCGCAGTCAGGTGTTATGTGGGTGTCCCCTTGGCCTGGTCCAGTTTCTTGGGCCCTCAACAATGAGGATCCTGCGAGTTGGATCACCCATGGGGAATCACACCACATGACCATAGTGCCATAAGTGACACTCCCTCATTATGCAGGTGATGTGCCTCATGTACGGTGTCAGGGATCCCAGGGGCAACGACCCGGCCGGGACGCTGTGAGGGACCGGATGTGGGTCTGCGCCCACCCTGGATCACGTGGGGGCCGCCTTCCTGGTTGCTTTGGGGGCCATGGGTCGAGGGCATGGAAGCCCTAGCCTGTAGGAGCCTGTGGTCACCGCCAGGAGGCACCCCAATGCCTTGGGGACCTGTTACCTCAGCACTTCCGCCACACCAGGAAGTGCTGGGGGGAAGAATTAAAAGGGCGCCCGGAGAGCTGCCGGGAGAACAGCCGGCACTTCCGCCACGCTGGGGCGTGGCCAACGAGGGAATGCCGGGAGCCACCTGGAGCTCATCTGGGAGAGGATAAAAGGGGCCGTCTCCCTTCATTCGAGGCCAGAGTCGGGTGGAGGAGGACAAGGTTGCAAGGCAGGAGTGGTGCCGCCAGTAAGAAGAAGAGTGTTTGTGCTTGTGCTGTACTACTGGTGTTTGGGACTGTGTTGTGGCTGGGGGGAGTATGGGGAAGATGTGCCCTCCAGCTGAAGAGGAATAAAAAAGCATTTTATTTTACACGTGCCTCCAGTGTCCAATCTGTGTCGGGTCAGGCGCTATATAGTGCCGTTTACAATGGTTTAAAATAAATTGGGGTTCAGGACAAAAATGACTCCTGAAGCCACTAGGAAGAGAGCTAGGCTGCCAGCCCCTGGGCTTTTAAGTGACATTTCTGACCTGGGAAGTATAACTTGGGAGTCATTCCTAGATGTACTTCACCTACATAGTACACTAGTGTGGCCGCATTTCAAGTTTAGTCTTCATATTACACAAAATACATTGCAGTACTAGAGAATGTCCAGTGGAGAGAAATTAGACTAATCCAGGAAAAAGGAGAGCAAGGAGGGAGAAATTGCTGAAGGAGATGAACCTGTAAATGAAATGGTGATGGACAGATGACAGGACTGACATTCTGAAGTAAATCATGATGGTGGAATCCCAGTTGTTTCTTATTAATATTGTAGTCCATAATGAATATTATACTTAAGCTGTATATAGTGCCCTAGTAAGGCCTTATCTGTAGTACTGTGTTCAGTCTCAGTCTCCATATTACAAGAAACATGTAAAAGTGCTAGAAAATCCAGAGAAGAATGACTGGGCTGGTTCAGAACCATCAAGAGAATGAAGGAAGTTTAAAAGTTGGGGGGGGGGGGGGGGGCTAAGGATCTGTGCTGGTATCTGGAAGGTTGCTGGTTCGAATCCCCATTACTGCCAAAAGGGATCCTACTCTTCTGGGCCCATGAGCAAGGCCCTTAACCTGCATTTGCTCCAGGGGTGCTCTACAATGGCTGACCCTGCTTTCTTACCCCAAGGGTTACAGTATATGAAAACAAATTCCTAATACAAGAAATTGTATAAGGTGAAATAAAAAACAAGAATGATCCAGTAAGCTTGGAGATGGAAGGCTGGGTATTGGCAAAGGGTTTGGTACCAGGAGGAAGAGAAGCTAGAGGTGGTAAACATGGTAATGGAGCTTATTTGGTTGATAGTTTGTCATAGTATAACATATGTATACACAAAACAAAGTCACATACTTGATGGATCACAGATCAAGGGTTGAAGTGCCTCCTCAGTAAACCCCATGTAATGCTGGGTGCAAAACTAAGAAAATAAAGAAGGCTTTTTATTGTGGGAAATTCTTCCAATAAGTGCTTCCACCACCAACACAAATACAAAGCACAAGCACACAACTCTTTGTCTTTCTTCTTCTTTCTCCTTCTCTGCCTCCATTCTGCCCCACAAGTGTTGTCCTCCTTCCTCTGGACTCTGGCTCCTGGAGTTGAGGCAACTGGTTTCTGTATACAGCACTTCCGGCATCCTGTATGCGTGGTCTGGAAGCACTTCTGGGTGAGGTGGAAGCCTGATGAAGTAGGGCTTGCCAGTTCCTGCAACACCCTTTGACGGCATCCACGGAACCCAACAGGGCTATATACAATATGTAGGACATGATCAAAGTGTTGGGGTGCCAGAGCAAAAAAGATATAATAAAAAACAATGAAAGGATCAGTGGACCACAAGACAAAGGTCTGGTTAACAAGTTTTTGAAATGGACGTCTGACCCCAAAGGGAGCAGGGTCCAAAATGAACTCCAATTATCTTCTTTTATATGACATTACCAGGGATGGGAGGTGGAGTGGGAGTGATGTCAGAGTTTGTCTCCATTTGCGTCCTCCACTCTAGGGGAAGAAAAGAGGTACAAGCAGCTATCAACTGTGTTTTACCCTCTTCCTTCCTATCTGACCCTCTGAGATCCAGAGGTTTACCAGTGTTATGAGATGGTGGGGTATGGAGGAGGGTCAGGTTGAAAGAAGAAAGGAGAGAAAAGAAATCTGAAGAGGGAGAACTGCCCAGGTGGATGTTCAGGTTCCCTGAGAATTAGAAGTGGACTACCATCATCTGTGATAGAGGAGAGGAGCACATCCAGCTCATCGAGGAAGTTCTTTAGTAGACCTAGAGGATGGTAGAGAACAACAATGTTAATGTTAATAGAGTAGGAGAAAGTGATTGCATGGTACTCAAAAGAGGTCCTGACTTCTCCTTCCCACTGATGCTGCATGGCCTCACCCTTTGTCTGCTGCATGGCCGCACTTTTTGTCAGGCTCCTTCTTGTTTTCTTCTTAGAGGGCCAGAAATTATTGTACCAGGATGCATTGACTCCCACTTTTTCCATTCTTCAGTATTAGGGAGCAGGAATTACCTTTGGATGGGCCCTCAGGGCAAACTTCTTGGACTTACTAATCCCAGCACTTGACAATTAGCTAAACAAGATCATCTGTGGGAAAAGGAAGGAAAGCAGAACATCAGAAGGTAATGAGAAGGAGCTAATTTTGCATTGACTGTGACTGTGCCCAAGCTGAACACTGCTCCGGGGAGCTATGAGGCAGCAGCACTAACCACTGCATCACTGTGCTGCTCTTAGAAAGTTAAACAGTAAAACAAATAAACCGAATATATAAAGTATATTGTTACGCACATTTGTTCATTCACGGCTTAGATTTCAGATGTGCATGTAGTCTTAAAACACTAATTCCTAAAGTCATCCCATACTGTTTCACGGCCACTGGCACGTCAATCAGACATTAACAAGGGACAGATGTCCCCGATGGTTTCATTTGACTCCTTGACCGCCATTCCTTGTGTTGCCAACTAAGATCTTTTCCAGCCCAAGTGGGCTATTTTTAAATCCTGGCCACAGGAACACATGTACATGATGTTTTCTGAATGGAAAAAATTAATGCAATTAGCATATTTTCATGCCAAATTAGGATATTTTCATGCCTAATAAGCTCTTGCCCATTTTCCTGTAAAACTGAGTGAGACCCCCCCATTCTTATTGTAGCAGAGACATTCTATAAAGTCAGGACCCCCTTCCAGAACTCCCAGATACATGGGCCACCGCCCAGTGCCCCATCATGCCCCATCAACAAGAGGGCAGGCTACAGCTCAGCACAGCCACTCAGTGCTTTTATTTCAGAATTTGAAAGACTTTAGGCGATTTGGGTGTTCACACATCTGGTTCAAATTTCTCCTTAGGCTGAGGGTGACACCATATTGTGACATTGGCTCTTTGTACATCTTTGTGCTTAAATGCCATGCCTGGTTGTTGATTGTGTGGTGTTTGCACATTCCCCCGGTGCCAACATGGACTCTCTTTTCTCCCCAAACACATGTGTGTTACATCATCTGGTGACTCTGATTTGGCCCCGTACTCATTCAGTCTCAGAGAATTCAACTTGTTTAGTCTCAAGCAGAGAAGACTGCATGGGGACCTAATCCTGGTCTTCAGGATCCTCAAAGGCAATGATAAAGTTGATCCAGCAGAATTCTTTCGACTAAATTGTGAATCACATACTCAAGGACACAGGCGTATTTACGACTGAAGCCAGGAAGCTCTTCTTTAGACAAAGAGTTTTGGGGGTCTAGGGCAAACTACCGAGACATGGAGTTGAAGCAGAAACCCTGACAACCTTTAAGAAGGACGTGGCTGAGATACTGGGACAGTTCAGCTATTAGCTAAACACACGAGCCTGATGGGCTGAGTGGTCTCCTCTCGGTTGTCAAATTTCTTATGTTCTTGGCGACAAATGATGTGATGTTTCACTAAGGACTGGAGTTTGATTTCAATGCTAAAATGAACTCATTTTCAGAGGATCCACTTCTTCATTTCAAAGCAGGATTCTTCAGGATGATTTTATCCATTTACCGGATTTGGTTAGGACTGACAGCAGATGGCCGTCTATCTGCCGATTTATTTTCTGACTGGCTTATCTAGTTAATGGTTATGGGGAGCCCATCAGGCCATCACATGGTATATTTGTGCACTTCCTTAAGTTGGTCCGGTTTAGTTGGGAGTTAACCTAACACACCATTGGGATACGGGAGGAAAACCCACACAGTCATGCATGCTCTACACAGAAGGACATTAACACAGGAAAAGGAGCGTAATGGTGGGTCGGTGTGGTCTATGATTATATGTTGTGGGTGGCGAGCACATCAATGTACACAGCAGAGCTTCAGAAAAGGGCGTTTGGCCTCCATTAATATCCAAGAGCTGGCATGGTCACCATTCCATTATCCCGTAGGCTCTCCTCATCTGGTCTGACAAAATCTGCTTTAATTTTTTAACACCCCTTGATAGTTCTCATCAGGAATTTTGGGAGTGGGTAATTAGAACCGATTTGTGGGAAGAGCCTCTTTACATTTTTCTGATGTACTATGAGAGCACATCTCTAAACGTCACTCGTCTTTAGCAGTGCCAGGCCAAAGCTGTGAAGAGAAAGAAAGGCGATTCATCAGTCGGTGGGCTGCAGCAGCCCTCCAGTAATGAACGAAGGAGGGTGCCCACCGACCTGCCGCACAGCTCTGCTGTCATTCTGCATTCTCACTTAAATGACAGCCTTCTAACTAGTTTTACATTTAAATGTTAAGTAAAAAAGTGAATGTCATTTATTTCCACAGACCCGCAGCATTAAGCATTTGTCACTTGACTTTTCATTTAGTTTTTTGCACTCCAGCAGTGCCATCTGAGGTATCCATGGTAATGGCGTTTCAGTTAAAATAACCAAAAATGAATTGAATTTCTGCTACCAACATGCGGGCTGGAAATCCAAGTCGAAGCAAGGAGATGCACGAACTTCCCAGTGGGGGCCGTACAAGGATTTCATTTGCTAGTTTTAGTTTAATCTCTGCAGCGCTTTGTAACCCTCCACATGTTTATTGATGAACAATTTAAAGAGCATCAGAACGTGCAGAAAAAAATTCCGCAAATGATAGGCCATTCATTTAAAAGGCAAAACAGATTATTCAGCTGGATGCAAATTCATTTCAAATGGAGAACTCTTTGAGCTCCTGTTTATTCATTTTACTCGATTTGGATGGGCTTGAATGCACCGGAAGGGTTTTTGAAAGTGCGGAATTAGTGGCCTGCTGCTCACAGCGGGAGGGTCTTCAAGCCTACGGAAGGTGTGAGGCTGACACCTCAAGAGGAGGGGCGGAGTTTCTGTAAGATGGAGGGTGTGGCCTCTTAACACGCAATTATAAATAAGAGAGAGGGGGTTCGTTTTGAACCAAGACCACTAGGGGGCATGCTAGCCACCCAACCTGACACAGACAGACGCTAGAGGCACACTTATAAAGACACAAGTTTTTTATGCTCTTTTCTTCACCTGTGGGCAACGCCTTCCCCATTCCCATAGGAACAACACAGTCCCTCAAGCACAATACCACACAACTTTTCTTCTCTTTACTTTTCTTTCTCCTCCGCTTTGTCTCCCTCCTCCCGACTCTGGCTCCCGGAGTGGTGCTGCTGGATCCTTTAATAGCCCACCCAGAAGTGCTCCAGGTGTTTGATGACCCATTTCCGGCTGCACTTTCGGGTGAGGCGGAAGAACCGCCCACATGGGCTCAGGAACCACTGCAGTGCCCCCTTGGCGGCACCCCCGGATCCCAACAGGATTGTAGAGAACTCCATCTTGCATGGAGCCCTGTGGGAATCTGAGGCACCACTGCCACCCAGGGGGGCTGCCATCTAGCGTCCTGGAGGAGGTATTGTTCAGTCCATGCTTGTTCCCCTTATAAAGAAGAGGCGTCCCAACCAGGCAAGGTCCCCGGCCATCAGTTTCTACTTCATTGTCTGCATGTCCCTTCCATCTGCGCATACCATGTATTACATTTCAGATATGGTTCCCTGACTTCAGTGTATTTTCCTCATTATTGCTATTTTTGAGTTATTGTTTTTCATACGTTTTTGGTCATTATGTCATTTTCTTTAATATTGTTACAAATGGGCACAGTGGCAGCGCTCACGTCCCGAGTCCTCCCTGCATGGAGCTTGCATGTTCTCCCTCTATGTCTGTGTGGGCTTTGTTGAAGCAGGCTGATATAGCAGAAGCGCCCTCAGCCCCCAAGAAGGCATTCTGAGACTTCAGAACAGACAGCAGTATTAAGCTTTATTGTATGGCGTGCATAACGACTCATTTAAGATGGAACGATGGGCACCTCTTTTTTTTATTACAATTCTTATATCATTTCAGCCATTATTCTTCCTCATCTGACTTGTAGCATTCCATTGCTCTAGTCTTGCCCCTAATTAATCTACCATTATCTCTCATCTGGGTGGGTGTCAAACTCTTCGCTGTCCATCATATCTGTCTGTTAGCCCCTACCTGCACCCCCCTTCTTTCCAAGTGTTCACCCATTATTTACAAACCAAGAGTTTACATTCCCTTCCTTATCAAGGGGCCCATCTCTGCTTAACTCTCCTGCACATCCAGACTTTAACTTGAGAGATAATGGTGGCCTGTGACTCATGCAGGGTAATAAAATATATAGGGATGAGCTTTTAAACTCCTATCTCTTACATCTTAATACTTAATATAATATAGCGTCTAATTGTCTTATATGCTTATAAAACTTTTCTAACACATAGAGATCACCAATTTTAAGAATATAATTTTCTGTAGCTTCCACCAGTGATTTGGCAATGCTAAACTGTCTCTAGTGTGTGTTTGATGTGTGTGTTTATGTGTTCCCTGTGATCAACTGGTGTCCTGTCCAGGGTTTGTTCCTGCCTTGCGCCCAATGCTAGCTGGAATCAGCTCCAGCAACCATCGCAACCCTGCTCTGGATTAAGTGGGCTAGAAAATGACATGACTTTGTTATGCATATTCCTTGAATTTTGTGGGTGGATCCCTAAGAGGCGTGGCCACTATGACATCAGTACTGTGGGACGGATCTTAGCCTTCATATTAAACTTAAGGTAACGCGCCCAGGAGAGGTTCATTGTGATTGCTGTGGGGCGCATTTCTTCAGGGAGTATTGCTTTTGGATTTTTTCAGTACTAGTTACTAAAGCCATAACACTAATCAAAAATTGGAATTCTCAAGTTTTCAGTACCAGATGAAAAGGGATCCATTACGCTGGTTTATAAAGCAACCCAGAGCTGTGCCTGGAAACAGGACCAAAATAATAGTGGTACCCTTAAACAAAGCATAATGGAACTGCAGTAATGAGAAAATGAATTAACAAAATGTATTTCATTCCAGAGGTCACTTCTGAACAAATTACAGATCCAAAAATGATCTCTGGTGTTTAAAACCCTCAAAACAATAAAACAGATTCACATGTATTAGATACATTAGAAAGTTGTCTAACTTGTAACAATTACCTGTCTATGCTAATTCTCATTTGAATGTGCCCCATTTTATTCACGAGAAGGTTTTCTTGTAATGGTTTAGTAATCATCTAGTGATGCTACTGGCCAAAGACAGGTAATAGAACAAATCTTAAAATATTTGATATTTGACATCTCTTGCTGTATGTGTAGTCTCAGTGTTCATTGACACCTTCTTCGGTATCATCGTGTGTCTCAACCCGTGTTGCCCGGCTCTTTCTTTCTCGATCACATTCCCATAATGCTTGTTTCTCAGACTCTGTCATCTCGAAGTGCCTTGCTCGCCTCCTGTCTGCTTTTGACTACCAGAAGTTGTAGCTTTTTCCCCCATTACCTGCTTTGAAAGCATCATATACTTCTTATCTCTGAAGGCGACTCTCAGTGGTCCTCCTACTCCTTTCCTCGGTGTCTCTGTGTGTTAATGCTCCATTGCCCAGTGCTTCCTGTCTCGATTACATTTCACTGAGCAATTGCAGCAAAACTAACCCATCAGACCAAAACCTAACTGACCAATCAGATAGCTCCAAGGGGTCAGACAAACACACAGACCTTAGTGTTTTATTATGAGGATTGTTGGTAAAAAAGCAAGTTAAACACCACTATTTGGAAAAAATCACCTCAAACATCTGTAGAACATAAACAACACGTTGCTTCTGGATGAAATTTGGCCGGATTTAGTCTGAAGAGTGACACTTTTGCTCGCTGTGACGTCACCAAATGAGTTATGACGCCATCTCATAGAAATTTACCCAACTTGTCAATGATCCTCGTATATTGATAAATAATTTAGTACAAATTTGTGTATTTGGGACATTATGAGCATAAAACTGGATGACTTGATATGTGGATTATGTGACACAAGTAACGTAGACTTTTCTTCGCGGACGTTTTTGATATTGTTTGCTGATGTCCAGCATTGGTTGCCATAGACCCCTATTATATCATAAATATTATTACCTCTATCCTATATGAAATAATGAGATTAACCAACATATAAGTAGCATATATTAAAAATATTTTTCGGTGGCTCATTCCTCTAATTATGAGATGGCCGGATTACACAATATTAGTGACACATGAATAATCGACAGGTGAATAGGGTCACCATTCAGCCTCCCTTCTGATTACATTATACGATCTGTGCAGGCCTAACACCTTACTGAAAAGGGTGGGCTTTAGTGTAACATACGGTATGTCAAAGAGAGCTGTGACTCCCCCATTAATACATGATTACACAATTTGGGGTCACTCACTCCGAAGGAAAAAGCCTAAGTGTATAAGATAATGAGCTGCATAATTAACACCCAGTGAGGGATGTGGTGTATTTTTACATGATGGGGGCTTTCTGAGGCTAACATTCTAAAAAAGAATGGAGCTTGAATGGATCACATGACAGAGGGGAGCACAACCTCTTAACATTCTGTTTTAAGTGAGACTAACTCCTCAAGATAATGGATTGGTGGAAGGACGCCATTAACACCTAAGAGAGGACACAAACGTTGAGGACTTACTACAGTATCACTTGGGAAAGGAATAAGACGGTAGGTATAAGATCGGCAGTCACACCTCAGTAAAGCTGTGATCTTTGTCCGTCAATTCTGATTACATAAATTGATCTACACAGGGCTAACACCTCAAAGACAGCACAAGAGCGTCGGTTCAACATTTCACAGAGATACAGAAGAGCTCCATTAACACCTTAAAGAGGGTTTGAGCCGTGATCGTTGGACTTGGAACGTGTGAGTCAGTATAAGGAATTACAGAGAAGGTCCAGGATCTCCAACAGCATGGCATCCTTTGTGTGAGCTCCACCCACGCGTACAGATCACATAATGCAGGCCGTATAAGGCTAACACCTCAATGCGAAGAGGAGAACTTCAAGTGGATCATGTCAGGAAGGTGGGAAAGCCCTCCACGGTTACATCAGGGGCAGCAGGACCTGTCACTGGTTATACATTATGTGCTGTGTGAGAGGAGCACCTCAAAGAGAAGGGTGGTGCTTAACTAGGAAGAGGACCTCAGAAAGGGCGTGATTTGTAGAATAAGAAGGTGGAATAGGAAATCAGTCAGCACGCTACCTTCATCAACTCTATAACTGGGGTGGGCAAAGTTGTTCCTGGAGGGCCACAGTGGCTTCAGGTTTTCGATCCAACCAAATTACTTAATCAGAAGCACTTATTGCTCAAGTAACACCTCTGCTTCACTTTAGTTGTCTCGTTCATTAAGATTTTGAACCACTATTGCTTATTTCCGTCTTAAACAGCTGCATTCTTGTTTTTTAATTGCTCCTTCTTAGCAATGAGATGCAAATGACAAAAGAAACCAGGATTTCTCCTTTTAGCTTGTTTCCATGCACACCTGTGAGTATTTATTATGCACTATTTGGTTTAATTAAATAACTTAGAACAAGGGTGTCTAACGCAGGGCCTGGTGGGCCGCAGTGGCTGCAGGTTTTCATTCTAATCCTTTTCCTAATCAGCGAGCAGTTTTCACTGCTAATTAACTCCTTTTCCATTCCATTTTAATCACCCTGTTTTTAAGGATTCAGTCCTCTGAACTGATTTGTTTCTTCATTAAATGGCAGCCAAACAGTAATGAGATGTGAAACGAGCTGACAGATGACCAGCTAAACTGGGCTTTTAAACTCCAACCAATTTCACTCCAAACAATCCCATAATGAGAAGCCCATTCTTGCTGTTAATTAAACTCGTTATTTATTTCCATGACTTGTTGCTGTTCTCATTCTGCCATAGCAGACATTTCCAAAACTGTTGATTTTCTGTTTTTTCTAAGAACACCGTCAAAATGTTTTGGTGACCTGAGAGATCAGCCTTACCAAAGCCTTCACCTTTCTTTATTTTCTGATATTGTGTGATGGGCACAGGGGAGCTGGTCATGTGGTGGCTTGTTTTGTGTCTCATTATTGTTTGGCTGCTAATTAAGGAAAAAGAGACGACTAAGAGGCCTGAGTCAAGTTAATTAAAATTAAGGCAAAAGAAGTTAATTAGCAGCAATAACTGGTCACTAATGAAGAAGATGGTTAGAATGAAAACCTGCAGCCACTGCAGCCCTCCAGGACCGGAGTTTGACACCCGTGACTTAGAAGGAAACTGAAGAGAAAAAAGTGAAGGACTGAGAATTACTCCTCCATTTTAGGCTTCAAATCATTTGAATGATATCCTTAGAAATAAAAAATCTAGGATACGAGAATGACCTGATCTGACAGATTTAAAGCACTAACAAGCCATGAAATTAAATTATTGGCAAGGATTATTTTCTAATTAAGCAACTGGGTTGGAACAAAAACCTGCAGCCACTGCAGCCCTCCAGGACTGACTTTGCCCACGCCTGCTCTATAATATGGTCTGGGTTAGAATCACATCTCAGCTGCTAAACATATTCTTTTGATCAATTGTGACGCATGATTATACATGATGGAGATTATGTTTTCATTTTTTGTAATTTTTTGGAATATTTGATCATTCGAATATGAATTTTATGTAACCTTTCTTACTATATTTTCATGGAGAATTTAACTCTCTTATTTATTTTTGTTCTCTGTGTCATGTTTCTTTGTATCTAACTTTATAGTCACGTGATATCTCCCATCACGCCAATGACGTAACGGCCACTTGCATATTTATATGATGGTCTCAACGCACCCCTCAGTGGGTCCTTGCGTTTCCTCAGTAGCTTCGCTTATTAAACAAGAGGAGAGGCTCGTTTGCGGCTTTTGACTTTGTCTTTTTAAGTTTTCCCCTTTAACTTGGAGCTCGCTATTATTTTGTCATTTCAGTTACAGTCTCGGCCTGTGTGACCTTGTGAAGGGTCTTGAGCTCTTATCATCTCCTGGTGCCTTTGTATCTCAAACTAATTCTCGAGTAGCTGTATGCGCTCATAACAAAGAGTGCAAGTATAACAGGTTATAGATGGATACCTCACAGATAAGATGTGGTGAGCTATGTCACTGCGCAACAGCCCACCCAGAAGGGCAGAGCTTTCCTGCAACACATCACCGAGGGGAACAGGTCCACCATTATCACCTCGGAGATGCCATGACCTGTGTCTGTGCATTAAGTGCTGTGTGATGCTGGCATCTCTAAGAGAAGGTTGGAGCTTCATTATAACACTTCACTGAGAGACTGATCTGATCATCTGGTAAGACCCCAGAGCAGGCACGACCTATCATTGTGCATCAGTGTGAGGAGTAAGAGGGGATACAATATCAGCAAATGTTTCAGTAAGTGTCTGACCTTCATCCATCTACCTTGATTACATAATAGGGGCTGTCTAATAGCTGGCACTTCAACGAGAAAGTGTAAAATTTTGTGTGATCTCCAATAAGCTCAAAGAGAGAGTGTGGAACCAGAATCTTAACAAGAATGTAAGAGCCCAGCCTGGTAGGCCAAAGAAGGATGGAGAAGTTCAGTTATTCATAAAAATGATTCCACAGTGTGAGCCATCTGAGATTAGCATCTGTAAAACCAACATGGGACGTACCAGCCACCCTGGCGTAGGACACAAGTTCAAAGCACACGTGATTTTATTTTTCTATTGTTCCCCACAAGCCACAATACAGTCCCAAAGCACAAGCACACCTCTACGCAATACTCTTCTTCTTTTCTTTATACTCTTATCCTATCTCTTCTCCTTCACTCCTCCTCTGCAAGCTTCGTCTCCCTCCTCCTGTGGCTCCTGGAGTGGTGGCTGCTTGACCCTTATATAGATCTCCCTATAAGTGCTCCAGGTGTTTGATGACCCATTTCTGACAGCACTTCCGGGTGTGGTGGAAGAGCTGCTCTGTAGGGTTCAGCAGCAGCTACAGCACCCTCTGGTGGCGCCCACAGATCCCATTAGTGCAACATCAAACTCCAACTCCCATGAAGCCCCACAGGAGTGCTAGGCACCACTGCAATCCAGGGGGGCTGCCATCTAGCACTCCGGGGGAGGTAATGCTCTGGCCATGCTTGCTCCCCTGGTTCTCCCAGCATGGAGGCGTCCCAACTGTCCACCACACATCTAAGCAAGAAGGACATAGAATTGGATGAACACACCCTAGAAGAAGAAAGAGCATCCGATGGCTCCTGAGTAACAAACTGACCTGTGGAAACTCATGCTTTCAGGTTAATAACAAAATGAGGTTAGTCGAGATTCAGGGTATGGAAAAGGGTGCTTGATTGATACAAAAGAGGGCATGAATTGTGGTTACCCAATATTGGTTTGCCATATGCAAGGACCCTGCAACCACTTAAAGTGGCCTTCCGTAGACTACATCTTTTTTTGTCATGAAAGGGTCCGTTGTAGACCTGAGTATCTCCACACTTCCACAGTTGCCAACCTGTCACAGAGATGCAACCAATTCGTCTGCAGCTGAATTTGTGGTCTCCGTCAGAGTGAATCAGACCTGACAAAACAGCTAAACACTCATTACTTTAACATGGCTTTCTCATAGCTTCATTTTAGTGTAATCCTGATATTGTATATGCATTTAATTATTATTATCATTCATGGTGGCTCCGTAATCCGTACTAAGCCCTACTTTCTCTGTTGTTCTCTTTCCGGTTTTCTGTGGTGGCGATCTGCATCGTGCTGCCCCTACATTGATGGATTGAAGGCCACATAACCTTCATCATCATCTAATTCTTCCTTGTGAAGCCTGAAAACCAGGAGGACTGACTGAGATCATTTATGTTAGGTAGACCTCACTTTTATTCTATGTTAATTAGTATTGCCTAATTTTATTTCAGTATTTTGTCTTTTTTCTCTTTCTTCATCCTGTAAACAACTTTGAGCTTCATCTTTTGTATGAAAATGTGCTATAGAAATAAATGCTGTTGTTGTTGTTGATAATTCCCAAGTAGTAGTTTAGGGTACATTTTATTTACTCATAACATTATATAGATTTCAGTTTTACATGTCTCTAGAGCAAAAGCAAAGCAACACCAAAATACAACCTGGATGGATAGCAGCTCTTCTTACTAGAAGTTTTGGCATCCAAAGTCCCCACATAGTGTATCATATCGGGTGGCTCTTTCATTCCTCTGACAGGTCTTTGATTTGACTTGGTCTCTGGATGGACTCAATGGATGGAGAGACAGACCCCGAGGTGCTGGTGGACCCTTTACACCTTGGACCTTTGGAGCTTAGTAGTTTATGAGCCAGCACTTTTCATACGTGCATGTCTCATGTGTTTTAGCCAATCTTCATCATGCATGAAAAATGGCCTTGAACCTTCTACTAGTCTTTGTTCTACTTATGGCCAGGGGTTTAGGTAGAAACATATCTTTTGGCCTTTGAAGGCAGGCCACCGGAGGGTGCTCTGCTGCCCAGCCCCAACACAGACAGACACAAGTCTAGCTACACAACACGACTTTATTACTTTGGGGAAGCCCTTTTGTCTCACTCTCCACAACACAGCACATTACTACAAGCACCACTATCACAATGCAAGAGAGTCCTTCTTCCTTTCTTCTCTGTTTGTTGCTCCGCCTCCACTCCTCCTCTGGCAAGCCTCGTCCTCTTCCACCTGACTCTGGCTCCCGGAGCAGCTGGCTTCTTTTATAGGGCACCCAAAGGTGCTCCAGGTACTTGAAGACCATCTTCTGGCAGCACTTCTGGGTCTCAGTAATTCTCCAGGCACCCCCTGGTGGTGGTCACAGGCCCCAGCAGAGTTGAGCTTCCATGCTCCAAACACGTGACACTGCTGCAAGCTAGAGGGGCTGCCCTCTTGCGTTCCCGGGGGATGTAATGCCCTAGATAACCTCTCTCCCCCGGTCCTTCCAGTATAAAGGAATCTGGGCCGGTCAAGGATCCCCCGGCTGTGCACCACACAAGCCACAACGTGTGGTTAAGTACATTAAGGTAGATACATTCTGAAGTTAGCCAACCTCAAGTTCTTCTTGGGACCGTTAATAAGCAATTTTAGATTATTAACTGAATATAAGAATGCTCTCCTTAATCCATGCTTTATCACCCCAAAAAAGAACATAAAACAGCACACCAAACACTCACAGTCTGTTCCCACATCAATCTTAATTAACCCAGTAGCTGTGTTATTGATGAAGAACAGCAGAGAACAGTTTAAAGCAGCTGAATTATTCATATTAAGAACAATTAATTAATTAACAAAAGGTAATTGGAAAATGAAAATCAATAAGAAATGTAAAAGGTAGTCAAGCAAACCTAAAAGATTTGGGGTAATAGGTTATGAAAAAATCTAATGAAATAATAACGGTAAACTCCAATACAAGACTCAAAATTCATTTCACAGGAATAATAAGAATCTATTAGCAACAATTGGAAACTTTGTACTAAGCAGAAAAACATTGAAACTTCTTAAATCAGACAGATTACTTTGAAGGGTCTGGATGTCAAATCCTAAACCTGCTTGTTTAATTCTTGCTCCGGTGCGACCCTGAGGAAGTCACTTAACATGCCTTTGCACCATCTGTAGGAAAATACAACAAAACAGTCCCCTTGAATAACGGTATGAAATACATACAATAATAAGACAAGAAGTAGCTCATCCCTAAAAGTGCATAATTAATAAGCTTAAGTTAGTCTTCAAACCAAAATGCTAACAAGAAAACAGCAAGGAATCAGGAGGCTTACTTATGAATGTGAGGCCACAAGACTAGACATGTGAGGAAAAGCTGAACCCCCCCCCACCACCACCACCACTATGTAATAAATTAAAATTAGGACCACCACATAAAGGATCAACATTTAATACATCGTTAAATGGCTCCACATAATTGACTGTAATTGATGGATCAGACCTGAGTAGACAAGGTCAAGATGGATGGAGCAGACCTGAGTAGATAAAGTCAAGGATGAAAATGACTGGGACAACCAGTGAATGTGTGGAACTCAGGCCAGTATACAATGCTGCCGATTACAGAGTGAGGCCTCTGTCGGCATGATGGTGTGACTTGTACTCAACTCATATATCTAACATGTCCTACTTAAGGATGTAGCTTAAAGGAATATTCCACTCCAAAATACAGGGTGGCCCAGCATTATGTGGAGAAAAGAAAAATGATCAGATTTGGTTCTCACATTTACAGAAGATGCGGAGAGTGATCTCCTTGTACATCAATACATCTCTGTGCCCGTTTCAGCATGTTCATGTTGTGGTCCCCGGCCGGGGCGGGAAGTGCCAGGAAGTGCCGGGGGGAAGACGACAGGGGACACCCGGACGGCTTCCGGGTGCGCAGCCGGCACTTCTGCCACACAGGGGTGTGGCCAAGACTAATTGCCGGGAAGCAGCTGGAGCCCATCCGGGTTCCCATAAGAGGGGCCGCCTCCCTCCAGTCATTGGTGGATGTCGGGAGGTAGCGAGACAGAGCTGGGGAGAGGACTGGAGGCGGCCAGAAGAAAGGCACAAAGACTGTGAGCCCTGGACTTTGGGGAATCGGTGCAAGAGGCACTGGGGTTTGTGCACATGACGTATTTGTAAATAGACTTTGTAAATAAACGTGTGTGGTGAATTTAAGATGTCCGTCTGTGTGTGTCCGGGCCAGCGTTTACAATGTACACTCTTTGCAAAGTCATGGGATCAATTCTCCCGTTGTGTGCCACTTTTTCACTAACTTCTGGATGCTTGTTTTAACTGGTTGTCTACGGTGAGGAAACTGATCGGTACAAATTTCCCTTCTGTCGTTGATGGAACCTGTCCGCACGTACGCTTCCACTATTGCAATTATTTCTTGCAACGAATACTGCATGTCATTAATTTCGGCTGCACTAGTAACACACTGACCATTTCATTATAGTGCCACCACAAAAGTGGTTTCCAGGTGTCAGACAGCAAGGAAACAAAGTAGGTGACGCAACCACAATGGTAGACGAGATGGGAGTCATCTCGGTGGAGGTGGGCCACCCTCTATTTTATTTCTATGTTACTTACCTCATGTGGTTTGTAGGAATGGCCAAGAAAAAAATACATTGTTATGTTTTCAGACAATACAGAGATAAAAAGCAAGTTTCGTAGAATGGAAGAGTATAGTGGCCAATGGTGGATCACAGCAAACAATATCAAAAACACCTATGAGAACCTAATCTTCTTGTGTCGCAGAATCCTCAAGTCAAGTTGCCCAGTTGTACTCTCACAGAGTGCCAAACTCATGTGTTTTTAGTAAATTACTGTTAAATAAATCTCTTTCTTTAAGGTGCTCTCACAGCCAGGTCTTGTCTTGGTTGTGTGCTTCAGGTCATCGTCATGCTGAAAGGTGAACTGTCGCCCCAGTCTGAGGTGGTGTGCACCCCTCTCTATTGGGCTGCATTCATCCTTCCCTCCAGTCTGACCAGTTTCCATGTCCCCGAAACTGAGATGCACACATATAGCACGATGTTGCCACCACCACCATACTTCAGTTGATGAGCAGTGCCTGGTCTTCTCTAGACATAGTGCTTGAAGTTCTTCCCAAACAGTTCAGTTTTTGTCTTTTTGGTCCAGAGAATATTTTACCTCCGGATCTCTCTGAGTCCTTTAAATGATGTTTACTCAAGAGTGACTTCTGTCTATTGTCTCTACCATAAAGATCTGGTTGATGGAGTGCTGCTAAGATGGTCACCCCTCTGACCAGTGCTCCCATCTCAGCAGCGGGCCTCTGAAGTTCTGTTAGAGTTACCATTGGGTTGTGGGTCATCTCCCTGAGCAATGCCCCTTTAGCTCAGTAACTCTAGGAAGAGTCCTGATGGCCTCAAACTTCAACCATTTCACCATTTTTGAGGCCACTGTACTCCTGGGAGAACTCAAAGCTTTACGAATGGCTTTATTTAATTTGTCCCAATCTGTACCTCACCACATGGTGACTGTGGAGGTCTACAGAGAGTTCCTTGGACTTCATGACTTGGTTTTCATCCCGATATGCTGTGTTAATTGTGGGACCTTCAATACATAAGTTTGTGCCTTTCTAAATGATGTCCAATCAATTCAGTTTGTCAATCACATTTTGGACACATCTGAAGGAGAATTAAAGAAAACAGGACACCCCTGAGCACACTTTAAAGTACCACACAGCAAAGGGTCGAAATATTTATATGGATGGCAGATTTCAACTTTTGATTTGTAATTAATTTGCAACCCTTTCTAAAAACATGTTTTGACTTTGTCATTACGGGTTACTGGGTGTAGATTGCTGGCTAAAAAAGCATTAACTCCTTTAGGGCTAATTTTTTTGTTCTTTTCTCCCAGGGCTGAATATTTTTTTCATAAAAACGTCGGTTTTCTAAAAAACACACAAAGGAATGTGTTCACACATAAATCAACATAAAATATTTATTTATTTTAATATATCACTATTCCAGTTGTTGTTTACTCTAAGCTACTCAGGCAAACGCAGGGATTCAAGGACAAGTCAACAAGTCTATAAGTCCTTAGAGCAAAGAGGGTCTACCTGTTATGTAATGGTGAGTTTTGTCAGCTTTACAGCTGATTATCGCACTCTGCTTCTGACATCTGCCCTCAACCCCTGCTGTCAACAAAAGTCGACATCCGCCTTAAAAGAGTTACTCAATTTAAAATTAAATCTACAACACCGAAAGGTGTGTTTCTTAATCCACTGTATAAACTTTCTCTCAAAATAGTGAGGACATGGAAAGCCGCTCAGAGAGAGGACATGGCCTAAGATTACACACTTCCAGCTGTTGTCTATCTGAAGCACCGATTCAGAAATTCAGGTATGCAGAAAGGCTGAGCAGTAGATGGCCCGGGTCCTTGCCTGGCTGGGATGCATCTTCTTTATATTGTCCAGGGGAACAAGCATGGACTGAACAGTACCTCCCCCAGGACGCTAGAAGGCAGCCCCCCTGGGTGGCAGTGGTGCCTCAGATTCCCGCAGGGCTCCATGGGAGATAGAGTCCTCTACCACCCTGTTGGGATCTGGGGGATGCCACCAGGGGGCACTGCAGTGGTTCCTGAGCCCATGTGGGCACAACCCGGAAGTGCAGCTGGAACTGGGTCATCAAACACCTGAGCACTTCTGGGTGGGCTATAAATGGAGCCAGCAGCCACCACTCCAGGAGCCAGAGTTGGGTGGTAGCGGATGGAGCTTGCTGGAGAGGTGTGGTGGAGAAAAGAGAAAGACAAACAGAAAGGAGAAGAAGAATTGTGTGGGCTTGTGCTTATTTGGAACTGTGTTGTACCTGTGGGAATGGGGAAGGTGTTGCCCACAGGCAAATGAAAGATAAATAAAAAATGTATTTGTTTTATCAGTGTGCCTCCTGCGTCTGTCTGTGCCGGGTTGAGCACTGGTATAGCAGCTTTTGTCACAGCTGGTTGGGAGCGTGTGCCAATAGCGCAAGACTGCGCAATTTAGTGAAACATCATTGTAGGAGGGTGGAATTTATAGATACACAGAATGGACTGAACAAGTTTAATTCCTAAGGCAAAGAAATAGGAGTTTCCATTATGAGGGTTCCCAGAAAAAGGGGTTATGGTCTTGTAGCCCCACTTTAGTGAAAGATAATGAGCCAAAGTTTGACTGTGTGGACCAAGGAGGTGAGTGAAGCCTTCTTTAGCACCTCTGGGACAGAGAATGACTTAACTTCACTTATTCAACTGTACAGCCTTGAAAGAAGTGGTGGGCACCCATAGGTACGCAATGATGCCAAATGGATCACGTGAGCCAAGGATAAGAAACTGAACAGATACCACCTCTAGCAATGCTTATTGGGAACTGGAAGTGTTTTGTAGCAAGCCCATCATCAGATGAACTTCTGATTTCAATGACCTTAAACACTGGTGCTGGGATCTATCAGAGTAATTATCCCCGGGGGGGGGGGGGGGGGGCTGCATTTTCAAAAGATGATTCTATTATGTAAGCTAACAGGAGATTACGTGAAGTATCAAGAGCCGAGCACACTCCTGAAATGAGGAACCCTGCCTTGATGGCGCAGCACGCCGCCCCCTGCCTCTCACACTCGCTGCAAACTCGCCATTCAGCAGAGCTGAGGGTCTCTCCTCATTCAAAGGTTTTGCTGCATTTCCTTATGACGACCTGGCCGTGCAGAAATGAACAAAGTTAACCCCAGTAAGCGAGAGTGGAAAGCGAGGACATGCAGTGAAATTGGAGGCGGTTGCTATGGCAACTCCGAAGGCTGCAGGTTTGCTGGTCACCGCGCATTAACTTTATAGCGCGTCTCTCGCTGTCAGAAAGGTGCTGTGTATTCCAGTCAGAGGCAGACAGCAGTGGCCTTGAGGCGGCAGGAGGTTGGCGGAGCCCCCAGTGGAGTTGGCATTTTGCATATTCGGATGCTGCCATATCCTAATGGCTGATTCGTTAGGATGTATGCTTCACCGTGTTGAGTGCTTAAGCTTTGAACTGGATTCTTCAAGAAGCAGCCTGCAGCCTTCCTATCATGAAATCCCCGAAGCGTCATGTGATCATTTCAGCAGCCTCTTGCCCCCTCGGTCCTCTCGCATAACTCTCTTTATTTTTGATATGCTTACTCATTCCTCTATTAGTTCTGTCAGCGATGGCTGAGGTGGTTGCCCTGAGAGCTCATCAGCATTGTCAAATTGCATTGTACTAATCGGCCTCAGCTCATTTCAGCTTTTAGAGGGGATTATTGCCTGCATGGTTGGTGTCAGAACGCAGGTCTCAAATGCACAGGGAGCAAACGATGAGGCAAATCTACTCCTGGCTGGTCAGGTCACCTCATCCTGTACTCCTCACTTGATAGACCATGTGGCAGCTGTCTGCTATGGGGCGCTATGGTAGCCCAAAAGCCTAAAAGAAAACAGGGAGAGCCAGGTAAACAAAGACCAGTGGGTTTAATGATTACCAAATCACACAGGGCTATATTAAACACCCAGGGGTTAAAATAGCAATGATAATAAGAAATTATACAATTAACTAAAGTCTAGGGCCTCTCTACTTATAATATTAAGCAGTAATTAATTACATGTATATAGCGCTTTACATAAACAAGAGGGGAACCACCAATGTGTAGCATCCATTTGGATTATGTGATGTCAGCCAACCTTGTGCCAGTACACTCACCACGCACATTATTTATCAGGTGGTGCAGCGCTGAGAGAGATAGTTAGCCAATAAGGGACAGGAAGTGATTAGGGGGCTAGAACAACCAGGCCATAGTGGGCAATTTAGCCAGGACATCAGGGGGACGCACTACTCTTTTTGAAAAATGCCCAGGGACCACAGAGAGTCGTGACCTTGTTTTAACATCTCATCTAAAGGATGGCATCATTTTTTTCAGCGCAGTGTGTCCGTCTCTGCACTAGAACATCAGGATAATAATAATATTAATCTTTACACTAATATAGTGCTTTTCTCACAACTCAAAGCACACTCGAGACAGAGAGGACTCAGGACGTGAACCCACAATTGCCTTACTGTAAGGCAGTAACGCTATCACTGGGCCACGTGCGTGGATCCAAACACAGGGGTAAACGCCCCCTGCTGGCCTCACTATTACCACTCCCTGCAGCAACACATCTGTTAGGTTTTCTTTACTTGAGCTCAGGTGATCCGTCTGGTATCATTGCAGGCAGTAGAAAGTACCTGCAGGTGCCCACCACTTGTTTCAAGGCCGTACAGTTGAATACATGAAGTTAAGTCATTCTCTGGAACATGATTTCTCACTAAAGTGTGGCCACAAGACCATAACCTCATCCAACTACAGCCCGGGCCCAAACATGTTTGTCTTCAGGTGAATCTGTTCTGAAGTACAGGTGGTATACTACTTAAGGCCTACCTAATACAATGGAGGGTACCCTTTGCAGTCAGTGGGGCATCAAGTCAGCTCCAACTATAACACACTCACTAGCATTCCTCTTACATCTCTCTCCTTCTTCCGCTGTTTCTCCTGCATTTTTCTGAGGTCTTCACATTTGAGGAAGCAGATAACCTTCCAGCGGTAACAGGGACTACTAAGGATGTACTGAGTGATTTGGAAACTGTAGAGGGAGAAGTGTTGCTCAGATTAAAAAGGCTGAAATCAAACAAATCATCACGACCAGATAATATTTACCCTCGAGTTCTTAAGGAGGTTAGCAAGTACAGATTTAAACCCTTGACACATATTTTTAGGAAGTCACTGTGCACTGGGGAAATTTCAAAGGACTGAAAAATGGCAAATATTATCCCATTGTATAAAAAGGGTGACCTGCTAGATTCAATAGGCCAGTAAGATTAACATATAGTATATCACAGGAAAATTAATGGAAGGAATTATTAAGGATAAGATTGAGCAATACCTGGCAAGAACAGGAGGTTTACTGAGCAGTCAGCATGGGTTCGAAAGAGCACTTCCAGGTAATGCAGAAATCCCATGCCATATGGTTCCTCCGTCCTTGCACGGTACCCAACGGGACTGAGATAAAGAACTCCAAGTCCCATCATGCCCTGTGGGAATCTGTAACCCCAAGGAAGCTGCCATCTAGCATTTTGGTTAGGTGGCGGTGCCCTAAAGAAGCTGCCTTCTCCCATCCTTCCATCTCTTGGACGTCCCAGCTGGGTTGGGCTACCGGACATCCCTTATGCAATTTAAGTTGATTGGAAACCTAACGTGTACCAGAATTAAAAGGGGTAAGTGTGCCTCAAGATGGACCTGTGTCCTTGTCAGCGTTAGCTTCTGTCTTGGGTCTAATGATACTAAGATGGGCATCATCAGCAGTGCAAACCTGATCTGAAATTAGCGGTCTAGAAAATAGATGAAAAATCAGAGCCCAGGTTTAGAGAGACTCCCTGAACTCAAAGACTGCTTGAACCAGAAGTGTACGGGGTGGTGGTCCACTGTCTCACCCAGTAGGGCACTCTACCGTTTCTACAAGGAGACTTTCATTTTATAACATAGCATCCACTGCCTCAGTCCCAGTGAGGATTGTGCTAACAACAAATGTGAGAAATGAATCTCCAGGGAGTGAAACAATAATTTCAGCAGCGTGGGAGGATGGCTTTATATAGATTTATTATTAATTCTAAACTTAGCTCTTTATCAATATACTCTAAATTACTCATCAGTCACATAAACCCAATTTGAGCCTGACTTTAACTGTCATGCACTGTGACTCTGCGCATCCAAAATGGGTCAAAAGCATTGTTTTTAATTTTCTGTTTCTAGAAGATTGACTTGGTGTGGAGGAACAAAATCGGGAATTAAAGCTCCCAGTCCGTGCGCTTGGTCTAGCACCTGTGGAAGCTTAAGGAAAATAATATTTTAGTAAACTGTGTATAATATCATTTTGTCATTTTCTTATACTGACTTCATGGGGTGAATACGTGCGCCTTCAGTTATTCACTTTTTTACGAGGGGGAGTCAAGCTAAAGTTAGAAAATGGGATCGATTAGAAAGCTAGCAAAATACCCGCGCTTCGCAGCGGCGAAGTACTGCCTTAAAATTTTTATTAAGAAGAAAAGTAAACCTTTTTAAACTGAGGGAAAATATGCCAATAATTATTTATTAAGGATCTCTTTGTATACCACGTTGTCAGTTCTGCCCTCCGGTTGTAATATGACCAAGCTGTGCGCTGAGCTTACTCTTGAGCATGCAACGAACAGTTGGCCATGTGAACGGTAATCTTGTTTCAAATCTCACAGCTTGGATTGCTGCTGTCATAATCGGTTTGAGTTTCATGGTTTGTTTCAATTACGACAGTATTTGCAGGACTTGTGTTGAAGTGACATTCTGCATCTGTCAAGCGTTGTAAGCATACAACCGGTTTCATCGATAACTTCATATCCAGTTTTTGAGAGTTTAAACATTCATAAACATCAAAGTGTCCACTACTGAAATCATCACCTTTGAATCTAAGATTTTTAAGAGGCATTGGCGGTTGTTGAAAGGTGTAAAATATTTGGACATTTCGGTACACTTGAAAGTGACAACTGAACAATTCAGCGGCAGCCATCAACTCACATGCAGAACCATAGGTGAAGGGCTTAAGCATTTCACTCTTCTAGTGCTCCTGTGTAGTATAATTATCTCCTGTACCATCATCAGTCCACACCTTGAACCTGTCCCAGTCATTCAATACATAAGACACAATGTTCCTCCGGATATAAAGAGTGAGCCTGATATGGCCGTGCAATATGTAACAAAGAGAATGGAAAAGGCAGGTGCCATCTCCGGGCATGGAAACCACTCGGTAAGTGACAGTTCTTTGATCGATGGTGATCACCTCGATAGACATGTTAATAGGGGTATGGCTGGAACGATAAAGGAAATGGGTACCTGAACAATGTAAAGTAAGTCTAAAATACCTATACAATAACTATAATCGTAATAAAAGAAACAATAAAACAGTGGAGAAGCCGTGGATTAAATAAAAAGGCTGTAGTTATCAGCAGGGAGAGATGAATCCCGTGGCGAAGCAAGGAAGGGAATGTAGAGACCGGAGCGACGGACGGCCTTATATAGGCAGGCAGCCAACAAAATGGGAGGCGTTGGGATGGGGGACCCAACGCCGCCTCACACGGTGACCGAGCTGCAGGCTATGGACGTATATATGTACGTAAGTAGGATTCAGTTAGCGTTGGGAACCCGCATACCAAATTTCTTGAAGATGGGCCCATAAGTAACAAAGACAGTTGGAAAGTTCAATATGGCGGCCGACAGTGGCATCATACCACCGAAATAAGTACGTACATCGGTTTTGGTTAGCACAGGGAAGCTGCCTACCAAATTTTGTGAAGATGGGGTCAGCCTTCTACCTACATGGGAAGTTGGAGAATTAGTGATGTTGGAAAGTTCAATATGTCGGGCGACAGTGGCGTCATACCACCGAAATAAGTTCGTACATCGGTTTTGGTTAGCGCAGGGAAGCAGCCTACCAAATTTCGTGAAGATGGGGCATAAATAAGAAAGTTCAACAATGCGGACGTTGTCGACCGTTATGACCGTTACGTGTAGAATTTCAAAATGAAACCTGCTTAACGTTTGCAAGTAAGCTGTAAGGAATAAGCCTGCCAAATTTCAGCCTTCTACCTACACGAAAAAGTTGGAGAATTAGTGATGAGTCAGTGAGTGAGTGAGTGAGTGAGTAAGTCAGTCAGTCAGTGAGGGCTTTGCCTTTTATTAGTATAGATGGAGCAAACCTTAACAAATCTGAGAATGTCATTTTTCAATCGAGTCTCGACCCTTCTCAATGCACTTGCGCCACCTGCCTGGCAGTGCCAGCAGAATAAAAAGTTTTATCTCGTCCTCGCCACCAGTTGTGCACTCCATACTGAGTGGTACTACAGTTACTAGTGCAAGTTACCATGACTTGCTGGAGACCAATGTGAAGCCTGCTATTCAATCCAAGCGGTGGGGACTGCTGTCTCAAGGAGTCCTTTTGCTGCAAGACAATGAAACACACACTGCTAAGAACACCAAGGCTCGTCTGGAGAAACTGAAGTTTGAGGGATTGCCACATCCTCCTTATTTGCCAGATTTGGCACCGTGTGATTTCCACCTTTTTTGGACTGCTAAAAAAAACATGGTCATCGTTTCAAGACAGATGACGACTTGAGGAAAGAGGTGCATGAGAGGTGACGAGGATGAGACCAAACCTTTTACAGTATTCTGCTGGCACTGCCAGTGCATTGAGATGGGTGGAGACTTCATTGAGAAATTACATGATCTGGTTTGTTCCGTTTTCTAATAAATCCCATTTTCTAAGTTTAGCTTGACTCCCCCTTATATATTTGTAATCAGTTTAGAAGAATTTGCAGAGATTTTCAATTTGACGTTAATAAGTCTTTCTTTGGTTAACCCATGTCAAAAAATCCAAATGAAATCAACTATGATTCAATGTTGCAGAACAATAAAATGTGAAAACTTCCAAGGGGGTGAATACTTTTTACAGCCACTGTACGTCAGAAGTGAGCAGCAGTATGGAGCCCAGCATTATTCCCCCAACAACAAAACACCTTGTAACCTTTGCTCTCCATCCTGATTAGACTCATTTATTATTTCCTTTAGTATCCTGTCAATAGTGAAGGTGTCTACCACCCTGTTCTTGATGGACGCATATAGTGGCCGTGTATATTTTGCCACCATTGGAAGACACAACGCCAATTTGGACCAAGCTACTCACTTCACCCTACAGATATCCTTCTTTTATGGCTGTGTACACATGCTTTGGGACCCCAATAACAGCCTGTGCTCGGCCTGTCCTCCTGTGATAACATCAAGAGGGCTGTTACTTACTATATTTTTCCTCCTCCTGAGAAAAGCTGGTCCTTGTTTCAAGTTTCTTAACAGATACCCCTTAACAGCATGAATAACCCGTTCAGAGGTTCAGCCTAAATCCCCCGGTTGAATCAGAACGGCATTCCCGCAGCTCCATTCCAGGTGACGAGTGAAGCCCATCCATCCTTGAAGCAGGCAAATAAGAAGTGTAACAGAATAAAGTGGATTTTGTTGTTTCGCTTTTTCCCTTTTGGTTTTTTTTTTCCTGTAATCCAAGCCCTTCAGCAGCATCTATTACGGGCTCATCCAAGTGGGACGCAATTCATACATTTAATGACAATGTCACAGTGCTTTATGGAATCATAACGGTGTAAGAAATGACATCTGGTTAACACACCAGGCGTGTAATCGGCGCTCAGCTCGACTGCCTTTCTGCCCTCCTGCTGGTGCTGCTGGCATTTATGCCGGCACTCCGGAGATGTCCATGGTGCTGAAGCTGGGAATGGGTGGCTTTCCTAAACTGCCTGTAGGTTTGAGGACAGAGGTGCTGGACTGAGAGGAGTGACCCACAAAATGAGCGATGAGGATGATGCCATAGAGGAAAACGATGACTGATTGTCAAATCCACTTGACCAATATGGCAAGACACAATGCTGGAACAGCTTGAGACACCCTACAAGCAGGAGGACACCGTGCATCATTTACTTGTTTTGTCACTCGCTTTACAAATATCAATAGTTGAATCCTTATTCTAAATGTATTAATTATTATTAAGTATCTAATTGCTTTTCTTTGCTGACTCGATGCCTTTCTGAGTTATCTTTGGTCACTGACCAATTAGAGGGCCTATAAATCAGCCAAGAGCCTTCTAAACTGTGTCAAGTGCCCCTCACAGTGCGGGAAAGGGCCTGCAATCGTCAGTGCTGACCACTGGGACCTCTCCGCTTCTACCAGCAGTTCAATAAAATCAGACCACAGGAGCCTCATCAACCTTCAGCCCCCGCCTTGTTTTATGTTTGTTGTAGCTGCTAATGACAGAGTCAGCAAGGCTTAGTATGATTTTGTCAGCAGATAATTAGAGTTTTCTGTGTGGTGGGAATGCGGCTGCTTAAAATTCTGCTGGGACCAACTTGTTAGAGAGATTCATTACTGTCTCGAGCAAGAATGATACACTGATGTACACAGACCTGAGGGATTATTTTCATCTCCATATAGCTGACGAGGATCAACGTTTAAACAAACTGGGAAGAAGCCAACCCACCGAGGAGGAACTCTAAATGGAACAGGTAGCTGGAATTGGGCCTCCAGTAGAGGATGTGCAAACTTGACATTGAGGAGAACAAAGCATTGGAGGAAGGAAAAGGCCCAAACCCTACAAACCCCCACCCCCTCCCGAACCCAAGAAATGAGGATTGGGTTATTCATATCGAATGACGAAATGGTCTGCAGTGTAAGGAAGGAACGGGTCTTCAGAACTCTGATGCTGGATCTGTAAGGGTATACCTCTACCTAAAAGGTTTACGTGGAGATGGAAATGACCACCAGAAGAGATACACAGGGCAGACTGAAGCTGCTGAGTGGAGGAGAAGAGGGACACCAGTGAGGACAGACGTGAGCTTCCCAATGTGGTTCTCATTTCCAGAGATGAAAAACAAATACATACTTTATATGGATGGAGAATGAAGCGACCTTCAAAGAAGAGAATGATTTGGTCTTTGGAGTTAGTGATAGTAGGACCTTGTGGGAAATATTGAACAACACAAGTATATAAAGAGAAGGAGATTGTGTCTCTGGAGATGTGATGTGTTGCATGAATAAAAGGCAGCAAGAATAAATGGAGGTGACCAGGAGAGAAAACGTTTGAACAAACCAGAATTTCATTTAAAACATGGTGTGGTGTGGTGTGGTGTGTTGGTTAAGGCTTTGGACTTCAAACCCTGAGGCTGTGGGTTCAAATCCCTCTACTGACACCATGTGATGCTGAGCAAGCCACTTGGCCTGCCTGGGCTCCAATTGGAAAATGTAATCAATTGTATCATAAAGGTTGGAAGTCGCCTTGGATAAAGGTTTCACCCAAATAAGTAAATGTAAGACATGTCAGTTTTATTGATAGTCAAAACTGAACTCAGGCCCAGAATATTGTGGCGTTAATTTCAAAACCAAGTCAGGCAAACAGAAATTCTAATTCTAGGGCACTAAATAACGCACATAGTGTGTATATCCACAAACTCAGTGAAAAATCCGAAGTTCAAATTTTTGTAGTGTTCTGCCAGTGATGTTAGATATGTGATGGCATCCAAAGTGTCATGAACTAGGAAGTAACTTTGCACCAAAAACTGTTACGAAAAGCCCCACAAGAGGAAGTGTCCATGAATCTCTGGCTTGTAAACCAAAAAAGGGCAAACAAAGAACCTTTGTAAAATCAAAGGAAGCTCTGTAGCACATAAAACTTTAGAGAAGTACAAAAGAGTTGCCATAACACAATGGGCAATCCGCTGGTGAACAAGTCCTAAAAAACACAAATCCAAAGAGAAATCCAAAGAGAAATTAAGAAACAGAGCAGAGGTCAAAAAATCCATAGAATCTTGTGACGATGTGGGTTCTACTTCATGGCTCCCACTTCCCTTTTGTGAGCCTCTTGAACCCGACACTGTCGGTAATGTAACCGGATGAGCTGGACAATGAGGACACCAAACGAAAGCAAGGGGAAAGGTGCAAAGTGCAGAAGTGCTTTTATTTAAAAACAGTCAAAACAAAATCAAAAACAAAGTGTTCAAACAAAGTGCAGTGCTCCAAGACGTCAAATAAATCAATGATCCATTTAAACCAGGGTGAAACAGTGGAGGTTAAAATCCAAGAAATAGTTCCATTGAAAGCGAGGCTAAAATAATAGCTGGAAGCAGTCCTTTAAAATCAAGACCTGGTGCCTCATCAACTGGCAGCTCCCCTGCTTCTCCCATCATGGCCCAGCACCAGGGGAGTCGCCCTACCCGCAGCTGACCTTCTCTTCCTGCTGGTCTTCCTGAAGGGGGCGATAGCTCCCTAGTTGGAATAAGTTCTTTTGTAATTGCGGCGTTTTAAGTAACCGAAAACTATATACATATGATATTAAAAGGCGATACCTCTGCCATAGTGATATGGCGGTAAGAAATCACATCAGAGAAAGTAACTTTGCTTTCTTTACTGACGATTTACACGGCATTACAGACGGAGGAAGCCATAGCAAGACAATACTTTTATCAAGGTTGGATCTCGATGTATATAGTCTGCCATTTTCCATCGCTGTGCTGGAAGGGTTTTCAGGACGGATGACGATATCACCCATCCGTCTGTCGGCTTCAAAGTATTTGGCTGTTGTCCAGGTTTTATATACTGGTTTCTCCACGTGCAGGCCCTTACTTAGGTTCCAAACAAGGGAAGGAGAGGATTCCATTTCATCTCTAACATACAGAAATAGTACAATGTCCATTTTCGTAGTTGTTCCTTCTCTCTTCAAATGCTTGCCTAGCAGTTCTAAATGCTGAGAGCCCCTGTGTGCTAACTTTGGCCTGGCCTATACATGTGAGTGGATTTATAAAATAATTTTTGTACAGAGCACAGTGACATTAAACTTATATTCTTATTACAGCTGGTCTGGAAGCTTTTCAGTCCCTGGCTCCGTAGGGCTCTCTCCAGACCGAGACTTGGGCTGAGATGCTAGGGCTTCCACTTCCCAAGCCTCCAACTCCAACGCCTTCTGCGGCGAGCCAAACACCTTTCGGTCACTCCTGCTCCTCACAAGTGCTCAAGGGCTCACTTCTCCCAGCTGCCTGTCCTTCTCACAGAATGCCTGCCCTCGCTCACTCGCTCACTCACACTGGCATCAGCTTTCAGCTTCTAGCTTTCATCTTCCTTTCTAACCTCTGTTCTTACTTTCATTTTTTCCCCCCATCTGCACTCGTGCTTCTCTTACTTATAATGGGGACGTGGCCCAGGTGTAATGATTAGCAGCTACCGGCATCAATTACAGACACGGACGATTCCTAACCTGTGCACTTAAGCGAGGAAAAGCCTGCAGCACGTCGCGCCTGAGAACTGCTCCGGCCACACCACCATGCCCCCTCTATAAGTCACGAGCGCAGTGATTATTTATTTTAAAACTGGCCTTTTCTTCTAAGCCGCAGGACATGCTATATCACAAATCTGCAATAAACAAAGCAATAATCACAAGAGAACTCACCAACACCACTAAGTGCATACAATGCACCACAAGGGACCGTGTGCCTATTTGGCCCTTAATAGGGTTAAGGGCAGTCCCTTGACAGAAATGAACAGGTGGCCCCGCCCCTTGGGGAACCACCCACAAAACACATGGAACATAATAAAACAAGCAGGGACACAGATAAATGAAATAATACACAAAACTAACAAAAAATAATTAACAAAGTGACAATGTTAACCTGAACAAAAGAATAAAAAAAAATACATAAAACAGAATAAAACAGAACACTCTGGCTGAAACATGACACAGTTTTGTGTCATAAAAATGGCATCTCAAAGTGATGGTGCAGCACCAGTGACAGAAAAGAAGCAAAATAATTTTTTTTGACCAAAAACAATTTCAAAGAGGAAAATCAATGTAAAAATAGGATTCAGTGTCCTAAAAACCCCAAATAGTAAAATAACAATCACAACAACATTCAGAAATTCTAACAGTAAAGCAGACAAACAGTGGAAGAGGCTGACAGGAATGACAACGACAGGTTAATCATTCAGAATAATCAGAGAAGCAAGAAAAGAAATAGAAGGGTCAATCATAGAGAAGAAAGAGGAAGAAATGGGACCTCTGGAGAAACAGTGACGGGTCCTCAATGGAGACAAACCATCATGTAAAGTGGACAAAGGGGCCTGCATAAAGGAGATGGAATAAAGTTAATGAGCACAGTTATGGAGACCTGGATATCCATACTAAAAACTAAAGTAGGTCAAAAAATGTTATGAAAGGGGTTGCAAGGAGACAAAATGAACTTCTATAGCACAGCAAGATTGTTAAAAGTGTGGGTGCCATAACTCAGCTGGAACAAAACCAAACATGAAAATTATTAGGGGGCAGGAAAATGTATCATTATTTGAGTAACCTGAAGGTCCAGTAAGTTAACAAGTGGTACATAAATTCTGTAACCTGCCCTACAGCATACATGAGAGAAAGAAGACAAAGTAGTGGCCTTACAGAAAAGTCTGCAAGCTCAGATGTGAGTGCCTGCCTGCAGCAACTATCTCATAAACAGAACAGAATCCCAATAATAATGATTAATTACATTTATATTTTCTCCCTACTCAAAGCGCTTTACATAGACAGAAAGGAAACCACTTCAACCTCCACCAATGTGTAGCACCCACCTAGATGATGTGACAGCAGCTATTGTTCCTCTCTTATGCTCACGACACATCAGCTATTAGGTGGTGAAGGGATGAGACAGAGCGATAGCTAATTAGAGAAAGGGGATGATTAGAGGAGCAGAATGGATAAGGCCATGACAGGCAATTTAGCCAGGACATCAAGATAAGCCCTGCTCTTTTTGAAAGATGTTCAGGGATCTTTAATGATCACAGAGAGTCAGAACTTCCGTTTTACAGCTCATCCGAAGTATGGTGAACTATATACACAGCATAGTGTCCCCGTCACTGCACTGGAGCATTTGGATCCACACACAGACCACAGAGTAAGCTCCCACTGTTGTCCTCTCCAACACCTCTTGCAGTAGCAATCCTAGTTTTTCCGAGATGGTCTTTCATCCAAGTACTGGCTGGGCATAAACATGCTGAACTTCAGGTGGATGTCCTCTTCAGGAGCACAGGCAGTATGGCAGCTGACATATTCTACCATATTTCTGAGATGACGATAAAACAAAAAAAAAAAAAGAAAACTCATCAATGAGAGACAGTATCGGTCTTTATGGGGTGGTTCAGACAAGTTGATGATTTATTTGCCTTGTGGTTGAACAAGAGATGATAATAAATGTTGGGGTGCCAGCCCGGTCAGCCCTTGTAATAATGAGGCAATACACAACATAAACAGGCCCACAATGGCACTAAGGAAGAACAGAAAGTTGTAGGTTGCAGTGCCTCAAAAAGGGATTCAAGTATGCTCAAGTCTTTGGGGTAGAGCGCCACCCTGCGATTGGCTGAATTCCAAAATGAGACCCCATCTTTCAGTAGCATCTCGGTTTTATAGCACCCTGGCTAGAAGAGTCGGTGTCACTTTATCCTCACTGTTGTCCTCTTTGAGCTGTCAATGAGGAAAGGATTCAATATCATTAGTGACAGCGCCTTCTGATGTCCTGGAGAGGTATTGCGAAACTTGAATGAGCCTGAAAAGAGACCCTCTGATGGGCATGTGTGACAACCACTCTAAGGTCATTCTACAAGGAAATACCACTGCTATCAATGTGCACAATGGGTTAGCCCACCTATTTTTGTACTAAGGTGGTACAGAAACTGCTGGGACAAACATCGGTGCATCTGTTTTGAACCTAAAATGTTTCTGCTCTACCCCTGGGGATGTCACATTTAAAGTGTAAAAAATGGGAAATGGGTTTTTAAATTTTTTTTTTTTTTTTTACTTCCAACCGTTTAAAAGCCATCACTAAACAGAACACTGAGGTACACGTACAGCTCATAAAATAAATATTTAGCTTACTTTTTAACTTTTTGGTTGCCTTTCACAAGCACTGAGATCATTAATTAAAGAATTAGAGTGAAAATGCCCTTAGTCTACTGAAATGCAAGAAATAAGTAAATAAATAATAGAGCTGGTCAACCATTAAAAAGCACCAAACTCAAATAAGCAAATGACGTCAAATGTTTGGAAGATCTTCATGTTCAGTAAACAACCAGCATATCCTCCTGAGCTGTGCACGACCGCTGAATGTTAGAAACTGTAAGGGCAGAGTGGAATTACCACGAGAGCATGTAGCATGTTAAATATGCAAATCTCTATCCACCATTCACCACCACCTATCAGAACGCGCCCCCCCTAAGACAAGGCTGTTAACCTGTCAGACCTGGACCCTCCTATCTATGTCTGTTGTTTAGCAACTTTTTTATGCACCAGTGGTTACAAGTCAGATGACTTATAAATCATTTTTTTAAATTTCTGCACAGACTATGCAGGTTCTGCATATCAAGATACATTTGTTTCATAAGTGTTGTGGCCTACAGGGGGCGCACTAGTTCCCTAACCCGACACAGACAGACTCAGACGCAAATTCTTTCTCAGCACATATAGGTTTATTCAGCTGTGGGAAACGCTTCCTTTTCATTTCCCACCAACAGAGCACAATACAGCCAATGGCGCACAGTCTATACAGCGCAATAACACAACAGTACTTTGTCTTCTTCTCTCTCTCTCTATTCTCTCTGCCTCCATCCTCCTGGCAAGCGCTGTCCTCTCCCTCCCAACTCTGGCTCCTGGAGCAGTGGCAGTGGGCTTCTTTTATCCTGCACCTGGTAGTACTTCCAGTGGCCCGTTACCATGGTCTGGAAGCACTTCTGGGTGACGCGGAAGCCTGACAAAGTAGGGCTCCGAAATCCCAGCAGTACCCTGTGGTGACACCCATGGAACTCATCAGGGCTGTGCCAACCTCCAACTCTCATGAAGCCCTGTGGGAATCTGAGGCACTGCTGCAAACCATCTAGTGCAGATAATGCCCTATGCATCTTAACTCCACCGGTCTTCCCATTGAGAAAGTGTCCCAGCCAGCCAAGGGTGCCAGCTGTCTGCCACAGTGTTTTGTCCATTTATTATCTCTGGAGCAAAGCATATGTATTGTTCTTCTTCTTATTATTATTAATATTACCAGGGGGTTCCCCCCTGCTCGCTTCGCTTGCCAACCCAAGGCCTGCGTTATGCGACAGCCACTTCGCGTCTCTGCCACTCACGTTATGAAGAGGGTGGCTGAATGCACCCCATGGAGATGCGATCGCTCCTCTGAAACCCCCTCTTAAACGGTGATACAATGGGAAACAGATACAGTTTTTTTTACCTCCTATTTGCTGGATCAGCTGCTGCTGCTAATGCAACATTTAAAAGCCTGTACAGCAGCTGTCCTACTCTTTGGCTTTTATTTCCAGCCCCGGGTGTGGTTGAATCTTTTGGCACAAAGTCTTGTCTCACAGGAGTGTATAATTTAAAAACACAATAAGAATCTGAAAATCTAACATCACATTAAAGTTCGATAAATTCTGAAAAGAATGATACCAAACATATATATGTAGGTTTTAAAATAAGCCTGATTTAAAGCGTGGCAAAAAACGTGACATAAAAACGTCACATAAAATCATTGCACAAAATCGTTGCACTTTTAGGCTTAAGATTTTATGTATAGAGAGTAGATTATTATTAGTTTAAGATTATTATTATTATATGCTATCACAACTCCATGCTGTTTTGTTTGTGGGCGCTGTCATTTCTGCAGGCCTTGTCGATAAGACACTACTCCCAGTTGCTTGGGGTGTGTTAGCAGAGGTTGCAGAATTTTATTATTTTGATGCAACCCTTTAAACAACAGTATGAGAGAGAGCTCTCGTAATCTAAAATTTGGATAAAAACAGAAATTTCATGATCTTTTTTGTCCTACTGTAATGGTTTTGAATTTATTAGCCTTTCCTCTTGACAGTGATTCTTGATGAGGATTTTGGCTTTGGTAAAAGATTTCATGCTTTCCAGTTTTTGATTTGATTCTGGCTTCCTCCCATAGTCCATAGGTTAGGTGCATTGGCGATTCTAAATTGTCCCTAGTGTGTGCTGGGTGTGTGTGTGCCCTGCGATGGGCTGGCACCCTGCCCGGGGTTTGTTTCCTGCCTTTGCACCCTGTGTTGCCTGGGATTTGCTCCTGCAGACCCCTGTGACCCTGTAGTTAGGATATAGCGAGTTGGATGATGGATGATGAATGAATGGATGGATGGATTTGATTCTGTCTTTGACTACATGTATCTCCCCATCCATTTGCTAAACCTTCACCGCCCAGTACACCAGAAGTATTACAGTCACATGATGGGGGTGGCAAGGGACATAAAAGTGGGCATTGCTTCAAGCACCCACTGTCCCGAGTTCCCGTTTGTCTGCAGAGGGTGAGAACAGTAACATTTAATACTCTTTCAGAAGTTAGAGTCAAAGTCCGATACTTTAAATATTGTGGCAAGAGGACAGGCCAGAGCAAGGCAGCAGAAATCATTTGGAGTACCAACCTGGCATCAATCTCGAGTCCTGGTCGTGAAGTCACCACCACCTTCCTAGACTGTCCGATTTTATGGTGTCCCGACTTGAAGAGCCAGGGCCCAAATCTGGGAGTCACGACTGGGTGCTCTTACAGGGATGAAGGTAGAAGAGAAGATGCAGTTAGCGACAGTGCCCCCCACTCATCCTGGAGTAGTATTAATTACCTCAGTCGAGCCCTGAAGATGACCCCCAGTCACATGAGACACAAACACACATAGACCAAAGCGCCCTCACTCACTTAAACAGGAGACAAACGTAGATTAGCACTAAGTGGTCCTTATTCACATGAAGTCACCTCCACCTTCCTGGGCCATCCGGTTTTAAGACGTCCCAACCAGAAGGGCCAGGGACAATCTTTGAATCATGGCCGGGTTTGAGTGCTTCCACAGTGCTGCAAGTGGTAGTAACAGTGCCCCCTGTTGTCCCAGAAAGGTATCACTTACCACATTCGAGCCCCCCAGTCACACATGCGTGACAACGTATACCCACCGACGCACAAAGATCAAAGCGCCACCCCACAAACACACACTTAAACAGGAGACACACACAGATTGGCAATGAGGGGTGCTCATTCACACTTATTAATTTTGACTCTGGGTCGTGAGAGCACCTCCATCTTCCAGGGTCATCTGTTTTTATGTCATTTTGACCAGAAGGGCCAGGGCCATGTTGGAAGCTGTGGCCAGTTTTGAGTGCTCTCACAGTGGTGCAGAAATGGAAAGACGATACCATTAGCAACAGCGCCCCCTCTCGTCCCGTAGTAGTATCATGTACCTCACTTAAGCGCTGAAGATGACCCCCAGTCACATAATGTGACAATATATATACACACAAACACACCTTTAAACCAAAGCGCCAAACCAATCCACCCCAACCCTCCCGACCCACACACACACATACTTAAACACACACAGATTAGCAGTGAGTGGTGCTCATTCACACTTATGCACCCACACAGGTCATACATACTATCCATTAAAAGTCCATTTTATTAACTTTTTAACAATAAAATACCTTTACAATAGTAAGACTTTTTAAATTTGCCACTCTTGTTATTTTATATCACGTTATAACACAATATGTTTTCAACATGCAGACTGGTAGTAGGTACTTATACTGGATGCCTGACTGAAAGTGTTAACTGTGCACAGACTCAGTAGTATTGAATAGTAGATACTGACATGTCACCTTCTTTATACACACACAGACCAGCGCACACCACCACATGGTGCCAGTGTCACCCGCTCAGACACACCAGCACATTCCTGAAGACTCACATTCAGGTCACGGGCTCACAAGACATGTCCTTCTTCTTGCTGCAGTATTTGCAGGTAAAATAAATGGATGGCAGGGCTGTATATCAGGACGTCAGTGTGATTAATCACGCTGCACTTTGCCTCTCTGCTCTGACCCTCCGCGTGGCGCTGAATTGACAATGAAAACCACAATTAAATACAAACAAAACCATCGAGAAATCAAATCAAATCTAACTCAGTAGCTGCCTCCTCGGGCGGACTGCCTCGTCCCGTCTGAGTACCCAGACCAGGACCCGCTCCTTGAACCCACGTATTGCCAAACTGAGACAGTTTAACAAGTTTCACTCCCGCTCTGATTTCTTCACATGTGTGTCCTGCTTCAAAGCCACAGGGGCTTAAGAAAGAAAGTGACTCGCCTGTCTAGGCCTTGGCATCTTAGGCTGATGGGGACCCCCGGTAGCTGCAGGTTTTCATCCCAGGCCCACTTCTGCTTGTCATTGGTCTCCCACTTTAATTAAACAAATTGTTACTTCCTAGCTTACAAAACTGGATTTGGAAAAATTTTGATGTGAATGTGGCAAAGGTGTATTACAGTACATGGGGATAATTCACTGTTCTTTTTTCATCATCTTTGTCATTGTGGAGAATGCAGCTATCTATCTGCTCAAGAAGAACGCAACTTCTGAGACTCAAGGACTGTGTGAGCAACACTGGAGCACCACAAGGATCAGGCCTGTCTGCTGTTCTCCTCACTCTGTACACAGACTAGAAATATAACAGCAGGTCAAGACACTGGTGGACATTCTTAGATGACTCTGAACTTATGGGATGTATTGATAAAGGGGATGAGACACAGGAGAGGAGTCTGGTGGAGAACTTTGTTTCTTGGTGTAAAAGTGAGTTGTCTGCAACTTAATATCAGCAAAACCAAGGAACTGCTTATTGACTTTTATCACACCAAAGAGCCTCTATGCCCGTCATTTTTATTTAGTGGATACACAACTACAAGTACTTAGGGGTCCACATCAAAGACAGGTTGGTCTGGTCTCAGAGCACAGAAGAACTGGAGAAGAAAGGGCAGAGTGGGCTCTTCTTCTCTAGGAGACTGTGATCCTTAAATGTTGTCAGTGACATCCTTCACATCTTCTACAGAGTGATTTTCAATGCTGTTGTTTGTGGGGCTGCTAACATCACTTCAAGAGAGGACCACCGAATCAAAAAGGGCAAGATCAGTTATGGGATGCACTCTGGACCCCCAGGAGTTTGTATCATAGGAGAGAATTAAAACAAAACTAAATGTCATTATGAACAATGCTACACATCTTCTCTGTGACACACCAACACTGAGGACTTTCAGCCAGCGAATTATTCAGCAGAAGTGGGTCAGGAAATGCTAAGGGAGGCTCCTTTATATCAACAGGAGTTTTCTTTTCTTTAAAAAAAAAAAAAAATATATATATATATATATATATTATTTAAAGAGCTTTTGTAATGAGAAGTCAAGCAAAATGACACCTTTTATTGGCTAACTGAATAGATTATAATATGCAAACCTATAAAAGGTGTCAGTTAGCTTGACTTCTCAATGCATCCATAATGGCTAAAATGTTACTACACCCTAATATTAAAGAACTTCTATAAAAAAGCCACATTTCTCTTTTAGGACAAATAAGGTTCTATCTATCTATCTATTATATAGTGCCTTTCACATCTATCTATCTATCTATCTATCTATCTATCTATCTATCTATCTATCTATCTATCTATCTATCTATCTAT
>JANRMT010062797.1:26085797-26127988 GCA_026402145.1 Polypterus bichir lapradei | reverse complement strand
TATTACATAGTGCCACTCCTATCTATCTATCTATCTATCTATCTATCTATCTATCTATCTATCTATCTATCTATCTATCTATCTATCTATCTATCTATCTATCTATCTATCTGTGCTCTTCAGTTCTATCTATCTATCTATCTGTTATGATTGTCATTCCATTTTTCCCCGTGTTCTTCTTTTTAAAGCCATTACTTACTCAGTAGCCAGCACACCAGTGGTTGTAACACTAAAGTCACCACCGCCTTTTGACATTCTGTGTCATTTGCCCGGCCGTCTACACTGTTTCTTGTGAATGGTCTCTCTTAGGATACAATTAAGAAAGCGAATTCCAGAGAAAAAAATAAGAAAATGACAAAAGAGAACTAAGCAATTAAAGCTTTGGCAAAAATACAAACATTTCTGCATATCTTAAAAAAGCAAATCTCACACTATTACACTTTGCTGGATGCCAAATATGAAAAATAAAGAGTGTGAATTAAACAATGAAATCAAGCAGCGGTAAAATGACTCACTGACTGGAAAGCTGGCTGGAACAAAATCCTGCAGCCCAAGAAGCTGCCAAGACTGCACTTGTGATTCAAACAAATGTGACGAGAGCAGCACCTTCAGCCCAGTCAGCTCAGCCGTCCTGTTCACTGAGATTGTCCAAAATAAGATCAAGCTGAGATCTGAAGGTCACTAAAGTTGTGCTCTCCACCACACCACACTACCTGGTAATGTATTCCATGTGTCTGTGGTTCTTTGCATGAAGAAGACTTTTAAACATTTCTGTAAAATCTGCCCTTAACATGCCTCCGTGTTCTTTTTGCAGATTTGATATTAAAGTAGCAGATTGTGGTCCGCAGCACACATTCCTTTCCTGATTTTCAGCTCTTCAGCCATATCACCTGTTGATCTCCTTGTGCCTAACCTGTAAAGGTTCAACTCCTTCAGTCACTCCTCATAGCCTACTAGCTCTCCTTGGGGCTTCCTCTAGCACTGCTATGTCTTTTTTTGTAATGTTATTGTAAAATTATACATAACCTAACATCTAGTGATGTGTTTCATTTTTGCAAAACAATTCGGAAAATAAACTGCATTTCACTTCCAGCGAAACTCGTGGCTTTGACCCAAGAAGGAAAGCCTTTAGTTTCTGTCTGTCTGGAAATGTTTTCATGCATCAATTCCACATGTGCCTGCCTATCATTTAGCCCATGTTAATAAAAGGATCAGTGTGCGCGTGTGTGTCTGTCAGTCTGTGCATCCGTCCAGTTGCTATGTCATTCCAAAAGATGGTGCACCGCCTGATCAATGTTCCTTGCAGCCCCTTTTGGTGTGGGAATGAAAGCAGACACCCCAACTCGTCACAAGACACACTGCGTCGGATCCTCTAAGACGAAGCCTAAAATGAACCAATAAGGACCCACTTAAGAACATTTATGTTAGGCAGAAGGCCTGGGTGGTCTTTTGGCCTTGAACCCTGACAGATTTTTTTTTTCTCCATCTTAACTGGAGTTTTTTTTTTTATTTCTTCTGTCCACCCTGGTTATCTGACCTTATCAGACTGTCATTAAGAAAGTTAATAAAAAAACAAATCTCTATTTAAAGACTCTTATGAGTTGTCACACATATGCAAGTAGGAATCAACTAAAGGGTGTAAATAATGGCAATTCCACATCTGACCAGGGGGTGGCGGGGTACACTAATTGTCCTTCTTGATCCCTTGAAGACTATTCTTGGGAAATACCACAGGGTACCGGCACCTTTGATGACATCACCTCTGATCCTGCCTCTGATGACGTAATTTCCGGTCCCGCCTCTGATGATGTCATTTCCGGTCCCGCCTCTGATGATGTCATTTCCACTCCCGGCCCCGATGACATCACATCCTACACTGGCCTTCACTCGCTATCTACAAAATACCTTTTTGCAGCCAAGGTAATATTATGTGGGTGGCTGCCCCAAACCTTTATGATTTCTTATTGTCGTTCTTGTGACAAAGTATACATCTTTCTTATGTAAGCGTGCATTATTTTTTAACTTTTGTACATTATTTATTCATTGCTATTCTTATCTAAACGTCTTCTTTGACATCTTGTAAAGTGCTTTGAGCACATCCTTCGAGTGAGCACGTGCTTTAGAAATAAGTGTTGTCATTGTTACTTTTGCAAATCCCATATTAAATGGCCTACAACAGAGACACACGCATTGCATCGTGCACATTAACGCAGAGGTCTACGCTGATTATTTCATTTTCAACCCGTCTTAGACTGGTAGCGCAGTGTTAAAGAATACATATGACAAAGTGAAAGGTTTGGGGTTGGTTGGTTAGGTAGGTCTTTATAGATGGGAGCTCAAAACAGAACTGAGGGAAAATGACAAAATGGCTGCCATAGCTAGCTGGTAGAGGGGAAGTGATGTCAGAAGGAAATGACATCAGAAGGAGGCAGGATCTTGAGGACTGGAAGAGAAAGTGATGTTGGCTGTCTTCTGAGGACCGGAAGTGGCTTTAGGCTGAGGGTTCATTGGATGGAGTGCAGGGAAAGAGGAGAAAGAGTTAGAGGGCAGTGCCAACCCCTGGTCTGGCAGGGACATACATGTATTTGAGCCCATAAACTGTCTCCCAAGCGTACGTGTGTGACAACAGCTGGTATTTAAATAACCTCTAGTAAAAAAACAAACAGAATCACCGGAAAGTGTGCATATCCTTCTCTAGAAAAGTTCACTGCTACGTGAGGATGGCGACTTTCCATGTACTGAGATTTTTCTATGGCGAGAACACAATAATGCGCACAGTGGTACATTTTAATGTGTTATCGTGTGGCAAATGTGTGGCATGAAGCATTTTTAAAATAAATGTACTGCACTTCTCTACGGTGATGTGAACGAGAGGCTTGAAGAAAACTGATTTGACAGTCAAGGCCATGGCTTTAGCGTGTCGCATTCTGAGTTTTAAATGACACCCCCAAAAATGTAAACCCCCAAATTTTGCATTACATTGCCTATGAAATGAGCTTTAGTGAGTGTTTTGTTTGATACGTACCTGTATCGCCCATCACTACTAACTTCCAGTGAGCCGTCCCGATCACTTCTGTACACTTGAGGCTGATAATGACACCCAGGACCTTCTCAGAAGGGGTACTTTCAAGTTTCAAGCCTCCCATTGTGCATTTAAATCTAACATTTCTACTTCCTGCATGTAACTTGACTTTTGTCAAAAGGAGGAGTTGACGATGATAATAGGCTGTAAACTGTGACAAAACCAACCTTTACATTTCATTTGGACACTAGTTGGTAGAAGGAAAGTTAGATTCATTGGTTTGAGTGAGATTCCCTGTGCTCTCGTGAGTAGCAAGGTACACACAACGGCAAAAATGGCACTGACATCTGGCGAGAGATCAAAGCGAATGTGTAAAGCAAAATACTCCATGGACAACATTTTGCCTGTTATCTCTCAACTGGACTATGACCTGCCGGACTCAGTTTTTGATACAAGTGATCAAAAACGAATGTGAGGTTCCAGCTTAAGCTGATTGGTCCCCAGCTAATCGTGGTACTGACAGTGTTCGCCAGGGAGGACTGCCACTAACAATGATAAGAGGTAGAAACCAGATTGTAATGCACTGCGACTGTGACTGCTGCAGCTGTCCCAGCCATGCAAAGACAGCCTGGCAGCAAGCCTGCTGCACATTCTTGGCAAACTGGCAACCACAGCACGCAGCAACATGTTGATTTCTGAGTGAAACCATTGTTTTTTGGAAAAAATATTCAGCCCTCAAAGAGTTAACTTACTTAACTGCTGTAATATGAAACAGACTGGAAGCACAAAAAGGTTAGAACATTAGAACAATCTGGATGAGAACAGGTCATTCAGCCCAACAAAGCTCACCAGTCCTGTCCATTTAATTATCCCAAAATAACATCAAGTCGAGTTTTAAGGGTCACTAAAGTCCTCCTGTCTGCCACACTACCTGGTCACTTATTCCATGTGTCTGTGGTTCTCTGTGTAAAGAAAAACCTCCTAATATTTGTGTCAACTTTACCCTTAACAAGTTTCCAAATGTGTCCCCGTGTTCTTGATGAACTCATTTTAAAGTCACCATCTCAATCCAATGGACTAATTCCCTTCAGAATTTTAAACACTTCATGTTTCCTCTTAATCTTCTTTTGCTTATACTGGGATGACCACCCAGTATATTGAAAAAATCAGCAAATTAAAGAAAACACATCTTAACAATGCGGAGTTCAAAATGGAACTGAGCTAATAATGAAGGTCTGCCCAGTATATACTGCAGGAACAAGCCATCCATAAACAGGAACAGGTGTAATCAGGAAGGTTTGTTCTGGATACCGAATAGGACGTCATCAGAGGCAGCAGGAAGTGACATCATCAGTGGGCAGATTGGAGGTGGTGCTACTGGGAGGTACAGTCTTCACTTAGTCTGCAGAGGGACAAAAGGAGAGAGGATTAGATGACAGCGCATGTAAACCATCTCCCATGCACACGTGTGTGACACCGCATTATATTTCATCTGACACAAATCTGCTCAAGCCTGTCCCTCTGGAATGATTCGACTGATTTTAGATTATCTGCCGTCCCACACTCTGGCATACGGTTATGAGCCCCACCTGCGTGGACTGCACTGGACTGGCCTCTTCAAGCTGGTACATGAACCACTTATTGGAATAGCACAGGTTGTAGCCTGACAGCCTTTCCTTGAATATCTGGGTGGCCTTGTGGAGAAAGCTTATAAACATCAAAAACGATGCTACCTTAAAGTAAGTGTTTTGGGGTGAGTGTTGAGATGGACCTTGTCTCATGCAGGCAAATCAGGAACACCCCTATGGCATTACTGAAGTAAGGACACCAGCACTGGCATCAGAGGAAAACGCAGTTGCTGACACACTCTCTTCTTTCACCCGCAGTAAGGAGGACACGACGCATTGACATCACATCTGCTTCGGTCTTCGAGGTCTACCCAAAGGGATATTTAAAAAAACAGAACAGAACTCTGGGAGGCTTGTGTTCAGATCGAACCTGAGGCCAAAGAATATGAAGCTCTGCTACGATGAGAAGAATCGCTCAACCTTAGAGGAAACACTGCCCTTGATAATCGCTGTAAGTTTTCTTTGTGCCAGTTTTTCTTTTTGCATTAAATGGGGTCCCGGCTGACCCTTTTATTTTTCCTCCCCCTTTTTTACTCAACTTAGAACTTCCATGAATATTAGTTTGCAGTTGGCAGTACATACATTTATAAAAGAAAGAAACTTCACCAATCCACCTCAGCCTTTCAGTCCCCAAGCTGACCTGAACCCGTCAGAGGTGTCGGAGGCATCGGTAGGGAATCCACTCAGACTGGCACCACAATGCCCAAGCTAAATCTTGATTTAGAGATCTAAGAACCAGAGGAGAAGGAGCACAGGGAGAAGGTGCATCTTAGGCACAAAATAGTTAAATAAAAACCAAGGCTTATATTCCATCTGTCAGGGCGACCGCATCCCTAGGATGTGACCCCGTCCCAATTTCCATGCCTTCTGGGGGCTGTGGGTGCTGCCAACTGCAAAGAGATTTTTCTAGCTTGTGGCACAGATGTTTTATAATTCACTCAAATATCATCTGTGGTGGTTGTGAAAGAATTAATTTTGGCAGAACAGCTGGGCTAACATCACAAATTCTGTAGTGTGTTGGATCGTGCATCTGCTCTGCTTAAAAGTTTATCAGCATGGCTTTAGCAGCAGGCTGGAACTTGACAGTCACCGGGGGGCACTGTGGCAGGACCACCAGTGTTTGGGAGACAGAATCCAATGGACAAGTCACTGTGACGACTGTGTGGCATATGTTGACATTCACATACGCAACCCATACAGAAGAGATTCAGGGCTGCTTTGCTTTTAACAAACAACTTCATTCAAAAATTTAAAGGAAAACACACGCAGCTTCCCCATTGGCGTGAATCCATGGTCACATGTTAATTTCCAAAGTTCTTCATTGATCAGAATATCTGCCAATTGCAAGCCGGGATCAAATGTGATTTGTGCCATCTTCTGAACACATTTTTCCTTTGATATAACCATATTAGGAGATACTCGTCTACTGCCTGAGCTGACATTGAGGGCATTCAGGGTTAAAGAAGAACCTGGTAATGAAATGTGCAAAGTCAGGGCCAGGAAACCAAATTGTATCTTCTGTCAGAACCAAAAGGTGAAACCTAAATCGTACTCAAAGAAGGACAGCTTGAAATCGACACACAATCGTTTTGAAAAGCATCCACAATCTCGGACACATCAGACATGCAGCACCAGCCTTTTAAAGTGTCGTCTTGGTGATGTCACAAAGAGTGACGCCCCTAGCAACTGAACGATGTGTTCCAAAAAAAATAGCAACGCTTGATAAATTGCCATCTTGGCAAGACAATAACATAATAATAGCATTTACATAATGTTGGTGCTAATTGTGGTACTGCTGCTGCTTCACAGTAAGGCGACCAGAGTTCACGTCTCAGGTCCTCCCTGCGTGGAGTTTGCATGTTCTCCCCGTGTCTGTGTGGGTTTCCTCCGGGTGCTCCAGTTTTCTCCCAGTCCAAAGACATGCAGGTTAGGTGAATTGGCATTTGTAAATTGGTCCTGGTGTGTGTGCCCTGTGATGGATCCTGTCCATGGTTTGTTCCCCACCTTGCACCCTATGCCACCTGGGATAGGCTCCAGCAGACCCCGCAACCCTGTTCAGGACAAAGCAGGTTGGGAAATGACAGAAGCTTGTTGTTTTTCAGCAGTGTGTGCTCCCTGGCTTATGTTCATTTTACGTTTCTGCATTTTCTATATTTATTTTAAAGTACAGGGTGCGACATAAAGATCTCCCACATATTGAGGGAGAATTGTGTGGGCTGTAGTGGGGGTAAAAGAGGTTGGGTAAGGTTAGGCTCTACCGTTTTCAGTACCCATCAAGTGTTGGACCGGTGAATATCGGGGCTTTGTTGATCAAGCATATTATGAGAACATCCATCCATCCATCCACTATCCAATCCGCTATATTCTAACACAGGGTCACGGGGGCCTGCTGAAGCCAATCCCAGCCAACACAGGGCGCAAGGCAGGAACAAATCCTGGGCAGGGTGCCAGCCCACCGCAGATTATGAGAACAACCATTCTGTGATAGTGACGCAGAGAGTGTTCCGTACCCGCTTCGCTCTCAGTCAAAATGCATCTGTACCAGATCGGAAAATGATTTTGCTATGTATTTCTAACCTTCGGGCAACTGGGTCCACACTGAAAAGAAAATCACCTGGCAGACCTAGGACAGAACATGTGTGGTTTCAACAGGACGGGGCCACAGCTTACACAGCACGATGTTTGCTCGGAGTATTGAGGGAAATGCTCCCTGGGCATTTGATCTCTTTAAGGGGAGACGTGGGGTGGCTGGCACAGTCATCAGATTTAAGCCCATGTGACATTTTCCTTTGGGGATACCTAAAGGAAAAGGTTTTCAAACATTGTCCTTGATCTCTTGAGGATTTAAAGGAAAGGATCAGAAAGTAAATCAATGCCATTCTGCCTGAGATGACCCAGAGAGTGATGGAGAACTTTCAGAAATGTCTTCAGCAATGTATTGCCAATGACAGCTGCCATTTGTCTGATATGATTTTTAAAACCCATTAAAACAAACTTTTCAGAAATGTGTACAATTTTTTTATACCCATTCAAAATGTGGGAGATCTTTCTGCCCCACCCTGTATTATTTCTCTTGTATTTACAGTATTATATTCATGCATTATTTGTAGCCTTTGTTTGATTCATTTGTTATTTAGTATCTAGGTAATGCCTGTTCTTCTCTGTCTCTAGCATTGTGTGGGTGAAACCACAAGAAGTGGGGCCACCACAGCTGAAGGGCCGCCCTCAGCCTACATATTGTATAGTTAAGGAGCGGATCCTTCTGAGTTTCATTGAGGTCAATTGTGGTTGTTTTTCAAGTGAATTCTTTTGTCTTTTTCTTTCTTTTGTTTTGGGTTCATGATCATTGAATGTCTGATAAGGATTTGTTTGTTGTAGCTTGACACTTTCTGCATTACCAACTTTTTGTTGTTTTTTGGTGTACAGGGCATCCACAAAAACGCTCCTTGATTTTAAATGGTTACAAAATTCAAACTTATTGGAATATGTTTATAAATAAGCTGACAGGAAATACATTAACTCAAAACATTTCTTCTTTTCGCTGCAGATTCTTCTATGCACTCCTTTTACTGCTAGAGGACCGTGAAATTCAAGATGGTGCTCACCCGACAGCAACACAGCTGGTGTGTGTTGGAATTTCATACAACAAAAAGTGTTGTGACTGTGCTGCGTGCTTTCAGATGCAAATTTCATGTGAATCCACCTACTAACAAGTCCATTTTGAAGTGGTATAACAATTTTGTTGAGAAAGGTTGCATTTGTGAACAGAGAAGGGGACATTCAGGCTGACCACAAATCTCACAGGAAGTTGTTAATCCGATCAGAGAAACCTTTTTGCAGAGCCCAAAAAAGTCAACGCGCAGAGCTAGCTGACAGTTACAAGTCCCAAAAAGCATGGTTAGCAAGATCTTACACCATCGCTTGCACTTTTACCCTAAGCTGCAATTTGTGCAGAAGTTACAACCTTCAGACAATGCAACGCGACTTTAGCTCTGCACGGATCTCCAGGCGTTAATTGAAAATGATGAAGACCTGCTGTCAAAAATGCGATTATTGCATTGATGTTTGCAGAGTAACAGGTGGGGTGCACATCGAGTGTATGTAATCAACAGATACCATATGAAACTTTATGAGTTGAACCTCAAAGTTGAAAGAATATTCCAATAAATTTTGATTTTGTAACCATTTAAAATCAAGGAGTGTTTTTGTGGGCACCCTGTATTTCAAATAAAGCCTCGGTTTCTATGTGAACTGGCATCTCTTGCAATGTATTTTAATATATTTGGGGGAATTTCAAATATTTTGAACTTTAAAAGCCTGTTCTACCTCTTTATGGGCCCGAATAGGCCAAAGTCTGCCAGTAAAGTTTGGGGTCAGGCTGAATAAGGTGAGGTCTATCTTAAGCAGGCCAGTAAAGAATCTTCACTTTTGGAAGCCTCACATCGTTTTGCTATTTTATTGCTGTTAATCAAGTTAAATAAGACCATGATAATTATACAGCAATGATCACAGATGCTCCAAACCTCCAAATTAAAATATGGAACATTCTAGAAAAAAACATTCAAAGTAGAAAACATGTTTCATGTCACCTGCATTGTAACAACTCCCATGAGGCTACGAATTAAAAAATGATGGAATCTCTTCGTTGATAAGACAGCTGTGGAGTCTTTTTTGAGACCCTAAGCGTTGTACTCCCACCACTCTTTATGTCCTCTTTTCTGTGAGGGCAGGGCATCTCAAGCTGATGTTTTGCCTGGTTACACCAGTGTTTTCTCTTGGTAGAGTAATATATTGCTCTACTTTCCCCTATTGTATTATTAATATGTAGCCTCTGTCAGAACGCCTCAAATTCCACAGACTTACCACTGTTTATAAGATATTATAGTATATAACTTATCACCACCTTCCTTTCCATATCTATAACCTCAGGCAATTAGGTGTAAAAGGACAAGTAGGAGTTAAGTTACACATAAAACAATGTATTATTGATAATATTCATAAATAATAACATAATGCAAAGTACATTTGAATATTGGCAACCATACAACCTGATTAAATGGTGATGTGTAGTTCAGGCGGCACACAGACTTGTTTGTTACTTAATGTCTCTAATTAAAGCATCATTGGTGCTCAGCTTTTTTCAGAACAGGCTGCATTGCCTGCCTCAATATGGCTGCCAAGCTGTGCTCTTCATTGTGTTGTCTTCTCAGTTCATGGTGTGATGGTCTTCTTCCTCAGATCAGTAAGAGATGCTTCTTTCAGATGTTAGTAAGAGATAGAATGTGGTTGAGCAAGCAGATTTATAGATTCTCAGTCCAACCCCTAGAGCCAATAGGACATCTTGGTACTTAAATGCTTCTGATCCAAGCCAATTCCAAACAGCCATACTTCAGACCAATGGGGGAAATAGAACATCTTAACACCTGCCCCCAAACCATATGTTAATGTAACCTGGCATTTTTGCAGGGGTTGAAAGACTTTATCAGAGAAATACTCATCTTCCCCCAACTCTGTCAGAAAATTCAAAGAGACCATTCCTACAGAAGGTGTGTGTGGTAGGTGGTGTAAACACTAAATTACATTGCTTTGCCTAAATTACAAATAAAGACATACAAAATATTTATCAAGTTATATGCAAAATCTCACATCACAACACACCAGGAAACTTCCCAGGCTGCAATCTGTTATTTTGTAGTAAACAAAATATCCACGTTCACTGCTTATGTGGGATTCCAGGAAATATTCTAGAAACTGGACAGTAATGCAATGTTAAAACTTTTCATTTTCGTTTTTTGGTTAGAGTTGCAAATCAAAAGTGTCATTGATGTTTAGTGGCATACTGCCAACAGTGGAGGTGTGGTATAGTGGGTCCGCGGGTTGAAGCAGCTGGTCAGTTTTTGATAAAAAGATAATTGAATTGCTGGCTCTATCTCCATGGGTGTCCGTGTTCACGGAGCTGGAGGACATTGGTGGAGTGATTGAGATGGAGCACATCTGCATGTGAAGGGTGTGCTGCCTTAATGACTTCACTGGCTTTCCACAGTTCGAGGTCGAGACTCTGCACCCACAGAGGAAGATAAAGGGAGCCGGCATAACAGAAAAACGAGGGAAAAAAAATAGCATGAGAAAGAAAAGAAAGAACAAAGTCGTGAGAACAACATCGGGGAGGAAGAGGCAGGATAAGCCAGCCAGCCAGTGAGGTGAAGGACAGTAGCATGAGCCCTGTGACAGAGCAAAGGATCAGCGCTGTAGGGTCTGATCATCCCTACTGAATACTGGTGAGGAGTGGGTGGGATCGAGAGTCCTACTCCAGGGACTAGAGGTACACCAGGGTAAAACGAGAGGACAACTGACACCAAGCGGTCTAGCAGACACCGCTCGAGGCAGCTAGGATGGTGGTCAGAAGGTGTGGACTGTGGCTGCTAGCAATGGGTGAGCTGGGGAGACGAAGAAGGTGTTGTGTTGGCTTCGTCTGACAGAGCATGGAAGCTCCAATGTCCGTTAGTTTATTCTCATTTTTAATTCTGATTTTTAATCTCACGGATTATCACCTGTTTTTTAAGGATTATTTACTTATTGAGGAGTGCACTGCACTTTTTGGACACTATTTGTTTTTTGATGGTTGTAATAAAAGCACTTAATCACTTCTGCACCCACGCCTTGCTTTGAGTGAGTGTCCTCATTTGCTGGGCTCATCCCTTGGGTACATTTTCGGTGGTAGTGGGTTGAAGAGGCTCCCGGAATGCAACCCGCAGCTTGGAGATGACCCATACTGTCACAGGAGTTCTCTCCAATTTCTTCTTAGCTCACTTCATTCTTGTCTAATTTTGTTGTACGTGTGAGTCACTTTCTTGCACCCGAAAGACGAGGCTGAGTCTCAGGGCTTTAGGAAGAGCCAGTTTTATTTTACTCAAAACAGAAACAGCAAGTGTAATTACTGAAGCAGGAGCTACCACTCCACCACACACAGACACAGAAAACAAGCAGTTATTCATTTTGCCTTGGCTCCCATCTTCATTTCAGGCACAGATAGTCCTCCTCGTCAGGTCTTTCCCGGCGCTGTGGATCAGTGGCTGGGATCGGAGGGAATGGGCCAGGTCATTGGCCAAATTACAGTACTACTTGGATCAATCCTGGCCGACGGATGTGTTGTGCGGTGGGGCAGTAAACTTGTTGGTGCCTCAGTGCTGTGGCAAACCTGTCGCTGCTTCGTGGTCGACCAAACAAACTTTGGTGGGCACATCAGCCAGATCTCGGCACTTTGTTGCTCTTAACAGGCTACTGGGCTCCACAATGTGTACCAGCCACCTGTCCTGTACATGAAATGAAGTAATTTTGCAATTGCTGATGTTTATTTCTTTTTAGTGGTCTTAAAACACTTTGGACAGGACTTTGTAGAAATCAACTCCAAATCCTTTTCTGACCGTAGGTGTCAACACCCTCCTTGTTATCATTTGATTTCTAGAATCTTCATCAATGTAGCTGTAAGGTGAAAACAATACCAACAGCGACAGCAAAAGAAATATGCAGGGAAACGGTGAGTGTTTACTCATTCATTTCCCTTTGCGGACCCTCATTTCTCCTTTGTAACAGATAAAATGTTCCCCTTCCCGCTTCCTACAGTCCACTTGGACCTTATTTCTCATTTTATTAACTCTCAATTCTTTTCACTGCTCCTTGTTGCTCTTCATTTCCTTTCATTGCTCTCTCATTTGCCATTGTCACTTGTCGTTTCCTACATGTCTTCCCCACAGTGCATCCCACTGTTCCTGATTTCTCCTCATTTCTCTCTTTTGATGATCACTGCCACTTCTAACCCTTTAATGTTTTCCACTTCTGTTTTGTTCTCCCCACTGCTGTTCATTAGCCCTCACTTTTATTCGATTATCCTCCTCACTCTGAGAGATGCTAATCAGTGTAGGTCACTGCTTCTTCTTACTGATTCTCTTGATTCCTCACAGCTCATCATTACTCTTTGCTACACCTGATCACCCTTCCCTCATCCTCCTTGATCATCACTGCTATTCCTTACTGCCTTTATAGTTTCTTATTGTTTTTCAATAGTCCCTATTGTTGACTCTTTGGGTGACCATATTGTGCTGCCCCTAGCTGTTCCTCCCTGTTATGTATTACTCTACTCTATGTATCCCATCACACCTTCTTGCTGAAGTTCATGACCCCTCAGGGCTTATCTCTACTCTTAGCTACATCTCCATGTGAACCTCTATTCTTTTTTTCATCCTTAGTGGGGTTCCTCACCCACTACTCCTTCTTATTGCTCCTTATTGCTCTTTAACAAACCTTTTTGCTTCTTGCAGCTCCTGAGTGTTGCTTGATGTTTCCAGTTACTCCTCATTTCTTATTAATTCTGATCATTGCTCCACCTTGCTGCTCCTTATTACCTGTCGATGTGCATCATTGCTCTCTATGACTTGTGAGCACTCTCGATGCATCTCATTAGTCCCACATGATGTTTATTACCCTTCTCTTGCTCTTCTTTGGGCTTCATTACCACTTTAGGATTGTTGAGATAGTTTCCTTTAACTCCCGCTGTGTAGACGGTGCCTGTGATCATTGCTCTCCATGGTTCCTGAGCGCTGTTGCTTCACCTGATTTAATTTTCATTACTCTCCTTTTCCTGGCTAATCCTCTGTGCTTTGTTACCACTTTGGGATAGTGGGGGCAGTTGCCCCTATGCCCCCTCTTATAGACAGTGCCTGTGGATTGCTCTCTGATACTACTCAGTACTCCTGCTACATCTCATTACTCCCACCGATGTTCATTACCCTCCTTTCCTTTGCTCTTCCTCCCTGCTGCTTATCACTTTACACACCGTCTGATTTTTCCATTGCTCCTTCTTACAGAATTTGATCCCTCTCTGCTCACCATTACCCTTTGCTACATACATCTCATTGTCCTTATCTGCTCCTCTTAGATGCCCATCACTGATCTTTACCTGCTACTGCCCTATGTTGCTCCCTAAAGCTTTTCGTTGGTCTATTTAATTTGTTGCTACTCCGTGTACTCTCTGTATGCTCCTCATCATTCCTCCATGTTGTTCAGGCACCGACCAGCTCCTCTTCCCTGCAGTGTACATCTCTAACCTGTGTAGATCTTTACTGACTTTCATAACCCCTCAGTGCTCATCAGTTCCCATGCAAATTCTTTCCACTCCCCATTGTTGCTCCTTACCCGTTTTAGCTTCTTATTGCTCTTTACCAAATCTTAGTCCCCCGACTGCTCCTGACCACCCCTTGATATGTCCAATTGCTTCTCCTTGATGCTTCTCACTTCCTCTTGGGTTCATCTTGGCTCTTTATCGCCACCTACTGCTTCTCACTACTCTTGTTGCACCTCCTAAGTCTACACCTCCTTTTTTCATTCTGCTCATCTCTCTGCATTCCTCCTTACTGCAAGCCACTGCTCATTGTTACTGAATGCCATTTTTTTTGTCCTGCATTCTTTGTTATGTACACTCTCACCCGCACATGACCAGGAAGTGTTTCACAAGCTCTAATATGGAAACAGAATGGGGTGTGACACGGCCATTCAATTCCTTTCCTCCCTGCGGAGGATCCCTGATGTCAGTTCCTCTCTGACTGTGGCAGTCTCCCCTCTTCTGCTATACTGTATAAGCAACAGCCAAGCAGAACATCAGTGTTCAACCTAGAACCAGCCTTGGAAGAAAAAAGAGCTACTTGATTGCCTTAAGAACAAACATTCCTACGTGGTCCTAGTATGGTCCTAGTATTTTTGTTATTTTTTTCTTTTTTGCATGTGAGCATTAAACAGGGTGTCCAGAATGGACCCCAACACTTCAGCTCTGTGTCTGTATTTTCATTTCAATGTTCACATAATGATAACCTTGGAGTGATACGTTGTCATATGCCCATAAATACCACCACACACAGGGCAGCAAGTGTAGCCAGTTTGTGCACACACCTTCACCTTCACTCACAGCACTTGTTAGACACTTTCACACATAGAAACACACACATGAAATCCCTCCAACTTTTCCATAAGTCTTTCTGCTCCTAGCTCCTCTACATTGCTCTCAACCACACTTTCATTTTCCTGATTACCCCTTTTTAGTTCTGGATGTGCTAAATTGCTTCTTGGTGTTCCCTATTCCTCTTAACTGCTGTCCATTGCCCATCCCTGTTCCTTGGTGTCCTTCTTCACTCCAGGATATGTCTATTTGTTCCTTGGCGTTTCTCATTTTTTCTTACTGCTGACTGATGCCCATCACTATTCCTTGGTGCCTTTCTTCACTCCAGGATGTATCTGATTGTCCCTTGGTGCAACTCACGTGTTCTTACTACTGTCCACTGCCCATCCCTGTTCTTTGCTGGCCCTCTTTACTACAGGATGTGTCTAATTGTCCCTTGGTGCTCCTCATTTGTTGTTACTGCTGAGCACTGTCCATCAATGTTCCTTGGTGTCCTTCTTCACTCCAGGATTTAACTAATTGTTCCTTGGTGTTTCTCAGTTCTTACTGCTGTCCATTGCCCATCCCTGTTCTTTGCTGGCCCTCTTCACTCCACTCCAAGATGTGTCTAATTGTTCCTTGGTGCTTCTCATTTCTTCTTACTGCTGTCCACTGCCCATCACTAGTCTTTGGTGTGCATCTTAACTTCAGGATGTGTCTAATTGCTCCTTGGTGCTTTTCATATATTCTTACTGTTGACCAATGTCCATCATTATTCCTTTATGTTCTTCTTCACTCCAGGATGTGTCTAATTGTACCTTGGTGCTACTCATTTCCTACTGCTGTCCACTGCCCATCACTTTTCTTTGCTAGCCCTCTTCACTTCAGGATGTGTCTAATTGTCCCTTGGTGCTCCTCATTTGTTGTTACTGCTGACCACTGCCCATCTCTGTTCCTTGGTGCCCTTCTTCACTCCAGGATTTTGTCTAATTGTCACTTGGTGCACCTTGTTTGTTCTTACTGCTAACCACTGCCCATCCATGGTCCTTGGTATCATTCTTCGCTCCAAGATGTGTCTACTTGTCCTTAGGTGCTCCTCATTTGTTCTTACTGCTGAACAATGCCCATCATTATTCCTTGATGGGCTTCTTCACTCCAGGATCTGTCTACTTTTCTCTAGGTTCTCCTCGTTTGTTCTTACTATTGACCACTGCCCATCACTATTCCTTGCTGACCTTGTCCACTCCAGGATGTTTCTAATTGTAGGTGCTCCTCATTTATTCTTACTGATGACCTTTTCCCATCCCTGTTCCTAGCTGCCCTTTTCTCACTCCAGGATGTGTCTAATTGCACCTTGGTGCTTTTCATATCTTCTTACTGCTGACCACTGCCCATCACCATTCCTGGTTGCTCCACAGGGCTCCTCTTTGCCTTTTGTTTTGCCATTGACTGTTCTTTAGTGTTTCAGTCCTTTTTGTTGCTCCTTAGCTCTCTTTAATGTTTCCAATTTCTTCCCAGCATGTAACTTCTTACTGCTCTTCATCATCCCTCATGGCTCATCCACATCATTGCTACCTACTTGTTTTATTATCTTTTGTTCCTTGCTGTGACTTTTCGATGCTCCTTGGGTTCTCCTGCTGCTTCTTGTTCTCATCACTGCTGTTCATTGCCCCATTTTTCAGCATGCCTCATGGTTGTTCTCTCTACGCCTCATTACTATTTATTGCTCTTTAATATTCCTCACCTCTCTTTGGTGCACCTCGCCGTCTTTTGCGTCTGAACAACAAAAGGTTCTCCGACAAGTCATGTTTAGTCAGTAGATGACATTTTTTCCTCTTATCTCGCAAAACAAATTCTCGGATGACTTTATCCAGCTCCTATTTTTACAGGATATCTCCCTTGAAAGTTTATCTTTGATGTATTATGTGTCCTGGCATTTTTGCTAATGCTTGTGTGTCAATTATTCATCGTAATGTGTTGCTGTTTATTTTGAGTCTCTTTGTTTAGCATCCCAACTCATAATCAGCCCTGACAAGAAAGCAGCCTCAATTCCTAATGCTCACACAGAATTACAAAGAGCTCTGGGGTTCAAGGGTCACATGCAACTCTGGCCAGCACAGCCACAGTTGTCTTCTCAAACAAGTGCATTTTCCTGCTAATCAGACTCGTGTTTGATGTTCACATTTTACCTGCATGGGGTGCAGAATCAGCCCTGGGGTGGGGGGTCTTATTTGGTCCATGCAGGTGCTGCAGTATCTGCAGGTTCTTCAGACTGGGTCTTTACCTCTGTGGCTGCTGAGTCTGTCTGGTGGATTTCATTCCACTTTCTACTTAATTATTAGTCTACTGATAATATTATTATGTTCTTTTGTGAGTTTCATGCTTTTGTTTTCTTTGTTTTCTGTTTCCCCTTCATGCTTTGTAGTTTCGCATTTCAGCGTAATTTCAATTAATTATTTCCATTTCTTGCCTTGCTCCTCCTTTGATAATGCTTTAACTGATTAGATAGTTACGCCGTTCTGAAAGGACCAGCAAGGGCCAGGAGATGTAAACCTGAGCCAAATAGACAAAGGGACAAAATAAAATCTGTCATTAACCCAAGAGGATAATTCAAGCTGTATTGACTGGAGGAGAGGTCATCAAAGTTTAATGACAAAAACGAGGTCAAATGATCAGAACAAGAAATCAAAGAAAGAAAACAAAACAAAGTGCCAACCCAAACATCAAAGTCTACGTTCAGAGCAAAAGTCAATCCAAAAAGAAAATTCTTAAAATGAAGCGAATGGACCACAAAAAAAAAAATTAATCCAATCTCAGATAACGTGAAGCTGCGTGAGGAGACTTTTATATGGGGAAATCCAATGCATCGAGGAAGGTATCCCGTTATAATGGGAAATGCGCAAACCTCAACATAGCAGCGTACAGAAGAAATTCAAAATGCCATTGAAAAAGACAGGAGAAAAGATGATAAATTGGAAAATTAAAAACAAAAATCTGACACCAGCAAAATATTATCTGGATTAGAAAAACTCCAGAAAATATGTTTAGATTATTTTTATAGCTTGGGGAAATGAAATGCAAATAAGCAGAGTCACACACCTGCACATTGAGGGCAGCAACAGGGTCTGGCTACTGTTGAAATGCCAGCACACGGGACTAGGCATGTGTACTAATGCCTTTTCTCCTTCTTTGCATGAACAAATAAGAACAACTGTCCTTCCTGTTTCAACAGCAGACCAGTCCTTGGATGACATCACTTCCCAACGATGACCCGCCTCTTCCTCCCTCTTGGCCATATAAACCCAGCAATCCTCCTGTTCCACAGTCACGTACATGACTCAGTCCTGAGATGCTACTCTCTTGCTAACAAGCAGTCTATTTTTCCTTGCAGTGAACCTGATAATATACGGGGAGGATAAAAAAAAAAAAAAAAAAATCTTTATTTTTTTCCTTTTGTGTCATTACAGCAGTTATAACAAAAGGTACATTTCACAAGTCCTTTATAAAGGATTGTCAGTTTCATGACAACAGCACCATGTGGGGTTACCTACTGGCCGGTTGATCACATGATATCGAGTAAGTTCTGGGCCCACACGCACCTACAGTTGCATTCAAAATTATTCAATGCCCATTGCAAATTGGGTTCATTGGCAAAATTTACAAACTTTCAGCTGTTTGCAATAAACCCATCAAGCGAGAGCAATTTAAATAGCTTAACACAACTAATATTACAAGTGGTTTCTCCACATTCCACACAAAAGGCCCCTGTTAATGACTACTACAGTCTCAGAATTATTCAGCCCCCTGAATAGAATCACATTTGCAGGTCAGGTGTTGTTGTGTCAAACACAAGTAGTCATCACATTAGTCATCAGCAACTTTTCTTTCTTAGTCGTCTCCATTGATGATCGCCATCTTTTATACGTGTGGAATGAAGGCCATACTCACTTAATGAATAACATCCTGGTATGGCAGCAGTTCAGCTCTGTACCTCAGGCCACACTAGAAGACGGTGAAGTCTAAACATAGCATTATTGGCACACAGTTGCCTTCTGTTTAGTACATTCTGCCATAAAATGGATAACAATAAACAATATTGGCAAGGAACTCAGCCTTCCTTCTCAGTCATTTACCTTCCTCGTTCATTCAGAGCCATCGGCACTCGCACCAGGAGACTCGGAGACAGATCTTATCCACATGTTACTCACTGTGGCAAAAGCATGAGTAGCACTGACAAGTGTTTCTTATATGGGTTGTCTGGTGTTGTATAGTAGTGGAGTACCCTGTGGATGGCATGCAAGCAAGAGGTTCTACTGTGGACACATGGTAATAAATTTAAACCTAAAGGAATACGCCAGCCAAAAATGATATTTTATGTTACTTACCCCATGAAGATTGTAATGACGGCTGAGAAATGAGGAAATGGACAAAACAAAACATCTGAGAGAATGGGCATCTATGAAGACTAATGCGGGACCTTGGGAAACAATGCAAAAATGTCAATGAAGAAGTCTCATGTTACTCGTGTGACCCAATCCACATGTCAAGTCATCCTGTTGTAGGCTCACAATGAGCAATATGTACACATTTCTTTTTTCTAAAATAATTCTGGGAAGTGTGGTGGGCTTGCGCCCTGCCCAGGGTTTGTTTCCTGCCTTGCGCCCTGTGCTGGCTGGGATTTGCTCCAGTAGACCCCCGTAACCCTGTAATTAGGATATAGCGGGTTGGAAAATGGATGGGTGGATAATTCTGGGAAATCAGAGTGGTGTATGCAGAGGAAACATTTTCACACGGGAATGAGCTTTTGAATTGAAGACAGGATTCTTGACCAATTAATGAGAGGGAGAAGTCTTCAATTAAAAGCTTGATCCTATGTGGCACGTGTCTCTTCTGTTTGTACTGCTCTGATTTTCTGGGAACGGCATAAAATTGAGTGGAACAATAGAGAATGAGCAAATTAATCTCAGCAGCTATTTTTGACAGGGTATCATGGAGTCAAATGGTTAGAACTGCTGCCTCACAACTCTGGGATTCTGGGTTTGAATCCCATTTGCACGTTCTACCCATACTCGCATAGGCCCTGGTTGCCACATCCCACAGCCAACAAGTTAATTGTTGATCATAAATTTCGAAAGTGTCTGAATGAATGTGCCTTGTAATGACACACCCCAGGTTAGTTCTCACCTTGTATCTGATGTTGTTGAGATGAACTCCAGTCCACATGACCGGGAATTGAATTAAACTGGTTTGATAATCGATACATCTCTCCTGCTGAATGTGCCCTGAGAGGTATGGGAGAGAATGGCATCACCTGGCTGATACATCTCGAGCTGTGCACTCCTTGTGGCCAAATCTTTTGCTAAAAACCTTGAGATTACTGTAACCCTGAGCAGGTCTACACCTGAGGCTTCAATTCTGGAAAAATGAAAACAACTTTATCATGTCATGGCATACTGAAGAATAGCACTATTGTTAAAATAAAAATAGAAAACACAAAGAAAAAAGAAGGATACAGTAGAAAAAATGATCAATGAAATCTCTGCTATAGCCTGTCGTGTAACATATTCAAAAAAATGTCAAGCTGAGATTTGCAGGTCTCCAAGGTACTTTTTCCAAGGTATCTTGTTCTATTATTTAGTGTCATCTGCAGACTTAACCAGTCTTTTTGTTATAGTTTTTATCTAAATCATTTATACAAAAAAAAAAAGAAAAAACAAACTCCAAGTAAAATCCTTTCATCGTATGTCATCTTGTGCTATGCTAAAGACAATTGTGGGCCTATCTGCACACTACCTCCTGATCTGTAGCTTAAGGGTTAGCCTCTTGTGAGACATCACCGGAGAAGAGTTTGGGATGTCAAGATAGTAAAGTCAACCAGAATTAGAAAAACAGGCATCAGCCCGAGTAGCCAGAGAGAAGGACAACACCAGACTGACTTTAGCTCAATTCAGACGGGGTTAGTTTAACACCAGGACGTAAAGTCATTATTAATGGAGGACCTCTGTAGTTAGTCCTGTCCACGTCACTTATGAGAAGGATTTAGGAGTTGTAGTGGACACATCTCTATCAACTGCCAGTTTTCAGGTGCCATTAAGAAAGCTAACAGAATGTCAGGTCATATAGCGCCTTGTACTCCACACATCAAGTCCAAGGAGGTCCTGCTCAAGCTTTATAACACACTGGTGAGGCCTCATCTGGAGTCCTGTGTGCAGTTTGGGTCTCCAGGCTACAAGAAGGACATAACAGCACTAGAGCTTTATGTTGAATGGCCTGTTCTCGTCCAGATTGTTTTCATGCTCTAATAAATTGGAAGTTGCAGTGCTGGCTGCCTCAGCTTTCTTCTAGTGCTATAGAGGAGTAGGGCACTTGACTTAAAGATCTGTTGCAGCCAGTAATTCGATTGATGACTTCCCTGCAGGCACTCAGTGCTGTTGTTTCCCTTGAGAAAGGAGTCAGCCATTCACTCAAATCGCTTCTGTCCAAATATTCACAGAGGTTTTCTAGTAGCCTTTTATTTTGATTGTGCTACTTGTTTTCAGTCCACAGAGACATATTTCCGAGAGTTTCATTTCTATATTTGTGATTGTTTTCACTTTTTTTGCACATTTTGCAGAGCAGCATTTTTTAATTTGTATGTCCTGGTAGTACAGTGGCTGGCGCTGCTCTCTGCCACCTCCTGGGTACAAATCCCAGCCTGTACACCATCCAGATGTGCTCCTTATGCATTTGCTTCGGTTTTCTGCCTCATCCCAAAATATAAAGTGATAAATTTTTATAACACACTGGTGAGGCCTCATCTAGAGTTCTGTGTGCAGTTTTGGTCTCCAGGCTACAAAAAGGACATAACAGCACTAGAAAATGTCCAGAGAAGAACGACTAGGCCGAATCCAGGGTTACAGGGGATAAATTATGAGGAAATATTAAAAGAGCTGAGCCTTTACAGTTTAAGATAAAGAAGACTGAGAGGAGACCTGAATGAATTATGAAGGGAGTGAGTACAGTGGATCGAGACGGTGACTTTAAAATGAGTTCATCAAGAACACGGGGACACAGTTGGAAACTTGTGAAGGGTAAATTTCACACAAACATTCGGAAGATTTTCTTTACACAGAGAACCACAGACACATGGAATAAGCGACCATGTAGTGTGGTAGACAGTAGGACTTTAGGGACCTTGAAAACTCAACTTGAGGTAGGACTTGAGGTAGGAATGGCGAGCTTTGTTAGGCTGCATGGCAATTCCACATGTCAGTAGATAAGTATGTGCGTCTCGGGAACTGCAGGACTGACATTGTGGTCAGCAGCACAGGAGCGCCACAGGGGACTGTACTTTGTCTGGTCCTGTTCAGCCTATACACATCGGACTTCCAGTACAACTCGGAGTCCTGCCACGTGCAAAAGTTTGCTGATGACACTGCTATAATGGGCTGCATCAGGACCGGGCAGGAGGAGAAGTATAGAAACCTAATAAAGGACTTTGTCAAATGGTGCGACTCAAACCACCTACACCTGAACAGCAGCAAAACCAAGGAGCTGGTGGTGGATTTTAGGAGACCCAGGCGCCTCCCGGACCCCGTGATCATCAGAGGTGACTGTGTTCAGAGGGTGCAGACCTATAAATGCCTGGCAGTGCAGCTGGATGATAAATTGGACTGGACTGCCAATACTGATGCTCTGTGCAAGAGAGGACAGAGCCGACTATACTTCCTTAGAAGGGTGGCGTCCGTCAACATCTTCAATAAGATCCTTCAGATGTTCTACCAGACGGTTGTGGTGAGTGCCCTCTTCTACGCGGTGGTGTGCTGGGGAGGTAGCATAAAGAAGAAGGACGCCTCACGCCTGGACAAACTGGTGAGGAAGGGAGGCTCTATTGTAGGCACGGAGCTGGACAGTTTAACATCCGTGGCAGAGCAACGGGCGCTGAGCAGGCACCAGTCAATCATGGAGAATCCACTGCATCCACGGAACAGGATCATCTCTAGACAGAGGAGCAGCTTCAGCGACAGACTGCTGTCACCATCCTGTTCCACTGACAGACTGAGGAGATCGTTCCTCCCCGACACTATGTGACTCTTCAGTTCCACCCGGGGGGGGTAAACGTTAACATTATATAAAGTTATTGACTATTACACCTGCCTCACACTCTCCACCTTGCATTTATTTTTTAACTTGCACTGCATTTTTATCATTATTTAATTAATATTGTTCTTTAGCAGTATGCTGCTGCTGGAGTATGTGAATTTCCCCTTTGGGATTAATAAAGTATCTATCTATCTATCTATCTATCTATCTATCTATCTATCTATCTATCTATCTATCTATCTATCACATTACACGTGAGCTTTTTAACAGCATTTTACAAAACACAGAGCAGAAATAGGCTTGTGGTAGCTCAATTCCTTTCATACACAGCAGAGACCAATTCAAGTGATGTAAAAATGTCATCGACTGATGTGTGGTAGTGTGGGAGGGTTTGCAAATACCGTATAAACTCACGTATAAGTCAGGTCTTGAAACCCCGAAAAATCAGTCATAAAATCAGCCCCCAACTTATATGCCCGTTCAAAAATGCAACCCATAATTATTTTTTTTTACATCTTCTTGTCTCCTCCAATCTTGCATCAGTTTCTCAGACACATCAAATTTTGTTGCAGCAGCGCAGTTACCAATTTCTTTCGCCACTTCAACGACTTTTAATTTAAAACCAGCTTCATATTTTCTTCTGACTGAACGCTTCATCGTAGATAAGGGATGCTCTTACAATAAAGGTGTATGAGGGTGTGAGATACAAAAACTCAAAACAGTGCAAACGTCACTTCAGAATAGTCCAGGTATCACCGTGTGGTCACGTAGGCACAATACATACAAAAAAAAAGGCAGTGTGCCCCGTGGTTACTGTCTCAGGAGGTTGTTAGCAGATCATAATCTCTTGAACCAATAGCGTGAGTTTTCCGGATTCGACTTATACGACCAACATTATAAAATACCAGAAACTATACGGTAAAATCAAGTCCCGACTTCAAATTTGCTGAACATAACATTTTTGAAAGCATACCCAATAAAGTAGTGTCCAGAAATTAGCAATTGAAAAATATCTATTGATTCAAAAAGACCAACACTAGAATATAATCATTCTCAATATTACCCTAGGAAAGAAGTTGTCACACACATGAACTTAGGGGGCAGACAAAGGGTCCAAGTGAGTGTGAAATAATAAAAGATAGAGGATTGTAACGAAGTGCTAATGCCTTTATCCGTCTTTTAACAGAACAGCAGAAGATTAACCATTCTTTTCCATCCCAGTCCCACTTGGTGCCATCTTTCCCGGCACACACACACCCAAACTACACACTAAAAAAAACGGCACTTCTGACCCACCTCTGATGACGCCACTTCCAGCCAGCCATGATGACGTCACATCCAGTCTGCCCTCCACTTCCTTCCTGCTGCCATTATTTAAATAAACTCGACTGTCTTTCTTGCATTGTCAAATGTTTTTTCAAATTTTTGATCACATTTCAGTCTTTTCTGACTACTTTGTATGCCGGACATTATACGGGGAAGCTTTCCTAAATCTTTTTCTTGGTTTTTGTCCAGTTATTTCATCACATAGGAAAGGAACTGAAACAAGTTCCCCATCTAACTATTAATATTAGTTAAAACACAGTAATCTGTTAAAATGATATGAATAAGTAAGAACTTGGAAAGGAACTGATTTATTGTATAATGGGAATACAATGGGTAAGAAGCAGCAGCGACTGTTCATGTATATCTAGGACCAGAAGATCAAGGTCTTAAGCCCCTGAAGCCCCCCACCCTCTGATGCCACTGTCTATTTTTAAACCCATCCTGTTTTTATATCAGTTAGGGCTTTTGACCCTTTGCCATGTTATTAAGGAGTACAAACAACGTTTGCTCCACTGACAGACTGAGGAGATCGTTCCTCCCCAACACTATGCAACTCTTCAGTTCCACCCGGGGTGGGGGTAAATGTTAACATTATTCAAAGTTATTGTCTGTTTTACCTGCATTTTTATTACTCTTTAATTTAATATTGTTCTTTTATCAGTATGCTGCTGCTGGAGTATGTGAATTTCCCCTTGGGATGAATAAAGTATCTATCTATCTATCTATCTATCTATCTATCTATCTATCTATCTATCTATCTATCTATCTATCTATCATATAGTGCCTTTCATATCTATCTATCTATCTAATTGCAGGCTGCTGTTGTTTCCGATAATATTGTTTAATGAACTCAGTCCTTTATATGTTTACATAATTGCCATAATTGACGTTTTTGTGCTCTGTTAGTTACCTGAAGCAGCAGGAGGAGGGCGCTGCTGTGTGAGCTGTTTGCAGGCGTGTGTGGGTACTCTTCGGCGTCTGGCTGACTGGCATTGTTCAAAAAATAGAGAGACAAACAAAATATTCTAGTTCAATCAATCACTCTCAAGGTGAAATTGAAACAGCAAGCTAATTCAGAGCTGAAATCACACAGCAGTTCTCTGTTTTAAGATGGACGAGTCTGCAGATTCACCCATACAATGGGAAATTCTGAAATTTTAAAATTTCGTACAGTGAGATATCTCAACAAAAAATTAACTGTCTCAACAAATTTCATTTGATAAATAATTTGTGCCATGTTTTGTCTTATAGGGTCCCATGGTGACCCCATTTTCCTGTTTTCATATTCTTTATTGTGTAGAATTAATCAATATGCCTCAAATCCCCAGTGGTCAGACACACTACTTCAGTTCAGCACTTCTTCCCCCCTTCCTTTCTTTATCTTTAACTTCAGGCAATTAGAGTGAAAGAACAGACCGGAGAAAGAGCTACACTTTTATCTCTGTATTATATGTAATAAAAGCAAATAATAATAATCATTATCATCAATTACATGTATATAGCGCTCTTCTCACTGCTTAAAGTGCTTAGACAGAAGGTAACCACTTCAACCACCACTAATGTGTAGCACCCACCTGGCAGCCATTATCACGCCAGTACGCTCACCACATATTAGCTATTAGGTGGTGAAGTGGCGAGAGAGAGGTAGCCAATTAGACACAGGGGATGATTTAGGGGGCCAGAATGATTAGGCCGTGGTGGGCAATTTATCCAAGACATCGGAATAAACAATGTGGCTTTGTAAACCAAGACTGTACAACCTGACAATCAGGTCAAGTCACTTTTATTTATAGAGCACATTTAAAAACAAAAGAAGTTGACCAAAGTGCTGTACGGCTTCCACAGATACACCAATACAAACAGTATATAGAGTATATACATATGTATATTGTGGACCACTGGGGGAGTACCAGCCACCCTACCTGACACAGACAGATGTGAGACACAAGTTTTGTCCAGCACACACTTTTATTTCAAGGGGGGTCAGCGCTTTTCCTTCACCCCCACTCTCCACTACAGAGCGCAGTATCACAAGCATAAGCACAGTCACAGAACTTTCTTCTATCTCTGTCTGTCTGTTTGTCTGCCACCTCCACTCCTCTCCCAGCAAGCTTCATCTTCCTCCTCCCAACTCTGGCTCCTCGAATGGAGTGAGGCAGCCCCTTTTATAGGGCACCGGGAGCAATTCTGATCCTCTTCCAGCATCACTCCCGTGGCCCAGCTGTGAGCCGGAAGATTGACCTCTCGTTATTGAATATGCCCCCGGTCCTTCCATCGCAAGGGCCCCGGCTGTCCACCACAATATTTGTTTTTGTTCTTTATATCGTCTTTACAATTTCTTGTATTAGGAATGTGTTCGTTTTCACATACCCCTGGGAGTCAGAGCGCAGGCTCAGCTCAGCCATTGTACAGAACAATATCAGGGAGCAATATACACAATAAATAAATACACCAAAAAATAAATACCAACATACAAGTTTAAAAAGCTAAGGAAAAATGAAGCTTTTCAGATGGGATTGTAGTGGGAAGTCAAGCAAAATGACCCCTTGTATTGGCTAACTAAAAAGATTACAATATGCAAGCTTTCAAGGCAACTCAGGCCCCTTCTTCAGGCAACGTGTAATACAGGAAACTGGTATTCCCTTTGTTTATGTAGTCACTAGGAAAGAGACGGCATTGGAAAACCTTTAAGTGAGACATCTTAGATGTAAAAAATTAATAGACCTCTTCAGGCTAAGATTCATGTAGCAAGATAGAAGAACAATGGCTGGTCAAGATCTTTGGATAAGATATCTGTCCAACAGAGTCTTTTGATGTTTGTTAATACAATGTGATCTGTGGTCAGGTTGTCTGGGTCAGTCCGAGAGATGCAAACAATCCTCATACCTGGCCTTAAAATTCTTGTCTCTATACCAATGTCGTCTCTGTCCTGGGGCCTCATGTATAAACGGTGCGTACGCACAAAAATGTTGTGTACTCCCATTTCCACGCTCAAATCGTGATGTAGAAAAACCTGAACTTGGCGTAAAGCCACGCACATTTTCGCCGTAGCTCCAACCCTGGCGTGTGCAAGTTCTGCCCTCGGTTTTGTAGACTGGTGGCACCCAGCGTCAAGGCAGTGCTACTGTTCCAGTGTGGTTACCCTTTCTTTTTTAGATCCATATCCCTGATGCAGCTTTATAAATACACTGAAATTAACCACATATTGTTTATTAGTTTAATGCATCTGATTGTAATTAACCCGTAACAATATAATGGTCCATGGAATGGCCAAACTGTTCCAAATACCATAACTGCTTTAGCGTTGTTACTCTCACTGCACCTTCTTTTTCTTCTTTCAGCTGCTCCTGTTAGGGGTTGCCACAGCTGATCATCTTTTTCCATATTACTCCCAATGCACCAATCGGAGTATTTATATCACTGTAACTTACTAGGGAATCAAAGATCTACAGAAGCTGAGAAAGAGAATTATCGGTATACAGCATCGAGCACACGCTGCCTCAGCCATGCTGTCTATTGAACTGCTCTCACACTGTAAACACTTCAAAACCTTTCCTGTACGGACCTCGCGGTTCAGAAACAGTTTCATGGTCGGGCTACAACTCGCCTTTTCACAGCGACTTTGATATCTGGCAACTTCTTTTTTATTTCGGGCACTGGGCGACTTTGTGAACTTGAGCTTTAGAGTTTCTCTGACACTCTATGTCACTTGATCAACTTCCTTTTGTTTTTTATGCCACTGTTTACACCAACAAATAGTAAGTTTCTCCTTGCCTTGCACTTGGTATTCGCTGAAATTCTTCTATTTTCTCCCGTGTTTTGCCATTGTCTTTTCACAGAGCTGAGCTTAAGGGCTATTTATATTGATTTGCATATTCAAAGAGGCATAATTCTGGGGGCAGTTGGGGTGGGACAGCAGGTACGTGCACATGTGTTACTTTTCACGCTGACTGGCATTTATGTAGCGGAAGAACGTGGAAGTTGGCGTACGCACAGATTTATCCATCTGGTTTTTTTTTTGTGCGTACGGACATTTCTACTTTTGTCCGTACGCCATGTTTTAGTGTGAATTCTACGCATGACGTTATGCATGAAGCCCCTGGTGTCTATATAAATACAGAGAATTCCAGTTTCTGTATTACAACCTGTCTGAAGACGGGGACCGAGTTGCTTCATGCAGACAGGCAGATGGACAGACAGACAGACAGACATGGGCTTATGCAATAGGTGCTTTGTGCATTATGTGTCAAAGGGTTAAAAACATATCATCAGTGGATGGATTGATGAACCTTTTAAATCTACTGCATTGCACCTCTTCTCTATAGAATGTATCAGTTTATATTAGGATATTTTCAGAGCTGCTCTGATTTTTCTTTTTGTTTTTGTAAGTAAATAAGAGTTTGCAGTGGTAGTGCTGCTGGTGCCACACAGTAAAAACACTAGGGTTCACGTCTTAGGTCCTACCTGCGTGGAGTTTGTATGTTCTTTCCCTGTCTGCCTAGGTTTCCTCTGAGTGCTTTGCTTTCCTCCTACAGTCCAAAGACATGCAGGTTAGGTTGACTGCAATACTAAATTGGCCCTAGTGTGTAGTTTGGGTGTGTGTGTGTGTTTGCCCTACACTGGACTAGCGTCCTGCCCAGGGTTTGTCCTTGCCGTGTGCCCTATGCTAACTGGGATAGGCTCCAGCACCCTCCAGCAACCCTGTTCAGGACTAAGCGGATTAGAAATTGTCTGAATATGAGTTGAATTTCCAGTCCAAAGTTATCACATCGTCATCACTGGATCCTGACGGGTTGATAACCTCTGCTTTAGGAGCTCTGGTTGATTCTTATTAATAATTAAGTGGAGTCAGGCTTTGTCTGTTATGGGTAATTTGACAGATTGAGATAAATGATAACTGTTGATGACTCCTGGGAGTTCACTTTCTTTGGTTTCACTATTGACTCTTCCCTGTGTTACCCATGTTTAAGTTTCTGATGTTATTATGGAGTCATTTATTGGGAGCCAATGACACAATCTCGGAGTGACATCTTTATCTTTGTGGCTACCCACTAATGTGTGCCTTCACTCCTCACTCTAACATGAGCAGTAAATGGCCATCCCTACATTTTGAACTTATGTCACTTCTTGACGGATGTGTATCCATTTACTGAAACTGGTAGTCAAAGCCATCTATTGATTTCAGTTACTGCTGTTAATGTCATTGTTAATTGCATCATTATGGAGACAGTGGCACCGAACCCTGACCCAGTACACATTCACCCTGAGTCCATGTAGGTTTACCTCTGGTTGTCTGGTGTTCAGAAAGACATGTGTTACATTATTTGATGGCTCTGTTTTGGTCTGATAGGAGTCGGTGTGTCGTGTGATGGACCCTCTGCTCCATCCAAGGTTATTAGACCACTAGAACAATTGTGATGAGAACAGGTCAATGGGATCTATGCACCCTCTTCTGGACTCTGCGCCAGCCAGCTGATGCACTTCCAGCACTGATTTCAAAACAGATTAGCTATGGCATTTTTCACCCGATCGCTTCAAGACGTGTCCAGAATTGTGGTAAACAATGTAAGTCACATTATTCAAACATTGTGCCAAATATTAGGAGCTAAAAAGCAGAAGGGCTTTAAAATATAGGTTTCAAGCTACATCCACAATTACAAAGGTAAGATCCGGACATATTAAAAATGGTTTATGGAAAAGTCGCCCCTCACATTTCACCCCCGACAATTTGCCCCTCACATTTCGCTTTCCACAATTTGCCCCCTGTAGATAATGAGTAGGTTATAGAAATGTAAATAATTCAGTAAATTTTTTTATATGTTGTAATTTATTTTGGTTTAATAAATGCACTTGTTAAAATTGCCAAAAAATTAAACACACCCTTTGCAGGTGGAACGTTTTTCACTAACCCAGATTCCATGTTGTTCATCTACCGTTCTCTTTGAAAACATGTTAATGTGGTTGTCATCATCTACCAATTTTCTTTTGCCTCTTATTGATGGAACTCTTTTTACCATTGTAAATGTTTGCAATATTATACGGCGTGGTGCGTGACGTGGCGGTGTATATATTGATATTGCACTGTCTGCGACATGCTGCTTGTTCTTCAGCACCACGATGCAACGCCGATAGTCAGGCGGCGAAAACAGCAAACATGCACTGTGTAATGGCCGTAGTGTGTTCGAACACATTAAATTGAGTAACGGTGCAAAAACTGTAAATCTAGTAACTTTAGTTCTATGGAATGCTATTTCGATATTTAAAATAAAATGAAAATTTTAAAATAAAAAAATAAAATACAGGTAATAATAATTTTTAAAAACGTTTAAATGATCCAGGTAGGTGATAGGAAAAATATCTGGAGTTAAATGTGGGTGGTGAAATTGTATCAGGGTGAAATATGGTGGGGGGGGCGAAATGTGGGGGGAAACTTTTCCGGATCCCATTAAAAACTTGTGTCTAATATGAGCTTACATGGGACAAATATGTGATTACATTAGACTTCAATAAAAAGAACAGAATTTCAATAATTAGTTATGAAACTTTATTCAGGGACAAGTGAAAATCTATGTAAGCTCAATATATAATAACTCGAATCTGATGGACATCTTACCTTATAAAAAAAGTGAATGTCTCTGTCTGAGCCAGCAAAGCAGTGAATGCCAAACCGCTGCTTCATTGTGAGGGTCTCAATTTGCTTTCTCAGCTGGAGGATCTTCTGTCTGAGAGAAACGTTCTCATCAAGCGCTAGGTCAACAACTGCTGGATCCAAAGCCAAAGCATAGTTGTGGTTCTCGAGGATTTTATTATCCTCCTCCTTAACTGGGGTGTCATCCTCTGTCGCTCGCTTTGTCCTCTCCCAAACCCCCGGTCTTGAAAGTGGAATGGAGAAATTGTTCCACTCAAACAACGCTGGGACCGCTCCCTTCTTCCACAGTCACTACCCCATCTCAGACCCCAGCTCACGATAATCCTCTTTTATAAAATGCCGACTACAAACTCAGGTATGGGGACTAACTGTAACGCTCTCTCTGCGGATAGCGACGATCCTATTAGATTGGGTTTCCACATCGGAGAGAAAAGTATGTAAACTAAGTACCTTGTTGTACTTATTGGAAGCTTGACAACACACAGGGACCAGAGCTATCTCTATGATGAAACTGAAACTTATTTTTCTCTGACATTCTTGCCACAAACTAAAAACCACAAGTGCAGTAGGAACAATGGAAGTAACTGAGCTGGCTGCGATTTCACCGGGAGTACTATTCATCCCAGAAAAGTTGACTGATTCCATTGACTTAGACTGTCTAAAATAACTGAGTTGAGTTTTAAATGTCCCTGAAGTCGTAATCTTTACCATGCTACTTGGTAATTTATTCCATTTGTTTATGGTTCTCTGCGTAAAGAAAACTTTGTAACATTTTCTTGAAATCTGTCCTGAGCATGTTTCCAACTGTGTTTGTTGAAGATCCAAAAATGGTGGTTGTGTTAATCTTCTGTTCTCTTTTACCTTATGTGCTCTCTTGTATTGACCTGCCTCGTTTATTTAATCAGTAAAATATTGTAAGAGAAACAAGAGGACAACAATAAAGATTTGGACTAACAGCCTGGTAACCCTGTATAACTGTATTTGCAAAACAGAAGTAAACACGCAATAATTGCGAAGATGCCTTTCCAGACGTGGGTTCAGCATTGAACTGACAAAGATGGCACAGTTTCCAGATTTCAGCCCTTCAAGGAGGAAGAAGCGGGTCCAAGTGGACTGACACCAGAAGTGATGTCAGAGTTGTTATAGCTGTCAATCATCCAGTGTGCAGAGGGAGGAAAAAAGAAAGACATTAGGACACAGCGCCATCCCCTGTTGTGGCAGTAGAGTTACAGTCACCACAGCCCTTCTGCTGTATCCTATGTTCATACAAGTGACTGTATCTCTAAATATATAAAATCCAACGTCTTTCTGTCTGTCTCTTTGTATGTCTGTCCGCTTTTCACGAGAGAATTACTTAACGGATTTAGATTGAGTTTTTTCTATAATTTTCTTGAGCATTCTGGTTGATTTTGTGACTTCTCTCATCGCACTATGTATTATAATTTGCTTGCAGGAGTGATTTATTCACGCTAATCTGAGACAGAGGCTGCGGGCCAAGGGGAGGGGGAAGCGTGACGTCAGGAGTGGGGAGCCGGGCAGGGCCCTCCTCACGTGGCAGCTTCTGTTCAAATCTCAAATCTTTTTTGAGGCGGACCTTGCCTCCACTTAGCTAGCAATACACATTTATTTATTGATTTTTAAAGTCTGTCCTGTTTCACTACTATGGCTAGTAGTGGGGGACGGCTATATATATATATATATATATATATATATATAGATAGATAGATAGATTGTAGCAGACATCTAGGGCCTTACCTTGCTGGGACACTTGTGTTATGGAAGGAGGAGAAAACTTGCACGGGGCATTATCTCCCCTGGAGCGCTAGATGGCAGCCCACCTGGGTTGAAGCAGTGCCTCGGATTCCCACGGGGCCTCATGTAAGTTAAAGTTTGGCACAACCCTGTTGGGCTCCGTGTGTGCCACCAGGGCATGCTGCAGTGACTGTGGAGCCCTAATTTGCTAATGGGCCAACAGAAATACTCCCGGGTACAAGATAAAAGAAGCCTGCTGCCACTGCTCCAGGAACCAGAATCGGGAGGGAGAAGACAAAGCTTGCCGGGAAGAGTGCAGGCAGAGGAGACAGAGAGAAGAAGAGAAAGAGATAAGAAGCAAACAAGAGTTTGTATTGCTGTGCTTTTTTTACAGTGCATTGGTGGGAAATGGTTGGAAAGCGTTTCCCACAACTGAATAAAAGCCGTGTGTGTTGCTGGAGATGTGTCTGCATTTGTCTGTGTCAGGTTTGTGGCGCTGGTGCTCCCCTCTAGGCCACAATATATATAACACCATTAATGGCACACTGTACACACGATAACGTGCAGTGAATACACTTGACTTGACCATTCCTAGTCTTCATCCTCTTTCTCTGTATGTTTAGCATTCGTTTGCTCAGAGGTTGATGCGCTTGCTGCTTCCTGAGTAGCTCTTCTGTTCTCCAACCTAGCGGCCCGCTTCTTTTCTTCTTTCGTTGGCATCTTTTTGCGTTAAAACTGATTAAGTCAGTGTTTGTGTTGCAATTACTTTTAATTTTTAGTTTTCACTTAAGATGGCACTTAAGTCTTCAATCTGCCTCAAGAATGATTTAAGATATGAAGAGGTAGGGGAAGTGACAGCGAAGGTGGTAGGGATGAGAACGGCACCCATATGCATGAGCCCCACGGCCGCTCTGCTGGCCACTGCCGAGAGTTGATAAAATAAAATAAAATAAAAATAAAAATAACCTTGGAGGTGAGGAATAAAAAACATTATTAACTGTAATGATTATAAGTATTTAACTCAAGGACTGTATTTTGTATTAATCATGCTGCAGAGAGCTATATGATTTTTTACTTCTATATGATTTGATCTTCATTTAAGTAGAAAAGGAATTACAGTAGAACCTCGGTTTGCAAGCATAATTCATTCCGGAAACATGCTTGCAGTCCAAAGCACTCATATATCAAAGTTAATTTCCCCATAAGAAATAATAGAAACTCAGATGATTCGTTCCACAACCCAAAACTATTCATATAAAAATGATTAATGCAAAATATAAAGTAAAAATACATAAAACAAATTAACCTGCACTTTACCTTTGAAAAGAATCATGGCTGGTGTGAGTGAGTTTCTAAATTCTTCTGGGATTCCACCCAACGGGACGACACGCAGAAGAACGTCCCAAAGCAATCGCAGTCTCCCAGTGCTGTAGCAGTTCGCTGTAAAAAGCGAATCCAGAAAGATCACGGACATGCTATAAGCGCCTGGCGTCAGTGGGTGATACAAGGAACATTATAAACGCGCAGGGCACAGTATTACTTGGCCACGACCCTGCCTGACTGCTGTGTCTATGTATAGGAGAGTGGCAGATCCTGCTACAATAAATAACCGTGCTGTTGCTGTTTCAAGCTGAATAAAGCTGATGGTGCAAGACGGGGAACTCGTACGTCACAGCGCACACGCGAACACACACGCACGCACACACGTACAGTCACAATGCTGTAGTAAACAGTATACGCTCGTACAGATGTTGACTATATGAGTGAGGCACGCTGACTGAGACGGAGGATAGGAGACGATTGCCCACAATCCCGCAGCGAGAGAGAGGAGAACCATCAGCTCAGTTGTGATTACGTGACGCTCAGCAGACAAAGCGTATACATACATACTACTTGTATTGCAAGACGTCGCTCGTTTATCAAGTCAAAATTTATTAAAAATTTTAGCTCGTCTTGCAAAACACTCGTAAACCAAGTTACTAGCAAACCGAGGTTCCACTGTAAGTTTATGCACAGAATTATGTGATTAACTTGCATTCTTTTGTGAGAAAATGCTAACCTGTTGATACTAACAGAACACCCTGTGATATTATAAATCAATGTGATCGGTTTCTGAATTCTTGTGTCACACATGTGCGATTAGGAGGCAGTCAAAGAGCCTAAAGGTGAGTGAAACATCGCGAGATAGAGGGTTGTCACGTGGTACTTACCTGAATCTCTTTTGCTCAACAGAAAACTTGAAGAAAAATAATTCCTCCACGTCCGGATTCCAAAATGGCCGCGACGACGTCACTTCCGGCCCACCATGATGACGTCACTTCCGGCTCCATCAATTCACCTCACTTCCATCCCATCATGATGACATTGTTTCCGGTTCCTGTTTTCAACGTCACTTCTTGCCAACCATTTCCTGTCCCATAATCCTTTCATGTATAAAGTCGCCATTTTGACTCAAGAAAACTGTTCATTGTTTGGTTTTTGAGACTCTGAATCACCTTTTTCTTTAATTGTCTGGAAGACAATATATGGGGACGGTCCCCAAAACTTTGTTTTGTATTGTGCAGTATTCTTTTAGAAAGGAATAATCATCACACTTGCTTAAAACTATAAGAAACATGTCCCTTATGGATTAATAAATAAGGATTTATTAATCTAACCAGACAAAATCTAATGAAGATATTAAAGCTATAAGAATGTAATTTCTTTATAACTAATGTACTGAACTATAAGAAACTGCTTTAAACTTGTCTTGTGTCTGTGTGCTGATAACGGCGTATTTTTAGGAATGTGAGTGCCCTAATAGCTCTTTATTTTGGTAAGAAACTGGGCACTCCTGCATGTAATAAATCAGGATGTAAACGTAATTTATAGCAATCTATGTATGACCTCACAATGAACTGCTATGTTTTTTCTCTTCTGTCTTTGGCTAATGAACAAGCTAGGGGATAAAAGAGAGACATTTTTTCTTTTGGAGCAGTCTGCCTGAACCCAAATCAGTTGCTCTGAGCTGGGTGGGGGGCAGTCTCACAGTCTCTCTAACTCACCAAGAATAAAGAAATTGATTTTAATTTTATATTGGTTTCCGTTTCTTTGTCGTTCCCGACTTTCAGCGACCACAGAGGTCAATCATCACCCTGAAAGTGGATAGTAGACGTCGCATAGTATACCTGTATGTATACCAAATTTCAAGTCAATTGGTCAAACGGTTTGCGAGCTACAGGTGATTTAAAATCCTGTACAGACAAACAAACAGCCACGGTAGTGTATTATATATATAATAACAACTCGAAAAAAGTTTACTTGAAGTTTTTGCAAATTTATTAAAAATAAAAAATTTAAGAAAGCACATGTACATAAGTATTCACAGCCTTTGCCATGAAGCTCAAAATTGAGCTCAGGTGCATCCTGTTTCCCCTGATTATCCTTGAGATGTTTCTGCAGCTTAATTGGAGTCCACCTGTGGTAAATTCAGTTGATTGGACATGATTTGAAAAGGCACACACCTGTCTATATAAGGTCCCACAGTTGACAGTTCATATCAGAGCACAAACCAAGCACAAAGTCAAAGGAATTGTCTGTAGACCTCCGAGACAGGATTGTCTTGAGGCACAAATCTGGGGAAGGTTACAGAAAAATTTCTGCTGCTTTGAAGGTCCCAGTGAGCACACTGGCCTCCATCATCCTTAAGTGGAAGAAGTTTGAAACCACCAGGACTCTTTCTAGAGCTGTCCGGCCATCTAAACTGAGCGATCAGAGGAGAAGGGCCATAGTCAGGGAGGTGACCAAGAACCCGATTGTCACTCTGTCAGAGCTCCAGAGGTCTTCTGTGGAGAGAGGAGAACCTTCCAGAAGGACAACTATCTCTGCAGCAGTCCACCAATCAGGCCTGTATGGTAGAGTGGCCAGACGGAAGCCACTCCTTAGTAAAATGCACATGGCAGCCCGCCTGGAATTTGCCAAAAGGCACCTGTAGGACTCTCGGACCATGAGAAACAAAATTCTCTGGTCTGATGAGACAAAGATTGAATTCTTTGGTGTGAATGCCAGGCGTCACGTTTGGAGGAAACCAGGTATCAGCAGGCCAATACCATCCCTACAGTGAAGTATGGTGGTGGCAGCATCATGCTGTGTGGGATGTTTTTCAGCGGCAGGAACTGGGAGACTAGTCAGGATAAAGGGAAAGATGACTGCAGCAATGTACAGAGACATCCTGGATGAAAACCTGCTCCAGAGCGCTCTTGACCTCAGACTGGGACGACGGTTCATCGTTCAGCAGGACAACAACCCTAAGCACACAGCCAAGATATCAAAGGAGTGGCTTCAGGACAACTCCGTGAATGTCCTTGAGTGGCCCAGCCAGAGCCCAGACTTGAATCCAATTGAACATCTCTGGAGAGATCTTAAAATGGCTGTGCACCAACGCTTCCCATCCAACCTAATGGAGCTTGAGAGGTGCTGCAAAGAGGAATGGGCGAAACTGGCCAAGGATAGGTGTGCCAAGCTTGTGGCGTCATATTCAAAAAGACTTGAGGCTGTAATTGCTGCCAAAGGGGCATCGACAAAGTATTGAACAAAGGCTGGGAATACTTATGTACATGTGATTTCTCAGTTTTTTTATTTTTAATAAATTTGCAAAAACCTCAAGTAAACTTTTTTCATGTTGTCATTATAGGGTGTTGTGTGTAGAATTTTGAGGAAAAAAATGAATTTAATCCATTTTGGAATAAGGCTGTAACATAACAAAATGTGGAAAAAGTGATGCGCTGTGAATACTTTCCGGATGCACTGTATATTTGGTGACTTCTAAAAGAAATAAGTAAGTAAGTAAGTAAGTTTAGAAAACCGAGCCAGTTGCTTTTAAACTATGGTGTTGGCCTAGCATAGGAGAGAGCCACGAGTCATTGAATAATGAGAGCAAAATAAAAAGTAAACCCCTGTCAAAATACTTGTGATGGTCCCAGAAAACTCTGAGATCGTGTAATGAAACATACAAGCAAATGTAATAGGGCACAGAGCCGTCTGACTGGAGCGCCGTGAAATAATCCTCTGAAGTGCTTATTTATATTAGAATGCAGGGAGTATTAAGAAGAAAAGGCCCGAGTAGCAGGCTGCGGCAGCTCTGGGAAATTATCATGTAATTCATGGCTAATGGCAGAAGACGGAATCAAAATGCAACCTGCGGCTCTCTTCACACAGGGGGTCATTAAGCTTTGCTTTAGCGCCGCTGAGACACGTTTTGAGAGTGGAAACACTGGACATTTTAACACACAGACTGCCTCATGCATTATGTCCTGCTGCAGGGTGTGGGGAAAACTGTTAGATTTCAGCTCCCAAAAGGGCTTCACAAGCAAGGTGGAATGTGTAGACACAGCAGCGAGGGACTGAGGACAGTGTACAGTAAAGTGAGCCAACGAGGCTGCAACGGTCATTGGTGGCATGACACTCCACTTCGACGAAACTACTTAGAGGTATAGAAGGGGGCACAGATAATCATGGAGACCAAGAGGAGCAGCATGGAGACTAATTACTGTATCTACCTAGAATTGAGGGCCTTTCACATCTGTTATATAGTGTCTTCCAATCTCGTGTCACACATGCACGTCAGAGGACCTCCTCGCTGGCTCAGCTGTTTACTTTATACTACTTTATGGTTCTGGCTTTTCTAAAGGGGTAGACAGAAGTTACTCTTTCGCAGAAGAAAGATTGAATTTAACTGACGAATAAATGATTATGAGGGCCGGGGTCAAAAACCAGCAAAGCAACCAAATTAAATGATAAAACCAAAAAACTAAATCAGACACCAAAGTTAAAATAATCCAAAGCGAAGGTACTAGAACTTGATTGCCTTATGCAGGAAGGGCTACCAAGTTTAAAGGGATGACTAGAAAAGAAAACACAAACAAGCAGAAAGATCAGCCCTATCGAATATCAATACCCAAATCTAAATCCTGAAAATCACAGTAAGAGAATCGAAGCAAAAGTCGGAAATCTTAATAGCACAACTCACACCCGTATGAATTGTACTTTCTGACATGCCAGTTGTTGTAATGGCATGTTGGTGATGTCAACCACATAACTTCCGGGACTGCATACCACAGCAACTGTCATTGTGTCCTGTCGATGGCAACATGGTACCTGGGAACAAAATAAACAAAATGGCAATGAATATGCTGCAAAATGATTTCTAATAATGGAAAGCAATTTCTAAGATTAGAAATAAATGCAAAACTCTGATTCAGCACCTCAAAAAACACAAAATAGGAAGTAACCGTTAATAAAAAAATGTTTGTTAGTTTGCCCTTGTTATTTCTAATTTATTAGATTTGTTTTTCTTTGCTGCAATATAATAAAAAAGTAATGCAGCATGCCGCCATCTTATATAGGGTGACATGATAAAATCACAGAACATGGACACTATAGTCATTAACAACATGGCAGTGGCCATCAGAAACACTATGCTCAGACATATTTTATATCGTTTTTTAGAATTTCTGTGGATGTTTTTTCTTTTTTCTATTTATTTTTATTATTATAGTGATTGAAATAAAAAAAACAAGGTAATGGGTAACTTCTTCAACTAAATGATAAAATAAACAGATAATTAAAAAACTACAAGAATTCTAAAAATGATAGAAATTTGATCTAGACATGTTAAACTGAGGATTCATCACAGTAAGTAAGCTGTCTAGTCTATTCATACAATATCTACAATATTGTTGTTATATTTGCAATTAGAAATGTCAAACTCTCACAAAAGGAGGTGAGGAGAAGAAAAAATCAATGACAGACTCGTAGTTTAAGACTTGTACGCTAGTCCAAAATCAAAGTCGAATGCCATTAATGATGGTCAAAAGACTTGGATGACCAAAAAGGGCACAGTGCCAACCTTTTATCCATCATTGTGATGATGTCCTGTATCCAGCAGAGGGCGCACACTCCCTGGGAATATATTCATTAGTAACCCCCGGAACAGTTCAATCAATCAGTCTTTATTCAGTCACCGGTGAGGACATAGGATTCATGCGTTGCAAGGTGGAAAAGCAAAGTTTCCCTTTTTCGATCAGCTTTTAATATCTTTCCTCCTTCCCCCTATTTATCAATAAGCATGATACTGTTTATCTAAGCATTTCATCTTACATTCTGCAAATCGACTGTTTCTGTTTTGTGCACGTTGCAGATGGGGCCCTAAAGAAGGAAAAGTCAACTTCCTGTGTCTAACAGACGCGCTCCTAAAAAGGAGGTTGTCTTAAGTCAGTTTACTTCGACTTGTCTTACGACAGGCACCTGCATTAATAACCTATTACTGTAGCACAACAGCTTTGCCAGCTTTTAACATTTCATAGCTTGCAAGTAGTTTTTTTGTTTTACACAGCTTTCACTAAACCAAATGGCTATCCTTTCCCAGTGGTACTATGGTGATATTAAGATGAAGAAAGAGAAAATAACCCTAAAGAAAGGATACACTTCGCTTTTTTTAATATTGACTGGACACTCCCAATAATTCAATTTTTGAAGGAGAGCTCCTAGCAAAACCGTGCAGTTGTGGGGTTCCTGCAGTCGCCAGAGATTGTGGGAGGCATAGTTCCTGGGTACAGGCCGTAGGTGAGCTCTAATGTTCAGTGCGGTTGCCAGCGCTTTCTATTTTTCTCACAGTCTTTGTTTCCAAAACAGAGACATGCACTTGCCAACCATGGGATTCATTCTTTGCTACCACAGGCAAACTTGAGATAGCAGAGAGCAGCCCCTGGCTCTACTGTATATTGGGATTCCCTATTGCGACTTTGTTCACTTGTCTTGTGTTTTACAGGCAACTCCTTTTTGTCTTTTGTTCTCCACAGAGCTTACTTTCTGTTCACAGCATTTTTGTGAAAATAAATATTATTTATTTCTAAAGATCCCACCCTTGTTAGTAGCCAGGTTTTGATGGTTCCCCCTCTAGTGGTCATTTTTTGGGCTTTTTTGGAACATTATGTGTGGTAAGTCTCCAGTTCACAACACTGCGCAGTATGGTGCGCCGGGAAAACCATAATGCCAGTGGAAAAAGGCACAAAAAATCATTGATGAGTCGTGAGTAAGTAAGGTTTATTACATGACACACACGGATGTGTAATAAACTATAAAAAATAATAAACTATGCGTGTGTGTCTTACATTTAGGAAAGTGGAGAGATTGGGAGGTTACAGCACAGCACGCTACCTCACCCACCACATGGCGAACCACCTGAATTGAGATGCGAGTGCAGCCATGCAGCAGGTGACACCTCAGCACCACACTGGAACAGTGTGAGGTTTTTTATGGTGGCTGGAGTGCCAATTCTACCACCAACTCCCAAGAGTTTCCTGTAAAATGGAGGACCTGCTTGCAGGTCTGGATGCAGATTAACATCATAACCAGGATGGAGCAATTGCAGGTTAAGGGCCTTGCTCAAGTGACCAACAGAGTAGAGTCTCATCTGCCATTTATGGGATTGAAAAAATCAACCTTCCGATTACTGGCGCAGAGCCATCCCTAAGCCCATATTTACATTACATTACATTATCCATCCATCCATTATCCAACCTGCTATATCCTAACTACAGGGTCACGGGGGTCTGCTGGAGCCAATCCCAGCCAACACAGGGTGCAAGGCAGGAAACAAAAGCCCGGGCAGGGAGCCTACATTACTTATTAACATCCAATGAGAAATTGTCTTTGGGGGGTCAGAGTGCAGGGTCAGTGCCCTCGGAGCACTTTTCAGGTTAATGGCCCCCTTGCTCAAGGGTCCAGCAGTGTAGGATCCCTTCTGGTAGTAACGAGATTTGAACTGGTAACCTTCAATATACCAGCACAGATCCTTAGCCTCCGAGCCACCCCTCCACCTTATAACACTCATTACAAATAATACTTCACTGACCTCTTTAACACACACATACATCTCTTATCATTTGCCATTTCCAGGAAAGGGAAATAATCTTAAGAAAACAAGCGGTCAGGCTGATAATAATCCTATGGTGTCTTACGCCTTTGTCTACTTCTTAAAGTTTGTTTCTTGACCTTTAAAACAAGCTGGCATTATCGGTTTTCGGCCACAGGAATCACATGCTCCACAAAATAATTGTTGATACCTGTCAGTCATAAATAAATGAGCCGAGGTTATGAAGTAAATGCACGTGCCAAGGTGACATCGTTGGCAGAGATTGCCCAGTCCTTAGGGTTCTGGGGCTCCAAAGTTCTCCAAAACTCCACTCATGCCCACCTATGCCTCAATATGATATAGGCCAGACTCTTTAACAGAAGGCTGGGGTCCTAAATTGCAGGGAGACCCGAGAATGTTGGTGTCTGTGAGTCAAAGCTGCCCACCCTCCCCCCAAACCACACCAATAAGAAGTAGCTCCACATCACGAAGTTCACGTTATTAGGAGAAGAGGCACTACCTTGTTTGTTTTAACAGAGGGAGTACGAGGGTACACTGCAGCAGCAATGGTGTGTGCATGAAAAAGGGGGATCTCATGTAGCACTGCATGGCCCGTGTGTGCCTCACGGTAAGGGGAAGACAAAGGCTGCAGATGAATGAAAGTTTTATTGAGTGCTAGCACTGAGAAAGACGCCATCATTACATTCATTACAACTGAACACCAGCAAAACCAAGGAGATGGTGGTAAATTTTAGAAGGGCCAAGCCCCTCCTGGACCCTGTGATCATCAGAGGTGACTGTGTGCAGAGGGTACAGACCTATAAATACCTGGGAGTGCAGCTGGATGATAAATTGGACTGGACTGCCAATACTGATGATCTGTGCAAGAGAGGACAGAGCCAACTATACTT
>JANRMT010062797.1:26063406-26079808 GCA_026402145.1 Polypterus bichir lapradei | reverse complement strand
AGATAGATAGATAGATAGATAGATAGATAGATAGATAGATGTAAAAGCCACTATATAATAGATAGATAGATAGATAGATAGATAGATAGATAGATAGATAGATAGATAGATATTATCATCATATGAGGGTACAACAGGAGTCAAGATGAAATGGGATGCCAACCGGACCACCCCCTTTACTCAAAATAATAAGTTGGCTTAGATTTACAAGCGCTTGATGGCGCGGTAAAAAAACAAAAGTATACTTTAGTCACAGGCTGTAGTTTGAATGCTCTGGAGTGCAGTCAGGCTTCAGAGTCTGAGCTTCTAAGGGTGGGTAGCTCATCTCCTGAATGAGATGCCTCCTTCTGGGAGTGCCCTGCTTTTATAGCTCATGGACCAGGAGGGGCAGGGGTCAATTGTCTTCAATGGGTGTCTTCCCAGAACCATGGGTAGAAAAAGAGACAATAGAGTCCGCGCTTGTGCACTCTGGTGTCCTGGGATGGTAGTATTTACCTCTGACTAGCTCAAAAGATAACCCTATGAAGCGCATGTGAGACAATAGATAGACAGATAGATAGATAGATAGATAGATAGATAGATAGATAGATAGATAGATAGATAGATAGATAGATAGATAAAACTGAAGAACACTATCTAATAGATAGATAGATAGATAGATAGATAGAACTGAAGAGCACTATCTAATAGATAGATAGATAGATAGATAGATAGATAGGAGTGGCACTATGTAATAGATAGATAGATAGATAGATAGATAGATAGATAGATAGATAGATAGATAGGAAAGGCACTTTATAATGGATAGTTATAGACATGTCTACCTCTAAGGGACAAGAGGGCACTGTCACAACTTTGTCTATCTGCAGCTCCAAAATACCACAGTCAGGCGATGCTTGACCACGCACAAAGAGACATGCCAAGCCCTGCCCCTTCTAGCCTTGGAGCCATATAAATGGCAGCCTGAACTGAAATCTATGACTTTTGACATGGGGCAAGGGAGAACCCAGTATGGTCACCCACAGTGCAGCATGGGAGTTGTGGTCCCATGGGGCTGCCCTGTTGGGATCAAAAGGGACTGCCAGCAGGGAGCTGTTGGATGTTGGTGGCACAAGATCCATTGTGGTCCTGTCTGACCTGGAAGTGCTTCCCGGGGGCAACAGATTACACACCATAAGCACTCTCGGGTCAGGCTTTAAAAGATGGCCCTCCACTTGACCTGGAGAATCAGATCCAGGAGAGAGGATGGGCAACACTCGACTAGGAGGAGTGAAGGAGAATGCATCGCAGCACTGTTTGAGCAGGGCAATTGGAAAAGGAAGCCTGTAAAAGGTGCACTGTCTGTGTGAGTTGTGTCCAGGGTTTGGTACCCCATGGTACCCCCTATTGGCCACAAGAGAAATAAATTAGTAGGCTAGGACTCATTCATTTGTTCCAATGGGGATTAGAGTTTTGTGTACAAGTCAAGAGCCTACAATGAGAGTGGCTCCAGTCCATCATGAGGCACACTGTCTCACCCTCCTGTCAGTCTAACCTGCATGTCACCGGGGTGTGGTGAGGACCCCCGTGTGGACAGTGAGCAGCTCAGGGTTCGACTAAGGTTTTAACTGTTAATGGCAGTACTGCTGCTATTAAAAGCCTCATACGAGCTGTTCTTGCAGTCCTCGTCGAACCCTTTCATTTCCCCTTTCTTCTCGTGCCTTTAGAATACTCTCTGCCTTACCAATGAATGACCTTCTGTCTTTTCACTTGAATATTCTCTGTGAACAAAGTCTTGGAATAATAAATATATATATTTTTTTACAGTTTCTTAAGCCTCTCCTTCTGTCAGCTTGTCCTGATCTGCACTCAAACAATGGCGTGTGCCGAGACTGACAGGGTGATGCCATGCTCGACGTCCGTACAGTGAGGCTTCCAAATTTAAGAAGCTGAAGATGGAGGGGCACAAAAAGGGCAACTGACGCTGCAAGGCACGGTCAGGCAGCGCATATCTGAAACTCGTTCTTCGTGTCCAGAGAAGAAGACAAGGCGGCATTTAAAAGCTTTGCAGAGAAAACTGAAAGGCATATCCACCTCTAGCCTGAACACAAACGCCTTTAGTCTTTTGTACAGAAGGCTATGTGGGCATCTTCACCCTTATCAAAGGCACAGCTGAAGTTGTTCCAGACAAAAGTTTCTACTTATACAGGAAATCGTCTACTCGAGCATCTCAAATCAAAAAGTTAAATATATGGGAGGTACAAAATGTGATAATGAGCAACAGCAGCAGGGGGCTGCAAAAGGAACCAGAAAAGCAACAGGAAGTGGGGCTGTAATGAAAAGTCGACACAAAAGTACAGAAGACAAGCGATTGAGTCAAAACAATTTAGCCCAGGGGTTGCTAAACTTTCATTTCTCAAGACCCAATTTTTGCATTTTTTATGTCTTTTATGTGATCCCTGTGTGCATGTGTGTTAGGAGGGGGTTTCCATTAGTATATGACCATCGCAGGTCATAGCAGAGCAGTGCTGTTTGCTTAAGCTTCCCGTGTTACCCCATCACGAGACACTCAGCAAACCATATGCAACCCTTTCCCATCGAGTAATTTTGTGAATTAGGATCCAAATTCGGACAATGCACGTCCCAACCTATGATTTAGACAAAAGAATAGCTGCAAGTAACACTAGGGGTGTCAAAACCATGAGGTCAAAGTGATCACGAAAACCAAAGTGAGAGCCAAAAGTCATGAGAGTGTTTGGCAGAAGTCAACTCCTGTATTTCAGAAGAGTGTGTGAAGGACAGCCGGGTCCCATGCCCGGCAGGGACGCCCCTGCTGCTTATGTTCCGGGGGATCCACCATGGGCAGTCCAGTACCACCCCTGGGACGCTTGATGGCAACCTCCCTGGCAGACGGCGATTCCCCAACCACCCGCAGGGCTCCATGGGAGATGGAGTCCTCCACAGCTTGGTTGGGTGCTTGGATGGCCGCTAGGGGGAGCTGCATGGACTCGGCAGCATGGCTGGATGATTCTTCAGCCCCACTCAGAGGTGTAATCACGACCAGGTGATCAAGCACCTGGAACACTTCCGGTTGGGTTACAAAAAGGGCCAGCCACCACCACTCAAGGAGCCAGAGTCAGGAGGAGGAGGACTAAGCTCGAGGAGGAGTGGTGGAACAGGAGAAAGAGAGTGCTTTGGTGGTATTTGTGCTTTGGGACTGTGTTGGGCTGTGTGGTACGGGGAAAACGTGTCCCACAGCTGAAGAGAAAAATAAAACTTTGTAGCGGAAGAACGCGGAAGTTGGAGTACACACAGATTCCTGCATCTGGAATTTTCTGTGCATAAGCACATTTCAGCTTTTGTGCTAACGTTATGTTATAGTGTGAATTCTACGCACGGCGTTATACATGAGGCCCCAGAAGATTGACAGCCCTACCATCTCTGACCTCACTTTGTACGTGCCTCTGCATCAGTCTGCGCCAGGTCAGGCGCTATATAGCGCCTTATTACAAGTGTCAAGCTCACTTGAAATGAATGAATCCACAAACCTGGGAGCTGATGCTCCCGTATGTCATGGATGCTTATATTTCCCATTTTTTATTTTAAATTATTATTTTTCATGTGTTTATTGTAGGGCTGTACAGTGGTGCAGTGGTAGCACTGCTGCCTCGCAGTGAGGAGACCCGGGTTCGCTTCCTGTGTCCTCCCTGCGTGGAGTTTGCATGTTCTCCCCGTGTCTGTGTGAGTTTCCTCCGGGCGCTCCGGTTTCCTCCCACAGTCCAAAGACATGCAGGTTAGGTGGATTGGAGATTCTAAATTGGCCCTAGTGTGTGCTTGGTGTGTGGGTGTGTTTGTGTGTGTCCTGCGGTGGGTTGGCACCCTGCCCGGGATTGGTTCCTGCCTTGTGCCCTGTGTTGGCTGGGATTGGCTCCAGCAGACCCCCGTGACCCTGTGTTCGGATTCAGTGGGTTGGAAAATGGATGGACGGATGGATGTTTATTGTAGGGTGGCATGGTGGTGCAGGGATTACGCTGTTAGTTTGTTGCTTTGGGGTTCATATCTAAGGGGCTCCTTGCATGGAGTTTGCATGTGGGCTTCCTCCTGGTGCTCCAGTTTCCTCCCCCAGTCCAAAGACATGCAGTTGCTAATTTGAGCCCTGATATGGATAGGCCGGAAGTAAAGCCAATGGGGGGGGTTGCTGTGCCATTCAGAATCCAGGTCCTCCACAAATGCTTCTATGTGATCTATGTAAGTCCAAGGGGAACCCCCCACTCCCCACTATCCCCTTTGATCAATTGTCAATCACTTCCAATGGGAAGAACCTAAGATTGATGGGCAAAGAATCCAGCTGCTCTAAATTTCAAGCATGGACCACCTCTCCCACACATCTGATCAATCGTCAAGTATCAAGTCACTCTAATATCCAAGGGTTTATGATTTGAAACGGTTTATGACTTGCCCACCCAATTGTTTCTAGTCCCCCTAATTACAATTTCTGGCCTCACCTCTGGGACTGGCGCCCTGGGTGTTGTGCTTTAATTGTGGTCGATGATTGAGGGGATAGGCTTCAGCTGCCCCTCAATCCAGCCCTGGGTATGAAAATGGATGTTTATTGCAATTAGTATTTTTCTGAATTGATACTGTTCTGTTTCTTTGTATATTGTGCTATTTTCTTGTTTTCCTTGTGTTTTCTAAGAGGTGGGACTACACATGTATTGTGTGGGCTGCAGAGAGAATCCTTCAGGGGCTCATTGAAGCTCATAGAAGGCAGTTTTCGTTTTCTGATTTCTGGATTTCGACTCTGGATTCCATTCATTGCATAGCATTTGGGATTTGTTTTCTTTCACTTCTTATATATAAACATCTACACGTGGAAGTGTGTGTGTCTGGTCTGTCTGGCCCAGAAGTGCGAGGCTACAGCAATGAAGCTCAAAGAGCTGGCAAGGCGGCCTCAAGTTAATGAGTCAGAAGAAGAAAAAAAGTGCGAGGCTACAGCATGAAGCTGAAAGAAAGTGACTCCGTCGCCAAAGTGAAACCGCTGAGGAAAGACAAACGAAAGAGAAACTCACTTAGCCACTGATAGAAAAGGGTGGTGAGCATGTCCGCCAGATGAAACCGACGACTCTGCATTTCAATGTTTTTTCTAACGATTTCAATAGTTTCTAGGCGCCTTACAGCATGGGCTTACACAGCTAGTATATAAATAAATATCTTTATTGTTACAGATTCTACTTTGGTATTTCCCTAGCCAAATATATATTTTAAATAATATATTTGATCTATTCAAGCCAAAGCCCCTTTTTAGGCCCATATAAGCCAAACAGAATAATTAAATACGTACTATGAAGATATTTCAATGTTCCTTAAATGTTTTGAAGAATCGTTGTTGTAAGCTTACAGATGGCTTAACGTCTATTACAGAGCTGACTGTGTGGCGATTGGGTATTTGGGGAAAGAAAAGTAAGGACAGGAATTGGAGGTTAGTACGTTTGAAAGAGACAGGACTGCTACAATAAAGTATTTCATCAAAGGTCGCGCATGGCGCAGCAAGCATCTTGTATGAGACACGAACAATCACTGCATCATCGTGTTCTTAATAACATGCTTTCATTCCAATCATCATGAAAATGATATCACGTATACATCTCAGTATTTTATTTATTCAGAGAGCTGTAATATCACGAATGTAATGGATTCTGTGTCCTGTCGGAGGAAGAGAAAGCCCATTTAAGAAGCACGTAGTTATTCACACACAGAAGATCAAATACAAAACAAAGCATTTAATGTGCTACTTTAGTTACGATGGGATTTGAGAAACTAGTACATTAAATTAATTTAAGATGAAGTTTATGATGTTGTACTTTAATGACAAAATAAACTACGTGATTAAAGTGGTTATTTCGAGATTGAAGTTAACATTTCGTGCTTTTTTCCTACTCTGTGCCTTTTTTTTCACACTGTACCCTAATAAGCTTCCATATGATACTCAGACGGTGGGCCACGTCTTGCCTTTTCATGGCGACTTTGATATCTGACAACTTCTTTTTTATGTCGGGCACTGTGCAACTTTGTGAACTTGAGCTTGTTTCTCCCGACACGCTATGTCACTCGATCAACTTCCTTTTCTTGTTTATTACACTGTATAAACCAACAAATAGTACATTTTTCTTTGCCTCCACTTGGTATTCGCTGAAATTCTTCTGTTTTCCCACTTGCTTTTCCCATTGCCTTTTCACAGAAAACGGAGCTTAAGGTCTATTTATATTGATTTGCATATTCAAAGAGGCGTAATTCTGGGAGGAGACGGGGCGGGACAGAAGGTGCGTGCACGTGGGTTAGTTTTCACGCTGACCGGGATTTATGTAGCGGAAGAACGCGGAAGTTGGAGTACACACAGATTCCTGCATCTGGAATATTCTGTGCATAAGCACATTTCGGCTTTTGTGCTAACGTTATGTTATAGTGTGAATTCTACGCGCGGCGTTATACATGAGGCCCCAGAAGATCGACAGCCCTACCATCTCTGACCTCGGTTCTGGTGTTGAGCTCCATCTTTAGTAGTTCAGGTTTGAACTTGTATCTGGACAGGTGTTTCTTTGTTATTCTTTTTTATGAAAGTCTGTTTTTTTATTGTTATTTTTAATAGTATATGGGCACAGCTTGCCCGACCCTTTTTGCTTGTCCTTTCTCTTTCTTACAGGATATACTGTATAATAAATTGATTAAGGAACTGAACCATCTGGGAGCTGTCATCTGGAACTGTCTGCATGAGCCCACCCAAAATGTATAAATCTTTGTATTGCTTATATTTTCTGCTATTGATTATTATACAAGTCAATATCTCTCTATTATAAAAAAAAAAATCTTGGAAGGCTTGGAAGAAGATGATACGTGATTTTCTTGGAGACACTTTAACGTCCTGCGAGACAAGGCAGTGAGACAAAAGGACAGCTGCTGTACAGGTTTTTAAATGATCGACGTGCAGCGCAACAAGCAGAACATGCAGCACTAAGCCAGCAGCTGATCTGACCACATCTCCTTAGCGTGCATTCAGCCTCCCCCTTCACAACGCAAGTGGCAGAGATGCAAAGTGGCTGGAGCATAGCGCACCCCATGGGCGTGAGCGAAGCGAGCAGGGGGCAAAGCCCCCTAGTAATTTTTAAGTAAAAGCTTAAACTTAAAAAGGGCATGAAGGACACTTTGTGAAGTCCTCTATTGGGGATAAACTGGGTTGAAGTAAAGAAGTGAAAATAGAAGACCACCCCAGTCAGTGAGCAGCCTGGGTTACATAAATGGGGTTCAGTATGGACTGTGAGACAGGTAAGAGGTTACAGGTAACTGTTACATAGCTGGTTTTGATATTACCTGCTATCTCACCTTAAGAAAAGGGCCTAAGAGGTCAGTCAGCACCTTTCATGTTAGGTGCACATCACAGGGGATCTGCGAATACCTCAGAAGAGTTGTCATAAACAGAAGCTCACAAGCTAACAATATAAAAGACATTAAGGATTATTTATTTGTCAATCCAAAACTTGCACAATAGGGAAGTGTAAAACACTCACCTTTATGCTGTTGCTGAAATGGCAGCATGCGTTGCACACTCCCAGTCATCAAGCCAAGCATTTCAAGTATCCCAAAATGACGGCACCCATAAGAAAACAAAACAGCACCGCAGAAGAGCAGGAATCGTATTTAACACTGGAAAAAAAAATTGGAAACAACATGATATTATCAGTAGATTCCTTGACCTTCAAAACTCCAGGAACTATATGTAAATAATTTTAAAGGCTATAACATAGTCAGAAAAATAAATAAATACTCATTTAATGAAGTAAAAATGATAAGCCTGATCTTGACAGCTTAATCTTGGATGGTCCACCGAAGAGCGATTGACAGTAGGAGCAAATCAGACTCAAAGAGATGGACGGGGAGTGTTTGATTGACAGTTGGACCGAGGTGACCCCAGTCGACGATTGATGGACAGCTGGGTGGAGTCTGATTAAGAGGGCTACAGAATAAAGCTGTTTTTTTATTGATATTTTGGCAGAAAATCTGAAACCACTTTGGAGTGTGAAAGATGGGAAAACGTCTTAACTTGAAGACATACGTTGAAGTCTTTGATCGATCGATTGCTGGGTAGAATTCGGCTGTGTGTGAGCCAACTCATCCAAGAATGATTGACAGCTGAGTGACGCCTCACTGACCAGAGCGGTTTAACGGACATTCTGTCACATGGCTCAGTGAAGCCTGATTGACAGCTGGAACATGTCCGGCTCAAAGAGATGGATTTGAAGTGTTTGAATGACAGCTGGATGAGTCACTCATTGAAGGGTGATTGACAGCTGAGTAGCTCATTTGATTTACAGCTGGGTGGCACCTGCTACCGTCTTTCTGTTTTGTTCATTTCTGCTACCCTGAGTATACTCTGATTCAACAATTTCATGTGGGAAAAACTGACCAAAGATGCCAGTGAGATGCTAAGCATTAGTTTTATTGGCACGTATTCCTTAATAGGTTTTGCGAGTGCGATGACTTGGCAGAGGCAGGGAAGCTTGTTAGAGGCTGGCGTGGCCATCTTGTGACAGCAGGTGGGGTAAATGGCCTGTGATCTTCAACTTCCACTTCTACGAGATGGTGGGGGTGGGGACAAGTCCTTGGGATTCCCACTCCTTGACCAAGGGAATTGGTTTTAATGATTCTGTGGCTGGCACAGGCATCTCACTGACCTCTGTAAGAATAATAAATAGAATCGATTCTCTCCTAGCATAACATTTATGTAAATAATGAGCTGAGAGAGCGTCACGCTGAATCTTTTAACTAAAGAGCTAAAAGAGGAAAACTCTGAGAAGAACAGAGGAACAAAAAGGGGAGGACAACCCAAACGACTTCGTGTGAACTGCCGTCTGAGAGCCGGGCGCCTGCTCGTACAGCTAGCTAATTAAAAGCAGGGCATCGATCCGTGCTAATGGACTTTGAATTACACAGTTCACGAGGTGACGCTCTTTTTCTACACAATTTCACCCCATTATCTTCAGGTGCCGGACCTGCCGGCGCACTGTGACAGCTGGAGTGAGGAGTTGCATCCCTGAAGCTTCCCTCATTTCCTGCCTGTCACACCTACGAGTCTCTTTGAATGTTATGGGAAGGCCATTGCCTTTTTTTGATTCTGTACCCAATCCGACTGCAGTGAAGAGATGAATTCTGTCAATCCATTCTTTTCTGAAACTACGCATTTCAAAACACATTCATTCTGTTGGAAGATCACAGTTTATCCTAGTTATTATGAAATGCTAAATCCAGACAGGTCACGTCCCCCCCTTTACTGGTGTTTCAACATATTGTGTTAAAAACAGCCACTGATCACGTCTAGAAACTCTTGATCTTCGGCTCCATTCTCTGTATGGCTTGTCCAGTTAATATCTGAGTAAGTAAACTCCCCCCTTGACTATAATATCCCTGTGTAAACTTTTAATATTATCAAAAAGATGGGGAGGCGGTTGTATAACACATTCCTAATATAAGACCTCAATCCAGAGTTCTGTATAGTCGAAACCAGCTGTGGCTCACCATCAAACTGAAGAACTTCTGCATTCACATCCTGCTTTACATAAACGACAACCCCCACAGGCCCTTCTGGTTTTTCTGTATTTCCTAAAATGTGTCAGGTGGGATTGTCTGTCATCCTGACCAGAGTGGTTGGTAACACCTGGCCAGCATAATGGAAAGGATGGGGGAGATAGCCCTTTAAGAATGCATACTCCTCCAACACGATAGAGGGCAGTGCTCCATTTACCTGCTTGTGGGGCATGCTGGGAATCGTAGTCCTGTAGGACAGCCCTGCTGGGCTGACACCTGTTTGGTGTCATGGGCACCGCCAGGGGGAGATGCAGGGATAGACCATCCTTACTGTATGAAACGTCTGCCAGAAGTACACCCTCTGGAACCTTGTCCAAACATTGGAAGTACTTCTAGGGTCTGGCATAAAAGAAGCTCTCCGTCTCACCTCAGGTAGTTAGAAGGAGACACTCACCAGAAGAAGTGAGAGCTGTTATTTAAATAAATAATTGTATTAATATTAGTTGCATTAATCGTAACAGTATTCTTGACAAATAAAAACCCTTTATTTGAACCTGTGTCCATGTTGGATAGTATTGTGTCCCCTACTGGTTACACCATCCATGTTATATTCATCCCTATTTCTGTTACTCAGCACAGTCAGGTTTCTTTCATTGCTGGAAGATCATAAATATGCTCCGCTACATACAACTCCAACTCACTTGTTTTATTAAGACTATCCATTTTTAAAGTGTTACTTCCGCTTTTTAACAGTATACTAGAACTTTCAGGGTTATCTTTAATACATCTGCATTTATACCATTGCTTGTTCCTTCATCTGAAGTTCTAAACCTGGCCTTTCCTAAATTCTCTGCCCTCCCATTCTTTTGTTTAAAGAATCCTCGACTAACCTACTCATACGCCTCCTCAATACATTGGTATCCCCCAGTTCAAATGTAACATGTGTGAAATAATGGCCTCGACACATGAAAAAGGTTTGGGGCAGCTACCAGTATACTTGCACCCTGGCTTCAAAAGGCAAATAACAAGCACAATAAGTACAGTGTTGAGTCGAGAACAGAACTGATCAATGTGGGGAAGGTGGTGGGCTTTTAAGGTCAGTAAAAGAAAGTGACCTTAAAAAAGGGGCAGGACCAGAAGTGATGTCCTCAGGCTCAAAACAGGAAGTGCCGCCCTTGGGGCCGGAACTGAAAGTGGTGTCTTTGTGCTGGATTCAGGAAGAATTTCCCATGTTTGGTCTGCCCAGATAAAAGAAGAAGATCTACATTGATGGATTAAGGGCCAGATGTCCACATGACCATTATCATCAAATTCTTCTACATGAAGCCTGAAAACCATGAAGACTGATTGAGACCATTGATGTTAGGTAGAATATCCAGTGGGAGCCTGGCCTTGGAACCTCTTCATCTTCTTTTAGCTGCTTCCGATATGGGTTGCCACAGGGGTTTCCATATCTTCCTGTTCTCATCATCTCGTTCTGTCACACCCATCACCTGCATGTCCTCTCTCACCACATCCATAAACCTTTTCTTAGGCCTTCCTCTTCTCCTCTTTCCTGGCAGCTCTATCCTTAACATCCTCTTCCCAATATACCCAGCATCTTTCCTCTGCACATGTCCAAACCAGCGCAATCTTGACTCTATAACTTTGTCTCCCAACCGTCCGACCTGAGCTGACCCCCTAATGTCCTCATTTCTAATCTAATCCATTCTTGTCACACCCAATGCAAATCTTAGTATCTTTAAGTCTGTCACCTCCAGCTCTGTTTCCTACTTTCTGGTTAGTGCCACCATCTCCAACCCATATAACATCACTGGTCTCACTACCTTCCTGTAGACCTTCCCTTTCACTCTTGCTGATACCCGTCTGTCACAAATCACTCCTGACACTCTTCTCCACCCATTCCACCCTGCCTGCACTCTCTTTTCCGCCTCTCTTCCACAATCCCTGTTACTCTGTACTGTTGGTCCCAAGTATTTAAACTCACCCACCTTCACCAACTCTACTCCTTGCATCCTCACCATTCCACTGAACTCCCTCTCATTTACACACATGTATTCTGTGTTGTTCATACTAATCTTCATTCCTCTCCTCTCTAGAGCATATCTCCACCTCTGTTTGGTCTCCTCAACCTGCTCCCTACTCTTGCTACAGATCACAATGTCATCAACAAACATCATAGTCCACGGGGACTCCTGTCTAATCTTGTCTGTCAACCTGTCCATCACAATTGCAAATAAGAAAGGGCTCAGAGCCGATCCCTGATGTAATCCCACCTCCACCTTGAATGCATCCGTCACTCCTACTGCAGACCTCACCACTGTCACGCTTCCCTCGTACATATCCTGTACAACTCTTACATACTTCTCTGCCATTCCCGACTTCCTCATACAATTACACAATTCCTCTCGAGGCACCCTGTCATATGCTTTCCCCAGGTCCACAAAGACACAATGCAACTCCTTCTGGTCTTCTCAATACTTCTCCATCAATACCCTCAGTGCAAACATCATCTCTCTAGTGCTCTTTCCTGGCATGAAAACATCCTGCTGCTCACTAATCATCACCTCACTTCTTAACCTAGCTTCCAATACTCCTTCCCATAACTTCATGCTGTGGCTCATCAATTTTATTCCTGTGTAGTTATTACAGTCCTGCACAGCCCCCTTATTCTTAAATATCAGCACCAGTACACTTCTTCTCCACTTCTCAGGCATCCTCTCTCTTTCCAAGATTTCATTAAACAATCTGGCCTTGGAACCCCTGCAGATTTTGTTTTTTTCTCCAGCCCTCTGGAGATTTTTTTTTTTTCTGTCCTCCTGGCCATCAGACCTTACTTTATTCTTTGTTACTTAGTACTACCTAATCTTATTTTTATTTTTTATAAACTTTTCTTTCTTTATCTTGTAAAGCTCTTTGAGCTACATCATTTGTATGAAAATGTGCTATATAAATAAATGCTTTTGTTGCTGTTGAGACCCCTGGTGAGGAATTTTCCACTTGCAGCATCATTAAGTTTCAGATTTTGGAGCATTTCTAATTTTGCAATTTCGGATAAGGGATACTCAACCTATACTACAATTTAATTTAATGACAGTTTTCCTAACATTGAGTCTGGCGCCACTAGCTACACTGTTTATATTTAAACTAAATGTTTCCTTCCCTACTAACGAACACTTATGTCCTCACTATCCTACTAGAGATAATGCTCCCTGGTATGAGCACGATGGACTCCTTTATCTAGTCATTCATTTTTCACTTAATCCTTTTCGCTAACCCAAGATGTCTATTCACTGCTACGATGCCTGTAATGGACTGGCACCCTGCCCAGGGTTTGTTCCTGTCTCGTGCCCTCTGCTGTCTGGGGTCAGCTCCAGCACCCAACCCCGTGACCCTGTTCAGGGCTAAGCAGGTTAGAAAATGACTGACTTAACTGCTACAATGCTGGTTATTTACTGTTGACTTTCACCATCACACACATTAGAAAGTTTGAAAACCCAAGTCCCTTTTCAGCTGCAGTCAAACACTCACTTGCTTTTGCTCCTGTGCAGCACAACCTTTTAGTGGCAACCAAATACAAACCTTTTTAAAAGCAAACGCTCTAGTTTAACGAACTGACACCCAGAAGTGACACACAACACACCACACGCTCACGTCATTTACCTCAAAGAGTAAGGCTGACGTCAGCACGTGATTATCAGATACAAAATCTGGCTGTGTCCTTATTAGGGGGATGCTATCTACAAACATTTCGATGATATTTCACCAGGGTGGCAATCTGATTGAGTGATGTATATATTAAATATTGATATATTTAAATATTAACAAATATTAACATTTGGGGACAGTCTGACTAAATGGGAAATCAACCAATAGAGGGAGCAACCAAATTTGTGGTCAAGGATTGACTTACAAGTGGGCGGAGTCATGGGATACATGCGACTGCCCTATGCTTAGTGACTGACAGCTGAAAGAGGTTGTCTTAGAAGTGAGACCGCCCATTTGAATGTGACAGATGTACCAATGGCATCCTTATAAACTGTAAGTGTTTTGGGAAGTCCTCCAGAGCCCACCTATATGGTCCCTTATGAATCAGAGTAGGTGTGTGCCCTGTGTTGGGCTGGCAACCCATCCAGAGTTAATTCTGCTTCATATTCAAATATTAGCTTGGCCTCCCCAGGACCCTGAACTGAATAGTGGGTTAGAAAATAGACATTTGATTGACAGCTGGGTGCCAACAGGCAAGTGAGTGCCTAAGACCACTGAGAAGCTTTTTTGGGTATCCCACTGGGAATGAACTGCACTGCACACATTGTATTGACAGCCAGGTGGAGTCTAGCAAGAGTGACATAATGCATTAATGTTGCTTAGACATCCAGGTGGCACTCCGCTGGGGTGATGCCGCCTGCAAACATTTTATTGGCATTTTCGAGCTGCCAGCTCAGACCGCCCACTGTATATTGATTGACAAGCAAAGGGAGTTAAAAGCCAAAGACAGAATGTGCATGCGGCGGACTGTAAGAGACAGCTGGGTGGCATCCCTCAAACGCTGACCCTGTCCACATTGGTTTGAGGGGCAGGCTTACACTCTGAAGTGTCGTTTGTAAATTTTCCTCCTGAGTGCTTCGCAGTTACTTTCAGTCTCCCTGTTTGAGAAATAACTTGTTTTCTCAGATGGTCCAGGGCATGTTCATTTGAATTTAAAGTCGTTTGTAAAAGAAGCAACTGTTGTCTCTCGAGTTCTTCATGATTTCTTGCAGTTTTCTTGTTTTACTTGTTTACTCAGACGATCCCGGGCATGTTCAATTGAATTTATAGTCATTTGTAAAATAAGCACCAGCTGCCTCCTGAATGCTTCACAGTGACTTTCACTCTACCTGTTTGAGTGATAACTTGTGTTCTCAGATGGTCCCGGACATGTTCATTTAATTCTTTAGTTGCTTGTAAAAGAAGCAACCGTTGCCTCTTGAATGCTTCATGATTGCTTGCTGTCTTCTTGTTTCACTCATTTCTTCAGATGGTCCCACGCATGTTCATTTGAATTCACATCCACAACATCATCAGCTGAATTTATATGGGTGCCTATGGACATCTTCTTACCTTAAATGCTACACGGTGCCACTTTCCTTCAGTGCACATGCCCCCCCCCCCCTTAAACAAGACCAGGGTGTGCCAACATCCAAGAAGCCTGCCATTTCTCCTTTTGTTTCCTGTTCCTTTACAGGCAGGTCATGTTGTAGAGCAGTTCCTGTTGTTTCAGCATTCTGCACGGCACGAGAGGCACTTTGACCTGTGCAGCTCCGGGGTGAGCTTTGTACGGCTTTGGGGAAAGCAATCAGCCTTCGCCTCTCAAGGGGTCTTTTTATCGGCGAGTTAAGGCTGAGGTGAGCCGCCTGCTCTGCCCGTGCCTGCACTCACATACAACACTCATTTCTGTAGTCTGCAGTCCAGACATGAAAACACGCAGCGGTCACGCACTGGAGCCTTCATAAAGATGTGTTTCTGCAGCCAGAGCACGGGCTTGGGGAAAATGGTTTTTATTTTTTTATTTTTCTTTTGAACATTTTCTCCATGTTTTCAGGGACTTCAGTCCTTCCAGCACAACCAGTATCAAAGCCTGGCTTGGCTGTAGGGGAGAAAAAAAAAGAAAAAGAAAACAAGAAAAAAGCTGCCGATTCAGCTGCTCCTCTTTTTACCTTCTCCTTGGTGGCCGAGTAATCAAATCTGAATTGATTGCAAACGGTAAATAAAAGAGAAAACGAAAAGCAAATTTGCAGTCTGCAGTCTTCTTCTTGCTTAGACAAAATTACCCTGTTTATTATTAATTCTGGATGGCTGGCAGTTTTCTGGCCTCGATGTGTTAGCATCTGCTAGTGTGAGAGATGGAAAAAATTTATAGATTCATTCATTCATTTTACAAATGACTACTGGGGTGTAGGGGGCTGGAGCCTATCCTGGCAGTGCTGGGTACAAGGCAGAAACCATTTCGGAGTGGTGTGCCAGCCTTTCACTGGGCACTGATGGCAATACCCACACTCTCTCATCTACCAATTCTTTATCAAATCTGCCTAATGCATAATGAGGACAGGGGAACTGGAGACTGTTCTCACTTCACTGTGTGCAAGGTGGGCACAAACCCAGACGAAGGTGCCAGTCCAATGCAGGAAATTGATGTCAATACCCAAACTCTGTAATCCACCCATTCCTTATTAGACCTGCCTAATACAACACAAGGTATTGGAGAACCAAAGCTTATCACAGGAACAGTGGGTACTAGATCCAGAAAAGGGTACCGATCCAACCCATGGCACTGCAAAGCAGGGTCTTGGGGGAACTGGAGACTATTCTGGCTGCACTGCGTGCAAGGTGGGTACAAACCCAAGAGAAGGTGCCAGTGCAATTCAGGGCACTGATGCCAATATCCACAGTCTCTCATCTGCTCATCTTTTATAAAACCTCCCTAGTGCATAATGCGGTCTGGGGAACTGGAGACTATTCTGACTGCACTGGGTGCCTGGCAGGTATCAACCTAGAACAGGGTGCCAGTCTAGCACAGGACTACCACACTCATCTGCACATAAGGAGGGAGGCCACCAAGAGATCTGCGAGAACTCTGAAGGAGTTACAAGCTACACTAGCTGGGATGTGAGAGACTGTGTAGAAAATAACTGTGCTTGTGTTCTATAAGAGAGTGGCAAAGAAAAAGAGGGAATAAAAAAACAAAACTGCACAGGACATCTTGGATAGAGTTTACCAGAAGGCACATGGGAGACTCTAAAATAAACTGGAAGATAGATAGATAGATAGATAGATAGATAGATAGATAGATAGATAGATAGATAGATAG
>JANRMT010062797.1:26042272-26063396 GCA_026402145.1 Polypterus bichir lapradei | reverse complement strand
TAGATAGATAGATAGATAGATAGATAGATAGATAGATAGATAGATAGTGTGGCAGGCGGCTGGCGTCCATGCCCAGCCAGGACTCCCCTGCGCACTATATTCAGAGGGAGCAGCCCTGGACGGTGCAATACGTTCCCCTGGACGCTAGATGGCCACCCCCCTGGGCTGGAGTAGTGCCTCAGTTTCCCACAGGGCTCCCTGGGAATTGGAGTTGGGGGCAGCCCTGTTGGGTCCCGCAGGTACTGCCAGGGGGTGCTGTGTTTGGGACTCCTGAGCCCGTGTGGGCAACAGATTCATCACACCAGAAAGTGCCGCCAGAACTCGGTGATCAAACACCTGGAGGACTTCCAGGTGACCTATAAAAGGAGCCAGCGACCACCACTCAGGGGCCAGAGTCGGGTGGAGGAGGACAAGGTTTTTAGGGAGGAGTGGTGGTGCCATGGAAGAGAAAATTGCTTGTGCTGTACTGGTGGTTACTGGTGCTTGGGACTGTGTTGTGGCTGGGGGGATTACTTTGAAGACGTGCCCTCCAGCTGAAGATAAATAAAAGTCTTTTTATTTTACACGTGCCTCCCGTGTCCAATCTGTGTCGGGTCAGGTGCTATATAGTGCTTATCGTACAATAGATAGATAGATAGATAGATAGATAGATAGATAGATAGATTCCATGGTCAATGATAGTATTCCTATCCATTTTTGCCTTCTAATGCCTGAAGACAACTGGTGACAGGAAATTGAAATATAGGTCCATTATTTTTAAGTAGTGGGATTGTCATCATCATCATTCTGTGCCAGCTTTTCCAAGCTGATGCAATTTTGATCAGTTTCTCAAGTCACGTGATCAAATGACAAAGATGAACATGTTAGTCTCTATCATTTCCACAGCACTTTGTGGTAGGCTCAGGTGACAGAGATCAATCACCATTAGGAGGATCTTCTTCCATCGTCTGACTGCCTTGTTGTTGTTTACTCATTCTCTATCAAAGCAAAGTGTCAGGTATCCCACCAGATGAAGAAGCTGATCCTACAAATGCTTCAAGGATGACATCTCAAACCATGCTGAACATTCAAAAACCCCGGGATTCTAATAAAGTAACGTGAATCTATAGGTGGAAGAGGGTTGTAGTTTAGTTTATCTTGGCTAAATACATAGCGATGACCTTGCATTTTCAAGGGCCCGCTTCTTCATTTACAGAATCATTCGGAGATAGAGCATTACCTGACCACAGAATAAAATATTTTAGTGGGTGAAAGAGATGTAATGCTATCAAATATTATTGTCTCAGATGGTCACGTTCTATTAGCATTGAGGGTGTGGAGGACTTTGGTGAGGGTTGTCCAGATTAGGTTCATTTGGGCCACTTAGCCTACAGGTTTAAATTTTAACCAATCTGCTGCTCTCTCCATGCACATAAAGCCATTCTAATGCTGATAAATGAGGTCTTTATGAAAGCACTCTTTCCACCTTCATTATACTCTACAAAAATCCGCACTGAATACTTGGAACAATGCCACCCCATTTACTCAAAATCGTAATTGACAAGCCGTCGAAGATCCAATAATTAAATACAATCCAATTGTATCTGTAGACTGCAGTTTGAAAGCTCTGGAGAGCAGTCAGGCTCCATAGCATGGGGAGCTCATCTCCCAAATGAGACCCACATTATGGGTGTCAGGTCCGAGCATTCCTAGATGAACAGTTTCCTGGAAAGTGGATTGGTCATCGTGGGCCAGTTGAATGGCCCCCAAGGTCTCCCGATCTGACCCCCTTAGACTTTTATCTTTGGGGTCATCTGAAGGCAATTGTCTATGCTGTGAAGATACGAGATGTACAGCACCTGAAACTACGGATACTGGAAGCCTGTGCTAGCATTTCTCCTGAGGTGTTGCTATCAGTGTGTGAAGAGTGGGAGAAGAGGGTTGCATTGACAATCCAACACAATGGGCAGCACATTGAACACATTTTATAAGTGGTCAGAAACTTGTAAATAACTCATGAAAGAATAAAGTTACGTTAAAACCAAGCACACCATTGTTTTTCTTGTGAAATTCCCAATAAGTTTGATGTGTCACATGACCCTCTTCCTATTGAAAAAACAAAAGTTGAATCCAAAATGGCCGACTTCAAAATGGCCACCATGGTCACCACCCATCTTGAAAAGTTTCCCCCCTCATATATACTAATGTGCCACAAACAGGAAGTTAATATCACCAACCATTGCCATTTTATTAAGGTGTATCCATATAAATGGCCCACCCTGTATCTATCCTTTCATATCTGTCTGCTATGTAGCACTTTTCACATCTTTTGACAGCATTTCTCAGTGCCATCTCTACCCACAGAGGTGCCAGCTTCAATGCTGGACAGATTACGAGTGTCTTTAACATGAGAAGCACATTGTGGTGGGATTCAGATGAAATCCTGGCTCTTCGGCTCAAGCAGGTGCCATAGCTGCTTAAGTTCCTAAAGCTGAAGGCAAATTAGGTAAGGGAATGAAGAGCAGGTGCAGGTATTCAACATAGGACATCTAAAACAAGCGTTAAGACGATCTGAATCAGCTGATGATCACAAACTTTTGCTTGGCAGTGCGTGGATGTTGAGGCAATCAGCACATGAACATGCGGTCTAAAAGTGCAATTGGCATCATACTTGGCACCCTCCATTTACCCCTGAACCTTCTTTACTGTGCTGGGTGCAACGATCCTCCATGTGGAAGCAACTAGTTGTATTACTCTGTGGCCATCTTGTGTCAGCCAAGACTGACGTAAGACTAGTGTTGCAGTTTTAGCTCAGCTGGCATTTTATTCCTTGCTCTGGTGCCCTGGCCTGTTGCCACACAATCTATACATTCAACCCCCCAACAGGCCCAGTTCTCCCACACTACCGTGATCAGGAGCTTTCTTGCTGCACGTAGTTTGTGTTTTGCAGCCAACATGGTGATGTCCTTCCCCTTGTTGACCTCTAGCCATCTTGGCACCCCTTCATGCCATGTGCACACTGCATCTGTCAGTAGCTGGGTATTCCTTGGGCATGTATTGCAGTGTATTCTTATGTACGTGTGGGGCTTGAGAGGGTGGGGTGGGGGGGGGGAGCGATGTCAGTGAGGTGCTGATATTAAGAAGTGCCCTGCAGTTGTGGAGATGACATTCTGTTGAAAGAAGTTGCCCCGCTAGTCTTTGGGTCAGCCAAAGAGAAGCAAAATGCCAACGCACAGACGGGGTGAGAAAGCACCCTGTGGGCAGAGTGAATTCCAGATCTTCCCCTGCAGTGGGGCTCCCGAGTTCAGGTGACTGCCATTCTTCCATCTCTAGAACAGCCTCTGATGTGCCAAGACAAGCACACGGTGGATGGCACACATGCCTGGCACTGCTCTCTGAGATGGTCCTTGCTAGTGCAGGTTTACTCATCACATTTGCTGCGCTTGGCTGCCCAGTGACCCCACCGTCTTCAAGGTGCAAATTGATTCTGCTATTGATTTGACAAGTGGCCACTGGAGAAATAAACATTAGCGATTCACCTCATGTCCTGTTGCTAGGAAACTTTGTGCGACTCGTTTCATTCTTCCCAGGGTGTCTTTTTGGTTTATTTGTTCTGTTTCAACTTTGAAACATTCACGGTTACTTTTTCAAGCAAACTGGAAGAGCCACAGCCTCTGAGAATTTCAGGCACTCGAGACACAGCAAGGGAGGAATGAGGAAGACAGTCGGCCTCGTTTGGTCATCGCCACCGGCAGAGAACGTGCGGACAAGTCGCACTGGCCAATCAGCTTGCGCCTTTTAAGCAATAAGGAAACGTCACCGTCATTTTCACTATTCCACATGTGTGCCGGATGGGCGGGAAGTAAGAAGAGTCAGAGAAAAACTGCAAGAAAAGTACGTGAAAGGAGCAGAGGGAAACGAAGGAAGGAGCCATGTGGGCAGGCAGCGTTCACTCTCTCCCTCACTGATCCATCCAGTGTTGAGCTAAGCGTCTCCCCTCTGTTTGCTAATGAGCGCTCCTTCTGTGTTACAGCTTGGCAGAAAGGATTATTTTGGGATTTTTATTTTCTTCTGATTTGCAAAATCATCAAAAATATAAAATGTGTGGAGGAATAAAGTGAAGTCTGACATTAATTTGCTGCACAGAATTCTGCTCCAGATAGCTGTGCTCAATACAACTGACGCCTGTGTGACGTGGTAGCCTGTGAAGACTGCATCCGTCGAATCCGATTCTGTTCAGCACATTGTTTGGGTGTTTGTGAGGCCCTCAATTGTGATTGTCGTATACGTTGATCAGCGACCCTTCTCTCTCGATCTGCTTTTGTCTCACTTTCTCTGTGTAACCTGACTCTTTTTGTCGATGTTGACGGTTCCTTAAGTCCCCCAATACATTTTCATTTTTGGGATTTGCCCCGGTATTTTAAATGTCGGCATAAACCCAGACTGGAGCCGTGCTGCCAAACGATGTCATCTGAAAACATGAACTGTATTTCGTAATGTTCTGCAGAAAATGAGTTGAATATGGATTTGCACCAGAAATAAGAGACAACAACGGTACAGGTAGATGGCTTAAAGTGTTAATTTCACATTGCCGTCTGAACAACACATCCCACGTGATTCAAATTTAAACCGCGCCTCCCAGCGTCCACTTTGTTCTTACGACCCGTTGCCGCTGAAGGCGGTTTACAGCTCAGCGCAGTTAAAAAGTAGAAAGACGCAAAGCTGTTTTCTTCATGGCTTATAATATCAAGTACTGGGAATTTTAAAAAAAGTTACAATGTGGCAGTTTTGTCTGTTTCTCAGCACTGGAGTCCAGAGAGGAGGGCTGGGAGAGGACGACGGGGGGCGCACTACGTAATACGTAATTCCCATATCGCGTGGTCATACATAATTTCCCTTTCAAACGCAAAAAGAATTTTATATATACTGTATAGATATCAGTGGTTCTTAATCTGTGGGGCGGGCCCCCCTAGAGGGTCGCGAAGATGTGAAAACAAGAATCGAAAATATGAAAAATACATCTATTGAAACCAAGACAAATTAACTTAAACTACATTCTGATACAAGAACAATAAATATAGAGTTAGATAAATGTCACTAAAAGTTAAGTAGGTATAATAAAATATGCCTGTGGTGGGCTGGCGCCCTGCCTGGGGTTTATTTCCTATCTTGTGCCCTGTGTTGGCTGGGATTGGCTCCAGCAGACCCCCGTGACCCTATAGTTAGGATATAGTGGGTTGGATAATGGATGGATGGATAAAATATGCATCTATGATATATCATTAATTAAAAAAGAACAAATTGGTATTAGTGGGCTCCTTTCAAAAAAAACGTTAGGGGGGCACGATTAAAACTGTTATGAAAACCCGGGTCGCAAATACTTAAACGTTGAGAAGTGCTGTATTATAAAGTGCCTTTCATATCTAGCTATTGTCACACATCCACCTCAGTGGGTCACCGTCCAGGCTCATCAGAGGTAAGCACTACCACCCCGGACACCAGAGGGTGCAAGCAAAGACTCTTCTGTCTCTTGTTCCACCCACATCTCTGAGAACACGCCCACTAAGGGCAAGTGACCCCGCCCCTTTCAGTTCACAAGATATAAAAGCAGGGGGCTGCCAGAAGAAGGCGTCTCAACAAATCCCAAAAAAGTTGGGACAAGGCCATTTTCACCACTGAGTGGCATCTCCCGTTCTTCTTACAACACTCAACAGACGTCTGGGGACCGAGGAGACCAGTTTCTCAAGTTTAGAAATAGGAATGCTCTCCCATTCTTGTCTAATACAGGCCTCTAACTGTTCAATCGTCTTGGGCCTTCTTTGTCGCACCTTCCTCTTTATGATGCGCCAAATGTTCTCTATAGGTGAAAGATCTGGACTGCAGACTGGCCATTTCAGTACCCGGATCCTTCTCCTACGCAGCCATGATGTTGTGATTGATGCAGAATGTGGTCTGGCATTATCTTGTTGAAAAATGCAGGGTCTTCCCTGAAAGAGATGACGTCTGGATGGGAGCATATGTTGTTTTAGAACCTGAATATATTTTTCTGCAGTGATGGTGCCTTTCCAGACATGCAAGCTGCCCATGCCACACGCACTCATGCAACCCCATACCATCAGAGATGCAGGCTTCTGAACTGAGCGTTGATAACAACTTGGGTTGTCCTTGTCCTCTTTGGTCCGGATGACATGGCGTCCCAGATTTCCAAAAAGAACTTCGAATCGTGACTCGTCTGACCACAGAACAGTCTTCCATTTTGCCACACTCCATTTTAAATGATCCCTGGCCCAGTGACAATGCCTGAGCTTGTGGATCTTGCTTAGAAATGGCTTCTTCTTTGCACTGTAGAGTTTCAGCTGGCAACGGCGGATGGCACGGTGGATTGTGTTCACTGACAATGGTTTCTGGAAGTATTCCTGAGCCCATTCTGTGATTTCCTTTACAGTAGCATTCCTGTTTGTGGTGCAGTGTCGTTTAAGGGCCCGGAGATCACGGGCATCCAGTATGGTTTTACGGCCTTGACCCTTACGCACAGAGATTGTTCCAGATTCTCTGAATCTTCGGATGATGTTATGCACAGTTGATGATGATAGATGCAAAGTCTTTGCAATTTTTCGCTGGGTAACACCTTTCTGATATTGCTCCACTATCTTTCTGCGCAACATTGTGGGAATTGGTGATCCTCTACCCATCTTGGCTTCTGAGAGACACTGCCACTCTGAGAAGCTCTTTTTATACCCAATCATGTTGCCAATTGACCTAATTAGTGTTTATTGGTCTTCCAGCTCTTCGTTATGCTCAAATTTACTTTTTCCAGCCTCTTATTGCTACTTGTCCCAACTTTTTTGGGATTTGTTGACACCGTGAAATTTTGAATCAACATATTTTTCCTTTAAAATGATACATTTACTCGGATTAAACGTTTGATCTGTCATCTACGTTCTATTACAAATAAAATATTGACATTTGCCATCTCCACATCATTGCATTCAGTTTTTATTCACAATTTGTTTAGTGTCCCAACTTTTTTGGAATCCGGTTTGTAGATAGATAGATAGATAGATAGATAGATAGATAGATAGATAGATATGAAAGGCACTATATAATTGATAGATAGATAGATAGATAGATAGATAGATAGATAGATAGATAGATAGATAGATAGATAGATAGATAGACACCTCACTCTCTCTTGTTTCCCGACTCTTTCCCGGCCCTGGTGAGCTGTCCTTGGGTCAGTACGATTCTATATATTCTCTCAGCATTTCATGCATTTTGTCTGAAACACAGGATGATCCATCCAGCTGTGTAAATTATCCCTGACAAGCTGATTCTTGATCTCCCTGACATTTTGAATGTCTGCTGCCATCATCCAGTGTAGTGTAAGATGAGTGCTCATACTCTGGATCAACAGAATTCCTAGCAAATAAGAGGTGTTTTGACAAGTACGGGCTGTTCAGCCAACACTGCTCATCTTATCCTATTCCACTAACATTTCCAAAGTAATACTGAGGGAAAATCTGAAGAGTCCCAAAAGTTGTCATTTACATAGACTACCTGAGAGTTTGCCCCCTTCCCTGTGTCTTACAGTTAAATGCGCACACACTAGTATGTGCTAACTTATGTAATATTTATCTCCCCCAGCCTCCATTTGCAGTATGAGCACATTAAAAGTTGTGTGACATGTCAGTGACAATTTCACCAGCAGCCTCGTTTTCTTTGTGTACAACAGCGACTGTAGCGGTCCTAATAACTTAACACAGACGTCTGCACCCCAGCTTCACATCTGCACAGCTGCGGCTCAAACAGACCTCGGCCTTCAGTGTCCTCACCAGCAGGCACGTTCCTGGCACTTGTGCTCCACTTTTGTAACTCAGTGGTGCTTTGCTCTGCTTGGTCATGTGTGACCCTGGTGACACTGCATCTTGATGCTCCACAGGGCTCTCCCTGTCAACATCAGACGTTTTCTTGACACAGTTGTTTGGTGCGCACTGTCACACACTTGTGCATGGGGGACAGTTATGGATATTTGTCAGCCAGACCAGGATTTGGCGCTCTCACTTAATCCTCTCTCCTTTTGTTCCTCTGCAGTTCACCCAAAGACCTCGCCTCTTGATGACATCACCACCAATCCACACACTGATGACGTCACTTCTGGTTAACACGGATGACGTCATTTCCCATTCCCAGAATCCACTCTACCACCACATCAGTTCCTGTTCTGGCCATCTTGACTCCACCTCTTCCTTTTTTACCTCCATATTTACTCCCAGTAATTTTCCTGTTAGTCAGTTCCGTTTCAAACTTGCTCTGTAAACTGTGTTTTTTTTTTTTTTTTCCACCATCTTTCAGCATATGGGGTGGCCATCCCCAAACCTTTTTCTGTCTGCTGCCTGCTTTTTATCACATGGAGATGGAGATCAAGCAGGGCTCTGGCTTGACCTACAGCAATGGACACCGTGAAACAAGCATGTAGTGATGCTCTCTTCTAAGCTCCATTTCTTCTTTTCAGTAGTCTGCTCAGCTGCTCTCGATTCCTGAGTTTAAAGGATTTTCGGAACCAATATCTTTTTTTTTTTTTTTTTTTATTTCATGGCTCTCTTAGTCAACAACATTCCAAGGAATATCTAGAGTGGGTTCAGAAAGTGTTCAGACCCTTCTCTTTTCTGACATTTTGTTATGTTGTAGCCTTGTGCTAAAATCATTTAAATTCTATTTTTCCCCTCATCAAGCAACACTTAATACCCCAGAATGACAAAAAAGAAATGTTTTGCAAATTTGCTAAAAATAAACAACTGAAATGTCACATTGGCACAAGTATTGAGAGCCTTTGCTATAGCACTTGACATTGAGCTCAGGTTGTGTCCTATTCTATTGATCACTGCTGCGATGTTCCTTAGATGGTCAATGCGGTTGCCCATCCGTTTAGACCAGGGGTCTCCAACACGTCGCTCGCGAGCTACCGGTAGTTCGCAACCCCTTTCCAAGTCGCTCGCCAAAGGGTTAATGAATCCTACACTGTAAAAAGTAATGCGTTAAAATTACTTAAAAAAATAAGGTAAGAAATTACAAGCAATATTTTTGAGTAGATTTAATATACTGCACTATTGAGTAAACTTAATTTATTAATTAACTCAAATTTACGTAAAATAAATGAGTTTGATTAAATATAAGTAGTGGCAAAATGGTTTCATTTTACTCCGATTTTCATTTGAATTACAGTACTCAAAAAAAGTGAGTATGCAACGCTGGCCAGTAATGACTTTATAACAAATACATGCTAAAAATCCATTTATCTTTATTTATTTGAACATACACAGATAGTAACAACAACGGAGCTATATTTTCAAAGGAAAATTAAATCAAATGTCTGAGGATAATTTTTACTGAATTACTGACATTCAAATGTTAATGAAAATTTTCTTTTCTTTTTTTAAACTTTCTTCAAAAAGTATATCTCAGTCAAATAATGTCCCGGGAATGAGTGGTAAACGGGAAGGAAACGGAGAGTGAAAGAGTGAAATCCTGCAGTAGGCGCCACTCTTAAAACACTTCCTGCATTTACGCCAACATATCCTCTTAAATGAATGGCCGCCTTTTCCACTACTTTTCAGTATGCGATAGCGAAAATCCTGAAATAAGATAGGACATAGGAAATCAAACATCGCTAAATAAATCGCAGTGTTAAAAATTAACCAGAAAATACATGGCCTATGTAGAACACTAATTAAATAAGAAGTCAAATAATAATATGTCGGTTAGGTCGTAGGACAAACGCCATATCGTTCTCAAACTTATCTCAAAGTGTCATTTTATTTTTCTGTGTAAAATAAAAGTTTTAAAAGATAAAAAAAGCATATGAACATACGTAACTATCCGAGAAATGTGCTTGCTTTTTAAAGAAAACCAACGAGGTAAGTTGTTAGAAAGACGCTACGTTGCCCGCCATGTTTCCCACATGAAGGGAAAGGTTTCGTGAAAACAGCAAATGGTTACGTCTGTAATTATATGAAATTAAATACTAGTTATTCATTACGGAATTAATAGCGTTATACTTACACATTCGTAGTAAAATAGCTCTTATTATGGAGAAGTGTTACAGCTGAATGCGTTGTTTTAAAGACCAAGAAATCGATGTGAGAGGAAGTGCCGTGTCATTAAATTTAACTTAACTTAAATGTGTTCAATTCACAGTTTAGTTTTTTTACTTAGAATAAGTTATAAAAAATGTTTACATTTTAAGAAAAATAATAAGTTAACATTATTCTTAATTTTTTTATTGAATTAGAATTAAATAATCAATAAAAAGGGTAAAACCCATTTTCATTAATTAAGGTAATGATTATTTTGCATATAGTTAGCTATTTTCTATTATTATTTTTCACACATGCAAGATTTATTTTTTACAGTGTACATACATTTGAAAACTTGATTTATTCAAATTAGGGGTGGGTGATCTTTCCAAAAAATCATATCACGATCCTTTTAACACAAAATCACGATCAGAATTGCAATCTATCTTTTCAATATCCGGACTCAAACTCATCAAGACCTAAGTAACACTTTATTTTAAATATCAAACAAAGGATGAATTCAATTGTTCTCTCGTTCGCTAGCTAAGCAGAGTTAAGAAACACACCCGAAGCTGGCGAATGAGTGATGAGAGCCCCCCACTAAAGGTCCACTATGTGTTTCTCGGACATGCGCTAATAAATCGGTACTGCAAGCGAACAATGATACGTAGAGAAATGAGAGAAGTCGCAAACTCAACCGGAATGTTCAAGCAAATTATAGAAAAAAAAAACCCGACCTAAATCCGTTAAGTAGTTCTCTCGTGAAATGCAGTCGGACATACAGACAGATATCTTCTTATATAATACGCTACCGTGGCTGTTCGTTTGTCACCTGTAGATCTCAAACCGTTTGAACTATTAACCTGAAATTTGGTACACATATACTACATGACCTCTACTGTCCATTTTCAGGGTGATGGTTTTTACTATTCTTTTTATTTTTATTTTATTATATCGTAGAATCAACTGTCGGCAGCAGGGCTGCCGTGCGGCGCATGCGTATGGCCAAATCATCCTTGAGGCAGATTGAAGACTTAAGTGCCAGCTTAAGTAAAAAATTAAGAAAAACGTACTAGGTAATTGCAACACAAAAACAGACTTAATCAGTTTTAATGCAAAAAGATGGCAACAAAAGAGGAGAAGAGGTGGGCCGCTAGGGTAGAGAAAAGAAGAGCTGCTCAGGAAGAAACAAGCGCATCAACCTCTGAGCAAACGAAACATACAAACATACAGAGAAAGAGGATGAAAACTGTTCAGTCAAGTGTATTCACTTCACGTTATCGTGCAGTCCGCCGTTACTGGTATTATATACTACACTGTAAAAAATGTCAGTAAATTTAACGGTACAAATACTGTAAATGGTGAAGGTAAAAGACCTTTTCTGAAAAAAAGGAAAGTTACCTTATGTTCTACTGAAAATTACCTTTATATCTTAAACAATACATTTCATTATTTTTTACAGCCAAGTTCTGTAAAATCAATATTTTTCTACCTTCAAAATATGCTAAATACCGTTTATTGATGCATTACAGTTATACTGAAAAAAATCTGTTAATTTTACAGTGTAAAACTGTTAAATAACGAAGGTAAACAACCGTAAAATGTAAAACGGTAAATCACTGTTAAAGTAAAACCGGCTACGATATTTGCATAAGGACACGCCCCTTTTACAATATTATTCCTGGTGAACCGCATACCTTTGAATAGTAGGGAAAAAACTTCACCTATTTTTCCCCACGTGCTGAAGGTTTTTTGAGGTTATGGAAGCTGATTTATGGTGGGTTGTATTTGATAAGTAGGACACCATACACCACAAAAGAGAAAACTTTACTTCCCTACCAGGCAAGTGGCGTAACTTTCTTAAACATTGAATTGTTTTCAATGTGTATAATTAAATGGTACATGCTTGCTATTGGTTGTTGTTAACTAACTGATGCAAACTATGTACTGGGGTTTGACCCTATCAGTACATATTGTTTATTGATTGTCATATTTTTTACACAACATGAATTTTCAGTTATGGTTAAACATTCTTTTTTGTTGGAGTTTGTTACAAAGACCAAATAGCTTTTACTACAAAATTATACCGTAAACCTAAAAATATTGTCACCTTATTTATTACAGCAAAATTTTGGCAACCCAGCTGCCAGTATTTTACCGTAAATTTAACATTCTTTTTTAAAGTGTACCGTAGACCAAAAAATATTGTTACCTTCTTTTTTACGGTAAAATACTGGCGACCCCAGCTGCCAGTTTTTTACCGTAAATTTTACATTTTTTTTTTTACAGTGTAGTAAACCTTCACAATAATGTGCATTTAAAGTCTCAAAACATTCTCAGCATTTCTGGAGCTTAATAGAGCCAGATAACTATAAGAATCTTCACCAAGCTGCTCTGAAAATGTCTGCTTTGTTTGGGTCTCCATACCTCTGTGAGTCTGACTTGAATGTCATGAAATCAAAGTTCAGAACCAGACTAACAGACGAACATTTAAAATACTCCATAAGAGTGAACCTGTGGCTATACTCCACCATACACCTCTCTTGTTGACTCCATGCAGTGCCAGTCATCACACTAACTGAAAAACAGATCACACATGCAACTGGACGTGAATACTCTTGTGAAGTGAAACAGTGACATGGAACAAAATGACAAATGAATAAGTCACATCTGTGTATTTGGAATTGCATTGTTTTGTTTTGACGGCTTTCATGTTTTAATTCAAAGTTGTGAAATACAATAGAAAATGCATACAGACACACAAAATGCACTTGCAGGTGAACTAAATATTTTTTGTGATGTTTTAATGCAAAATGTGAGTTGTGGACACCAACATTTTGTAGATGTTCAGGCAAAACAAGCTTATTCAGTTTGTCTGGGTTGAAATAAGCTATGAGAATAAACGTTGGAATACATGAGTAGCTTTCAGCCATTTTCATTTTGTAAAAGTAGCTCTCAGGGGGGAAAAAGGTTGGAGACCCCTGGTTTAGACAGTTTGCCAGTCTTTCTTCTCCCATCGCTGTACTCCTTCCTCCTTTTGAGGAAAATAGTGTCCAGCCTTTATGCGGGGGGGCCGCTGTCAATCACCTGGGGGTCATCCTCTTTGCTCACACAAGCAGACCAGGCAGACAGACGGCAAACACATAACATTTCCTATGTGGATTTCCTTGAGGGTGGCGCAGTGGTAGCGCTGCTGCCTCGCAGTTAGGAGACCCTGGTTCACTTCCCGTGTCCTCCCTGCGTGGAGTTTGCCTGTTCTCCCCATGTCTGCATGGGTTTCCTCCGGGTGCTCCGGTTTCCTTTCACAGTCCAAAGACATGCAGGTTAGGTGCATTGCCGATTGTAAATTGTCCCTAGTGTGTGTGTGTGTGTGCCCTGCGGTGGGCTGGCACCCTGCCCAGGGCTTGTTTCCTGCCTTGCACCCTGTGTTGGCTAGGATTGTCTCCAGCATACCCCCATGACCCTGTAGTTAGGATATAGCAGGTTGGATAATGGATGGATGGATGGATGGATTTCCCATGAGGCACCGGGGCCACAGCACTCGTGATGTCATCTTAAAGATCTCTCTTCAAAATTCACGAGTATCTCAGATTGGACCAAACTTTATACTCTGAACAATGATTGGTGATATTTCGAAACGAAACCCTGCCCTTTTGGTTTATGATTTGGCGCTGATGTTTCACTTGTTTTAACCCTTGCTTAACCTGATTCTCACTCTGCGGACTCGTCGGACTAATTGCCCTTTTTACAGTCCTGACGTCTCTCTCATGTTTCCTGTTTCCTATGTCTGGCAGTGATACAAAATAAGGCAGAAGCCTCTATGAAGATTAACATACACCAAACTCACTTACCACCACAACGGACTCAAAAGATGACCGGTGCAGGCAGGAAGTGGCTTTTATACTCTGTGCTGTTTTGCCAACCGATCATAGAGCAATGCGTCAGCCTCTAACTAATTGTTGGCGACATGGGCATGTTTTTATGTCACTCTGTATCTGATCCTGCAAGGGCTCTATTAAAATACCGGCAGCCTGGCGGGCCCGCATGTACACACACGCTCACAGAAATGAAGCTCGAGCTCATTTGGATCTGTATCCATGGTACATTAACACCTCTCCTTCTAATTTTACTGTGGATTTCCATGAGGATTTCCCATGAGGCACTGGGGCCGCAGCACTCATGTCATCATGAGGATCTCTCTTCAAAATTCATGAGTATCCCAAATTGGACCAAACTTTGTACTTTGGTCTTCGATTGGTGGTATTGTGAAATGAAGCCCTGCTCTTTTGGTTTATGAATTGGCGTTGATGTTTCACTCATTTTAACCCTTGCTTAGCCTTTTCTCCTGATTCTCACTTGTTGGACTGATTGCCCTTTTTACAGTCAGTCCATCAACCTCCCTACAGTCCTGGCTCCTCTCTCGTGTTTGTGTTTTCTATGTCTGGCAGTGATGATTCCACTCAAAGCAAAGGAGGTAGTGGGATACCATTTATAGCTTCACCTAGGGCAGCAACAATGCTTGAACTGGCTTCAATTACATCTACTTCTCCACCCTCCTGGGTTTTGTCCATTCCAAAGGCAGTCCTTTTAGGGGATCCAACAGCTCAGAACATATCTGGTGAGGGCAAGGGTGCAGTGGCCCACCAGTCTGGCCTCCATCTGCTTGACTCCTTCCACCTTCTGATGCTGTAATGGCCTTCAGAAAAGGGAAATTCATGCATTCTCTCTGCATTTTTTTTTTCTTTCTTAATTCCGATGTGCTCTTAGTGGCGCTGGTTAAGAATAAATCGAATAAAATTATTAGATGGGATAGTTCATGTGTGAGAAGATGAATCTGAACCACGGAGCTCGTTTTAACGGAAGAGGCTAACCTGACAAACTGCGTTTAATGATTCATTCTGGCATTCATATTTTAGCAACATTAATTAGGAGAATGAAATCTCATTCCTTCCAGCAGAGGACCCGATGGGTGATTTATGAATGAAGTTTCAAACAAAGTATATTCTCCTATTCATAGAGATATTAGTCATGATGAACAACAGACATGGCACTGTTCAAAAAATGCAAAATGGCTGTTAAAATTTTAACTCCGAAGACATTTCAAGTGTCATAAATCAATGCACCTTAAATAAGTAAACCACAAAAGACCCTTCGCCTTGGAAATGGTGGGAGGCAGCACTCCCGGCTGATGGATAAAGCTGGACTAAAGAGACGGAGCAGCACTCAAAAGATGGCTGAGGGCTCGAGACGAGGACTGATAGCCAACGCCATGGTGAGCGTGACGGAGGAATCTTGAAGCTATTGTGGTGCTTTGCCCCATTTGCAATAACAAAGCAAAATTTTGATTAATGAGTGTGGCCCTGTTTTTGGCAAGTGAATCATATTTACTAATATTAAGCAATGTCTTTGTATGCATTCATGGAACATCCGCCTGAATTTAGGTTATAATCCAAGACTGATCCTGGCACCACGTGGCTTCCCAAACCTCTGCCTTGTACACATACACACAGACACAGGGCTTGCTTTAGGTGATGCCAACTGTTACCTATGGCCTGTTGGGCATGGATGCAGCACCTGTCTTGGCCTTGTGTTTTCATATGGATGCCTAGGACTGGCCTCCTGTGTAGAAGTACTTGACTGTTGGCACTGGCAGTTAAGAAAATGGCAGGGAAACTGTTGTGAGCAGCAGCGCCTGACATCACGCAAGGCTTTGGTTTGATGTTCTAGCCCTGCCACAGTCCGTGTGGAGTCGGCACATTCTCCTGGTGTACGTACGTGTGTGGGGTCTTCTCCCCATTCTCTAACTGTCCCATCTGCAAACCCAAAGACTTACAGGTTTGTTTAACCTCAGCGATGTGCACACATGTTTTGCTGAGTAGGGGCTCAAAGGAGAAGAGTGGGCGCTTTACGGTGTGGGATTTGTACAATGCAGTCAACACCATCATCCCTCAGAAGCTTGTGGGGAAGTTTCATCTGCTAGGCTACAACACTTCTCTGTGTGACTAGATCCTGGACTTTGACACAGACAGACCCCAGACAGTCCATGTCAGAGACGCCATCTACAGTATCAGCATGTTGTGCTCTGGTGCTGGCCCCACAGAGCTGTGTACTTAGCCCACTTCTGTTCACTCTGCTGACTTTTGATTGCATGGTTGCGTCCAGCTCTAACACTGTCATTAAGTCTGCAGGTGACACAACAGTGGGTGAGTCTCATCAGCAAGGGGGAGATACAGAATGGAGATATGACAATTGGAGGCAAACCCAATTTAAGACCAACACAGGCCAATGGGTAGGCTACTTAATAGACAGTTGACCATATTTTTTACAATGCAGTATGCAGACACCCGTTAGATGAATGCATTGGGCCCATGGAGTCTCGATTTCCATTTTCACTCATGGAGGAGAATGGAAGGATTCATTGAGTTGTGGGGAAAGTGCTTGTAATAAGAATATAAGTTTAATGAGACTGTGCTCTGTACAAAAATACACTCACATGTATAGGCCAGGCCAAAGTTAGCACACAGGGACTCTCAGCATTTAGAACTGCTACGCAAGCATTTGAAGAGAGAAGGGGACAACTACAAAAATGGGCATTGTACTATTTCTGTATGTTAGAGATGAAATTGAATCCTCTCCTTCCCTTGTCTGGAACCTAAGAAAGGGCCTGCACGTGGACAAACCAGTATAAAAGACTTGGACAGCAGCCAAATACCTCGAAGCCGACGGATGGATGGGTGATATCGTCATCCGTCCTGAAAACCCTTCCAGTGCAGCAACGAAAAATGGAAGACTGTATAGATCAAGATCCCACCTTGGTAATGTCTTGCTATGGCTTCCTGTCTGTAATGCCACGTAAATCGCCATTAAAGAAAGCTGTTATTTTCTCTTATGTGATTTTTACCGCCGTATCACTATGAGAGAGGTATCGTTTTTTAATATCATATCTATATAGTTTTCGGTTACTTAAAACACCTCAATTACAAAAGAACTTATTCCAACTAGGGAGCTATCACCCCCTAAAGGAACAGTGCTCGAGTAAAAAGGCACTTTGCCATCATGGACCCTTGACCGCACACCTAGAATACCCTGATGGTAGATCTGTTCCTGATGCAAATGCTCTCCTAATGTGGACAAGATGAAAGAGATGATTGTTGACTTCAAGAAACTCCATGCTGTCCACACCCCACTGCACATCGAGGGCTATGAAGAGGAATATGAAGATTAACGTACGCCAAACTCACCACCACGATGGACTCAAAAGACGACCCCTGCAGGCAGAAAGTGGCTTTTATACTCAGCGCTGTTTTGCCGACCAATCATGGAGCAAAACGTCACCCACCAACCAATCGTGGGCGACGTGGGCACTTTTTTATGTCACTCCATATCCAACCCTGCAAGGCCTCTATTAAAACACTGGCAGCCTCGCGGGTGTGCACACATACCCACACACACACTGAAATGAAGCTCAAGCTCATCTGGATCTGTATCGATGGTACGTTAACTAACACCTTCTGATGCTACTGTCCAGGACTCTGAACAAACCTGTATCCTCATATGTGATAGTTCTGTATTTAGTGAGTGACGTTATCTGTTCTTGCATTTTGCTTTGTAGTTTGTACCGCTGTATTGTACTTCTGATTTTGTCACGATAGATTAGCTGTCTAGCTCTGTGAGGAGGATTACTTGTATTCTTGTCTATGTATCGTATTTACCCCATTTTTTGACAACCATTTCACACCCATCCTACCTGGAAAGGGGTCTCTCTCTCTGAATTGCCTTTCTCAAGATTTCTTACTTTTTTTCCCTACAAAGATATTTTTTTAGAATTTTTTCTGTTCTTCTTAGGAAGTCAGGGCTGTCATAAAACAGGGCCTGTTCTTGCCCACTACGGCATTCCTTGTGTGATTTTGGGCTATACAAAAATAAATTGTTGTTGTTGTACAATTAGATTAACTTCCAGGCAGGGCCGGCGCCACCATTAAGGCGAATTAGGCATTCGCCTGGGGTGCAGATCATAATAGATGGGTTCCCAGCTGCACAGGTTAGCTACCGAACAGTCGGTTGGCACATTAACTCTTTGAGGGCTGAATATTTTTTACAAAAAACAGTTTTCTGAAAAGCAATGGTTTAATATAGAAATCAACATTAAACGTCTGTTGCTGCATGCTGTGGCTGCCAGTTTACCAAGAATGTGCAACAGGCTTGCTGCCAGGCTGTCTTTGTGTGGCTGGAGCAGCAGCAGCAGTCACTGTTGCAGTTTATTGCTATCTGGTTTCTACCTCTTATCATTGTTAAGTGGCAGTCCTCCCAGGTGAACAAGTGCCTTAGGCGTGTCAGCACCACGATTAGCTGGGGACCAGTCAGCTAAAGCTGGAACCTCACATTGGTTTTCAATCTTTTGTGTCAAAATCGAAGTCCGACAAGTCATAGTCCAGTTCAGAGAGAATAGGCAAAACGTCGTCCACGGAGTATTTTACTTTACACGTCTGCTTTGATCTCTCACCAGGTGTCAGGGCCATTTTTTGCTGTTGTTTGTGCCTTGCTACTCACGGGGGTGCAGGAAATCTCGATCAAAACCAATGAAGCTAACTTCCTTCTAGCAACGAGAGTCCAACTAAAATATAACGGATGGTTTTGTCACCGTTTACAGGTGAGTACCATTGTCAACGCCTCCTTTTGACAAAAGTCGACTTCAGCCCTGAAAGAGTTAAAATGCTTGACTTAGGACGCAAAATAACCAAGCTCCAGCACTGCCTCCAGAATCCCTTTTCCTTTCCATGGTAAACTAAACACTTTGCACCAATTTTCATATACTTCAGTGGTGGGTGGTGTCACACATGTGTACTTGGGAGGCAGCTAAAAGGACCAAATGAAGGTAATTCCACACCAAACCACGAGGTAGCAGGATGCGCTAACCCTTTCTCTGTTATCCCTGCAGACCTAACACAGGAAATTCTGCCTGATTCCATCTACGATGACGTCACTTCTGGGTCCAGCCACCATGACATCACTTCCGGGTCTGGCCACGATGACATCACTTCCAGTTCCCTGGCTCAAAACCCAGACCACTTCCTATGTTTCCTCAGTTCGATGGTGGTCTTGAATCTGTACACATCAGTGCAACTAATTTTGCCTTTGGCAGCCAGGGCTCAAAGTACACGGGTGGCTTCCCCACACCTTCTTCTGTGTGTCGAGGCTATTTATTTCACAGCAGCTACAAGAAACTGGGGTGCACATGGAGTCGTGTAGGCCTCTGCATCTCCCTGCAGCCGGGGACAGCCCACAACGTGCACCACTGAAGCAAGCAAAGCGTCGTCTTATCTTCTTTTCTGCCACACACAAGAGGAAAATGCTGTTGTATTTTCTTTTCTCCTCCCCTTTAAATGAGCAGATACTTAAAACATAAATGTTTTCTGTCTTTTTGGTAATGCCTGGATAGGCGGATTACCACATGCAGCCTTGTGTTCATCATTTCAGTTCATCAAGCGACACTTAATGCCGTAGAATGACACAGCGAAACCAGGATTTTAGAAAGTTTTGCAAACTTATCATAAATAAAAAAGAACTCCACGTCCATACTTCCAGGCGCTGCTTTTACTCGCCTTCTAATAGTCTCTGATAAGGTAAGCGATACCACTATGTGAAGAGAGGTGGCGCTGTCACTAATCAAGTTTGCTTTTTCCTCTGCAGTTGTGAAGGACGGCCGTCAGAGGTATGGAAGATCATTTGTGCTAAAATTAAAAGCAATCCAATGTGTTAACTTGATTTAAATGTAATGTATATGCAAGGTGGACATTTCATTTTGGCACAGTTTTGTCGCATTATTAATTAAAAACATAACAACCAAATGATCGATACCCTTAGATCGCATTCCATAAATAACAGCAAAGCAGACATATTGCAACTCGTTTAGCAGCAGCTCCATGTGTAATGCAATTCTATTTGAGACCAAAAACTAAAAGTAATCAAATGTCCAATCAGTGTCAAAATGTTGGTAAATGGGAGAGTCAGCTGCTGGGGAAAGAGGAACCCCCTGCTGAGACGTGACAACGACGCATTCAGTAAGTTTTTAAGCTTTTGTTTCCCAGTGGTGTTCTGTGCCACATAGCCTCCATCGTAAAGCGTCAATGTGGGCAACACAAATGCCTTTATACCACGATTATGAGAAAATAACTCTGAGTTGAGAAAGCGCCCATCCAGGTGAGTCCCAACAAGTTGTATGCACAATTGCCACTTAGAAATTTTTGAGCCAATAGCACTATTAACCTCTTTAGCGTTACATTTTTTTCTCAAAAAAACATGCAAAAAATATTGAATTTTTTGGCTTGAAATATTACATTTTTTAATAAATCTCATCTTTCTATTGTAAAACGTGTAAAACACTAAAAGTACAAAGTCAGAAGTGTAGAAAGTATAATAATGATACAAATAATAACAATAATAATACTAGTAATGAAAATTATTAGTAACATGAACAGAACCTGCGGTGGGCTGGCACCCTGCCTGGGTTTGTTTCCTGCCTTGAGCCCTGTGTTGGCTGGGAATGGCTCCAGCGGACCCCCGTGGCCCTGTAGTTAGGATATAGCGGGTTGGATAATGGATGGATGAATGAACAGCACACTGTACGTGTGTGAGTGACGCAAGTGTCACTTTCAGGTTCACCAGACTCATTTTTCGATTTCACTGCATGAAGGCAGATTCACTTTGTCATCACTGCTGATGAGAGGCATTTCTCACGAGGCGCCATTATGAGGCTAGGAGAAGACGTGTCAACACTGTTACCCAGGTAACTCTCAGGCCTGATAGTTACGCAAGACGCGTCTATACTGTTGACCGAGTGACGCTCGGCACTAATGCTATTGGCACTTTTACAGCGTTGGGCCTTACGCGAGACACGTCTATACTGTTGACGGAGTGACACTCGGCACTAATGCTATTGGCACTTTTACAGCGTTGGGTCTTACGCGAGACACGTCTATACCATTGCCCAAGTGATGCTCAGCACTAATGCAATTGGCACTTTTACAGCGTTGGGTCTTACGCGAGACGTTTCTATACCATTGACCGAGTGA
>JANRMT010062797.1:26019293-26031731 GCA_026402145.1 Polypterus bichir lapradei | reverse complement strand
ATAGATAGATAGATAGATAGATAGATAGATAGATAGATAGATAGATAGATAGATAGATAGATAGATAGATACTTTATTAATCCCAAGGGGAAATTCACATAATCCAGCAGCAGTATACTGATACAAAGAAACAATATTAAATTAAATAGTAATAAATGTCACCTCCAGTGATTTGCTGGGCAGAATGCATTACCTAGGCTTTGAGATTGAGGGTAGTGCAGTTCCCATACTAGGTAGTGATGGAGCCAGTTAGGATACTTTCACTGGTGCAGGTGTAAAATGATCTCAGGGTGCGTGTGTCAAGTGTTGCTGCATCTTCTTCATCATGTTTTCAGTGTGAACAGTCCATGTGTGGTCTATGCACACCATGAAACTGCTCACTCTCCCCACAGTAATCCCATTGAAAGTGATAGGGAAGTGTACACCATGTGGCCTACAGAAGGTGCTGCAGAGACCTAAATCTGTGACACAACCCAATTTCTGTGTTCAAAAGGCTTATTTGTATTAAACACAATACTTCCACAGGTTTTCTTTCATTGTCAATTAACACAATTCTTTCTTCACTCCATCCTTTCCTCCACTCTTTCAGGCAAGCCTTGTCCATCACCTCCCAACTCCAACTCCCCAAGTGAGGAGTGGCAGCTTCTTTTACAAGGACACGGGAGGAATTCTGGTGTCACAACATTGCACCCAGGAAACACTTCTGGGTCAGGCTGAACCTCCATTAAACAGGGGAGTTCTCTCCCAGCAGTACCCTCTGGTGGACCTCAACATGGTTGCTCTCTTGAACTATGAGTCCCATGAAACCCTGTGGATGTCCAAACTGGGGCAATGCCAGAGGAGCACTGCCACCTATACTGAGCGATGAACTGCTCTTGACAGACAGCTTCCTCCAGTCCATTCATTATTTCTTCTCTCCAACTGGGAAAGACAATAGAAACCATCGAAGCCAAGGTGCACAACCATCTGCACTGTCCTTCCATGACAGTGTCCAGCACTGGAGCACCATGAGGAGCAGGCCTGTCTTCTGTTCTCTTCACTCTGTACACCTCCGACTATAAATATAATAGCAGGTCAGGTCACTTGCAGAAATTCTCAGATAATTCTGCACTTACGGGGTGTATTGATAAGGAGAGGAGACTGGTGGAGGACTTTGTTTCTTGGTCAGAAGGAACTGTCTGCACATTAACATCAGCAAAACCATGGAAGCCGTTTTTGACTTTCACCACACCGAAGAGCCTCTGTGTCCGGTCACCATTCAGGGAGTGGATATAGAGGTAGTCCACTCCTACAAGTATGTGGGGGTCCACATCAGTTACAGGCTGGACTGGTCGCGAACACAGAGGAACTAGTGAAGAAAGGGCAAGGTTTAGAAAATAAGGATAAGCAGGTTAAGAAAATGAATGTATGGATGGTGTCACACACGTGTGCTTGGGAGGCAGTCAAAGGGCTCAAATAAGGGTGTTGACGAGCCAGATGGAGGGTTGGCGAAGAGCACTAATGCCTCTTCTTCTCTTCCCACAGACCTTCAGAAGGGAAAAATCACCTGACTGCACCACTAACGCCTCCGTTCCTGATCTCACATCTGGCTACTACTGATGACTTCATTTCCACTTTCTGTCTTCCTGCTATAAAACCAGTCCACTGCCACAAGTCAAGCAGTGAATACACGTTCTGTATAGGCTCACTCTGAAGAGACAATCCTTTTTTGCTTGTTCAAACGTTTTTTCTTTTACCTGAACTACAATATACAATCCCCAGCTCTTTTTTGTGGTGGTCCTGTCTTCTTAAAATGGATGGATGGATACCGTATATTGCCTTTTATGACTCTTTACCTATCATCTCCTCTTGTTAATGATTTGTATAGCAATTGGCACACTATAGTTTCGGTGCGAAAAGTCAGTTGACCCAAAGTGAAATCTACATTTTGCTGTGTGTAAAAGGATGTCGGGCCTGAAGGTACCTGCTTTGTTTAGTTTTAATCTCTGATTTAGTCAGAGGCCCACCCTTCTCAAATATTTTCCAAGTGTCTTTCATAATTACCCTGTGCAGTGGCCTTCGGTAATCCGTGACCAGGATCAAGACGACCTCCCGGCATATTTGCCTGAGCCTCAGTCCTCTGGTCAGCGACTGTAACACATTTTTTTTTTCCCCAGCTGCTGTCCACTTTGAAATGGGATGCTTGACTGAAGCACTGCAAGGAAAATGAAAATGATTGTTTTTGTCTGTCGGATTAAGTGAAGAGCCTGGATCACCACTGAAATCTGACTGATGAGAGAAGAATACGGTAAAGTGTTGTGACATGAAGACGTCAGCACTTTAATACCGCGGCATCCTAAAGGCTACATCCATACATGAACACATAGCCATGGCTTTACTCTGGTTGTGGCTCTTGTCGCACCCCCAGAGACATAACATGTCACAGCCCCCTGGCATGAGGCCTGCAAGCCTCAATCCCTCATTACTATGCCCTGTAGTTTGTGTCCCTAAGGCCTTTGTAAAACATAAAATAGTATAAATGAAACAAGAAAGCAAATAAAATACTATTAACATGAATGTGTATGGTACACTGGTATCCTTCTATCCCGAAGGACCACCTTTCCAGGATATAGCACCTCTCATTGAGCATAACTATGGCAGACGCACCATCCTGCTGCTCAATATTCCTTTAAATCCCAAGGCTGCACTGCATTTTACTCGGTACTGGTCTGTTATTTTTAATTTTTGTAGTTAATCCCATCTGAATCTCATGTGGCCATAGAATCCTTTGGATTATGGAAGACAATTTTAGATCAGGTTAAAGTGAAACAGAAAATGAGTCTAAAAATAACGCGTGCATAGGATGCGACGTCAAGTGAATCCATCAAGTCGCACGGAAAATAACAAGGACACCTCGCTGTTACCATGCATCCTGCAGAGCTGAGATACTCCTCAGTGAATTTTATCTCTCTATACAACACTCAAATCTGCATAACCCAAACTCAGGGTCGCAAGGTGAAGCCTGTCCTGGCAGCTCTGGGTACAAGACAAGGATCAGTCCAGGAGGGGGCAGATTTGCCTGTTAGTTTTTATGTCCATTTTCACAAGCATCTGAAAGGTACAGTGGGATGCAAGGGTTTCCAAATCTGTTGTCACTCATGTGTATCTGGGAACCATCTTCTTGGCTGTGATGAGGTATGCAATTCCACCCCAGGATGAGAGAGAGTGTTGATGCTAATGCTAATGCTACCATCTCCTTTCTTCCCCCAAGGCCAAGAAAAAACATCAAAGAGGAACCTGCCCATGAAACTCTGCCCCAGAAGGTGGCGTTAGATGCTAACCTGATAAACATGGAGGACAGAGCTCCTGTGATTCATGAAATCAGCTAGCCTTGAACCACAATCTTTTTTTTAAGATGTTATCGGCTGTCTTTTCTGTTCTTTGATTAAATGGGTTTACCATTTCCGTACTAACCCCTATTCTCTCTTCTGTTTCTTTTTCCGGTTTCTTTGTGGTGGCGGCCTGCACCACCACCACCTACGCAAAGCATCATGATGCTCCAACAATGATGGACTAAAAGCTAGAAGTCTACATGACCACCATCATCAAAGTCCTTCCGTGAGAACCCTAAATCCAAAGAGGACTGTTTCATTTATGTTAGGTAGAATGCCCAGAGGGGACTGGGCGGTCTCATGTTCTGGAATCCCTGCAGATTTTAATTTTTTCTCCAGCCATCTGGAGTTTTTTTTTGTTTTTTCTGTCCTCCCTGGCCATCGGACCTTACTCTTATTCTATGTTACTTAATGTTGACTTATTTTATTTTCTTACTGTGTCTTTTATTTTTCTATTCTTCATTATGTAAAGCACTTTGAGCTACATGTTTTGTATGAAAATGTGCCATATAAATAAATGTTGCTGTTGTTGTTGTTACCAGGGTGGTACACCAGCCTTCTTTCTTTGTCTCTGCCTTGTCTACCCACCTGGTTGCTTCTTTACATTGTTTATAGTTTGAATGACTTGCTCAAGGTTTGCACAGGAGACACTCTTATGTGAAACCAGATCAAATGCTGTCTTTACATTTCCACCATTGAATGGACTGCTGCCACCCTAAAGCTGATGTCACGTTACACAGATTCTAGTCGTGGGGTAGGTTAGACTTGCTGACTGCAGTTGCTGATTTCATCGCCGTACCACATTGGTTTACATGACTGAAAATTGCTGGGCAGGTCATGTTTAGTGACTGCATCTTCACCTTCCAGCACAGTCCTGCTGGCTCCATTTTTGTGACAGCCAATTACGTGCTGTCTAACAAACCTGGAGCTGTACAAAGGGTTAAAAGCGGCGGAGAGTTCAGGCACAATCTCGGCCCTTTGACTATTTTTTATTCTGTCCCGATATGTAAAACACGAGACATCAGACAGACGAGCTTCTCTTCTGTTTGTGAGGTCCAAGACCCCATGTGTTTCTTATTCCTCATTGCTGCGTTCCATACATTGTTCTTCCAGATGAACATTAATCGGTTGTCAGCTCTCGTACATGAAGAGCCTGAAGCCAAAATCTTATAACAATAAGTCACAGACTTGTTGTAATTAGTCACAGGATATGTCACATCACTTGAGTGGATTCAATGGAATGCTCTGTTGACTGCCTCTGACTCTCTAAGTTTATGTAATTGAAGGCTACAACCGAAAATCACCAGAAAAGTCGTGTAATGTGACGTGGCTTTAAGCAAACCCAGTGACTTCATATGAGCTCTGCTGTCTCTGCATACCTGAGTGCTGAGTCTGAGACATCAAAGTGTGGTGATAATTAACATTTTACACTGTGAGGATTTGGTAAGGAGAGGCCTGTGGCGGTGCACGTTTTCAGAACATGCAGTGCATGTATGCTCAGGGTGTAGATGAGGCATTTGTGGAAGTTCGCGACAGCCAATGGCCTCATTAGCACCCCGGGGTGTGTGATTACGCCACCTACAGTTTAAAAGGTGCAGTGCATGGTTAGAGAGAAAAGGAGAAAGAGAGGAGATCAGAGGCAAGGATGAGCGAGTGGGTGGGCCAGCGATTGAAGGAGGATGTGAGGAGCCAGTGTGGGACGAAAGCCATGGTGCTTTGAGGGTTGTCCCTGCTGAGCAATTGGGTTGGAGCAGAGACCAGGACTGAAGCATCTCAGGGATCCAAAAAGCACTGGGAGAGCGTGAAGGAGGTCCTGCTCCATGTGTTCAAGTATCTGCTGGTCAAAGCAGAAGGGATTGGAGTCAGAAGAGAGTGACAGCAGCTGTCGGCATCACCAGCCAGCTGAGAAGACCCATTGGGGCGAGCTGTGGAGACAGAGAGAGAGAAGGAGCCCCTTTATAAGGACTAATTGTGGCTGCAGGAGACTGGCTTCCCTAGAGGATTTGAATTATTTATTGGTTTTAGCCTGCACATGAGCACTGGCTTTTAGCATTATTTATTTATTTATTTATTTATGTATGTATGTATGTATGTATGTATGTATGTATGTATGTATCTATTTACTGAATAGATTTGCACAATTTGCACTTTGAGGCTCTCAACCTGAGTCTGACTGATTAAAATAAAAACACTTTGCACCATGTTGGACCATTTCTCTTATGTAAGTGTCCTCACTGCACTGGCTCGTCTCGGTTTATGACTATTGATAGTTCTGGATTCAAGCTGCCAAAGGACATGGACTGTCACAGAGTACCATTTAAAGTGTCAGACCGGCTCCTAGTGCCCCCCTATTTTGGGTAAATACACAGAACCCCACTGACTCAATCATTTTAACCAACATCAGGATTGAGCCTGCTAAAACAGTATGGCTGGCTAGCATCATCTGCTTAAGGATTGTCTTCACAAGCTGCACCATGTGTGATTGGCAATGGATGCAAGTTGTACATGATTTTCACATATAACCAGCATTTTTAGACAATCTGCACAGGTCACGGAGGACATGATAGTGAGTACATAAAACTCACTTGTTTACCATGGGCAGTGGGAGCTTTAGAAGTTTGCTGTGCATGCTGGGTTTCACTTCCATCACATATTTACGCTATTATCAGAAGCAAATCAGACCAATCCACATCAATACTTTGTCATGCTCTGGATTGTGAGCTTTCCTGTGGTCTGAGTGCCCGATTCCTGCTTCTGCTACTGCATCATAGACCCAAAGGTCTACCTGAACAAGAGCGTGTGTGACATCTGCATCAATGAGGTTACCTGTGCCAATTACTGCAGGTGAAATCGGATTTCTATATCTGCACTATGGCCAGCATGTGATTGGTGGATTGGTGGAGTTTACTAGCAACCATTGAACTGGTGGTGAGGGCTACAATGGTCGCCTCAAGGGTTACAGTCCACCACCTTCCTTTAATTAGTTTTTGAACTTCCAGGGCCCATGGTGTTCTAAAGAATGGTGCCCCACCAGGATCTATCTTTGTGAGGTCAACCAGCATTAAAACCACAATCCTGTGCAAGAAACTCCATTAGACAGACCAAAACATCAGAATACTCCACTTCCATCTCTTCAGACAAGTCATCTGACCTGAAATTGGAGTGGCCAGAGGAAGCAGTTCAGATAACATTTTCACAATCTCCTTTAGAAGTAGGCAGGTCATTAAGAGACCACAGGCATAGAAAGTTCACTATGGCACCTCAAGATTCATCACATGAACATTAGAAGATAAACAGTCTGACAAATGAGAAGAGGTGGTCTGCAGGCCATCCAGCGTATCTGCTGGGATGTGTAAACGAGGGAGAGGAGAACCAACGAAAACTTGGGGTACCAACTGGTCCACCCTGTTTACTGCCATAGTCTAAAAAAAAGAATGAAAATGAGAGTGTTCTGGTGCAGCACAAATAACGCATGACATGTATAATAATATAAAATATTTGTGCTGGTTCACATACCACCAGAGCTCTGCCCTAAAGTTCTTAATATTATTTACAGAAGCCCATTACTTCAATTTGAAATTTCATTTATATTGTAAATATGTAGTAATTATATTGTTAAAACTAAATAATTATCTCATTTAGACTAGATAAGCATCTCATTAAAATAAGAAATATCAAAAAATGGAAAAGAGTAGTTAAAGAAGAGATCATTTATTTTTTATTGCAGAATAAACAAGCATTCACGCAGCACAGTGAGATCTAGGGAATTAACCCTTGCATTGCCATCTTCTACTATGCATGTACCCATCACACATTCACAAAGGCTCATCTTTCAGTTGGAGAACCAGTGCCACATCCAAAGCATCTGGGTTGCCATTCTCCATAACAAGTGCTAGTGATCAAATTCTTATCACAAATTGTAAGTGTAGACCAAATTGCATAAAATATTGTGAAAACTCCAGAGCTCTGCCATGGGCAAAGACAGAAATGGTGCCATGCACTGGCAGACCTGTACATTGAAACCTGTAGCCAGGACTGGGGACAGCAAAGTATGGAGTGTTTGGACACAAAACAGTGAATTTACAACACGTTGATTACTTATAGCAATGTTATAGCAATGTCTGCTTATAAAATAGTGGTGCCATTTCAGAAAACAATTAGCGGACTTTATTTATTGATTGATTAGATTTAATATTTCTTGAAATAAAAAGTTCCTATAATAATATTATCACTTAAGCAGTAATTAAACATCCTATAGGTCTCTATTTAAACCCCTAGGAAAATAAGTGCCTTACAAGGATGGTGACATTATAATCTCACCAAGGCAGGTCTGTAACATATACATGTCATTTAAATAAATAAAATAAATTGACCAATTTAATACAGGGTGAACCAAAAAGAAGTACCACATTTCAAATGTGTATACCACAAAAGTGCTACAAAATAAAATACATTTTATTACGACTCAAGAAAGGATATACAAAATAGATTTTTTTGCTGTGTTTTAGAAATGATGTCTTCAAGGTGGTGACCATCATTAGCGATACACTCTTCAAGGCGATTTCTCAACACTCCTTCAGCCATTTCAAGGGGAATGGCAGTGATTCTGTGGTGAATAGCATCCTTGAGGGCTTCAAGGTTTTCAGGTTGGTGTGTGTATATCTTCGACTTGAGATAGAGCCACAAGAAGAGATCAGGTGAAAGTGAAGGCCATCTGACATCGCCGTAGAGGGAGATCAGCTTCGCCAGAAACATTGCATGGATCTCCATGCTATATGAGCTGTTGCTCCATCCTGTTAAAAGCAGGCATCCACCACATCCATTTCTTGCAAAAGTTCTCTAGCATTTAAATGTAACGTTTTAAAGTGATGGTGACTGTTGCTCGCTCCTCCTCCAAAAAAGTAAGGGCCTACAATGCCAAATTCTGCAACGGCACACCAAACTGTAACACGCTCACTGTGCAGGGGTCGCTGATGAAGTTCACGAAGGTTTGTTTTCAGCCCAATAGTGAAAGTTTTGCTTATTTACGCAGCCATTCAAATGTAATTGTGCCTTGTCACTGCACATGACGATGGCATCTCAATGAATGGCTTGCAGAATGTTCATGCACAACTGTCTACGGCTCTCCCAGTCTCCCTCAGCGAGTTCCTGCACTACCATCATTTTGTATGGATGTAAAAGTAAGGTCCTCATGCAAAACCCTCCTCAAAGACGTGTTGGAAATGCCGAAGGCAGAAGCAGGTTTGCAAAATTGATGCCCTTACAGCTTGGATGTCTTCAGGAATTCGTACGGTCAGAGGACGGCCTGGAGATTTTCTCTCCAATGTTGCACCCGTCTGTCTACTTTTAGCCTCCCACTGAAGAATTGTTTTCCGATTTGGGACATCACCATTAGGAGGAATGCTGAAGTGCATTAGGGAGGTGCGTTTCATAGTGATGATGGATTTGTTGTTTATGAAGAACGCTTTGACAGCGAAAGCACGGTGTGCACCAGACCAAGGCCTGCTGCTGACTGAAAACTACAAGGGATCGCCTATCAAAGGACCCCCACGCCAATCCACTCGGCTGCTTCTACCTCGTGCAATGACCTTGAGAATTGTGGGACTTCATTTTGGCTCAGCCTGTATAATCACAAAATTCAATTAAATTGAATGACTCCCTTTAAGTAAGAATATTTCCCCACAATTCCTTTTTCCTGTATCTTTACGTATGCTAATAATGCAATGTTACAATCAATGCATGACCTCAGAAAATGTTTCCAGTGGCAGACAGACAGACTATGAAGATCTGTGTTAGCATACCAAGAGTGAATCTCATAGATGGTGGTGAACAACAGAAAATGATGTTTGCCAAGTTTTAACAATGACTATGCGGACGGCTCAAAGATGAACCAACGCCCCAGTCTGAGATGGTATGCATTATGGAGCAGATTCGCTTCAAGGACCTCTCTGTATTTGACTCCATTCAATTCTGATTCTGTCTCCCTGTCCCTGCTGTTGAGAAGCATCCTCATACTATGCTGCTGCCACCACCTTGCTTGACTCTAGGGATGGTGTCAGGTAGAAGATGAGCACTGCCTATGTTCACCATATATATATAACTAGCTGTATCCCGTGGCTATGCCCACACAGTAATGAAACAGGACAAACTTTAAAAATCAATAGACGTTGGCACTGTATCTGATCGTGTTAGCTCTGACGAGAGAGCGTTCCCCGCATGGGGAGAAAAGCACATGGCCATGATATCTCTACCAATCAGCAGCTACCCTCTAAAACACACGGAGCTCTGATCTCTCTCTCAGAAACGTCAAACATTACTCCTTAACAATCTGTAGATGATAATGTTTGTTGAAAAAACAGGTATCGCTAGCTAAGTGGAGGCAGAGTGCAATCCAACGTAGACCAACTTGAACGGAGGCTAGCAAGTGAATGAGGAAGGCCCCGTCCCCCTGCTCTCGGCCCACAGCCACTACCATAGCAAACTATGGTACTTAGCACAATGAGAGAAGTCGCAAAATCAACCGGAAAGTTCAAGCAAATTACAGAAAACAACCTGATCTAAATCCTTTGTCGATTGAGTGGTTGCTCATGGAGTTCCGAATGAGACACATTACCTGCATTGTGAGGGAGCTTCAGTTAAGGCACTACCGCCATGTGGCGCTTTTCCTCGAGGGTGATCCAGCTCTTAAGATCCTCATTGCTGGGGACCCGATTGGCTGGACCAGGCCAAGGGGTTGCCCACATAACACCTGGCTGCAGCAGATAGAGGGTCATTTCCAGAGGGTGGGACTGGACCGCATGTTTGCCTGGGGGGTTGCCAACTGGGATCCCGAGTTGTTTCGTCATGTAGTCGGTGGGGCGACGCATTGTACTAGTGCATGCTCCCCAACTTGACTTGAATTGTTAAGCATTTCCTGGCTCCAAAAGTGATGCCTATTATTGTTTAAATAACACCAAACTATAGGAAAAGTGGCAGAATGAGTTTAATAATAACACTAATAATCAAAGTAAACCCAAATTGACCACTGGCCTTCATTAAATAATGTTTAATAAAGTGCATAACCTGGAATTTATCATTTCTCATTCTGCATTCAAAGGAGTTGTCTTTTGGCTTTTCTTAGTGTGACTGAGACTAATACTATGCAACACTGCTGTCAAACCCCATTCCCAATATCCATCCCCACCCCAAACATCCTACCCTGCCCCAAACACTTAGCCCCGCCCCGCTCTGCAGGCGTTGGTACCAACGTCATGCATTTTTGAAAACTGTCCCAGATTTTTCATGTATGTTGTTACACATTTGCGATTAGGAGGCAGCTAAAGGGCTTGAGTAACTGTAATACTACGTCAGACCAGGGGGTGGCGGAGTGTGCTGACTGTCTCTCTCAGTCTCTTGCAGACCATTCCCGGGAAATCCCGCCAGGTTCCGGTGCCTTTGATGCTGTCACTTCCAGTGCCTTTGATATCGTCACTTCCAGTCCCAAAGACATCATTTCCGGGTCCGGCATGGATGACATCATTTCCTCTTCTAGCCCATAAAACCGCCATTTTACCTCCACTTAAATAGTTTTGCTTTGGACTCTGTCTTGTAAACAACTCACTTTTTCAAACCTTTTACAGCCAGGATCATATTATATGGGTGGCTGCCCCAAGACTCTGTGACTGTCTGGAGTTAATTTGTTACAATGTGAATCTTCCTAAAATGAAAGAAGTCTGTGCCCACCATAATAAAAGGACAAGCGTGACAACCGCCCATGGAACAGCATTAGCCATTGAAACAAGTGATTCATTCCAGAAGAATTGAGGGTACTTAGAGTGCAAAAGTCTTTGAGGGGAACCCCTGTCCACGCTGACTTTCATAAAAATGAAACCAAGGCTTATTTAAACTAAGCCTACCATTATCCCATTGTGAACATATTACCCAACCACCACACAGGTTATGTGTTGCATTTTCATAATAACCGAATAAATAAGCAAGACAGTTTGCATGTCCCAATGTTCGGAAAAATACAGTGAGAGGAAGAGTAAATATCCAAAAGCTGCAGTTTCGGTGATTAGTAAAAAGATTTGAATGCGTGACCATGATTTGAAAAATTAATGAAAACCCTGAAACAGTGAATTCTAATTTAATTCAGAAAAGAATTATATATCAAGGTTCTGAGAAATGTGGCAACACTGTCACGTCATCCACACGTAATCGAGGCTGCTATTCTAAACGGAATCAGAAAGGGAGAGGACGCTTTCATTCCATGCATACCTATGATTTCCAATGAACTCCCTTGCAAGTTCAAACGACTGTAATCACCAGCACATCTTGCATTTGCGATGTCCATAAATAAAGTGTAAGGACAATCACTTAAAGTTACTGGAGTTTACCTCAAAGAATACAGCCAACTATACGTTGCCTGTTCCAGAGTAGGATCACAAAAGAATTTATATGTTCTTGCTCCTAATGGTGAAACGAAAAACATTGTGTATCATAAATCACTCTAAATGATTTTTAGAAGATATAACCTGTTATTCATTAAAAATGTCAGTTTTACTTTTGAACAATATGCAAATAATTAATTAATTGCCAAGTAATAATTGGAGACTGCTTCTCTTTTTTCCAACCTGAGCAACAGTAGGGCATCCACGCTAGTAATCTTTATATATAATACGCAACTGTGGCCCTCCGTTTGTCTGTCCAGGATTTTAAATCACCTGTAGCTCACAAACTGTTTGACCTATTGACCTGAAATTTGGTACACATGTACTACGTGACATCTACTATCCACTTTCGGGGTGGTGATTGACCTCCAAGGTTATTCTTTTTTTATTTTTATTTTATTATAAAATCAACTCTCGGCATTGGCCAGCAGGGAGGCCGTACAGCGCACGCATATGAGAACCGTTCTCATTCCCCATCACCTTCGCCGTCACTTCCACTACCTCTTCATATCTTAAATCATTCATGATGCAAATTTAAGACTTAAGTGCCAGCTTAAGTGAAAAATGAAAGAAAATTTAATCAGTTTTAACGCGAAAAGATGCCGACAAAAGAAGAGAAGAAGCGGGCCGCTAGGGTG
>JANRMT010062797.1:26007123-26019283 GCA_026402145.1 Polypterus bichir lapradei | reverse complement strand
AAGAAGAGAAGAAGCGGGCCGCTAGGGTGGAGAAAAGAAGAGCTGCTAAGGAAGCAGCAAGAGCATCAACCTCTGAGCAAATGAATGCTAAACATGCAGAGAGAGAGGATGAAAACTAGAAATGGTCAAGTCAAGTGTATTCAGTGCACCGTTACTGGTAATAATAATAATAATAATAATAATAATAATAATAATAATAATAATAATAATAGTAACAATTTGGGTCAGATGCCAGTCCTCAAGCATATCATTTACTGGGCTAAGAAAATTGTCCTTAGCTCTCACTGGAAGTCTCCTGATTCTTTTCTGTCCAGAAGTCCTTCTTCTTCGGCAAGGATCAATGGAGCATCTGGCTCTTCTATTGATAAATAATGGATACGGTTCAACTAGGCCAAGCATGCAAGTACCCATGTCCTGGCTGCAACCCTAATCCTTAGCTCTTCTTCTCCATAATGGGGTTGATGCTGTGCCATTGCCTCACCTCATGGGTTCCTTTATTGTTCTGTTGTTGCAATTAATTCAGTTGAGTTGTATTACCGGGTGGTAAGGTGGTTGGCACCAAGCATGAGGTTTTACTTTATTGTAAATCCTAGCAGAATGGCTTATGTTCCCTTATACGAGGGATATCCAGAAAAAAAGGTTACAACAGCTGTTAAAAATCGAAAAATGAATATATTTCAACCAAATTTACAGGGTATGTTCCAAAATATGTGTTTATTTCTCAACATAATCGCCATCAACTTTGAGGCACTTCTTCAGCCTGGGCACCAGCTTTTTTATACCCTCGTCGAATACGCTCCGCTCCACCTCCGAAAGCCACTTCTCCACTGTCTCCTTCACCTCCTCATCGTTGAAAAAACATTTCCCACCCAAGAATTCTGTCACAATTCTTCCACAAGCTGACGATGGATCTCGGCCGTGGATTCGCGACGCAAAGTGAGGAACTTGATGACCGAACAAATCTCGCATCGGCGGTAGGTGGAGCAAACGGCCTCAGCAGAGGTTGACGAACTCGCTTGCTGTGATGACATTTCACAACTACCTGACGCGGTCCCGGGCTTATTTTGACCGTTAGGACCCCCCTACACGCAGGTATGCCAACCTTCGAAAAAAAAATTCCCTGCAGCCTCCAGGGCACTTGTAACCTTTTTTTCTGGATATCCCTCGTAAAGTGTTTGATTTCAATAAAAATGTGATCACAAAAATGATACACTTTGTCTTATGTTAGGAAATTCCCTCCCCAGACTCTCAATTTAGGTAACACATGAGGACTGTAGATCCCCGAGCAGTTCCATTCCACGTCAGAGGACATGAATCACTTAGTGAGAGTGGTGACTGATCTGCTGTCCCATCTATAATGAGATTTGTTTATGTTAGATAAACCATTTTCAGAATCAAATTTTTCCAGAATATCAATAAAGAAAGTCAGAGATTACAAATCATTAATTTCCTTTATTCTCCTGTTTTTCCATTATAGGCTTTCAGGAAGCCAGAGCCGATCCTGAAAGCATCATGCATGACTGTAAAGCCAGTCCTGGGGTCAGATTTATAAAACTTGAGTACGCACAAAAAGAGGCAGGAAACACAAACATCAGGATTTATGAGTCTGCTTTCCTGTCTATGGGAAAGTCATCTCGGATAAAGGAACGTTGGAATCATCAGATGGAAAGATTCTCACATCAGACTGAATGGCCAGAACAGACTCCACTCTAGAAAACCCAGGAGCAGCTTGGCGGCCAGTTGGCCGAGTTCTCCAGGACTGTATCCTTATTTTTCACTTTGTATGATTTTAATCACCTCCATCGTCACTGTTCATCAATTAATTAATGCACATATATTGTTGGTTTCCATAAATGTTTAATCAGTTTCTTTCTTGTTTTCTGTGTGGTTTAACAAATCTGGATTTATATGTGTGCCATAAAAATTTGTATAATTCATACTTGTATTTTAATTGAGAACTGTTTACAGTGCTCGGTGCCTGCACTCAGTGAGGAGTGCTATACAAAAAACAAATTGTATTGGATTGTATAAAAGAAAATGTGTAAATTTACTGCAACTCTGAAACACCATTTTAGAGAGACTGGGAAATGACGACACCTTTGGTCAAGCAGGGAAATGTAGCCAAACCAGCTAAATGACAATTCACACCGACAATAATTCAAATCACCACACTGTTATTATAATGTGCACTGACGTGACAGACGTATCACACCTCAGAAGTGACGACTGTGATGCACAGGCTGTATTTTAGTTGCCTTTTAAGAGGGTCAATGCCGCGTATTTGAACAGAAGAAATTTTTTCGTTAGTTTATTTCGGCTACATGTTGTCACTTCTCAGTTCTCAGGCGAACGGGTCAGGAATATCTCAGCCAAGCTTTACTCCATCATGCTTGTTGTGCTGAAAGCCATTAACCGAGCAGCAAGGCGTTATATCCAGTTTTCATATGGTGTGGGTGCACATGCATAAAACACAACAATGGTGTTAACAACATAAAGAGACAATTTGAATAATCGGAGCATTTGACGGCACTCAGATTGCAATAAGGGCTCCTAGCCAGAATAATGCCGCCTTTGTTAACTGTGAGCAATGACATTCCATTAATAGACAAGTCATCTGTGCTGCCAGGATGTGGCTGACAAACACCTCATCTAGGAGACCTGGATCAGCCCCTGAGTCATTTATTTTGAAGCAAATTAGTTTTGATAGACGTGATGGTGCTGTACGTGATCGCTGGCTTGTTGGTAAGCTAACTGGCTGATCCCTTAGTTTTTCATATGGCCTGTATGACTCACTGTAACAGCAATCACGTCATTAAATACGAGTTACTCAGATACTGGCACTTTACACCTTTTCCCAATCCCCCCAGAACACGGAAGAGAGGCGCTGTAATGCCGCATATGATCTTGCGTGGACCACAGCCAGTTCATCATTTCAATTTTGAACTAGTTCATGTTCAGTTCATTTTGTATTTTTTGAAGGAGTGAGAATAAATGACCCATGAGTTTACTTTTTTCAATTTTGCATGCCTTATATTAGACTATTACAGTGTTCTTGAATAAAATACAATAATTTTGAAGACTTTTTTATTTAAATACACTTTATTGCATTATACACAGCAACAAACACATATAACCATATATGCTAATATCTTCCCAGTTACAAAAGAAATCAAATAGATGCAAGAATACATATAAATTACCACTCTGTTTCCAACCGTGTGACACAAATGGTGACTGCGGAACCAGCGTGTAGGTGAACTAACTGATTACGCTACCGGTCAAAATTTGCATCACATATTGCATGTACAATGGGGAAAAATATAAAGTGGCCTCACGAAGTACAACGTTTTCCTAAAAGCGAAAGCGGAACTTCTCTGTGTCGGTGGGTGTGCAGCTTAAGCACAAGCAGGCAGACACAGACAGTACCTATTTGATTTTATGTTATTTTTTCCGAATACAAATTAATGGCAAAAAATTCATACAAAATAAATATTTGTAAAATTCCACTATTTGTGCTTATCTGAATACCATATTCGGATTCGGCTCCACCCCTACATTACAGGGTAAGGCAAAATGTTTAATCTGGACCTAAACCAGATTCAGAATGTCGCATTAAACTGAACTAGCTCACGTTTAAGTTCTTCACTTGCAAATACGTTACGTTAAGTTCACCGTTTTTAGAAAAATGAGCTTGTTGAAAGTGTCAGGTGGGAGGCTGCTCTAACCAGCCAATGGAGTTCTGCAGCATCGTGACTGCATATGCATGAGCCTAATTAGCATACTCCATATATGGATGTTTCAGGGCGGCATTGGAGTTGCATTCCCGTCCGCATATCTACAAGGTGATTGTGATTTATAAAAGGTCAGTCACATAGAAATGTGTGTATGCCAGGTTTTATAAATCAGATTTTTTTTGGCATACTTCTGTTCACGTATTTTCACACTCAAATACATGCACAGTTTTAGAAATAAGAGCCCAAGACAGAATAGCAACCTGTCACTAAATACGCTCACATATGCAGTCACATTCACAAGAAAACAAGAGAAGTTTGATACCAGTTAGCCTGATGGGCCCCTCTTTAGGATGTAGAAGAAAACCAGAATATTCCTAAAAACATATGCGGAGTAGTGTGTGTGCAAACTCCTGGGAATTGTGTGGCCTGGCACTACCTACTGCACCACCATGCCTGCCAAATGCGACTTGCTCACCTATCCTTCTTTTGAACCCTCAGACTCCATTACAGGGATGTGTAGTCCATCCCGGGGGCACTGGGTACAAAAATTGAGCCAATTCCGGAGTAGACGCACATGGATTTGCGCTCATTCAAAGTTGCCAGTCGATCAAAATGTCATATGTTTGGGATGGAAGATACCCCACCACCTGGAAAAAAAAAAAAATCCATGCTGATATGAGGACTTTCCAACTGACTACACATATGGTGGCATTTGAACCCGGGATATTAAAGATAAGAATCTGCAAGCCTTAAACACTGATACACCAATCAATAAATGTAGATTTCTATTGTACTGTTATACTAATACCGATGTGTGTGTTGTTGGGTGGGGGGGAGTGTCACTTGCCTACCAACCCACCCACACCCTCCTTTTCCAAAACCATCTAATACTAATGAAGCATGTCAAATAACTGGAGAACTGTACACGTTTTATAAATTATAAATTGCATTCTGCTCTCTGAGGGTTTTTTTTAGACCTACATAGCGCTAGAGAAGCACATTGGAAAATGTCTATGTAGCAGCTTGTCAGCAGTGTGAGTCTAACCTGAATCTTTCAAAAGCAGCACATCAGACCGCACCCAGTTTGAAACACTGGCACCTTCTACAGCCACAAAGCCATTTGAAAATCGTGTGACTCGCCCCAAAGCCTGTGCCCCTGACCCTCACAAGACCCCAGCTGCTCTCTCTCTTTGTACTTTTCTATTTTCATTCTCTTCTGCTTCTCCAGCTCCTGTTTCTGATGGTGTGATCTGATGGACAGGAGCCTGTGACGCAGCATTAGATCAAACAAATTCAGGAAAAGGATGAAGAAACAGGAAAGGAGGAGACAGCAGACCCCAAGTCTTGACTGAGAGCACCTCCTTACAACTGGGGGGGGGGTCACAATTAAACCCCCCACAGACTTCAAATGCTAAGTATACATGTCTGCACAAGTAAAGTGTTTTAGGATGAAGTTGATCCCTCAGAGGTCACATATACTTAATGATTTCAGGGAACGATTTCTGGTGGTCCAGAGAGAGACACACGAGGGGGGTCACAATTTAATCCCCATGCACTTTTAAGTGTGTATCTCTGTACAAGTGAAGTGCTTTAGGAAGATGTTGATCCTTCAGAGATCTCGTACACTTATAAATCTTGGTGAAAGGTTGGATGGTGGTCCAGAGGGTAGCCCCGCGGGGTCACAATTTAACCTTTATACACTTCAAATGTTAAGTGTGTATCTCTGTAAAAGTAAAGGGTTTTAGGATAAAGTTGATTCTTCAGAGGCCTTGTATACTGAATGGTTTAGGTAAAAGGTTGGATGGTGGTCCAGGCATATCCCCGAGTGGTCACAATTTAACTCCTGTGCACTTCAAACGTTAACTGTATATCTCTGTACAAGCATAGTGCTTTAGGATGGCGTTGATCCTTCAGAGATCTCGTACACTTATAAATCTTGGTGAAAGGTTGGATGGTGGTCCAGAGGGTAGCCCAGAGGGGTCACAATTTAACCCTTATACACTTCAAATGTTAAATGTGTATCACTGTAAAATTAAAGGGTTTTAGGATGAAGTTGATCCCTCAGGGGTCACATATACTTAATAATCTTAGGGAAAAGTTTCTGGAGGTCCGGAGAGTGCCCCTGAGGGGGTCACAATTTAACCTCCATCTCTGTACAAGTAAAGTACTTTAGGACAAAGTTGATTCTTCAGGTGTCCTTTACACCGAATGATCTCGGTGAAAGGTTACTGGTGGTCCAGAGGGTACCCCCAAGAGGTCACAGTTTAACCTCTATGCACTTCGAATAACCCTGTACAAGTGTGTTTTAGGATGAAGTTTATCCTTCAGAGGTTCTGGACACTGAATGGTTTTGGTGTAAGGTCCGATGGTGGGGCATACAGAGGGTGCCTCTAAGTGTGGGACTGTCAGCTCCTCTGTCCTCCTGGTGATCATGCTGGTCTTCTCCCACTGTTCAAAGGTATCTCACTGGGCTGAGTGTTGACTTTAAATTGCCACTGTGTTAGTCCGACCTGGCAGGGACTACCTCGTACCTTTGGCTGTCAACTAAACACAAGTACACTCTTAGAAAAAAATTGCTTCTGATGTCCATCCATCCATCCTCTTCCGCTTATCCGGGGTCGGGTCGCGGGGGCAGCAGCTTAAGCAGAGAGGCCCAGACTTCCCTCTCCTCAGCCACTTCTTCCAGATGCTTCTGATGTGAATTTTGCTAAATTTGCATTGGTACACGGAGTGACACCACAGTTAGGGCTGCTGCCTCAAAAATCTAAAGTTCCAGGACTGGATCCTCATCTGGCTACTGACTGTGTGGAGTTTGCAAGTTCCCTCTTTGTCTGCATTGATTTTCTTACTAATACATAAATAAATAAATACATTTATATAGTGCTTTTCTAGCTGCTGAAAGCCCTTTACATAGAGAGTGCAGAACCATTTCAGCCACCACCAATGTGTAGCACCCACCTGGATAATGTGATGACAGCCATTTTTGTGCCAGAACATTCACAACACATTAGCTATTGGGTGGTGAATGGGTGAAAGAGATAGTCAGCCAGTAAGAGATAGGAGATGATTAGGGGGATAGAATGGATGAGGTCATGGTGGGCTGTTTAGCCGGGACATTAGGGGACATCCTACTGTTTCCAAAAGATGTCAGTTATGACCACAGAGATTCAGGACCTCAGTTTTACGTTTTTCCCAATGGGCGGTGCCAAATTTTAGAGCACAGTGTCACCATCACTGCACTGTGGGGCATTGGGTTCCACACACAGACCACAGGGTAAGCACCTGATGGCCTCACCAGCAGCACCCAATGCTTTCCTGCTTGGTCTTCCATCCAAATACTGGTCGGGCCCAAACATGCCCACTTTCAGGTAGACTAAGTGTTCCTAAGTGCACCAGTCCTGGCTACGAATTCCTCCAGCCTATCATCATTGATTTCTGAAAGCAGGTGAGCCACCAACGCTTTTTAGGATTCCTCTTCCTTATAGCATTTTCTCTAATTGACTCCAGTGGTAAGCACCCATCCCTCTTCACAGCTCTTCCCTCATTTCTTTCAATTCTAGCAGCTTGAAAGGACTCCCCGTATCTAGAAGTAGCTGCATGTCCACCTCTACTCTATCACAGACCCTCAGGCAAAGTAGTGTGCTGGGGCCCCAGTTTTGATAGCAAAAACAGAAACATACATTGGTATCAAAAACGTCATGGGCCCCTATGCATCTGGGGTGCCCAGCCAGGCATTCATTAAGACAGTCCTGGATCATCTCTCCCATCAGAAGAACTCCAACAGTAGGCCTTACCAGCGCCTCTTCCAGCAGCATCCCAAGCTTTTCCTAGATGGTCTTCCATCCAAGTGCTGGGTGGTCCCAATCATTCTTCACTTCAGGTGGATTACCTGTTCTGAAGTACAGATAGTACGGCTTCTTCCACATCCCAAAGACATACTTGTTGAGTTGCATGAGTGGGTGTCTATGTGATGGAGTCGTCTCTGGTCTGCACCCAGGACTGCAAGGATTTGCACTGACTAGCCTTTGATCCCCAACTGGAAAAAGGATGGATTGATGCATTGGCACAGCCTACTGAATACCTGAGCAACAAAAATGCATTGATATTTATAAAGTGATAATGATAACATAACCCATTCATTTTCTGAACCTGCTCATTTCATTAGAAGGTGCCAGGGATTCAGAATGTTCGATGGCAACACAGAGGAAGGGAGGAAAACAGGAAAGGAACCAACCCTGGGTGGGATGTGAGATCATCCAACAACACATTCATTCACACACATACACACTCTAAAGTGTCAAGATCTGCTTTAAAGATTACAACTTCTGGACTAAGCAGATTTCTCTTCAAGATTTGTTCATAGATTTAAATTTTTGCATTACTCAAGTATTATGCTTTGAAACAGTTAAGAGATTATTTATTCCAAATGATGCTTTTTAGATAATATCAAGTATGAAGCGTATAATGCATGAAAGTAGACATAAAAATTAGGAAAATACTACTTGTGCAGAGAAATGTATGTTTTAATTATGTGTTACGGATGGTTAGATGGGGCAGCATAGTGATAGTGCTGCTGCTATGCGGTAAGGAGACCAAGGTTCATGTCTCGGACCTCCCTGTGTGGAGGTTGCATGTTATCCCAGTGTCAGTGTGGCCTTAAGACGTGGGAGGATCTGAACAACTTTGAGCAACCCTTTCTATGATAAGAAAAATTAAATTTAAAAAGATGCATAGATCATCTTAAAGGTAGAGAGGAAGGTCTGAATCAGTGTCACGGTTGTCGAAATGGTGTAAATATATTATATTTATTATTTCATGTATTAAATAAATAAGTAATAAGTAATAATAATACATAATAAAGTTATAATTAATACAATAAAATCATATTGCAATGTGTTTTTCTATCTGTTTAACTGTATACTGCCTTTGCTGTCTAACTGTCCATGTCTCTTTCATTCACACTGCCCCCTTAACCAGCCCCCCTCCCAATTCTTTATACCCTCCTCTTTTTCTATCTATTTTACAGGGTGAGTCAAAATTATGTTAACACTAATGGTACTGCTATGTATATTCTTGTATACAATGTTTGTGGACATTTATTTGCCACATATGGTATTTGTGTTGAACACGATGGCGAACAGGTTGAGACATTGCTGCAACTCATTTTGCACATATGTATGTTACATAAGTATGTTTTGTGAATAAATTGTGCAAATGTTAACATAATTTTGACTCACCCTGTATAGTGCCTTTCCTATCTATCTATCTATCTATCTATCTATCTATCTATCTATCTATCTATCTATCTATCTATCTATCTATTATATAGTGTCTTTCATATCTATCTATCTATCTATCTATCTATCTATGCCTTATTTGTATTTAATTCTTTATCTGTGTATTTTATGTTTATGATTTAATAAAAAGATACACTTTTTAATATTAAATTAATCTAGATTCTTATCTTTTTTGATTTTAGAGGTTCAAATGGGATGGGGAAGCTCAGTTTAGGGGTTTCTTTAGAGGGTCGTTAGCCCTCTTTATAGGTGTTATAGTTATAAATGAATATTGGTTGAAGGTTCCCACTTGAACTTCAAAGGGTCTGGGGGCTTCCCCCTTGGACTATTGAGGATGTTAATGCTCACATAACATTGAGAAAGCCCTAGGATTTTGAGAAGATAAATATACATATTTCAGTTTCCCCTTGGGGCTTTGAGGACATCAATATTTTTAAATTCACATTTAACAGTGGAGGGTTGCGGGTGTTTCAAGCACTTTAAAATAAGTATGAGTGTGTGATGGGGGGTGCTTTTTGGTAGAATTAATAACAAAGGGATGAAAAGATCAGGGGCTTGATACAATAGATCAGTGGCTTAAATCTCTAAAGCCCCCATTTCTGACTTGTTGAATACAGGTCTGTGAGACAATAGCCTGCAACAGGTATTCAGACTTGTTAAAAGTCTCAACAATAGGTGCTGGGACCAGAGATCTGAAAGTGCAAAGTGGACGTTAAGAGCCCTAAGGTCACCATTGCTTCCGTAAGTGTCACCCTTTGGCCTGGCCATTCAGGCTCAGATCTAGACAGAAGCAAAGCATCCGCTCATGGATGTTCACACCATTATTAGAGAGGTGGATATCTGACTGGTGCAAAAACGAACCAGATTGGGGTGCCAGTAATATAACCCACATGGCTGTCTTTTTCCTCCCTGTGTATTTCACTTTTTCCCCTCCATTTGTCTTCCGTACTCTTTGATTTTGCTTTCCTTCTTGTCGCCCCCGTTCTCTGCCCGGCTAAATCTTTTGCTTTATTAGTATCCGACGCCCCTCAGCCCAGCCCGATTCCTTATCTCACCTTCTCTTCCTTCATTTTCAGCACACCTTAACCTCTATCATATTCACTTTGTACTTCCCTCTCTATCGATCTCTCCATTCCTCACTCTTCTCTTTGCGTTCTCGATTTCCTTCCTCTTACCTAACAGGGTCTCTCGCTCTCTCTCTCCTTTCATGTTGCTAGCGATATGAATGAAAGCCGTAAAGGAGAATTTTGAATGGGGGGGGGGGGGCGGCTCTGTGTACTGTCCCGTTATTTTCACATTCCCAAGCTCCCTCCCTCCTTCCCGAGCAGGGGACGCGCGCTTGCCGGGGGCGCGCCTGTCATACTGATCATACATAGAACGACGGCTTCTTTCGCCAGGCACCAGCACTCCGCGCTCCAGTAACAGAGACGAGCTTCTTGTTGCCTCCTCCTCCTCCTCCTTCTCGCTCCGCTTCTCGTGGCGCCCATACTGATGAGTTTCGGAGAGTCACACTCCCCCTGACGTCGCCTGCTGCGGCTCTCCGCTTCTTCTCCAGCTCACGTATTGCGCAGCGTGAGCGTTCATCTTTCCACCGGCGCAGCCCCCCTTCATCACGGCGGAACGGAAAGGAACGGAACACAGAAGAGAGCGAAGAGCCATCCTTCCCTTCTTGCTGCTGCTGCCGCCGTTGCTGCTGGACACTACTCGTGCTGAATGCGGCGGTTCCAGATGGCCGTGCGAGAGCCATGGCAGCTGATGAAACTGGCACTCAGGGATGCTAGAGGGGCCCTTCGGTGCGATTGCTCTCCGGGTTCTCCGTAAGACACTTTAAGGGCAGCGCATTTGGAAACTGAAGCTTATTTTTTCTCCTTGAGATCTTCACTGTGAACCTCCATTCCTTCACCTGCAGCAGAACTGCTAGTCCACTACTGATTAAGCGCGCCTCTGCGCGCCCCCGCACTCGTTCTCGTTCGCACTGCCTGTTTATTTTACCTTTGGATTCTGTTCGCGTCCCGTCGGTGTTTCTTCGCCTTTCCTTCTCGCTCAATAAGGACTGCTGATCGGTGAGTGCTGCTTCAGCTGCTCACATTGGCCTTGCAGGTGGTTCGCCAGCTCCGGGCTTGGATATGTTCACATTCGCGGCGACATGGATTTAGTTTTGGCTGTTCTGTGGATGCTCGCGACGCTTCTGGACGTCTTCGACTGCCATGGAGTGTACGGTAAGTGAGCCGAGAGGGATAGTCGGTGACCTTGTGGGTGAGCAGCGGTCCACCGGCCCTCGCACGGAAGAGCGGGCGCCGTAAGGAGCTGCCAGGCAGGGACGGCTCGAGCTCGCGGTACAGAACGCAAGTGCTCCGGACACGGCGCCTGTGTCGGGAGGGGGCGTAGGTGTCTTATCGGCTTGGGGTGCACGGGCGAATGGGTTTGCGCGCGCGCCCCATACTCACTCAGTGACAGGAGCGCGTGCATGGGCGCGCCCTGGTCTAACTAACTCGCTGCTAAACACACACACACACACATACACAAGCAAACACAATCTTGGTGGCACACACACACACACACACACACAAACTCACTCGCAAACAGCAATCCACACCGATGGACCCTTCAGCTGCGTGAATACCCTTACAACTGCCGCGCTCATCCAGTCATTAGGGAGCCACACTTAAAGCGGGAACCCGGGAAAGTGTGTGATGACCGCAAGCGCGATCGCCACGCAAAAAAAAGCGTGTTTGACAGTAGTCCTCGGGCGTGTGCGCGGATTATGCACTAGCCACTGAGACAGAAGCCACTGTAGTTTGAGTTCCTAAGTCATTATTACTATTAATTACTTACGTTTCGGATCGGCTTGCAGTGTCGTGCTTGTGCACTTAACCTTCGTACTTGCAAGCAAAGCTCGGGCGAGGATCCATCCTGAGCACTTGGTGTGTTCTTTAGGGTTTGAGTAGCTCTGGGCGTCTCATCAATCATCATCATCACCACCAGCATCATCATCAGTATCTGTAGGACCCCCTCGCTAAGCCGTTCATGTACATAGGCAGTGATCTACTGGTGATAGATGGGTAAATCGATCTGTCTGTAATATCTATCTATCTATCTATCTATCTATCTATCTATCTATCTATCTAT
>JANRMT010062797.1:25989578-25999792 GCA_026402145.1 Polypterus bichir lapradei | reverse complement strand
ATATAATATAATATAATATAATATAATATAATATAATATAATATAATCTCTATCTGTATGTCTGTCCACTATTCACGAGAGAACTACTTAACGGATTTAGATCGGGTTTTCTTCTATAATTTACTTGAACATTCCGGTTGATTTTGCGACTTCTCTCATCACGCTAAGAATCATAGTTTGCTTGCGGTACCATTTTATTTACGCGAATCTGAGAGAGATACAGTGGGCAGAGGGGAGGGAGGAGGGGCCCTCCTCACTTGCGCGCCAGCCTCTGGGTGTTCCTTACTTCCGCATAGCTAGCGAATGACAGAACTACTTAACAGATTTAGATTGATTTTTTTTCTAGATTTTGCTTAAAAATTCCAGTTGATTTTGCGACTTCTTTCATTCACTTGCAGAGGTGATATATTTGCGCTAATCCGAAACAGAGGCTGTGGGCCGAGGGGAGGGGGAAGCGTGACGTCAGCAGTGGGGAGTTGGTCTACCTCTGCGTTTTGGAGTCTACCTTGCCTCTGCTTAGCTAGCGATACATTTTGTTTATTGATTTTTAAAGCTTGTCCTGTTTCATTACTATGCGGTTGGAGCCGCTGGGAACGGCTAGTATAATATATAATGCTAAGCTCTTTGTATGTCAGGTCTCTTACAGCAATCTAATTGATCAGTTTAGCTTTGGTGACATGATCAAAAGAGGAATTGCGATTGTAAGAAACACACGGAGGAGTAAAAATGTAGGAGGCATGCTGAGAGTCCCCTTTAAACTCAGAAGTTCTAAGACAGGAAGTATAAAAGTAGAGAGGTGGCGAGCAAGGTGAACTGAAATGACAGAGTCTGAAAAGCAGGCTTTAGGGGAACGCACTTGAGAGGTGGAGCGCCATCAAGAGAGGTTCAGGCACTGAAAGAACACACAGGACAAGAGCTATCAGATATTTTACAATGTGCTCTATGACATGGCCAGGTGAATATAATACAAAGTTGTATCGGGAGTACATATGGCTGGGTTTGAGCCTGCCCTTTGATGAATTGGCTGTTACTAGTGTTGAATTGGTACTCAAAGTTTGACTTTGGTATCAATACCAGCTTTCGGACGTTAGTAACAGATCCGAAGCAAATAATGGACTGCTCCAAAACCCTTGCGTCTTGCTCCAGCCTCTGTCTTGTGTTGCACCATTGAGCTATGCTACACATCGCTGTCCTCTTGAGATTATGATGTGTGCAATTGTTGAAGAAGTACTGGAAGTGTTGTGGTCCCCCGTGAAGTCAGGATCACATCAAAGCAATTTTTGGGTTGTTTCCCCTATGAAGTCCTGATCATGTCGAAGCTTGTGGCTTCCCTTCATTATTTTATCAAATTTACAGAAGTGACTTTTTCCAAATATATGCTAATGAGTGTCTCGGGAAATAGAGGGAGAGGAAATCCTGAAGTGCTTGTTCTATACAGTTTTAAAATTTGAGTTTTTCAGTACTTTTCCAGTACTGGTATACCATGCAACCCTAGTTGTTACCTGCCTTAATGCCCAATGCTGCTGGGGCAGGCTGCGGCTCCATCAACCCTGCTTTGGGTTAAGTGGGTCCAGAAATGGATGGACAAACCCACTTACTATAGTATTGGGTCAGAGAGCGGCATTAGGTAGTTGGGACACCAGACCATTTCTGGGATCACTCATGCACACACACACACACACACACACACATTTACTCAAGCTTGGCCAAGTTTACAGATGCAGAGTACATTAACATTAACTTACATCTATCTATCTATTTTCTAAACCTTCTGGAAGCTGGAGCCTAACCCAACAAGCATTGGGTGCCAGGGCAGGACTAGTCCCTGGGCAGGGTGCCAGTCTATCACAGTGAGAACACACACACACACACACACACACACACTCCATGGCCTGTTTAGTAGACGCCAATCCACCTAAACTGCTTGTTTTTGGTCTGTGGACAGAAACAGGGCACCGGGAGGAAAGCCACACAGATATGGGGAGAACATGGAAACTCCAAGCAGGGCACACCTTAGATGTGAACCCTGGTCTCCAACCTGCGCCACCCTGAATACTTACAATGAAAAGAACATGAAGAAGGGGTATAAAGTGAATATTGTGTCCTTAAAGCTGCCATGTTGATTCCCTGGTGCTGTTTTGTGGTTCCATCAAAAGTTGTACCCCCTTCACGGTGAGGCCTATAAATAAAACTGAATTGGAGTCTAAATAAGAACAAAAAATCAGTATGCACAGTCTCTGCCCAGGTAATAAATTCAGGACCCCCTTCTTTAAAAACGGAGATACCGCAAAGATACGGCTTTATCCCTTTTTAACGATGTGGCTCTGTGCATCTTTTCTTTTAAATCTATACAATTTGAAATAGTGCTTTGAGGTGGGATTCAGTGTGAAAGGCGCTATATAAAATAAAGATTGATATTTCAGTCTTCCAGGCTGTAGATTGTCCTCAGGATGCTCTTGAAAAAACAAACATACCCCCGCCAACCCGCCCATTCCCCCCTACAATTTCTTTCTGATTGCAAGTACTTCCATTTAAATAGACTGGAGAAATAACAATGTTTATTTATTTACCTCTTGCCAACATTTGATTGGAAGTTAATAATGCAATCTTTTATGTGCAAGCTCAATTGTCTGCTGTTTTCCCCAGTGGCTCAATTGACCAGCTGATTTATTTTATACTCTTAAAGATGGTGAGACATTGTGAAAAGGCGGAGGATGATGGCCATCCTCTGGTCAACTAAAGGGGGTCCACCTCTCACACCCTCTGCTGGTTAGAGGGACCTGTGAAAAAACGAAGAGACGACAAAGTATAAAGGTTTGGGGCATCAGATGGCGAAAACCCTGTTTAAGTGGCAGACCGAAATGTCAAGCTGAACTTGTTAAAAAAATGAGAAAATAATTCAACATGTGGTTGAATAGGGAAGTGTCTTGCTCAGACAAGGGTCTTCTTTTGAAGGTAGGTCTATGTATGCAGGGTGAGTCAAAATTATGTTAACAGTAATGGATTATTTTTATCTCGACCACACCTTTCCAGGTCAATGAATAGTTCGTGGTGGACCATTGCCATGGCATCCACACTCCCCTGATTTGACCCCCTGTGATTTCTGGTTATGGGGTACGGTGAAGGAGCGCATGTATAGCAGGAAAGTTCATGATATCAATGACCTGAAGGACAGAATACGGACTGTGGTATCACCTATTCCCTGTGAAAGGTGTGTCCGGGCTTTAAATGGTATTGTTGCTTGTTGGTTTTTGTGTGTTGAACACGATGGCGAACAGGTTGAGACATTCCTAGAAATCATCTCGCACATATGAAGTATCTTTTGTGAATAAATTGTTTCTGCCATTCAAATGTTAACATAATTTTGACTCACCCTGTATATGTGTTAGGGCTGGAGGCCCAAAAATGATGTCAGTGGTCTTCTGGTCGGACATTGAGGTGAGTGACAACGCTATCCTGTGTAACAAGGTGGTATTACAACCTTTGCATAAGCCCTGAAGATGTCCTGTACACCCACATGTCTGGCAGACCCAAATGGTAAAGCTTCTCCAGGGGACTTTTGGCTTGACACTTGTGGACCACCAGGGGGCGGACTGCCTCCCAAACCCGACACAGACAGACGTGGGACACAAGTTCAGGGCACACATTTTTATTTCTTCCCGTGGGAAACGCCTGTACAGCACAGTCACAGCGTAAGTCCAACACTAAACCAAACACTTCCTTTTCTTTCCTTCTCGGTTCGTCTCCACTTCTCCTGGCGAGTTTCATCTTCTCCCACCTGACTCTGGCTCCCGGAATGGTGGCTGCTGGCTCCTTTAATAAGGCACCCGGAAGTGCTCCAGGTGCTCATCGACTAGTTCTGGCAGCACTTCCGAGTGTGCTGCAATCAAGGGCTCAGCAGCCCCTGGTGGTGCCCACGGAACCCAACAAGTCTGCACCATACTCCAGCTCTCCCGGAGCTCTGCTGCAACCCAGGGTAGCTGCCACCTAGTGCTCCGGGGGAGATAACGCTCTGCATGCGCCACACACTCTTCATAGGACTTGTCTGTCTTCATCCTTGGCTGTTTGGCTCATTCAGTGAGCCGTTGCACCAAGACCTTCAAACTGTGTCTTTGAGAGAATTAGCCAGGGTCGCCCTATAAGGTGCCTACATCCGTTATTGTTCAGTCACACTAGTTCCTATGTCTAGAAGTAAAGGCTTTTTACCCCTTTAGTTACATTGGCAATCCCCTCGGAGTGCTCCTCCTGGGCCCAGGGCTCTGCAGCATAGCCACTGTAGGCACTGCCATTCTGTGACAAGTTTTGCGACATTGCAGCCTTTCCGAGTGAAATGACAAGACCTCTTCCCCGTGGACAGGATTAACTCAAGGTCACGTTTGGCCGTTTATTCGTCAGGGCGACTCTTTAGTGATCCTGCGGTAAAGAGGCAGACATGCTGTAGTAATCAGAGCGGCCCCTCACTTTGCAGCCTCACCAATTCACAATGGATGTCTTGGCTAATCACGCCATCTTTCACATAGCCTGGACTGCTCAGCACGTAGGGCATATTGGTTATTGGTGCAAGTAAATGCAGGATTTCGACAATCCATCAGAAAACTCATCGTCTGTGTCCCTTACCTTTTATTATAAATCGTCTCCTCCAGCAGTTTCATTGGTTACTGTTAATTAGTGATGAAGCCTGTCTTCACCCAGCGTTGTGTTGCATTGCTTTATTGATTTTTTTTTTTTTTCCTAAGTTTCAGGCTCACTTCCGTTTTGAATAAAGGTATCACAATAGCAATCAAATTAGCATTGGCGGGCTAAATTATTAGAAGTGTTATATTATTTATTCATTTCATTCTGCCTGCTTGTTTCAGTTCAGTGTCATGAGGAAGCAGTTGCCTGTCCTAGAAACATTGCACAGAAGGCACTTGCTCTAGATAGCGTTTCTGACAAGAGTTAGCAGCCATGGTAATTAAAAACATATACAGTAAAATATAAAGATATGCCACTGGCAGTAGCAACAAAAAAATAACAGTGTTACCCTAATAAACGCTAACCCTTATTTACTGGAAGGGACTTGTACAGCCTGCAAGGGTTTATTTCACCTGTGAAGGCCTATGCAGCCCAAATATCTGACATATGTCAAGGGAGATCTTCAAAACGCTAGAGAATTTGGGAGCCCACCACACGACAAACCCCCTGGGTTGGGACACGAGTGCTGCGGGTGACACCTCAGCACCAAACTGGAACAGTGTGAGGTTTTTTATGGTGAGTGCATGGAGGTCATGAGGTCACTGGACAGGGGTGTGTGGCGCTCCTGATATCTCTGCAAAAGGACGAAGGTCCATGTCTTTAGAGTCCTGGTGCTTCCTGTCTTGCTATATGGATGCGAGACATGGAGACTATCCAGAGATCTGCAGCGAATACTAGCCTCCACCGATACTGTGTCTCTTTGGAGAATCCTTGGGTACTGTTGGGGAGGCAATTACTCCATCCTAAGAATGACGTTAATCTGCATCCAGCCCTGTAAGCAGGTCCTCCAATTTACAGGGTAAACTTGGAGGTTGGTGGCAAGATTGGCCCTCAAGCCACTGTAAAAAAAACTCCCACTGTTCACTGCCCTCGGGTCCCAATCCAGGTGGGTCGTCATGTGGTGGGTGTGGCAATGCGCTATCAATGCAGGCTCCCAACCTCCCCCTCCTTTATCCATGTCTCATGTACATTTTATATTTTATGTATTATTTTTATGTTTGTTAGATGTGATTTTGTATAGGTTGTTATTATTCATGCTTTTGTTTATTTGTTGTATTCTTAATATGTTTAGTTATGTACCCTGTCCCATTAACATAAAATTCCAGGACACAGGGCCACTGTGGTGTCATCACTGAAGGACCTCCCTTCGCCTTGATTTTTAGGTGGACAGACTGAGTTCCCTCATTGGTTCATTGTTACTGGTGGAGAAAAACATGTTGCGAGTTTTGCTTTGGGTTTTCAGGCTTTTGTGATTTTTTTGTTTGCTTCTGCCTTTGGATTTGTTTGTTTTGGATTACCTTTAGAGACAAGTCATTTTTGACCTTATTTTGCCTTTTTCCATTTTTGTTCTCTTCTTTGATTTTTTGGACTAATTTCTTCATTCATAAAAATTTGTCCTTGGCCTTGTCCTATATGCTGGACATTTTAAGGAATTACTCTCTTGGAGGGCATTTCTTTAGATTTGGGACACTAAACCCCATTTGGGCTTCTGCAGGCCTTGAAGCCTGCCTCTTAAGTTTGGGGCCAGGCCGCCTATAGTGAAGCATGCTTTTGGGTTCTAGGCCAGATGAGTTCTGGTCTGGTTTAGGATATTTTGTGTGCTGCTCCCCATTTTTGTTATATTGTGTCAAGTAAATCACAACATAATGAAACCATATTAATTAATAGCATAATCTATATCTCTCTATTGTATTAAAAAAGTTTTCCGTCGTGTCTGCAATATTCAGTCTTGACCACTCCCATCCACACCCCTCGCCCAATCGTTACTCCTGCTACACACATGCTCTCTCCATCCAACCCCGTGACACTCACTCTCAGTGCTGCAAACTCGCCCTTCAACGCAGTCGGTTATAATGGCAAGGAAGAAAAGCAAATTATCTATTCGAGAAGGCTGAATTTTAGATCTTGATAGAAAAGAGCTGATAATGGATATTGAAAAAAAGAAAATGAACAAAAAAGAGCTGCATATAATTAAAATCAAAAACAAAGAGAAAAACAGAAAAATATCCCAAACAATATGTGAACAAAAATGCAAAAAAGCAATGTTTATAGAATTTAAGTTAGAGGATAAAGTAATTCATAATATTGTTTTTGACAAGGTGTTAATGTAATTTCATTTTTTTTAACTTTTTATTACGTTTTACTTTTTTACTTCTACCTTTTTACTATTTTTATTATTCATAGGTATTTAAAATAGAGAGTTGTAGTGAAATACTCAAGGAACTGATTTTCTGTCTATACAATACAATACAATACAATACAATTTATTTTTATATAGCCCAAAATCACACAAGGAATGCCACAATGGGCTTTAACAAGCCCTGCCTCTTGACAGCCCCCCCAACCTTGACTCTCTAAGAAGACAAGGAAAATGTCCCAAAAAAACCCTTGTAGGGAAAAAAATGGAAGAAACCTTAGGAAAGGCAGTTCAAAGAAAGAACCCTTTCCAGGTAGGTTGGGCGTGCAGTGGGTGTCAAAAAAAAGGGGATCAATACAATACAATACAATACACAGATCAGAACAAATCCTCGATACAGTATAAAAATAAAAAATTTTAGAAGTACGGAGCAGAATAATAACTAAGGACCAAACCGTCTTCCTCAGGCGCCCCTCATGCACTTCTGTATATCATCCCTTTAACTACAATTGCTTTCTCTAATAGAGGAGCGCCCTGACGCCCTTCGAGCCGCGAAATAGCAGTTGACCAGCGGCCACCCCCTGGGGGTGGACGAGTGAAGCGAGCAGGGATCAAAGCCCCCAGTATAAATTAAAAATATGAATGTTTGTCCATTTGTCACACAGTAATTCGCAATCTAATGAAGGATGAACCTTGATCTTCGTCCTTATTAAAAGCTTATGACGGGAGTTGTTCTGGAAATTAAAAAAAACAGGTAGTGTCAACCAGGTGGGCACTGTAGTGATGGGGAGAAAAGTTTATTGTAATTAAAGCATGGTCTCTGCAAGCCCAGCTATTGATAACCCCCCAAGACACGGTACCTTTGGGTGAGTTGCAGTGTGTTATGAACTTGAGAGGGTCCCGTGCTAATCTGGTTTTAGTACGTATTTACAGTAACAAGTGTAGCTTAGGGTTAGGGTTACAGTTGCAGATTTGGTGCTTCTGCAATGTACCTCAGAGGTGTGGACTAGCATTGGACCAAGACTAAGACTAAGTGCAGTTGCAGTGGGCTTGTAGGAGTCGCAGAAGGGGAATAAAGTTGCATACTAAGTTAGACCACCTTGTCAGCTCGTTTAACGACTGGACAAACGATGGGTAATGTTGCAAAATGAATTCTACATGCATCAGATAGACTGTTATGGACATGAAAAAGCACAAATATGCCATAAAAAATGTGGAAACCATATTTTACATTTATATTTGGACTGAAGTGTAGCGTGACCTTTGATGACCATTGTGAAATTTGGTCTGTTTAGCTCTTCAAATGGCGCTCTCTGCAGCAAAGGATTTGCAAATTTAGAAGGAAATCGGTATATGGCTTTGATTCTCGGCTTGATCTAATTTTATATCTGCAAACATCATTTCTATAAAATGGCAATTCTTATTTGTTAGTGCCCCTTAGCTATATGTTGGCAGTCAAGGAGCCACTGGTTAGTAATGTCGCCTTTAATGAAAAAATACATGGTGACGGTATGCGTTTGCCTATGTGGTTCATTTTCCAGGAATGATACTGATGGACTAAAGTGGTGCTTTAGTGTTCTTATTAGAGCTGGGTGCACACATAAAATAGCAATAGGATGCTACTGTGAGGGGTCTCTTATAAAAACCCCAGTGCTGTGCTTCACCTCATTGGTGGGCTCCCTGGAATTGAGGCAAATCACGTCTGGTCTGTCAGTTTTTCTCTTGATGTCTATTGAGCCTTTCATGCTGAACAAAACTTCTACAAGTTATTTCCACGGACAGAGTAACCTGGCTGTATGACCTGATAAAAAATGCAGTTGACTCTGGGGTCTCTGTGAGTGGGGAAACGGGAGGTATTTGAACCATGTGACCTGGGGTTGTTATGTTTATTACATTTGTTGTCACACTGTATGAATGAACATCTCCCAGCCTTCTGCACCTTTGTAACACAATTCTTTCAAATGGGCAACACAGCAGATACTAATTCCTGTTTGTTCTGTAAGTGGCGATACAACAAAAGGGTTCAAAAGGTATAAAAACACAAAAAAAGTATAATGATGGAGTATAGAAGAGCAATGCAACATACAGAAATGGACACAAGAAAAGCAGCATGTGGCTGAAAAATCAGAATTAAAAGACAGCACTTAGGCTGTGGGCCTGACCTCACCACGCCTGCAATGTGGAGGGCAAAACTGAGCACTTACAAAGGGGAAGGGAGCAAGAGGGAGGGATGAAGACCATCGGAAAGCTGGACAGCATCAGAAGCAAGGCACACTGGCATCCCCCATCAGCGAGAGCAGATAACACTGCGGAGCGGCAAATGCCAGAACACCTTGTAGCCTGTAGGTATGAATAGACATCAGTGACAGCCACACGCTGGCTTTACGTAACTGCTCAGAGCAGAGGGGCTGCGTGTAAGGCTTCTGTCTGCAATGCTTGAAAAATAAAAATGTCAGGGAAAAAAAAAGGTAAAGAAAAAGAAAAATCAAAAGTAACTTAGTGTAGGAATGGGCATAATTGGAAAAGAACTCCCACCGAGTCCACATGGGCCAACTTTGTAAATGGCATACAACAGATGGATCATAAAAGCAAAAGATGCAAATGATGTTAGAGTTATTATTGTTTTTAATATAATATAATATAATATAATATAATATAATATAATATAATATAATATAATATAATATAATATAATATAATATAATATAATCTTCATTTGGATCTTGATCTTTGTTTGTCCGCGAATGAATTAGAAGAAGAAGCACTAGATGGCAGTAGAGAGACAGCTAAAACATAGGCATTGCATTAAGAATCTCCTCCAGGCTTATACTACTGAAGACTGTAGTACGCCAGTCACACCTCAAAACACAGACATTCAAACTAAACAAATTGTTGTGCTTTAAATTAACTAAAGAGATCTTCATTTAGATCTTGATCTTTGTCCGCGAATTCCACGCATGCGTAGACCACCTTCCAGTTTAGTATGTTGTTGTTACTCACGGATGTCAACCATGTGCTGGAATAACGAAAGGGGTGGTGGACAGTGTTACGCTGGTTAGCTCCTGAGGCCTGGTAGAGAATGAGATTGCCGAAGATAAAAGGTATGTGCCTACGTAACATATGAATGAAAGAAAGACAGTGGGTAAAATGAATGACAACGTAACAGCACGTTCCGGAAATTATTATTGTGACGTTGTAGCCGGCGAGTGCTGCGCGTCTCACAGTTGTACCATGCCTTGCTCACATGTCAGTGAAGTGATCCCTATTTATGCTTTAAAGAGCCTGTATAACATAACATAATATAATATAATATAATATAATATAATATAATATAATATAATAT
>JANRMT010062797.1:25949873-25985039 GCA_026402145.1 Polypterus bichir lapradei | reverse complement strand
TAGTGCCTTTCTATCTATCTATCATTATATAGTGCCTTTCACTCTATTTGTCATTATATAGTGCCTTTCAATCTATCTATCATTATATAGTGCCTTTCAATCTATCTATCATTATATAGTGCCTTTCACTTTATCTATCTATCTATCTGTCATTATATAGTGCCTTTCAATCTATCTATCATTATATAGTGGCTTTCTATCTATCTATCATTATATAGTGCCTTTCACTCTATCTGTCATTATATAGTGCCTTTCAATCTATCATTATATAGTGCCTTTCAATCTATCTATCATTATATAGTGCCTTTCTATCTATCTATCTGTTATATAGTGCCATGCACGTGTGTCTTTCTATCTTTCTTTGTAACTGTAGAGTGCCTTTCCAATCTAACCGTCCACATGTCTTCCAAACACACTGCCCACCTCCCCGTTCCTGATACCCCCTCCTTTCTCACGCCAGTCCCAGTTCAATTAGCCTGCCTGCTGATGTTACAGAAATGTCAAATGAATGTCACCGGAGATATCAAAGTGATAGCACATGGAACAGTAAAAGAAGCTGTCGACATGGAATATCACAGAACGTATCAAAGAGAATCGCATGAAGTACAGCACCATGTGAGATAATAAAGAAATATTATTGAAAAATATTAAAAGCACATCACATATACCTGTCAAAGGGGATATCAAACAAATATCACATGATGTATGGTATAATATGAGATATCATAAAATCCTTGAGAACAGGGAAAAAAACTCATTTGACATATATTGAAATATATGCAAAATATCACTTGATATGCATGTTATAAAAGACAATAAATATCTCCTGATGCCTGATGGTGGCATTCACTCAACTGTGACATTTGATTGTCATGTGGCCCCTCTCTTGTCACCGCATATCACCTGCCTGTATTTCTCAGGATGGGTCTCTTTTTCTCTCTTTTGAGTCTTGTCTTCTCAGTTCCTAGCCCTTGGCTTGTGATTTTTGACCTGTTCATTGTTCTGACTTTCACTCTTTTTCCCTCTGCAGTTTCAATTGTTTTCTCATTTATATTTGAGAATTTTTTTTTTTTCCGCTGAATCGTGTCCTTATTCTCTCCATTTGCACAGCTTACTCAAACCCAATGTGTGTTTAAATCGTCTCTTCTGGGAGGTCCATTAAACTTTCTACAGTCTACTTAACTGTAGTGCACAAACTGCCTGAGACCCTTAATAAAGTATTGCTGGAAATACACGACAAAGATATCACAAGATGTAAAATATTAAAGTCATGAAATGGGAAATACAAGACTGTGTGAGGTAATAATGGAACATCTCTCCATTCTCAAAGCCCCTCTGGCAGCATGAGGTACAAGGCCTGAGAGACAAATAAAGAAATATCTGAAAATAAACAAGTCAACAACATACTGTGGTGTGTGTGGAGGTAATCAGACAGAAGGTACAGGGTGCTGTGAATGTGGGGGGCGTTTTGAAGAAAGAGGAGAAGAATTAAGGGGGGAATACAAAAAAAGAAACAAACGGACTGAGTGGTCTGCTGTACACCACGTGCTCGAACAGAGAGAAATGTCAAAAAGTATTTCATGAAATACAGGATTGTGTGAGATAAAGAAATATAAGTAAAAGTGCGAAAAATGGCACTGCCTTATCAGATGGCATAGAAGACATCAAGACAGAAAAGATTAGCCACACGGCACGGAAAAGAGGAAAGAAATATCAATGAAAGCGTGACCTCTGACATGGGAAATATTGGGTAATTTTATGTAAAATGTAGTGCCGAGTACGATAACGATATCAAAGGCATACCGTCTTACCTGTCGTTGTAAATATCAAAGAAAAGAATTATGAGATAAGAAAGAAATATCACGGAGAAAATATCAGAAACGTCTATCTTGCTCTAATTTTACAGATGCCACTGAAAATATCAAAGGCAGATATTATAAACTATCTTATTAGAAAAGGAATTAACAGCAGATGGCATGTGAAGAATGTTTGTGGGCAAAATGGAAGAAAATGTCACATTATATGTTAATAACATGACAAGGAGGGGGCTGTATGGTGGTGCAGTGTTTAGCTCCTGGAGGTGGGCTTCTGTTTCTATCTGTATGGATCTTGCTTGCTGTCATCAGGTGCGTGTGGCGTTTCCACCGGGCACTCGGGTTTTACTTTCACATCCCAAAGACATGCTGCTTAGGTTAGTGGGCGACCCTGACCTGGCACAATGTAAGCGTACTGGCGCTCTGGTAGTGTATTTCCTGAATAAAGCATCTATCTATCTATCTATCTATTATATAGTGTCTTATATATCTATCTATTATATAGTGCCTTACATATCTATCTATCTATTATATAGTGTCTTATATATCTATCTATTATATAGTGTCTTATATATCTATCTATTATATAGTGTCTTACATATCTATTAGAGAGATAGATTGATAGGAAAGGCACTATATATCTATCTATTATATACTGCCTTTCCTATCTATCTACCTATCTATCTATCTGTTGTGGCGGACGGCCGTGACCCATGCCCGTCCGGGACGCCCCTTCCACACTGGATCCGGGGAAGCAGCCATGGGATGCATGCTAAGTGCCCGGGACACTTGGTGGGAGCCCCATTGGGTTGCATCGGGGCCTGTATTATGGAACACAGGAGCTCATCCTGGCTGGGCTCCGTGGCCGCCGCCAGGGGGAGCTACAAGGCTTGCTGAGCCCGTATGGGCGGCAACACAGCCACACCCGGAAGTGCAGTCTAATTTAGGTTAATTACCACCTGAAGCACTTCCGGGTGGAGTATACAGGGAGCCTGGAGCCACTACTCAGGGCGCCAGAGTCGGGAGAAGGAGGACGGAGCTGCCCTGGGAGTAGTGGAGGAAGAGAAGAGTGTGATTTGGGGTCTGATTTACTTTTGGTTATTTTTGGGACTGTGTTAGGGCCAGTGGGACATGGGGAAAGACATGTCCCACGGCTGAAGAAGAAAATAAAGACTTTCTGTTTGTTTTACCCGTGCCTCTGGTGTCAGTCTGTGTCGGGTCGGTGCCAGTAAAGCGCCTTTATCACACTATCTCCCTTTTGACTGATTTTGCCCAGCCGTGGAACTTAATGAAGCTGATTATAAAAAGCAGATGGATGGACAAGTTAAGAAAGCTTTCCAGTAAAATGACAGGAAAAAGCAACAAAATGAAAACCTTTCCACCAAATGTTGCCCAATCTAACATGTGGATAGTCACATGCTGTATTATAGAAGTAAAATATTGTGAGGAATATCACCTATTTTTGCAAACTCTTTAAGGGACTGTCCATGAAGCAATGGGCAAAGGTGGCATATGCTAGTGCACCTCCAGGAGACTGAAGTATTTCCTAAATTTCTTGTGCCTCATTCTCATTTTCCTCTTTAACTCATCCATGTGCAGCAGCTCCTAAGTAGTGACTTGAGATGTGAGCTCCTTTCACATTTCTGCTCGGGCAGAAACTCCTGATGGGCCAAATGGTGGGTTGATATAATCACATCCCTGATGAGTGCCCCCATATTTGGCTGTAGAATAGTGCTGGTCACCTTAGGGATGACCCCCTGATTCCAGGCTTATGTGTCCCTACTGGTAAGATAGTAGGATGGGTGGGCTGAGTTGCCTGATAGCAGAAGGGTCTGCTGCTTATCTTACTATTGTGGACAGGTCAGCTGGCTTCTCTTACATTCTTCCTCTTCTCCTCACATTTTATTTGTCTTTGATTTTATTAATCGGATTGTAGCTTTTACTCACTGTCCATGTGGGTGTTATGGTGTCTTCGTAAGGGTGGTCATGTGTCTTTGGGGGTAATCTGTTTTTGGGCAGGAGAACGGTGAGATGTGAGTCCTTGTGTGGTTCCTCTGTTCTTCCTAATTTCACTGAACTCAAACCCTGTCTAGCAGAAGGTCTAAATGCCAAGCAGTAGCTTGATGGTCTACTGCACCCCCCCCCCCAATCCCAAGTCACTCCACAGAATATTTGTCTTGGGTTTCAGAGCTCAGTCACAGCTTCAATGGTAATCCCAGCTGGATGCCAGCATGGCACTGCACGCTTCAAGGAGTCTGGCAGATCAAAGTCAGCAGTGATTTGTTGTCTTCATGCACACGCCAGCACACATCACGTCATCTCGGTTGTGAAAGACCCCGCAATGACCCGACCAGTGTGAGATAAAGATGTCACCCACTATCTGAACTTTTTTTTTCTTTATTGACTGACTTTAAGAATTTCTTATAATAGATGAATTGTAAATCGGTAAGACGCACAGCAGCCCATCTGATTCAAGTCAGATCAGGCACCACGGACCATGTAGGGGGCTGAGAATGAAAATGAAGCAATCATTCAAGGGTACTCAAAAAGGTCAACAGTGGTTCAGTGAATTGAGGACAACACGTAAATATCTAACAGAGTTTCAAGAACTTTTTGAACTGTTTCTTGGAAAGTGAATTTATTATTTTTTTGACCAGTTTTATGGAAATTAGAACAAGATTGTGTTGTTGTGTTTGGATAGGAAGGTTAGGATCCTTCCAATTGGACAGAATACAGCATGAGAGTAGTGCAGTGTACATTAGCTCAAAAGATCATTCTAGAAACGGTGACAGCCTATCAGGTGTGTGGGTGGGGGAGGTGTTAGACAGAGAGAGAGAGCTCAGCTGATGTCAACAGGCAGCACTTCGCTCCCAGTCTCTGTGTGGCTGACTGAAGTAGATCACAGAGTAAGGAGGCCATTTCTCAGCAGGATTTTACCGGTTGGCCACTGACCACCAGTAAGTTACTGCAGTGCAAACCTTTAAACTGAGATGCTTTGTCTTGTGAGGATGGATGATATATGGGATTTGCAGTGTGGATGGGTGAAGTACAGTGGTGATGTTGTGCGATAAAGTTGGGGTCTGATGAAGATCCCAGGTGACGTCACCAGTTTGCACTTTGCTCCTGGTGTTCGGAATGAGACTCTGAACAGCTTACTAAAGGAGTTCTTTTAATAGTTCACACTTTAAGGATACTGCTTCTGAGCCATATGTTGTGGGTTCATGACTGGCCACCAGTAGTTTACCGCAATGCAAACCTTCAAACTGAGATGCTTTGTGATTTGAGTCTACAACAATCCAAGGTGTTAACCCAAAAACATAACATTCTCAAAGCCATGGCCCTGGATTATTTCAGTCGCACTTTATTTTTTGAGCACAGCAATACACTTGGCGATGAGGATGGGATTTGCATTGTGGTTGGGTGGAGTGTAGTTGGTGATGTTGTGCAGAAAAGCTGGGGTCTGATGAAGATCCCAGCTGATGACGATCCCAGGTGATGTCACCAGTTTGCACTTTGCTCCTGGTGTTTGGAATGAGACTCTGAACAGCTTACTAAAGGAGTTCTTGTAATACAGTAATCCCTCCTCGATCGCGGGGGTTGCGTTCCAGAACCCCCCACGATAGGTGAAAATCCGCGAAGTAGAAACCATATGTTTGTATGGTTATTTTTATATATTTTAAGCCCTTATAAACTCTCCCACACTGTTTATAAATATTCCCCGCAGAGTTATACAGCATAAACCCTTTGTATTCTCTTAGATATTAGGTAAGATTCATTGAAATTATTTATGTAAACACACTGTTTATATACAGTAAAACCTAAATATTATTTTAAAGATATCGAGCATCTTCGATATCACATATGTTGCAGACATTATGATAGACAGGCCTCCAGCAATGAATACGTACAATGCAAGAAAAATTGTATACAGTAAATGTGTGTACAGTGACACTAAACGTACGTACATGTATTAAGTACTGTAAGTAGAAAATTAATTATGGTTACTCACCAACAATGACACAATGACTTGTCCGATAACGATGAGTTTAGTTTTACTGCACAACAAAGGAGAGCGTTACAGCCCTTGTAAAGGAGCCACTTCAGGCGATTGTGTAGCACTGCCGTTGTTCTTCAATCCAAATTCCTAAAGCAGATTCCATCCAGACTACTGCCTTATTACATCCACTTACAACTCATTTTGCACCCTGGTTAAAAGGACACTGCGGCTGTAGATCTTATATTCTTTTCCTACTTTTTAAATAAAAAGAATCGTAGCCTCATTGATGCTGTAATGGCGTCCTACAGCGGTGTAGCGTTTCCCTTCCTTCAACATATCCATAACTTTTACCTTTTCGGCAATCGTTAACTTCTTCCGTTGGCGCTTGGGCACGGCCCCTGAAGCAGTAGCAGGAGCAGATAGTTTTGGAGCCATAATGAAGGGCTTGACTATGCACAAAGATAAACACAAAAGAGCACAAATGTGCTCTTTACACAGCGAAACACATTGATGCTGAATGAGCGAGACGAGACTTCCTGGTTAACAATGCGGAACCGAATTCGGTGCTCCGTTGCTGAGCCAATCAGCACACAGGAACTTAACTGCATGCTCTGATTGGTTAGCTTCTCAGCCATCCGCCAATAGCGTCCCTTGTATGAAATCAACTGGGCAAACCAACTGAGGAAGCATGTACCGGAAGTAAAAAGACCCATTGTCCGCAGAACCCGCAAAGCAATGAAAAATCCGTGTTATATATTTAGATATGCTTACATATAAAATCCGCGATAGAGTGAAGCCGCGAAAGTCGAAGCGCGATATAGCGAGGGATTACTGTAGTTCATACTTTAAGGAGACTGCTTCTGAGCCAGATGTTGTGGATTCGTGACTGGCCACCAGTAGTTTACCGCAGTGCAAACCATCGAAGTGAGATTTTTCATGGTGTGAGTCCACAGCAATACAAGGTGTTAACCCAAAGATACAACATTCTCAAAGCCATGGCCCTGGAATACTGTATTTCAGTTGCACTTTATTTTTGAGCACAGACTCACAGCACTTTCACAAGTGTCCACCTATAGGTGATTATGGATTATTGTGAACCCAAGATAAGTAAATTGTAAAACGATCTGAACAGGGGAGAGTCCCAAAACATATGACCTTAGGAAGCAGGTGGCTAGTGACAAGTGCGGTCGTTTTGGGTGTCTTTTATAGAGGGCCATCCTCCATGTGTTATCTGAGAATCTAATTGCACAATCCTGTTCTAGTACTGGCCACGCAGAAGTGCTTCTCAAGATCAGTCCTGCAATGGCTGCAGGCTTTCATCTGAGCCTTTTTCATAATTAATCAGACTTTTTTTCCTTTATTTGATCTCATTGTCTTCTCTTATTTTGTAAAAGTGTACTAGTGTGAAAATTTCATTTAAAAGCAATATCTGTATCATTTGCACATCTTTCAATGCTTAACTCTGTTTTGTCATTTTCTGTGTCATTCACTTCTTCTTTGGAGATTTCTGTCTTATTTGTAATCGGCTACTGACAATTGATGACGAGCTGAGCAGACACCGTTGCAAACAACATGGGATGATGAAGGGCAGTTACCCACTTCTGTGCTTATTAGTAAATAATGCCATCCATCCATCCAGATGATGCAGAATCTGCTAAATTGTTACAGAGAGACTTGGATAGCATACAGGCCTTTGTCCAGGTTTGTGGCAGATGAAATTTAATGTAAGTAAATGTAAAGTGTTACACATAAGAAGTAAAAATGTTAGACTTTAGTACACAAAGGGAGGTGTGAAACTTGAAAGTACCCCTTATGAGAAGGCCCTTGGAGTCGTAGTGGACTCATCACCATCTTCATCCATACAGTGCACAGGAGGGTTCAAGAATGCTAATAGGTTGTGAGGTTATATAGCATCCTGATATGTTGAGTATAAGGCAAGGAAGGTTATGCTTACGTTCTGTAAGACACTCGTGAGGTCTCACCTGGAATACCGTGTGCAGTTTCGGTCTCCATATTACAAAAAAGCTACAGGAGCCCTAGAGAAAGTCCAGAGGAGAGCAGCTACGCTGACTCCATTACTAACAGATATGAGCCCTGAGGGAGATTCAAGGGAATGAACCTTTTCAATTTACACACATGGAGACTAAGAGATGACACGACTAAATTGTTGACAATTAGGAAAGGAATCAGCACGGTGGATCCCAGTTGTTGGTTTAAAATAAGTTCTGCAGCAAGAACATGGGGACACTGTTTAAACTTGTTAAAGGCTGTGACAGTGCAGGTCCCCTTCAGACTCCCTCTTCACATATGGGAGCCTCTAGAACCCAATACCATCGATACTTATGTCCGAGCTGAGCTTGCTGATGGGGACAAATCTCACATGGAGCCACGGGATGGTGGAAAAGTGCTCAGGTGCTTTTATTAAAAGAATCCAAAACAAAACAAAAACAGTGCAGTGTTTCAAAAACTGTACATAAATAAATCCATAAGAACCAAGTAAAAACTGGGGGATAAAAACCATAATAAATAAATCCAATAAAATCAGAGGTTAGAATGCAGTCACTAACTCCTCCCGATATCTGCCCACCTCCTTCTTTGTCTGCCAGGCTCACCCATTACTCACGTAGCCGGCGAAGATTCAGCAGCCATGAACTCCTTTCCTCCGACCCCATCTTGGTTGCCTCCAAAATTCACAGCCAGACCGTCCAAGGTTGGCACTCCTCCCATCTTCCTTTGTGCTCCTGCAGTCGTACCTCAGATGCGTAGGGAAGTCATCAGCCATGCTCGTCCCACTCAACACAAATATTCAGTGAGGAGAACCAGCCCCTAGAGCACCACAGCCTACGCTCCTTTGTGGGACCCCAGTTTATGCGACTTTTCCCTTCTAGATGGCCATATCATCCTCTCAAGACTGCTCTTCAATCGTCTTCTAACCTCTCCCTTTTCGATTTTCAATCCTCAATCTCTCCTCCTCCTCCCCCTGTGCCAGCCCATACTTATATGGCTCCATGGTCGCAGCACCTTAATCACATGCCGCAGGAAGTTGATGAAGCAATTGAGAACGATTGCACCCTCATGTGCAGGTGCGACTTGCCCCAATTACCTCATTAACTCCCCGCGGTCGTGCAATCGCGGCCATGGAGACTGGCATGGCTGTCTGGATTTAAAAATGTCCCTTCTATTGAAGCTGTGGACCCGCTATACCACAAAGGCAGATTTCACACAAGAGTTAAGAAGCTTTTCTTAGCGCAAAGAACCCCAGACGCATGGGATAAATTGCCATATTCATAGTGTGGTGCAGAGCAGAACTTTTGGAACTTTCACATTTTGACTTGATGTTATTTTGGATAGTGCAAATCAGGGGTTCTCAAACTCGGTACTGGGGACCCACCATGGCTGCAGGTTTTTGTTCCAACTAGCTTCTGATTTTAATTGGTAATGTAAACTGTTATTTCCGAAATTCTGTGCTTTGGGAACAATATAGAAATTAGAAAACTAATTTTGGTAAAACAAAAAAATATTAAAATGTACTAAGCAGTTATATGGGAATAATGTATTTTTTTTTTCATTTTAACAATATTTTCACCTTGATTTCCATTCTGCTTTTTCAGGTGTTCTAATTGTTTAATTAATTATTTACTAATTAGTGGGTCTGATGCTAAAGTAGTTGCAGCCTTTCATGATTCAGTGTTGATCGCCAGCGTGTCTGCTCTGCTCGTCATTAATTGTCATTAATAAGATACAATGAAGGGGGTAAACTGCACAGAAAAAAGGGCAAAATGTAATGAAAGGAAATCTACAGCAAAAATAGAAATATTTCTAAATGTCTTATAAATGTAAAAAATCATGCTTTTCTGAATGTACAATAAGAGAAGAGAAACAATATCAGCTAATTAAACGAGATCAGTGATTATAAATCTGGTTGGAACAAAAACCTGCAGCCACAGTGCACCCCCAGGACCGACTTTGAGAACCCCTGGTCTAGATGAATAGTGTGGATGGGCAGAATGACTTGTTCTCAACACAGTTTTTCTAATGTTCGTTCATCCATCAATTCATTTCCTAAAGCCACGTATCCAGAGCGGGGTCTTGGGGAAGCAGGACCCTGTCACAGCAAGCATAGGGCACAAGGCAAGAAGAAAAGTTGGACAGAGCGCTGGCTCCTCACTGGGTTCATTGTCAATTCACAATTGAAATTCAATTCATTAACGATCCGTTTTTGTTAGCCACTTATCCTGATCAGGTTGGCAGGTCAGGTGCTAGCCCTGCGGTGTTGAGCCCAAGGCTGCTTTGGAGTGCTGGTCCATTACAGGACACATTTGTACATGCAGCCACATTCACTCACACTGGGCTGGATCAGTCAGGCCAATTACTGTATGTGAAATATTCAGACCCGGACACAAACAGGCAGACACAGAATGTCCTTAACACACACGTTTTATTGTGTAACACACAATAACACCCCAAACAGTGTACCAATCACCATCAATCAGTCCTTCAGACTCTTTTTCCTCTGTCTGTCTGTCTGTCTGTCTGTGTCCACTTCCACCCGACTCCGGTTCCAGCTCCTTGAGTGGTGGCTGCAGGCTCTTCTTACAGCCCACCCGGAAGTGCTTCAGGTGGTAATTAGCCTAATTAGGCTGCACTTCCGGGTGTGGCTGGATCATAGCCCAGATAGGCTCGTTAAGTCATTCAACTCCCGGGTGTGGTGGAAATGCTGCGAACCACGGTTCCGGAGCTGCCCAGGCTTCCCCTGGCGGTGGCCACGTTGCTCCACAGGGTTGAGCTCCCCTGGTCCGTGGCCCCTACACAATCCAGGGTAGCTGCTCTTTACAATTCCAGGGAAAACGCTGCCCTTCCCTTCTCACCGCTTCCCGGTGGGGCAAGGTCCCTGAACGTCTGTCACACGTAACATGCAGAATCTTACAGATGTGAGAGGAAAACTGGAATACCTGGAGCAAAGCCCACATGGACACGGATGCAGGGAGTGGACAAGTTCAAACGATTGGCATCAAGCACTTGAAGCGGTAAAACGCAACACGACGTCTTGACTTTCTGTTTCCAGGATTGCTGTCTCACACACACAATTGGATTTCCAGGCTTGCTATATATGCTTCTTCCATTACCTTTGACATATTTCAGGTATTTGCTCACACAGTCACTCTTTGCTTGTTCCAGGTCTGAAGTGTTTTTTTTTTCCAGTTGTTTTTGTGATGATGGACCCTCTGTTGTGAGTCAGAGAATTCTTCCGCATGTTGAATTATTTTATTTAACTCCAAGTGGATGGCAATTCACTGCACAGCCAAGCTGAAGAATCCGACTTACATCAGAGCTCCACAAACCAGTTACACAACTGAACGCTGTGGATGGATATGAGAGGACTCCGCATCTTGGTGGGTTCATATCTAAAAAGAGCACCGATCACTGATTCATCTGTTTAATTCCATCACATAACACTTGATTGTCTGCAACCAGAAGGGGGATTTTTGAGTCAAAGGCTGCATGTACTGATGGCTAAGATGGCCGTTGGTGCTTTTTTAGTCTTTGATAGGCAAATGTTTGAACAGGGAGAACATAAAAGTGTAACCAATGTCTTCAGTTTAGCTTCTCCTCAGCTGTCCTTCTCAAATGCTAGTCAGTGTTTAACACTGCAAATCAAAAATGGCAATTAAATTACTTGTGTTGTCTTCCTCCTGACCCTCAGGCAGCAGGAGAAGTCATTTTTACTCACACTGGGCAACATATTTTTTCAAAAGTTTTGCTTCCTGAAAAACCTTTTGGTGATTATGATAGACATTAAATCATTTCAGATTAACTGTATTAGTTAGGAATTTGGAGAAACATGATACAAACTTTTAATGAATTTAGTGTGTTTATTCACTTAATGGTGCCAACACATTGCATTAGTTCAGTGTTCTGCTGTTGATTTCCATTTGCACCCTGTGTGTCTCGTTTCACTGTCCAATGATTGTCAGCCAGCATCGAGGAACTCTGTGTTCCCTGAAACCACCACTTTTCTGTCCTTGCAATGTCCTGCTGAAACCTTTCACCAAGTTTGTAATCGACAGCACCAAGATTAGCACGGAAGAGGTCCAAGTGTGAATGCAGTAAGTGAATCATTAGCGACATGTCGCATTTTGTGGTTTTGTGTGCTTGAAGTGCGTTGTCAACCAAAATGGACGTAGTTTGGTGTTCTGTAGTTGGCAAGAAAATTCACAACATCCTTAAATGCTGTCCATGTGATTTCCTTCCGGCCCCACTAGCATATCTTCAAATCGCTTTTCGCTGGTGATGTCTGATTTGTGGATCAACAAAAATGCTTCCATGTTTCTCCTAGAAGCATCCATCTCAAACTTCAAAGTCCTTCACCTTTCTTGTTCATTGCTTTCACAAAAATTTTCATCTGTCCAAGTTTTACATAAAGAGGAGGCAAAAAATCTCTTTGTTGGGTCAACAACTGGTTGATGTGCCACACTTTTTGGCTCTGGAGTGGCTGGCTGTTTTTAATGTATTGAAACAACAACAACACCACTATTTATTTCTATAGTACGTTTTCATACAAATGATGTAGCTCAAAGTGCTTTACAAGATGAAGAAATAAAAAATATAAAAAGTAGGCAATACTAATTAACAAAGAATAAAGTAAGGTCAGATGGCCAGGGAAGACAGAATAAAACAAAACAACTCCAGACAGCTGGAGAAAAAAAAAAACAAAACAAAATCTGCAGGGGTTCCAAGGCCACGAGACCACCCAAGCCCCCACTGGGCATTCTACCAAACATCAATGATCTCAATCAGTCCTCATGGTTTTCAGGCTTCACATTGAAGAATTAGACAGTGATAATGGTCATGTGGACCTCTGGGCTACAATCCATCAGTGCATAGTGCTTTGATCAGGTGGTGGTGGCACAGGTCGCCACCACAGAAAACCGGAAAAAGAACAGCAGAGAAAGTAGGGGTTAGTACAGATTTTGGAGACATGGAATAAAAAGATAATTAAATGCATATTCAGAATATCAGGGTTACACTAAAATGAAGCTATGAGAAATCCATGTTAAAGTAATGAGTTTTCAGCAGTTATTCAATGTGCTCCAGTGTATTAGCCTGATGAATTTCTATCAGTAAGCTATTCCAGATTTTAGGTGCTTAACAGCAGAAGGCCATCTCACCACTTCTTTTAAGTTTAGCTCCTGGAATTCTAAGCAGACACTCATTAGAAGATCTAAGGTTACGATTTGGAGTGTAAGGTGAAAGACATTCTGAAATATAGGATGGAGCAAGATGATTTTAGGATTTGTTAACCATAAGCAGTATTTTAAATTCGATTCTAAATGACACAGATAACCAGTATGGTGACATTAAAACTGCAGAGATGTGCTCGGATTTTCTTTTCCTAATTAAGATTCTGGTAGCTGCATTCTGTATTTGTTGCAAATGATTGATGTCTTTTTTGGGTAGTCCTGAGAGGAGTGCATTACAATGATCTAGTTGACTGAAAACAAAAGCGTAAACTAATTTCTCAGCATCTTGCAATGTTATAAGAGGTCTAATGTTTGCTATATTTCTTAAGTGAAAAAATCCTAGAAATCTGATTAATATGTGAAACTAATGAAACCCGAGCTGCAGTGCCACTACCTTTAGTCCATCACAGACATTTCAGTTGTAGTTGTTGTACTTTGTAGAGGAAATAATAAAATACGCCGATTGCATTAAAATTGTATGTGACTGGAAATTTTAAAGGTGATCTTTGGGATCAGCAGGCCAAAATCCATAAGAAACACCTCAAAGTGTTCAGGAAGCGATATCTTCATTCTCCGGTGGAATTAGGCTTTTGTTACGAGGAATGATTTTGGCACATTATTTTTCATTTTCAATCTATACGTTCTTGTTATTATGTCACTTTCCATGAGCTTTTGCTTCCTGCTTGGTACTGGTCACATGACTCCGGGTGGCACTGTGCACAACGCATTAACTGCAGTTACGATTTAAGATGTCATCACAGTAGATTTAAACAATGTACAAACAGATTATAGCTATTTAGGGAAAGGACATAAAGGCTGATAAGATTTGGGGTGTTAAAATTTTTCAGCCCTGGTGTTTCGTTTAACATTTGACGTTTCGACAGCTGTGCTTTTTGACTTCCTAATCTTGACCTTGGCTTGTTTCGTGACTTCTCCTTGTTGTGCCCTTTTGGCGTCTTCATTTCCTGATCCACACTACATAATTCTGCCCTGCAGGATGAGCTCGAGCATCTGCTCACTACACAGCCTGCCAAGTGCCTGCTTTTAATGACAATCTAAATGCTGGAAGAAGAGAATTCAAAAATTAATTACCTGGACATTGTTATAATTAACATTTTGGTTTATTAGAAGCCTGATTTTGGCTCAGGTACATTGTTTGGTTTATATTTAAATGGTTATTAATTTGTATATCTTCATTTTGTTTTTTTTATGCCATGAGTTTTATTTGTTGTCTTTTATATTTTTGCCGCTTCGTGTTATTTTTTCATGGTTGTGACTGTGACAAGTCATGCAGTCTCTTAGTGAAGCAAGGACCTGAAGATGAAGAACGTGAACCAGATATCATAGTCGAGGACAGGCAGTGGTTGCAGCTGAGAAAAATATAAGACTCTGTGAGAAAAACAAAAAGGGAAAAACCGGAATCAAAGTTGAACATTAGAAAGAGTTCAAAAACCCAGTGCTGCGGCCTTCTTGTTTAGAAACAAGATGTTTTGTCCTGATTAATGACAATAAACACGTGGGAAGTAAAAATGTTAGGATTGAATACACAATGGGAGGTCTGAATTTTGGGAGTCCTCCTTATAAAAAGGATTTAGGAGTCGTAGTGGACTATCATCTGCTAGACAGTGTTCAGAAGCCATTAAGAAGGCTAACAGAATGTCAGGTTATATAGTTTCCTTGATGTGTTGAGTATAGTAGTTATGCTTAAGCTTTATAACACACTGGTGAGGCCTCATCTGGAGTCCTGTGTGCAGTTTTGGTCTCCAGGCTACAAAATGGGCATAGCAGCACTAGAAAAGGTCCAGAGAAGAGCGACTAGGCTGATTCCAGGGATACAGGGGATGAGTTATGAGAAAATATTAAAAGAGCTGAGCCTTTACAGTTTAAAAGAAAGAAAATTAAAAGGAGACACAACTGAAGTGTTTAAAATTATGAAGGGAATTTGTCCAGTGGATCGAGATGGTGACTTTAAAATGAGTTCATCAAGAACACGGGGACACAGTTGGAAACTTGTTATGGGTAAATTTCACAGAAACATTTGGAAGTTTTTCTTCACACAGAGAATCACAGACACATGGAATAAGTGACCAAGTAGTGTGGCAGACAGTAGGACTTTAGGAACTTTCAAAACTGAACGTGATGGAAGAATTCAGTGGCGTCATGTGACAGCATCTGTGACATTGCGTACATCACGATAAGTGATGCTGTAAAGTGGTAGTGGTTGTAACTTTCGCTCTCCCTCAGTGGATACAAGTTCTCTTTTACTCAGCTCTTAGTGTTCATTTGTTTTTAGAAAATTAGAACAATCGGGATGAGAGCAGGCTTATTTAGTCCAACCTCGCTGATCCTATTTACATCCAGTTGAGTTTTTAAGCTCCCTAAAGCCCTGCTCTCCACAACACTGCTTGGTTATTTATTCCATGTGTGTATGGTTGTGGATGTGAAGAAAAACTTCCTAACATTTATGTGAAATTTACTCTAAAAAAATGTCCATCTGTATCCCAGTGTCCTTGATGAACTCATTTTAAAGTCACAGTCTCGATCCACTGGACTAATTCACTTCATAATTTTAAACACTTCAATCATGTCTCCTCTTATTGTCCATTTTTTTATGTTTCTCATAGCTCATAGCTCACACTTCTCAGACCCATCAGCTCCTCTGGACCTTCTCTAGCACTACTGTGTCTTTTTTTTTGCAGCCTGGAGACCAAAACTTCACACAGTTCATTAGAAAATCAATAGTGGCCTGCTACAAGTGAGTGTAAGTGTGTATTGTATGATGAGAGTGTATCCTGCCAGTTGTTTCCTATTGGGATGTACTTTGGCTCCCTCTGACCCTGTAGGCAGACAGAAGAAAAATCCACAAATCCATAAACCAACCAGTCATAAACGGATTTTAAGGCTGCATATTAGTATTGCAATGTATGTAACTGTGACCAGGTGTAGGCCTTTCTCTATCAGAACCTGACAAGTAAGATGGGAGTTTGTGCCCATCTGAACTCTCCTTGTGTTTTTAACATCGGTTTTTATATCCTTATTATATAATTCTGCCAATCTTCATGTCATACACTAACATGCAGTTTTGTCCGTAGCAGTGAGTCTCCCGTTACCCAGATGAGAATGGCAAAACCTGGCAAATGAGGTCTTCTTTCAAATGTCCTACACGTCTTAACACCTGCCCCAATTTTAGTGCTATTCTTTCCTTTTAGATATTTGAAAAGGAGTAATTGTGGAATATTATCAGCAATTGACACATTACTCTCAACCCCTTTTTTTGGTAATGGTTCAAAAAAGCCCACTGCTGTCTTGTTGAATGGTCACACACACAACTGAGTGTAAGTAGCTCTTTCCATCCACATATATCCCCAGCCAGAAAAGTCTTGCCAAGATGCATTCTCTGTTTTTTCTGCTTCTAAATAAGTTCTTAACAGATGGCTATAGGCTAACATAAAAATCTTTCTATAAAGTGGCCATGGCATGAGTAATTGTTTCTCCAAAATGTTACATTTTCTATATTCAAGAAGGACCCTCTTACACGGAGAAGCTGGGAAGGGGTGTTTTTGTGTAGGCATCTTCTCTAGCTCATCGATGTAAGGTTTTCCAGTTCTGAGAGCCCATCCAGATAATTATTTTCCATTATGATATTTCTACTGATTCTCCTTCTTGTTCAGGGGTTTCTTTTAGGTTTTCATGTGACCCATTCAATTTAGCTATTCCTGTTTAACCAAGAGTAGTGCATGCAGAGGGAACACACTTACACAAGAACAAGCTTTTAAAAAGAAGACAGGACTCTTGACCAATCAATGATGGAGAGAGGCAGATCATCAGTTAAAAAGCTTGTTTCCATTTCAACGTGTTTCATCTATATACACCACTCTGATTTTCTGGAGTGTTTTATTTAACATTATTTTAGTAAAACAACACATGCATCTTGGTTATTGGAAGCATACTACTGGGTGACTTGACATAAGGATTATCTGACATGAGCAATGTGAGATTATTTCATGGACATTTTTCTGTTGTTTACTGTGTTCTGGCATTGCTCTCCATAGATGCCTATTCTATCAGAAATCATTGTCTTCATTCCTCAGTCATCACTGCAAACCACAAACAAAGTTTATTATGTCTGTTTCTTGGCTGCCCCATGAGGTCATTTTTGAGTAGAGTATTCCTTTCAGCCTTCTGTCTATCTATCTATTGTGGACGCTAGAGGCGCTGTTGCCCCATGAAACCCACCAGACAGATGTCCAAGACACACATTTAAAATACCAAGAATAATTTCTTTAATAATATTCTTCAATAATCACAATAATAAACACAATTCTCCACTCCCAGCAGCTCCATTACACTCCTTCCCAACTCCAGCTCGCCTGCTGGTTTTCCCAGAGTCCTTTTATAGTGCATGACCCGGAAGTATTCCTTCTCCGGGTCAAACGCCACATCCTCCTTCCTTAAGTATCCCGGAAGTACTGCAGGCTTCCGTCTCGTGACTCCAAAGTAGTACTGGGTTGGTGTAACAGGAATAGTCCCCAGGTTTTTGGTGAGCTCCCCCTGGCAGCACCCATGGCATCCAACAGGGCTGAAGAAACGGACTCCATGTCCCATGCTGCCCTGAGGGAATCCGGGGAGCCATTTTCGTCCAGGGGAGCTGCCATCTAGCTTTGCCGGGGGATGTAGTGCCCTGAAAAGGCTGCTTTTCTTCCTGTTCTCTGTTGAGGGACGTCCCGGCCATACTGAAATGTCGGCCGTCCATCACACTGTCTATCTATCTATCGTATAATGTATTTCACTATCTATCTATCTATCTGTTATATAGTACATTTTTTATCTTATCTGTCATACAGTGTCTTTCTTAACTACCCATCTATCTATCTAATGCCATTCCTACTTATCTATCTGTTGTTTGTTCCCTTAAGTCTAATATGGTTTGCCTGTATCTTCAGCAGGTCAGGTCAGGTGGAATGCATTGATTTTTGGGATTTTTTTTCACAATTTATTTCTTTAAAAATCCATTTTATTTATTGTTTTTGTTCTTACTGACATCATACTGTGTTTTTAAGTCATGTTTTGCATCCTGAGATGCTTTCTTGCTTAAGAGCATCTCTTCACATGTGTTGAGTGTTTCTGATGCTCTGTTTTTAAGGTCCAGGGCTGCCACAAAAAAACTTTGTTTATATTTTACACATAAATAAATAAGCTAAAAGGATTCTAAAGAGGATGTGCAGCATTCCACAGGGACATCAAATCGGTGTGGGATTTGAAGTGAGGATGCTAAACGCATGAAGCAGCAGCGCTTATTACTGTGCTGCTATACTGCCCTTTACAAAGGTTATTAGATTAAAATTTGAAATAATATTAATTTAAAAAGATGAAAGTAAAACAGGTAAACATTTTGCAGTAAGAACTGTACTGGCAAATACAATATAATAGATTGGAGGGGAACTTGCTGCAAGCCTCCATATTCACAACAAATGGCAAAGAGGTTAGGAGGAAATGAGCCCAGAAGTACAAAATGAGCCAACAGGGCACAGCAGCCATGGCGGCTCCCTGCCTGTACGGACGCCACCAGGTGAGGAGGATCGTCCACTCAGCCAACTCTCAAGCACTCCCTTCTTGCACCTACCACCATTCTTAATCTGTCTCTGTCCTTGTTTTTGGATTGTTCACATTTTATTTCTTTCAAAATTGATTTGAGTCACTGTTTTTACATTTTTTTGTTTGTCACTGCCTTGACATTTAAATATTACGTTTTGTATGCATATATTATTGTGTATTTTATGTTTTTTTTTTTTTTTTTTTACCATGGTCTGTTTTTGATTTGTATTAACAAAGAAGATTTATTCAATTACCATGTTATTTCTGTTATTTACGTTTTTGTAGTGTCACGTGCCTACTTCTGTCATGTTTCTGACGTCACCAGCTGTGACGCTTTAAATTTGAGGGTGGTCACAGCACTTGCCATCCCTTGGTGGATAAATTTGTGTCTCGCATTTTGCAGCATTGTCAGTTATTTCTCAAGTAGGCCTTAGCATTACTTTTTTTCCTAGCTTCCTGAACTTGATTTTGTCTTTGGCTATTGATTTTCATCCTGTTCCATTACACCTCTCACTTTTGACCCCATCTTTTGTTTTTCGTTTATCATCTCCTGATCTATCGTCTTTCTCTTAAAAATCGTTACACACTTCGGGGTCTCATATCAGACATCATGCTGTGTTTTCACGTCATGTTTTACATTCTGGGTTGCGTCCTTGCTTCATTGTATCTCTTCAAATTCTGTTTAGTTTATTTTTGTATAGCACTATCCACTGAATGAGTACAAAGTAATGTATAACCATTTGGTGCTGCCTCAGCTAAAGGAATAGGGTCCAATGTACTACGCCAGGTTTCATTAAGAAGACACAAATGATATTTTGCACTTATAAAAATATCATTTGCAGTTCCTTCAGTACATTCAGAGTTGACCTGATTTGCTGCAAGACATTCACATGCAGGCCTTCAGTGCCGACTGCATGACTGACTCTGTTGGCTCCTTCTCCTAGTTGGGTGTTGACTTTTATTCAAACTGTAGCTTTTGTTTTTCTGATGGATTCAGTTACTTTTTTCACTCCAGAAAAGTGATCTGTTCTCCCTGATTGCTGTGAAACACTGTCTGTCCATTTGTGAGTGTGTGAGATGCTCCTGTGCTTCTGCATTCCACATTCCTCTTCAACTGCATCTGTTGTGTCAAATGTGGAGTTCTTCAGGGCGGGAGCTGCGGTTTAAACTTTGATCAAAAACAAAGGCAAGATTCTCTTAGGATGTACTCACACTGGCGGTTTGTTCCGTGCCCAAGCCCAACCCTGCAGAGTACAGTTTGTTTGACTAGTGTGATCGCTCCGTGCCGTGCCAACTGTACCGTACCCAGGCTCGTTTGGAAGAGGTGGACACAAGCATGGTTCAGTAGCATTCTGGAACAGGTGGATCGCTAAACGTTCCCAAGCACGTTAAACAGACATGACGTCAATGATGTGACAAGTCAGATAGTGCATCTCTCATTTCATTCAATATCTTTTCAGTTAAAAACAGGCTGTTATTCTCACCTTACAAATTAACGTGAATTGTAGTTGGCAAGAAAAGCTGTAAATTCCTCCCTTATCATCGTTTGCCACTGTAAAAACTTCTTGTACGTACAGCACGTTTAACAGCAAAACACTGCGTTGCACAGTCAATAAATTTGCAAGACAGTAAAGCTTTGTCCTGCCAAACACGACTCCAAAACAACCGTAAAATCATTTTGACATGCATGCTGTCACGCCATGTTCGGATCTTGCTTTGGCTTTACATGAAGTTGTACTGTATGGTTATGATGAAAGCGTGCCCGGGCCCAGAACGTTAGTGTGAATTCAGACCAGCAGGGGAGGGGGGGGGGGGACAATTGCGCTTGTGCACAACACGGAACAAACGTCTGTAGTGTGAGTGCACAACTTAAATGAAAATGACAATAATGAATATTCCTGCTTACAACTTCTGGTGTTAATTCTTTCCTTACTTGACTGGCTTTGCCCAATATAAGAAGGATTAGTCACTTGGTTGAACCTTATCTATGTTTAAAATTCTTACACCTGCCTAAAATAAACCACCAGTGACACACTTCTTTATCTCATCTTCTCATTCATGTGGACAAATTCTGTTCACCTTTTGTACGTTTATGTAAGCCCCCTTTTGTATTTTTACGGTCACATCATCGGTTGGTTTATATACGCGAAGCATCAGTAGATTTTTATTTCACCATATAGTCATAGTCCAGATTTTACACAGCTGAGCCCCTTTCTTCCACAAGCCCTTCCCAAATGAATTCAGTTGTAACTAACATTATTGCATTTGCTAAACAGTAATCATTTATCTTAATTTTTGGATTGTCTTTAAAGTTCCCAACAAAAGCCCAGTGAAAAGCTTGTAGGCCTTGGAATTGTTGCAAATTCTTGCTAGGACAAAGCACAAAAATAGTTGTAGACCACCAAAAAAAAACAGGTGAAGGCCAGACATTTTCTAGTCTATACCCACTGGATTGCCTACACTCCAGGCAGACAAACTCCAACGCAATTGGCAGGCTTTAGGCCTACCCAGACTCAAAATGGGGTACTGGCTTTAGAAGTTCAGAAATACCTGAAATACTGGAGGATCACTGTCAAACCTTGGGCCTGCAATAACAGAACACAGAGTCTTTATAATTAAAGAAGTTATTTAGAATTCAAAATAAAAGAGCGCAAAAGGCAAGGAAGAAGAAGAAGACAAAAAACACACAAAACAAAGACAAGTAGCGAGAGTCAAAAATCCAAGAAATACAAAAATCGAAATAGAAAGCACAGAAATACAAGGGGCATCATTAGGTGGTCCCACCTCCTTGGATTTCCTTTTAAGGGTACAGGGGAGATATCTAAAACTTTCAGTACTAAAATAACACAAAATGGCAACGCATAAATGCAATTGTAATAAAATCATAATATGACAGAAATACAACAAAGAAACGACAAAACCAAGAACGGGATTAAAAAAATGTGTAAAATAATATTCCAAAGGTACCAAAAATATTGAATAAACAAAAAACATAGTTGAGCCAAGGATGACCCTGGCTAGAACATAACATAAATATCTTTCACCTGGCCTGGAGCCCATAAACACACCTTACCCCAGGCAGCCTAGCCCCAACTTAAAAGGCGAGGCCTTGGCCTGCACAAGCCCAAAATGGGGCTAAGACTTTAAAAGTTAAAGAAATCTCACAATTATTTATTATTTATTATTATAACTACTGTTAAGAAGATAGGATTACTCTAAACCACAGGTCTTCAGGACAAAAACAATACATAGTTTTCTTTTATTAAAAAAAAAAACTAAAAAGGAAAAAAAACATTATTTTTATTATTTTAAGAGTAACTGGGAGTAAAGACATAAAACGAACCAAGAAAAGAGTCGAAAACTCGGAAATCTACATTGCTGTTACCAAAGCCAAATCAAAAATCAAAAATCAAAGTGAAAAACGAAGCACAAAATGACTTTAGAGGCACAAAAATGATTTAAACTCAGGAAGTTTATGTGCCGTTCACTTTAAAAATTTGTTAAAATACATTTTTATGCAGTATCAATTGTGGTATCATGGGTTTCTTTTACTCTGGAACATATCTGCATGGTTACCTTTCATTATGATTTTTTTCTAGAGCATAGCAATCATTTATTTTTACGATACCATAAGGTTATTTTGTTATGAATATAGGGGCCGCCATATTATGATTCTTGTTACTGGGCCGCTGCTCCCATTTGCCAACGAACAAGGTTTTGAATTTTGCTTCATCTGTTACATCATCAGCATGATGCCTTAAATACCCATGTAATGGTTTGTGTAGTATGATTTGGATAAAAATACATTGCCCTCCATAATTTTATGTTCATTAAGTTATTTGCATACATGTGTGTTCCAAACATTATGATGCCCATACATTTGGAGGCCATATATAAAAAGCGTTGTCATATCTACATGCTGTGACTAAAAATGAATGCAAATCCCCTGAAATGAAAGTCTGCAGTGTGCACTTTAATCACAATGTCTGAATTGTTTGATTTGTCATTTTAAACGGTGGAGCAAAGGATTAAATCAAGGAAAAAATGTGTCTTTGTCCCAAACATTATGGAAAACACTATACAAGCAAAAGAAGCATGGAATTTTCTGTTTTTCCCTTTAACGTTTTCTACTGGTTAGTGGTTAGGCTTTGGTGCAAAATTTTGATCTTGCAGGTTTTGACTAGCTTCTGGTTTTGATGACATTTCATCTCCTGTTTGTCTTTCATCCTTTGAAACCCATCATGTTGTTAACCAAAGGTTCAGTCCTCTGAGGACATGTGCATAAAAAGTGGGATGGAATCCTAATGACGCAGAAGACAAAATGCCTTTGATGTAAACAGCCACATGGTGGTAAGGACAGTCCAAAACCAAAAGTAAGAATCCAATTACAAAACTGATGTCAGATTCAATATTGGGGCAAAGAAAAACCCCAAAACAAAACAAGAGCTCAAACACGTGAAAAGATGAAGAAAAACACACTATAAATTAAATAACCTGTTTATAAGACAATTATTTAAAAAACTAGGGGGCTTCGCCAACCCCCGTGTTTGATTTTCCGGATACACACTTGTAAGATTTTTTTCTTTGAATTGTTGCTATTTCATTAGTTTCATTTTTATATTTTAGAACTTCTATAAAAACAATATTTGGAATCTTTCGTGTCCCAATATGCTGAATCTTTTTAATGAGGTCAGTGAGACTTGTGTTTAATGACTTTGTACCATAATTTAGGATAAGTTTCTCTGTTTGGAATTTCAGCACAGACAAAATGATCCACATCATCAGCAGTTAATATTTTTTTTTGCAAAGTAACCAATAAATGCATGTGAGTTAAACCCCGTTTTTGAAATTCTCTGACTTATACTAATTTCCTTTTGTTTGCGTCAATGCGATCTGTACTATTTTTTTTTTGATACTGTAGCGACTGACGTAATAAAGTGTCACAAAAGTTCTACTTTAACAATCGCCGACTGCGTAACCCCAAACACAACTTTCTAGCACCATCTCCAACCCCTTCTCCCACGGGTCTCGCCTTCCCCTTACCGTATCAATCAGCACCCAGCTAGCAGTCTTCCGTGCTGTACTCTTCCCTCCCTCTATTGGACCTAACAGTCACTTAAAACAAAAAAGGCTTCACCTTGGCTGGGACGCTACAATACTTTCGAATTTTACTGCTTTCATATTCTGTACCTTTCTCTGTATATGTGTCGTGCCTTGGGTCTCTTTTCTCCGCGCTGCTCTTTCTTCTTTGCTGAGAGCATAGGATCTGTGTGTGCCACGTGACTTTACATGACTGAATGTTTTGCTGGCTGTCCATGCTCTTATTTGATAAGAAGGGTGTGTCTTGCAAGAATCTTATGTTCCACGTCCCTGCGAGACTGCCCTGGGACAATCTCTTGGCACCAAGTCTCATGTTTACGGTCCCCGCGTGACGCTCCGTGGCCAGTATTTTTTGTCTCGCGGGTCTTTTATATATCTTCCGAGAAGATCATGTATCGTGGCCTTGCTTTTCCATTCCAGGATTTTTTTTTTTTATATAGAGAGATGGTATGGCTACACAGGGAAGGCAGGGCAAAACAAACCATTTAAAATCCAAATCCAATATCCCAAAAGCAGAGAAAAAAAAAAAACCAAACAGAAAGTCCAGCAATACTCACTAATGATTTCAACTCCACATCTAACAATGCTGTTCTCAGGGACCTGACTATCAGCCTGGAATAAATAGGCAGTGGGCGGTCCTCCATTAAGATGAACATTATGATGGCCCCGCCCCCTTATACTCTAATTCAGGGGACAGGGAGCATAACTAAATGTCAACAAAATAAACATCAAAATAAACATAATATACACCTAATAAATAATCATTAAAGTAAATATTATTCAAATCATAACAAATGAGAGATGACAAACATATTTCCAATAACAAATTCAACATAAAATAGGATAAAATGTATTAAAAATTAAAATAAAGAATGCTGCACTTGAGCCAGTGATAAAGCCCTGACTAAAACAGTGAAACTCGTAGCGCACCCAATTCATCTGAATGCTTTGGTACATTCAGGGTCTCCATTGGCTTGGTATGTCCTGGTCCCTCTCACAGTAAGTGTTCCTTTTCTCCACCTGGAAGCATGCTGGGACCCCCTGCTCTGAAATACCCACCCCAGTTTTGACCAGATTCTCTCCTTTGTATTTTTATTCTGATTTAATGCTTTTTTGTGCCATGTCAGCCCTCCTTTCGGTTCGTTTTTGGCCGTATTATCATTTTCTTTTCCTCCTAATCTATTGAACGAAATGGCTTTAGTGGCAAAATCCCTCTCCGCTGAATCAAAGAGGTGCTCAGCTGTGGAGGGTCTGTGCTGACTGACCGTTTTTTAAACTTTTATAGGCAGAAGTCTTAAGCGATGGTCACTAATGCCTCTTTGCATTATATCTGCCAGTGGTGAGCTCTGAGGCTGAAGCCACTTGCTGCTGAGGCTCAAAGAGATCCCTCTCTGTACGGTTTATTGGCAGTTCTGGGGACCATATCTGTTCCTTCCACTGGCCAGGACTCTAACTTATAGTTTAAAACCTGCAATTTAAAGCTGTACCAAAAATATGGAAGGTTTAAAAAGAGAACAAAAGGTCTAAATTAACGTATGCCATCCTAAATCGGGGCGTTCATAGGAAATGTAATGATGAGGTAGGAGAACATAATAAACAAAAAAACGTTGTGTCACACATTTGAAACGTTAAAATGTGTGCTTGAATTTAAATGTTTATAGACTAAATATTCTCAAATGTAATTTGTTATTTTTCAACCTCTGCTAGTCATCCATTAAGGGCTCCTAGTAAAGGAACAAAAATCAAAAATAACATCATATCAGTGACCTTGAAAAAGTCCAAAATAACACCCTACAAATTTGTAATTTTTCACCTTCTGGAGGTAGCTCTTTGAGTGCTAGGACCACCAGGAAAGAATCAAATGGCAAAAATAGCATCATATCTGTAATTACTGACCTTGAAATAGTCGAAAATGACACCCCACATGCTTATACTGTATTTGAAAGGTGTAATTTTTAACCTTCCGGGAGTGGCTGGATAAGGATAAGACCACCGGCAAATCTCAAAAATATTATCATATTTGTGATCAGCATCTTCGAAATGACTTAAACCGACACTCCTCGTGCCTCATTTTTTCAAAGTTTTGTGAAAAGGAGTCATTTTGACCTCTCCTATCCCATTAAGGGATGAACCCCTTTGGTCGGTTTTTGTGGCCCAACTGCATAACTTCAAGTCCTTCTGATCATTTTTACTGAAGACCCCTACTGATTTACTCTTTATCATGAGGGGTGTTGTTTCTTGCATAAAATATCATTCAAATAGGCCTGAAAAATGAGTCTAGAGGGTAAAAAATTGGGGGCATTCCCAGAAAGTCCCCAAGTCTTGCATAACTAGACATCAAGACACCGAGTCCAATGGTGTGTCATATAAGCGGGTTTTCTTGTACTGGTGAATCAGGAAGTGAAATCACTGAAGTGATGTCTGAGCATTCATAAGTAATTCTTATGAACATAAATATGAGCCAATATGCAACACGCTTGCAGCTGGTATCCAAAGCATTCACCTCAAATGTAGATCATAACGTAATGGGTGGACAGGAGAGAAGGTCGGATTGTTTTAGCTCTGTAGAACACACTGCACTTGGAGTGATATATGCATGTCCCTTTACCAGTTGAGCTCTTGCCCCAACTCACCTCCTGTTATGATTTTTATTTGGCTTTAAATCAGTTCTGACATCATCTTGTGCTTTTTGTGGTCTTGTTCACCAGTTTTTCTTGTGTTTACACAAGTTTAGTCCAGTGCTGCTATTGCAAATATTTTAATTTCTATAATTAACTATGTTGGAATATTTTTGCATTTCTTTGTATCACCATTATTGTTTATCTTAGGCCTTTCCATCTTACGACTTTTTTGTTGATGGTTGCTATGATAAATTCCCAGGAATCACTGGGATTGAGTGGCACATGACCTCATTAATGTGAGTATATAGTATGGCCAAACTGGGATGAAGTTTGTAAGGCGGTCTGGATGGGTAAAGTCTTCAATCCCGCCGTCTTTCCATTATAGCCTCCTTGCCAGCGAAGAAATCATTCTCCATCCCAGCCAGGGTTTCTGTCCTTCCTACATGGCATTTACATGAGGGTACACATAACGCTAAGGAGGTTAAACCAGAACCCTGTGGTCCTCATCGTGCAAGATTATGGGTAAAGTGTGAACTGTTTCGCTTTTGCTTTTGTGGTTTTCAAAGCCTTTCTTTGACTTTAGTTCTAGTTGAATAATTTAGAATGTGGTGACCGGTATTAAAGTAAAGCTTCAATTTGACCACACGGTTAGAAAACATTTCCATTTAGTGTTTGGGATTAAACATCAGATTCCTTGCTTGTTCTGGGTTTCCCCCCTTTGCCTTTATACATGTTTTGGACAGAGCAATGACATCCCTTTCTATCTAAACTGGATAGAGATCAGGTAATCTTGCCATTCGTTTTAAGTGCCTTGTGATGGTGCATCATGCAAAATGTAATGCATAAATAGCATTCTTAAACTCATGTAAGCAAAACAGGATAACAAAACAGTACAATGGAGGAATGAAGACAGAAAACACACAAAGTAACAGAGTAACACAGTCAATAGAAATGCCTCCTGACACTCTGGGCCAAACACCCGTCTCTCCAGGGAGGTAGATCACTCACTTGTGCATCTTCTAAGTATTCCAAAGTGCTCTCCTTCTCATCTCCTGTTATGTCCTGGTCTCTCTTCCTCTGGCCAGTTAAGACTTTGCCCCTAATCTAACCCAACTCTAGGCTGAACTGCCCCACAAACCAGCTGTATACTCCTTCCTGGCTTCCCCTTTGGGGTCAGAGGTATCCTAGTTTTCCTCCAGAGACAGCAGGCTGGAGCTCCCTCTAGTGGATCTTGGAGTTCCTGTACTCCTTATATATACTGTATGTACAGTCGCGACTCGGTTAACAACGTCATGTTTAATGACTGAGATTTCATAGAGATACAATAAATGAAAATTGAATAGTATTGTGAGCAGACATATTACTGTTTTAATATTATTATTACTGTAATTTTATCAATGAACATTAGAATATTAGAACAATCTCGACGAAAACCGGCCATTCAACCCAACAAAGCTCGCCAGTGCTATCCTCTTATTTCTTTCAGAAAAACATCGAGTTGAGCTTTGAAAGTTCCTAAAATCTTACTGTCTACCACACTACTTGGTCGTTTATTCCAACTGTCTATCATTCTTTGTGTAAAGAAAAACTTCCTAATGTTTGTGCGAAATTTACCTTTAACAAGTTTCCAATTGTGTCCACATGTTCTTGATGAACTCATTTTAAAGTCACAGTTTCGCTCCACTGGACTAATTCCCTTCATAATTTCAAACACTTCAGTCAGGTCTCCTCTTAATCTTCTTTTGTTTAAACTGTAAAGGCTCAGCTCTTTTAATCTTTCCTCATAACTCATCCCCTGTAATCCTGGAATCAGTGTAGTAGCTCTTCTCTGGACTTATTCTAGTGCTGCTATGCCCTTTTTGTAGTCTGGAGACCAAAACTGCACACAGGACTCCAGATGAGGCCTCACCTCAATGTATATGATGTATGTATTATGCTAATGTTAGGTAAAGGTACTTGAGGATAGGTTACCTTGGAGTACATTATGTCAGGTCAAGTATATACTTAACACAGTATTGTGGAGGAAATGACACAAAGACACATTCCTACATACTGCTGACGCACTTCTAGGTTTTTGCCACGCACTACACACAAAATGCAGCAATGCAGACGCAGTGCCCTGTATCCACAGTGAGCGTGGTGAAAATTACATCAGACACAGAGGCCCCCATTTCCTTAATATACATAAACGTGCTTACTGTGACATCAGCCATAGACTCACTGGTCAGAACCATATCGTTAAGCAAGGCATGACTGTACAGTCAATTCTCCTTATCTGCAGAGTTTACATTCCAAAAAAACCTGAGGAAATTGAATGCACGGATAATGAAGCCTTGGTCCTATGGAAAAAATGGGGGTAGGTTCCAGTGGGCTCTAGTAACCTGTGATAGAACCAGGGGCGTTAGCGAACCCCAAACGCCCAAACACGATCACACCAAGATTCCTGGTTTCAAATAAAGGAGCTTTTATTCATCACACTTTCACAAAGTAACAAAAAGCACACAAACACAGGTTCTCTTTCTCTCCAAGATACCTTTCTTCTTCTCACCACACTGCCCTCCTCCAGTCAAGTGTTTCTCTACATCCTCCCAGCTCCGACTCGCCTGGATAAGGTTCCTTTTATTACTGACCTGGGAATACTTCCAGAGCCAGGGTCATCGCCCGATTGAAGTACTTCTGGGTTATACAGAAGTCCCACTTATTAGGGAATGCATCTCCCTACAGTGCCCCCTTGTGGAACCCATGGATCTCAGCTGGGCTGCTCTGCCGAACTGCAGCTCCCAACAATTTCCTGCTTGTTTCTGAATGGCTACCAATATGAAGGGTTGCTACCATCTAACATCTAGGGGGGAATAGAAAGTTCCCAGCGACCTCTTCCACTTCCTGTGGGCTGTTTGTCCACTTGGTATGGCCATCTCTTCCGGGTCTGGTCCCTCTCACTCCCCAGGTGGGGATGCCTGACTGTCTTCTAGGAGTCATCCATTCGGGTAAGGAACCATCCCCTCTTCAGGCTGCAATGCCGGTCCAGTCCATGTGGTATCTGCACACCATACACTTTTGCTACCATAAAGAGATAATTTTGTGTACCATTTCTATATAGAACACTTCCCCTAATTCTGTTTGTATTTTATAAAGGTATTTTAAGTCTGCCTTTAACAACAGTTAATTTATAAAACATATAAATACACACCTAATAAAATGAACATAATAGTACCAAAAAGCCATGCATAAACAAAGTCTAACATAAAGCATGTGCCTACACATGAACTTAATGAACCCGAATCTTACTTTGAAATCACAGATCGACTTGAGAACAGGTTAACACAACAGAAGCCACGAGAACAAGACTAAAGCTTCTCTTGGTGGCTCTCGTGTCGACTCTGTGTAAGCCTCTCAGAAATCTTTTTCTACTGTACATGGCAGCAAATAGGCACAGGCAGACTGCGGATATTGTGAAATGGGTTACACTTTTAAGGAAGCTGATCAGAGAATCCGCGGGAATGGAATGCGTGGATAGCGAGGATTTACCATATAATGCATGCAGGTCTCATGTCAGAAGTAAATCCTGTATTCTTAACTGCTTCTGCTATTTTTATTGCAGGCTCTTTGGTGACACCTTGTAATATCGCATTGGATTTTTGTTGCATATTCTGCATTCATTTTAATTAGAACAGACTTTGCAATTGAATGTCATATTGTACTCTTCACAAAACTAAACCTCCTAATTCTTAGTTTTTCCTTATATTTCCTTCATCACAATTTGAGACGTTGTTGCTGTACTTCACTTAAATTTTTTTTTTTGGGATTTTGAAGCTATCTTAACGCTAGATCAATACAGTTTGCTTTCTTTGTGGATCCAATACTCGTTTAAGATTTAACCTGCACCTTCTTTGACAGCGGATTAAACCTGAAGAAATATCAATAGATCAAGAACTCATAAAAAGTATTGAGTTAAATTTATAACAGCGAACACAACCAGAGTAAAAATTCCAAAATCTCCACCGGATGAGTCAACGTTCTTTGATGAGAACCTAACAGCAGAAAATTGTTCACACGCACATCACGGACTTTTTCTGAATGTGATAAAAAGACCTATAGTTGCCGTGTCACTTAAGATAAATGTGTCGCATCTTCTGCTTTGAAAATAATCCATTCAAATGCATGGGTACTGTATCTGTAACACTTTGAGAACATTTTACAAGGACGCATATAGGAGCAGGAAGTGAAGAATCATCTGCTTTATTTCTGAAGTTAGACGTGTATAGCGTTTGATATTATTTGTAAACTAAGCTGTCTGCTGAACGGCAGTTTCTGACTTTGGCATTTCTTAAATGTGTAGGTAACATCTGTCACAAATGATAAATATTACAACTGTTTTTCTTCACTTTCTTGAGTTTGTTTTTATCTCTGCAGTGTCACAGCTGTATAATACGACTTAGAGATCATAGATACATTCACCGCTTGCCAAGCTATGTTATTAATTCTGTGGGATCGAAGTGACACTACCGTCAAACACAAAGGCAAAAACAGCTCTGGCTTCCATCTGGAGAAGGACACTTTGATTGTCCGGTGTCCTGTTTTATAATGAGTGCCCATCAGGCAAGTTCACTTCTCCTGAAGAACAATACTGGCCTTTCGTTGAAGTGAACGTCAAACAAGTAATAAATGTTTAGCAATCAGAACCTGGTAGTGTTAGATTGGAACTAACATTTTGACTTTGGTACCAAAACCAAAAGATTTTGGATGTCAGTACTTGTACCAAAACGATTCCGAATCAAATAACAGATAATGCCAAAACTCCTCTCATACGCCAACCTTCCTGATGTGCCTCATAATTTGCTGACCTTCCTGGTGTACCATGCCATTGCCCCATACTAAGCACAGCTTTCCTGTTGATCCCAATCACGTTGAAGTAATAATAATCCCCATGAAGTCCTGATTGTGTTGCAGTAATATTATTCCCCGTGAAGTCCCAATCGTGTTGAAGCAATTCTGTCCCGCTTGAAGTCCCGATCACATCGAAATAATAATAATCCACTGTGAAGTCCCGATCACGTTGACGCAATACTCTTCCCAGTGAAGTCCCAATCATGTCGAAGCAATAATAATCCCTGTGAAGTCCCGATTGTGTCAAAGTAATACTATTCCCCTTGAAGTCACATTTGTTGTTGAAGAAATTCTGTCTCCCGTGAAGTCCCAATCACATCAAACAAATAATAATCTCCATAAAGTCCAGATTGTGTTGTAGTAATACTATTCCCCTGTGATGTTTCAGTTATGTTGAAGAAATTCTGTCCCGCTTATAATCCTATTCACATCGAAATAACAATAATCCAGTGTTAAGTCCCAATCACGTTGACGTAATATTGTTCCCCGTGAAGTTCCAATCATGTCGAAGCAATAATAATCCCTGTGAAGTCCTGATTGTGTCAAAGTAATACTATTCCCCTTGAAGTCCCATTTGTTGTGGAAGAATTTCTGTCCCCCGTGAAATCCCAATAACATCGAATTGATAATAATCTCCTGTGAAGTCCTGATCACATTGAAGAAACAGTAATTCCCATGAAGTCTCGATCGTGTTAAAGTAATGTTCCCCTGTGAAGTCCCCATCGTGATGTTGTCCCCCCTGAAGTTCTGATTGCTTTGTAGCAGTACTCTTCTCTCTGAAATCCCGATTGTATCAAAGCAATACTGTCCCCCATGACGTCCTGATCACATCAAAGCAATAATAATCCCAGTGATGTCCCAATTGTGTCAAAGTAATACTATTCTCTGTGAAGTCTCGATCATGTTGAAGCAATTCTGTCCCCCATGAAGTCTTGATCATGTTGTAGCAGTACTGTCCTCCATCAAGTCTTGATCACATACTGAAAATCTCCAAATGTCAGTACCGTACTTTTTTAAAAGTTAAGGTTTTTCAGTACTTTTGCAGTACAGGTGTACCGTGCAACTCTATTGCCCATTAACACTGGAGTGTCATTTTTCACTACTTTGATTATTTTATTCATTTGTGTACTTGCGTGGTGTCAGGGTACAACTCCTTCATGCTTCACCATGTGATGTCACGGTGGCCCAGACACCGCCTTTGTCAGAACTTTTTTTTTTTAATCAGTGGTTCTGTGAAACTCACCATTTTTTTTTCTGAATTATTTAAACACATTTAGATTGACTGAGACTTCAGTTTTGATGAATGTTTTTTGTGACTTTTTGGCCTTTTTCAGAGCCTTTGCATTTGGCTCGGAGCTGTTTTGACATTTAAAGTCTCGCGCAAATTTCTGTTTTACATATCTAAGGTTACATTTTGACGGCAAGAAATCTGTGATTGCAGTTTGATTAGTTCAAGTCTGAATTTCATGTATCTAAAATGGCAATTTTGATTAAAATTAGAATTACAGATACGTTGAATTAAAGATATTGTAACGAGATGGTAGAGACACGATGCAGGGTGAGCAGTTAATCTCTTAAACAAGTGGCTATATGTATTGTTACAATCTGTTGTGGATTTCATTTAAATAAATGTTCCAAAGTGACTCTGTAAATAAACAGTGTATGATTAGTTTGGTTTAATAGATGTGTTGGAGAGTGGCATGTGAACTCTTCTGACTACAACAACAACAACAACATTTATTTCAATAGCATTTTTTTATACAAAGGATGCAGCTCAAAGTGCTTTACAACATGTCGAAAGACAAAGACATTCCTAAGCTAATAGAGATATAGATGAGAAATGACAGGTAACGACTAGGAAATCATTCAGTTAACGGTAGAAGGGTACCAGGAAAGTCAGAGCCTTAAAGTGCACAGTTTATCACACAAGTCAAGGTACGCCAAGTTTTAGGTCAGGCTGAAAAAAAATCCTTTGTTCTATTACAACAATTTACTGAGGATTTGGAAAGTATCCAGACCCCTTCACTTTCTGCCCACTTTATTTTGTTGAAGATTTAATGTTAAATGGACACATTTCCTATTTTTGCCCATCAGTCTGCACTCAATAAAAATAAATGACAAAATTAAAACATGTTTTCCGAAAGGATTGCAAATTTGTTACAAATCAAAAATTGAACTCTGTTATTTGTGTTCAGACCCTTAATTCTGTACTTTATAGAAGCCCCTTTGGCATTGATTCCAGCTTGGTGCCCCCCAGGTTAAGACTCTACAAGCAATTGGGCAGTTTATTCCATTCTTCCTGGCAGATCCCCTCAGGATTAGATGGGAAGCATGAGGCAGGTGATGAGCAGAACATGGACTTCACCAGACATACTGTTTTGAATTTTGCCCAAAGAGTTCGAGTTTTGTCTCGTCAAACCAGAGAACCTTTGTCTTCATGCTCTCAGGGTCCTTTAAATGCTGTTTAGCAAACACCAAGAGAGATGAGGTAGGCAGTTTACACCTGATTGATGGAGCGCTGCTGAGATGGTCGTCTTTTTGACAGGTTCTCCCATCTCAGCAGAGGACTCCTGGTGCTCTGTTAAAGTGACCATTGGTTTCTTGTTCACCTCCCTAGCCAAGGCCCTTCTTACCTGGTTACTCAGTTTGTCCAGATTAATAACTCCAGGAGGAGTCCTGGTGGTTTCAAACTTCTTCCATTTCACAATTATCAAAGCTACTGTGTTCCTGGGAACACACAAAGTTTTAGAAATGGTTTGATCTACTTGCTCTGGTCTATGTCTTACCACAATTTGATAGTGGAAGTCTGCAGAGAGTTCCTTGGACTTCATGGCTTGGTTTTTGTCCTGACGTGTGTATGAATTGTATTTCTATAAACAGGCATATGCGTTTATAAGTGATGTCCAATCAATTCTGATTTCCACAAGTGGACTCCAATCAGGTTCTAGAAACATCTCAAGGAGAATTAAAGCAAACAGGATGGATGACCTGAGCAAAATTTGAAGAGCTACAGCAAAGGGTCTGAATACTTCTAGGAATGAGAGATTTCAGTTTTTGATTTGTAATAAATTTTGAAACCTTTGTGAAAATATATTTTCATTGTGTTTTTATGGGTTATTGGGAGTAGATTAATAAAAAATGTCAAATTTATCCATTTAAAATTAAATCTACAACATACAACATAATAAACTGGGCAGAAAGCGAAGTCTGAATATTTTTCATACATTCCACTGTACATGTGTATACATTTGCATACCTATATATATATATATATATATATATATATATATATATATATATGTTGCATAGTTTACTGTCAAATAATGCAAAGAGTACGCAACACGTGTTTCGCCCTCGTTTGGGCTCATCAGGCGTATACACTCTACTGCTCCCCTCTCGGGGATCGAATCTTGGACGTCAGCGTCAGAGACGAAGCCCCTTTACGCATCACCACGGTGTGTGGTTCGTTTATTTGACAGCCTGTAGGTCCGGAATAATTACATTCATTGCATTCGTAGTCTGAGTCCCGACCTGAATTGTGTGTGTGGTTACCTACCAGGTAACGCTTGTGGTTGGTCTGCCATTCGGCAAACATCCGCCACGGTGCCCTGTTCAGTTGCGAGAAGCAGATCATGGAATGTTGCATAGTTTACTGTCAAATAATGCAGAGTATGCGACACGTGTTTCTATGCGTACACACTCTAAATAATGCAGAGTATGCGACATGTGTTTCTATGCGTACACACTCTACTGCTTCCCTGACAGGGATCGAACCTCGAACGTCAGCGTCAGAGACGAAGCCCCTTTACGATGCAACATTCCATGATGGTAGGTAACCACCCACACAATTCAGGTCAGGACTCAGACTACGAATGCAATTTATATATATATAAAAGTAGGTTTACAGTTGT
>JANRMT010062797.1:25928227-25949473 GCA_026402145.1 Polypterus bichir lapradei | reverse complement strand
TATATATATATATATATATATATATATATATATATATATGTTGCATAGTTTACTGTCAAATAATGCAAAGAGTACGCAACACGTGTTTCGCCCTCGTTTGGGCTCATCAGGCGTATACACTCTACTGCTCCCCTCTCGGGGATCGAATCTTGGACGTCAGCGTCAGAGACGAAGCCCCTTTACGCATCACGGTGTGTGGTTCGTTTATTTGACAGCCTGTAGGTCCGGAGTAATTACATTCATTGCATTCGTAGTCTGAGTCCCGACCTGAATTGTGTGTGTGGTTACCTACCAGGTAACGCTTGTGGTTGGTCTGCCATTCGGCAAACATCCGCCACGGTGCCCTGTTCAGTTGCGAGAAGCAGATCATGGAATGTTGCATAGTTTACTGTCAAATAATGCAGAGTATGCGACACGTGTTTCTATGCGTACACACTCTAAATAATGCAGAGTATGCGACATGTGTTTCTATGCGTACACACTCTACTGCTTCCCTGACAGGGATCGAACCTCGAACGTCAGCGTCAGAGACGAAGCCCCTTTACGATGCAACATTCCATGATGGTAGGTAACCACCCACACAATTCAGGTCAGGACTCAGACTACGAATGCAATTTATATATATATAAAAGTAGGTTTACAGTTGTGAGTATGCGAGGACGGCAATTTAGAACATACAAAAATGTACCTAAATGCTCTGTACCATTACAACATTCTTTAAAGTTAATAAAGTAAATAAAGCTATTGCAATAATCATAATCTGTATGTCTTTTTCCATACGATCAACTGTAAACCTACTTTTGCCCACCCCATATACAGTACAGGCCAAAAGTTTGGACACACCTCCTCATTCAATGTGTTTTCTTTATTCTCATGACCATTTACAGCACTCCATCACTCTCCTTCTTTGTCAAATAGCCCTTACACAGCCTGGAGGTGTGTTTGGGGTCATTGTCCTGTTGAAAAATAAATGATCGTCCAACTAACTTGACTTCTGCACAACACAACTGCTGGTCCCAACCCCATTGATAAAGCAAGAAATTCCACTAAATAACCCTGATAAGGCACATCTGTGAAGTGAAAACCATTTCAGGTGACTACCTGTTGAAGCTCATCGAGAGAATGCCAAGAGTGTGCAAAGCAGTAATCAGAGCAAAGGCTGGCTATTTTGAAGAAACTAGAATATAAAACATGTTTTCAGTTATTTCACCTTTTTTTGTTAAGTACATAATTCCACATTTGTTCATTCATAGTTTTGATGCCTTCAGTCATGAAAATAAAGAAAACACATTGAATGAGGAGGTGTGTCCAAACTTTTGGCCTGTACTGTATATATATATATATATATATATATATATAGACACACACACACATATATATATATGGTGGCAGACAGCTAGGGTTCTTTACCGGTTGGGAGGCTGTCATAATGAGGGGACCAGGGGAGCTAATGTACACAGGACACTGCCTCCCCCAGAGCGCTAGATGGCAGCCTCCACAGGGATCCATGGGAGTTGGACTTTGGCACAGCCCTGTTGGGTTCCGTAGGAGCTGCCAGGGGGAGCTGCAGAGCCCTACTTTGGGTTTCCACCACATCTGGGAGTATTTCCTGACAATGCTGATGAACCACCTGAAGTGCTACCAGGTGCAGTATTAAAAGGACCGCCTCACTCTACTCGAGTTGCCAAAGTCAGGAGGAAGAGGACAAAGCTTGCCAAAGGAGGAGTGGAGGCAGAAGACAAAGATAGAGACAGAGAGAAGGAGATAAAAAGTGTTTATACTGTTGTTATTTGTACTGTGTGCTGGGACTGTGCAGGGGGAAACAATTTGGGAAGCATTTTCCCACACTTAAATAAATGTGTGTTGTGCTGAACTGCCTAGTATCTGTCTGTGACGGGTTTGGGGAGTTGGTGCGCCCTCTGGTGGTCACAATATACATTATATAGTAGTAGTGTGTGTGTATATATTTATAGTGAGAGAAAGATAAGACCATGATAAAGATTTTGGTACCACCCTGGTAATCCCATATAATTGAGCGGCTGTCAAACAAAAGACAACACACAACAATTGCGGAGCTGTCTTCAGAGACGCAAGTTCATAACAGAACTGATTCAGTATGGCTGATCTTCAGGTTTTAAGTCCTTCTGGCAGGATGAGGCGGGTCCAGGTTGAACCAGAAATGACATTAGTAATGTTTTAGCCATCAATCTTCCAGACTGAAGAGGGAGGAAGACAAAAGGTATTGGGACACAGTGCCAACCCCTGGAGTGGCAGGGAATTACAATCACTAGAGCCGTTAAGCTGTCCCCATGGCGCTTACGCATGTCAATATATACAGGTATATGTAAAGATAAAAACAAATGTATAGAAAAAACATACATTACACAGTTACTTATTTGGCTGGCATTTTTATCCAAGGCGACTTAAAATATTTGAGATTGGTTACATTTCTTTTTGGTTTTCCAATTCGAGCACAGATAGGTCAATTCACTTGCTCAGGGCCACACAGTGTCAGTAGTGGTATTTGAACCCACAGGGTCTGAAGTCTAAAGCCTTAACCACTACACCACACTGCCTATAATGTCCTTCATAGCTTCCAAACTGGCAAATCGCTCATCCCTGCTGTGCTAAAGGAGACTATTTCACCAATGGTGGGGGGTAGACAATGGGAACGTCCAGAACATCAAATACACTAGGCTCCGGACTCATGTAGTCTCTCCTAACTTCCTCCAGCTCTGCAGTTTTTCGTCTTTCAGTATTCCAGTACTTTGCCTCACCAGGCCCTTCCATTCTCTTGGAGAAGTGTCTTAATGCAGACTCCTCCGGTCACTTCTTTGCTGGTAATCATGGCATTTTTATTTAAATCACCCAGACCTTGTGGTGGCCAGACCCTTTAAAGCTATGAAAGAGTTGGGTTAGGGTTAGGCTTAGGATTAGGGTTAGGGTTAGAGAGTTTCCTCTAGAAATCAGGTAGCTGGCCCACCCTTAAGTGCTCAGGCCTACTTCTTTAAGCACTGCAGATAGCTGGTCCATCAGGTCTCTAAGTACCGTCATCTGCTGGCCACCGCAATATCTAATGGTAAATTATAATTTTAATTTGTCAAAATTTAATTGAAACATCTCCAGTTCTACTTTTAGCCTGTCAAAATTTATAGTATTTATGGATACCTTGAATAAAAAGTTCCATATACTTCAAAGGATAAATTCCCTTAGTTGTGTAGAGTATATCGTTGATTTAACAGGCACATTTAGGAAGGGGCTGAATGTCTGCCAAATCCAAATGTTCGTAAAAGAGTCTCTCTGTGTGTATTGACTGCTCCGGACAGCAGCAGTATGAATGAATAATGGAATCAGGAGAAGGGAGAAAAATGTATAAACTAGTCAAGGTAAAAACCAGGAGATCAAGAACAAGATCGTAACGTGAAACCAAAAATCGTAATTGGGGAGGCATAGCAAGAAAATCAGAAAGGCTGCAAAGGTGCCCAAACTGAGCCAAAAGAACAAACCGAAGATCAAAGTTATAAACGATTCATAACTTCTAAGCAGAAATAAATTATAATGCAAAAAAAGTAATGTGAGGGTCTTTCAAGGGACCACACGTTTCCCAAATGGAGTTTGAAGAGACAAAGGCCTGGATGTAGCTAATGTAGATAAGAGCTGGAAGAAACAGACAAAGCAGAAAAAAGCATTAATGTGAAAATCTAAGATACTGAGGGTGGCATTTCCTTGGTGCCATGCTGGCCAGCTGCTCAAGTGAATAACTCCAAGACAATTCAGGTGCAGTAGGGCAGCTAAATGGACGTGTGTATTGGCATGTGTATTGGTACGTGACACAAAGTGCAGCTAAGGGAGCGCTGGTGCATGGGAAATCAGGTTTCTTCTCCTGGGAGTACGTGTACCACAAAGGGCAAACGAAAGAAGCATCTGGGAGGCACAGATGGTGTGCCAAGCGCATTCAGTGCCACGGTAGGAAGTGGGTTGGAAAATGGGCTGCACGCCTCTGCTGTGTTGAATCCTGTTCTCATTCTGATTATTAGAGAAGCTTTGCTGGCTAAATGTGGAGATGAATGAGGATTAGAAAGCTGTTCTGTATTCGCCTGGACCTCCAGTGGGAACCCCCCTGTATGTGGCCTGCTTACCCTTCTGCGGCCATCAGGAGATCTTCTAGACGTTTCACAATACAGTGGGCCAAAGTGCCGTGAGAACGCAGAAGAGGGCAGGCTGGGAGTGCTGGCAAGAATGGGAGATGGAACACAGGAGGCAATAAATAAGTGGGACCTAAACGAGGGGCTATGCTCTTGAAGTGGCTCCTGGGTTATACTGCTCAGCTAAGTGAAAAGATGAAATTGAGTTAGACAAGGGGAGCTTCTGGCAGAACCAGTGGTGGGATTGAGATGGGTGATAGGAGGATGCTGTTGACTCAGTGGCTAAATTCAGATATAATGGGGGGACTCTTGTAGACTGGTAGGCTGTTGTTGAGTCAGCAGCAAGTCTAAACCCATTGTGTCCTTTGTGATTTAGGATCCAGCCTGGTGGTTTCTTACTGAATCTCAAATGAATGTTTATCTAAACTCAGAAGATTCGGTTAACTGGTAGCTAAAGCAGATTGGGAGTCTAATGGCTGAAGACTAAAGAAAAAGGAAATTAATTTGAGCCAACAACAAAACCTTGGCTATTCCAGACATCTAATGTAATCACCTTCAGCTAAGTCCATGACTTGGTAGCCACTGACAGAGCTGGGATCTAGACCAGTAAGCTTCTGGAAAGCTCTACATTCAACTGGACCCTAAAACAGCCAGCTATGTTGAGATCTGAACTGCGACATTCCTGGTGGGTTGCTGTCTAATTTGTGCCTAAAGTAGAAGTCTTCTGGGTAGATAGTGGCTACGTTAGGGTCAAAACTAGGAGCTCACTGTTTAGTCAGACGTCTACTGGGAGCAGGCGGTGATACAGGAACTAAACTGCTGAGCCAATGGCAAAGCTGGGATGGCCATTCATGATCTGAAAGATGCTGGGATTCAAATGGGAAATTTCCTGCTTTTTGAACTAACCTTCACTTCAGTTGTGCCCACTATTGGCCAGCCCACCACAGACTCAGATAGATGCACGATCATCCATTTTATCTGGACAAATGAGAAATCTGACCACTGGAGATGCAGAAACGTGGAGAGCCTAACAGAATGTACCAGAAAGCAATCAAAGCTGCGTTTGCATTTCCCGGCTTCTATTTATAGCTGCTGGACCCCCAGGCTTTGCTAATAGATGAAATTCTGTTGGCTACAGCGCATTTGCTTCATGTTTGTCGCTGGTAATTTCACACCTGCCTTTCCCAAACTGGGAGTGCAGACCATCACAAACACTGCCATGTAATTAAACTTAATGTGCTTTATGTAACGGCTAATTGCTGCTGGTGTTGCTTTAACAAGAGAGATCCCCTCCCTGGAACGGTAAGTCAATAAAACCTTTCAGCTCCACTCATGGGCCACCATGTGCCAAGTTACTGGGAAAGTAAGGCTGTTCGGGCAAAAATCAGGAAACACTGTGGGCAAAAAATACAGCAAATGGCAAAATCCTACAGCAAGATGTTAAGATGGACAGACGTTCAGCTCCAAGGTCATCTCAAACACTAACTCTGCACGTCGTGTCCAGTCCCATCTTAGAAAAGCCATTGTGGCTTTCAGTCAGTGCCCACTTAAGCCACTAAATTCCAACATGGCCTCCAGTCCAGATTTTAACTCCTTGTGTGTCCAAGTCACAACCGTTTTAAGTCACCATCCTACCATTGTCACCTATAAACACACCTCCTTTTTGTGCCACTCTGATTCTCCTTGGCCATCCGTCCAGCATAGCATAACCCTAAGACACCTTCCGTTGTTCTGATACTGACCTCCAACATGACCTTCCGGCACCATCCCTGACTAAGAGTGACCTTGTCTTAGTTTTCATTTCTGCCCCTAACTAACTAACTCTGATCCAGTTTCCTGACCCCTGAATTGTCATTTTAGCTCAATACTCCTAGTATAACCTCACAACCCCATCGAGGTGAGCTTCTGACTCAATGTCAACTCCCACTCTGGGCTATGACCGCCACTTTCATTTTAGGTCACCGTCCTGTTTTGCAAAGGACTCCCAATACGCTCCTGAGTTACCCCCAGATGTCACCCTAAGTGAAAGGCATCAGGTGGTGACCAGCTTTATGTGACATGCAATCCCAATCCAGACTCTTCTCATGTGTTACTCCGAGCTGATGCTACGAGCCGCCCACCTCCATCCAAAGTGCCGATTCCCTCACTGAGTTTAAGATCTGTCTGAATGTGTGTGAATTTCTTTCTAACTGAGAACGGTTTTGATGTGAGGTTCTTATAGCTAAGAAAAGCATAACTAGTCTTGTGTCGCTTGGGTTTGGTTCGAACTCTTCACTTGTGGTGGTCAGCTTTAGAATCTTGTCCTCTTAACACTTGTTTCAAAACTGACCCCAGGCTGAGGTTTACTCGATTATGTTGACCACTTTCGTAAATCACTTTAGATAAAAGTATCAGCTAAGTGAATAAATATTATTGTAAATGTATGTTGCATCATACGAGGAATGTTCAAAAAGTTTCTTTCTCTTTTTTTAACTCCATGCCAGTCTTAACTCCCAGAATAACCTCCGATGCTCACCTCACTTTAACCACTGACTTCCTGTAGGACTCTCAAGACCCACTTCTGTTCACTTCCCATTGTGATTCCATCTCTAGCTTAGCCACTGGGTCTCCTGGTCACTCTATGTCCTGCCCCTAATCTAACCCCTTGGCATGACCTGACACTGTTTGCTGCCCTGTGTGGTTTCCACTGCGACCGCCATCCTACTCCGCGCTTCAATATTTCCGTGCTTTATGAACTGCTGCTATTGACTGTCTTCGCCTCAGTGAGTAAAAGAATCAATACGCACATAAATCATGTCTGCAGTTATTTAGCGCCTGTGTTCTAGCGTGCCAGGGTCAGGACTGTGCTGGATACGTGCCAGTGTGTGTGCTGGGTGTGCGCTGCTCTCTCAGGAGGTGGTATTCAGTTATGCTGAGGTGTGAATGGCAGAGATTTCATTACAACTAAGTGAAGCCAAGTCCGGCACATGGCAGCTTTGACTCTCAGTATATCCCTGTGAGCTGCCCTAGTGTGGCGCCACATGCTTCTGTATCCATCGTGTATATTGAAGCAGCCATTGAAACACACCCTCTTCAAAAGGGACATTAAAGAAAATGGCATTGTCCACATTGTTGAAACCCAGCAGAGAGTGAAGGTGGCATCCTATGCAGCAGTCCAGTACCTATAAGAGACTCTGCCAGGTCAAAAGGAGCAATCTGTCTGTACTGGTTTGAATGAGGCGCTCCACCATAAGTGGCATTTCAGTGTTAAACAAACATGTGAAGTTGACTCAAAGGGCGACTTGAGGTGGGGTTCCAGAGTCTGGTGCGGAAAAGGGATTCGACTTAAGCCGAAGTCACATCACGTGACTTTTTGTCATGGGGCATGTCAGATTTGCCCATTGCTGTTGCCGATCTTGTCACTGCACCATGTCAAATAACACGACTGAAAATATGGAGTATCAGACAAATCAGCTTTACCGTCTTGAACGTGAGGTTGAAAACACGCGTGTTCTTTATTCCTCATCGCTACATTCTATGACACTTATTTATAGTACTTGGAGACATTGAATTTATGGAGTTTGCATGTTCTCCCTTTGTTCATATTAGTTTCCTCAGTATACTTTACTTTTCCTCCCATGTCCCCATTGACGTACAGATCAGGTTGCTGGGTGATTCCAAACTGGGAACGTCTCCATGTCTGGGCTCTGTGATAGTCCATCCAGGGCTGTTTTCCTGCTTTGTTTTCAATAGTACAGGCATTGGCAGTATCTTGCATAGACTCTGACCTCCTGATATTCTGTATTGGTTCAAGAAGATTTGAGAATGTTATGTTGTTATTTGTATGTGCTTTGCAAAAGGTGAGCGGAATAAGAGAAAGCTCAGCTGATATAACCTACAATGATCAACAATACAATTCAAATTGAATTTGTAGTGCATCACAAACAAAGTTGGGAAACAAATTGTGTCTCACCACAAAGAGAAATTCACACCATTACTACATGAGTTTTCACCTTTTCTTCAACCTTCTTCTTCATGTGCAGCAGCGGGGCACAGTTTATTATGGTTCAGAGACTAGAAAGTATGGGACGTGGCTTGCAGGCACCTACTTGCAAGAACTCCTCTGTTTCTTATATCCATTGGCCTGGGTATGTGGCTGCTGGTAATTTGGATTGGTTAGCGGAGTTGTGGAAATTGAGCACAGATGGTGTTATCTCAGACCCAAGTGAGTAGTGTGAGACGCCACCGGCAGCATAAATGTACAGACAGGCAGTGCTCAAACCAGATGAGAGGTTGAGGAGCCATATGGAAGGAGCTGTGGTACATCCAGTAAGCGCTGGAAGAAAGAGGAGACATTGGATTCAGCTGTGAAATAATCTTTAGGGAACAAGATTCCTTGCTTTCCATCCTAAACACCTACATTCTGTGAGTTTTGTGCTTTGCATTTGACTGCAAAACAAATTTGGGGGCATTTATCGTGAAAACCTCTACTGACCAAGAAGTGCACAGAGGCAATCCCATTGTGTACGAGTGTAGGAGTTTGAGCGCAGGAGTTCTTCTATTAGCTCACACTGTAAATGAGCTTCTTCTGAGGTGAGAGTTCATGCTGCCTGATGCTGAAAGCCAGCAGTTGGGTGAACAGCCACACCATTTGACTGAACGCTGGCCCACTGGGAAGGTATGGTCTTCTGTTTAGAGTGCCAAACTGTAATTTCCCTCTTGGGGTAACCTAACCTAACCTAAGCTGGTACCTCCAGTTGGAGTCATAGTTTTGTGTTAGCCAGTCGCAGTAGACAACAAAATGCATTTTCGATCTTTCACTTTTGAAACACAGATGAGGTGCAAGAGCAGAGAGTGGGAATCATCTAAATAAGACTTGGACAGCGTCCTGCAGATTTGTGGCAGATGATGTTAAATGCACGTAAATATAAAGTGTTACACATAGGAAGTAGAAATGTTAGATTTGAATACACAATGGGGGGTCTGAAACTTGAACGTACTACTTATGGGAAGGATTTAGGAGTCACTTTGGATTCATCACTGTCTTCATCCGGACAGTGTAGAGAAGTGATGAATAAAGTAAATAGGATGTTAGGTATACAGTATATCATGTGGTGTGGAGTACAAGTTCAAAGAGGTTATGCTTAAGGTACATAAAACACTAGTGAGGTGTCACCTGGGGCTTCATTTATAAAGCTTTCAGATGAACAAAAAGAAGCTTGAAATGTGTGTATGTGACGTCCAATGCAAATGTACGTTTTTATAAAACAAAACTGGACAGGGAACATGTGTATAGTTACAGCAGCTCTGACTCATGCGTACACAACATTTCGGGGAAACTTCATAATGACATCGTTATAGGGTGGAGGGCAGTTTCTGGGGATGACTGGCAGATGGCCCTGTCTCTTGAGGGATCACCCAGAAAAACATAGGCAGCTTACATACATTTTAACAAAATGGTGATGACCTCAGCACATTTAATGATGGAATTAGGGATGTGTCTAACCTCATAGTCAGAAGTGAAGTCCACACCGACATCAACTAGGCACACGATTCAGACAGAGGACACTGGTTAACCTTCTTAGCATTAGACCTGAGCCTTACTCGGGCTGGTAAAAACAGTGCTAAAAGCGTTAGTCCTGAGTATCACTCGTGAACAGTATAGAAGCAGCTCACGTAAGACCCAAGGATTACTCGGGCTGAAAAAGTGTCAACAGCGTTAGTGATGAGTATCACTCGGGCAACAGTATAGATGTGTCTTACGTAAGTGTCAGGCCCAAGCGTTACCTGACAACGGTGTAGATGCGTCTTATGTAAGCATTAGGCCCAAGCATTATCTGGCAACGGTGTAGACGCATCTTCTTGTAGCCTCATAATGGTGTCTAAGAAGTGCCTGTCATCAGCAGTGATTGACGAAGTGACTTTGTCTTCAGGCAGTGAAATTGAAACAGAAAGTGATTTTGGGAGTCCAAAAGGGACACCCACATCCCTCGCAAATGTGCAGTGTGCTGTTCACATTATTATTCATCATTATTATTATTTGTATCATTATTATACTTTCTACACTTCTGACTTTGCACTTATAGTGTTTTGCATGTTTTAGATTAGAAAGATGAGATTTAATAAAAATGACATTTTTTAAACAAAACAATGTTTTTAAATTTTACATTTTTTTGAGGAACAATGTACCACTAAGGAGGTTAATGGTGGCAGCATCATTAACCATCATGTCACTATGCCATCGCAGCTGGTCCATCATGTCAATATGCTGGTTTATGTCCTAATTTAATTATTTACTAACATTGCTGTATTTATGTTTCAAAGTCCTGGATTTCAGCCAGTGATCCATAAAAACCAGCGGCCTTGAAGACGAAGATACAGCAGGCTAACTGAGAAAATGAATACGGCAGAAGCGACCACGTGGAATGAAATGATTGCCATCACCAGGGTTCAGCTGTCCAGATGGACAGTGTGGTGAATTTCCTGTGTAGTGATGTGAGTGAGTTTGGTGGGATGTAGGGGTAGTGTAGACGTAAAAGATGAAAGTTGAAGAGAAGGCTCTGTGGAAGTCATCTGTATGTGGCTATGGCTCTGCCAGTGAGGAAGCTCATCTGCAAGAGATGACTCGGTCAGCCACCTTGTGCGCAATCAAGGACCACTGCTGGGAAGATGACGAGGAACTTAACTGATCATGATATGCTTATTATCGATCACAGAGCAAAAGCTGTGTGGTCAATTAGGTACATCAACCTAAATCTGACCCTCTAAACAAAAGGATCAGTGGAAGTGGCAGGACTGAACCCCCTGATACTCCTGACCGGTGCCACTGATGAGCTGAAGTGTTCGCTGAGGGTAGTAGTCATTTATGTATAGAATTTTGAGGTGCAGTTTCTTAGTGGAAACCGAGGGGGGTGCAGGCTGGTCCAGATTACTGGACACAAACCACAATCCCCAAGCTTCATTACAGTGGCGGTGAAGGGGCATAAATAATACGCAGACAGCAGTAGAAGTGATGTGATTTTGCTGATGATGAACTAATGGTGACGAGTCCTCCTCCATGATCCTCACTTTGACATCCCCTCTCATCTCGACATCCAGCTAGCGATGCCCATTTGGTTTATACAGTGCATTTGTTTTTTCTCTCTCTCTCTCTGCAGCAAAACATTGTCAACTGCCATGTTTAGTGAGCCTATTCATATTTCCAAAAATACTTTGTTATGAGGGAGCCAGGGGTGTAACGGGGGCAACACATAAATACTCGAGAAATCTTGAAGGCCCGCAGAGTTCATTGCTAGACACCTGATATTAAGGTCACCGTCAATGACTTGTCATGCCGCTTTTCATTTTTCTCTCCCCCAGACATAAGGGTTTGCGCCTAATTAAATTCCCAGCATGCACCCACCTTCTATTTTGTGCTTGCAAGTAAGAGCAAGAAATTCTAGAATAATCCAGCAACTGCAGTCCTGGCTTTTTCAACATGCTGCTGAGAGAAACACAAAGATGGCCTGCTTTGGGGAAGCGTTGGTTTGAATGCAGTAAAACAGGAGGGTGAGAGGATCGCTGCCTTTGTGGCCTTCCAGTCATCACCCAGGTGCCCTTGCCACCAGCAGGGGGCAGTTCTCTCAGAACTGTTTATTCTTATGGGTGTCTGGCATGAGGTGGGCAGACACTATTGATCTCAAGCCACAAGATGCACTAGATGCAAAATTCTATAAGTTACACTAATCCAGATCCAGAAGCACAATGCCGATCCAAATCCTGCACTATTGAATCTATCTGAAGAATCAATGAAACATCGATCTTCGTTGTGTGGAGAGAAAACGACAGCTAAAAAAAGTCACTCCGAGGCTGCTACTCCACCGACTCTCAGCCCAGGAGAGGCCATTAGCACTTGTCTGCAGCATTTGGGAGGCGTACTCTGGCACTGCTGCTTCCCAATTATTTTTATGCTTCATTGAAAGACTGATGTTAACAGCTTGTTTCATCTTTCTGATTCTTATTATAATGGAGATGGATTAAACAAATGTTAAAAAATGTTTTGTAAATATTTGTAATTTACTCGTTAAACTCCTTAGACCCTTAGATGATGGGAGATGACTAGCTCATAATGGCCAAGGCCAGTCAGTAGGACAGGCGAGTACTGCTCGCTGATGGAGAAGAGGAGTCAGCACGGCAGTCAGATCCTCTTCCACTGACAACAAAAGTCCCATGCTCCTTTGCTGAAATTTTTCAGATAAGGAAGATGGATGTTAGGGTAACTATATGCACTAATCACAGCACCAGAGAGTGGTGATGTGTTGCATGTTGATTTGCACATACAAGAACTTCTGCGCTCTGTACATGTGACCATAAAGACCCTATAACAGACAAGCAAATGGGATAATCAGATAGTCCTGTCCTGACAGAGATGATGGGAAAGTATGAAAGGCAGGAACTCCTCTTCTGATGGGGAAATGAACATTGTATGCAAATCTGATACTCCTCCATTCAATATGGAGTCAGAGAGACAAGATGGAGTTACAATGAGAATCAAACACTCTTCTACTAATGAAGAAAGAGTGTCAGCATCATAGTCAGATCCTCCTTTACTACCGATCAGAGTCCAGTACTCCTCTGAAAGTCTGGCTGAGAGTTTTCAAGTAAGGAAGACAGAAGTTTTGAAGTAAGGGACTTGTACTCACTAATCAGGGTGCCAGAGAGTGGCGGCGTGTTCACTGCACTTTCTACCGTGACATAAATGTCCTGTAATACTGAGGCAAATATGATAGTCAGATACTCCTCTCCTAGTAGAGACGATAAGTAAATATATGTCCTCTGTTGATGAGGAAGGGGCATGGTATGCAAAATTTAAACTCCTTAGTGTTAAAAAAATGGGGTCAACTATGTTCAGTTGTTTTCAATGAGAAAAATGTTATAATATGCAACAGAAACAGTAAAAATACAGTAAAAAAGGTATGTCTAGTGCCCACTGTGTACTGATGCAGATTTACTACAGGTCCTTCGTGATATGTTTTGAGACAGGCCAATGTCATAATCAAGGCAGTAGAAGAGTATTTCTTTGCACGTTTTTCTTATATTTTTTTCTGTTGTGTGCCTGATCCACATGACTGATGAGACACTTGTGTTATTGCAGGCTACCACAGCGCACGTCTTAATGACTTCCACATCCCCTTGACACGAACGCTGACTGTTGCCAGTGCTTAGTGGGTTAACATCTTGCTTGACCTTGCACTTGATCACTTTATTTTGCCTTTTTGTCATGCAGCTATTGTCGCACCATGGTGAAGCTTCACGTGACCGAATCCACCAGGCATAAACAGTTCTGTCAAACTGTACCCTATCATGGGTCAGTCTGATGACCACTTCACATCATAATCACTATCGCTCAATTCGAGCAATGGTTCAGTTTCAGTTTCTTTTAAAACTTGCTTTATGGCGTTTTGTTTGCCGTTGTGTTTTTTTTGTTTTGGAGGCTCCGCCCCACTCATAAATATTGATGAGTTATCTTAGAGTTACCATAAGGTGCAGAAAGCACAGAAATTTTCCAGTTTGTTTTTGCAGCATGATGTTATTTCATCCACTAGATGGCAGCAGAACACTGTCATGAGAGTTAACCTTATAAAGCATATCATTACACATCACGCCAAGCCTGACTCGGGTTTAACTGTACTTGCATAGAATTCCGAGCCTGAGTCAAGCTCAGGGTTAATGCCAAGAAGGTTAATACTCCTTTACTAACATAGGCATCTGTATGAGAGTCAGATATTCCTTTGCTAATACAGGGGTAATCTTCTAATATAGTGATGGGTGTAGGAGTCAGATACTCCTTTATTGACAAGTAAGATGAGTCAGTATGTGAGTCAGATACTCCTCTCGTCAATGTGTCTAAAAGACACGATAGAAAGTGAGTGTGAATATGAAGTACTCCTCTACTAATGAAGAAGGAGAGTCAGCATTAGAGTTAGATCCTCTTCAACTCACAAATCAGAAGAAGAGTCGGATACTCCTGTGCCGAGATTTTTTTCAGTCAAGGAAGGCAGAAGTTTTGAGGTAAGATAGTTCTAATCACTAATCCTGGCACCAGAGAGTGTCAGCATGTTGCATATTGATTAGCATCTGCAAGTAAGATCTTTACTGCACTCCGCACACATGGCTATCATGGCCTTATATTAGAAAAGCAAATGTGATATGCAGATACTCCTCTCCTGAAAGAGATGATGAGTAACTATGAGAGTCAGAGGGAACTCAGTGTGCAAATCTGATACTCTTCCATTGAGACAGGAGTCTGTGCGAGAGTCAGATACTCCTTTGATAATAGAGGAGTAACCTGCTGATATCATCGGTATGGGAGTCAGATACTCTTTTATTGACAAGTATGTTTAGTCAGTATATCCCTCTCCTTAACATAAGAGTCAGAGAGACAAGAGAAAGTGAATGTGAGAATGAAATACTCCTCCATTAATGAAGGACAGTCAGTATGAGAATCAGATACTGTGCTCTGTAAATAGAGAAATATGTGTGGACGTCAGATACTCCTGTGTTGCTAGTGAAGATCAGACAATAAGAGAAGCAGATGCTGTTCTGCTAATAGCTGAGTAAAGATGACAGTCAGATCCTTCTCTGTTGATTGAGAACAGAACCCAATATGATACTCCTCTGCTAACAGATTAGTACATGTGAGCGTCAGATACTCATCTCTTGATAGAGAAGAACAGTCAATATGAGTGTTAAACATTCATCGGGTAATAGAGGAGTCTCTTACAGAGTCAGCTGTTCTTCTCCTAACAAGTAAAAAGACGCAAGGAAGGTTCAGTGATTTCATGATCTTAAAGAACGCTATGCTACGTAAACACTCTATACAGATGTAGGAATGCTAGATGGAGTAAGTCAACAGGAAATGTTCCGGTGAAGTGATATTCATGAGGAGATGAAAGGAGAGATGGTGATTCCTGTACTGACAGATGTGAAGAGCTGGTAAAACAGAAAGATGCTTCTCCACTTAGAGCCATGGAATACTGGCAAGACAGACAGAGACATTTCTGCTGATAGACATGAGTGACCGATCTTATCAGTCAAAGGATGTACCCTGAATATGGGGGCTTCCACAAAGGAGTTCATTGACTGATGAACATGAGAAGGTGCCTGGAGATGCAAATAATGTACTGAAAGACAAGGAGAGGAGAAAGGATGCATGCGTATTCCTCCAGTAGTAGAAAAGATGAGCAGTGAAGTAAAGCTCAGAGATGTACTGATGGTAGATCAGGTGACTCCTCAGGAGAGTCTTTTGTAGTGACAAACATGAGGATCTGCAAAGAGGCTTATCTGGGAACAGACCCTTAGAGTTCAATGGATTTTGATAGTCATAATGAGATAATAACAGAGATGGAGGCTCATTTACTGGAAGATATGAGTATCTGGTGAAAGCTAGGGATAATCTTCTTTGAACCAATGAGACAAAAACAAGATGAGAGGCTTCAGTGGGGGGTCAGCTAGGGCACCCCATTCATTGCCGTTTGATAAGATGTTAAAACAACATTAATTCCTACAGATAATAGCTTCCAAATGACACCAGTGTGTCCTTTGGCCACTCTGTTCAATAACTGATGCCAATGCTATATAAATAAAATGTATTCTTCTTCTTATTATTTTTATTATCTTTCCTTAAAATCCTGCTCTATTCACTCGTGAAGCTGAGCCCGTCTCATTAGCTTAGGGCTACCATGAGGGTGTCATGGTTCATTTGATGGATAAAGTCCTCCTCCGTATATGAGCATTGCCAAGGTGGACAATTTTTTAGAACTCTTGTATCTTGATATTACCCGGTATTTTTTGGTGTAGCTTTCCATCCCTTTCTTGAGCAGCCTGAGAGCACCTATTACCACTGGTATTATAGTGGTTTTCATATCCCACATTTTCTCAATTTCTATTTTTACATCTTTATATTTGGAGAGTTTTTCTGTAGTTCTTAAGGAGGTGTTTCTTTCCGTGGGGACAGACATGTCAATGAGCAGACCAGATCTCTTCTTTTTGTCCTTCACTACTACTGTATTTCAGGTCTGTTATTCTTGATTTCTTGATCAGATTGCATTGGCATATCCCATAAAATAGTCGCCTCTTCATTTTCAGGTACTGTTGATGGCTTGTGTTCATAACATTTTCCTTTGACTTGGATGTTATATTGTTTACATATTGCCTAATGGATGTAATGCTGCTGCTTTGCTATGTCTTTATATGTGTTCCATTTTGGAAAATTCTGAGCAGCCAGGGACTAGTGGTCTGTTGTCTCTTCTTGATTGTTGCACACCCAACTCATCAGGTTGGTGCCGTCTTTTAAGATCCTATTTCGGTAATAGTTAGTCTTGAGCAGCAATGATGAGTCCTTCAGTTTCTGACTTTAGGCTGCTGTTTTTAGCCAACAGTTTGGGCTTGGTCCATGTCTTTGTCATTTATTCATTTTAGATACTGTCTATGTAAAGGTTTTTCTTCCCATTTTCTCTTTACTTGTTCCAGGGCTTGATGTTTGGCTTCCATTTTTGCTCTTTAAGCATCTCTATATATAAAATCCAACATCCATATGTCTGTCTGCCTTTCTGTATGTCTGTCTGCTCTTAACAAGAGAACTACTTAACTGATTTAGATCAGGTTTTTTTCTATAATTTGCTTGAACGTTCTGGTTGATATTGTGACTTCTGTCATTATGCTAAGAATCATAGTTCCCTTCCAGGAGCGATATATTGGTACTAATCTGAGACAGGCTGCAGGCTGAGGGGAGGCAGAAGCATGCCATCAGGAGTGGGGAGCTGGGCAAGGCCCTCGTCTCTGTCTTGTTTCACTTCTGTGTGGGCGGAGCTGCGGGGGACAGCTAGTAGTGGATAATTGGCTTGTTTTTTGCTATTTGGACGTCTGGCATGTTGAACTCTCTTCTGAATCTGGCAGCTTCATGGTGTATTGATGATGTGTTCTTAGTTCTTTCGTGGTCTTTAGCTATCTTAAGCAGATTGTCTTCCTTGTTTTTCAGGGTATTTATCCAGCCCAATCATTGTTATTTTATATGTGGTCTCAATTTGGGTAAGGCCTTTTCCACCTGATATTCTTGGGAGGTACAGCCTATTCACATCTGCTTTGGGGTGGTGCACCTTTTCCATTGTAAGCAGTTTTCTTGTTTTTTGGTCTAGTTTCTTTAGTTCTTCTATTTTACAGTTAATGATGTTGAAATTGCAGGTGATGACTGGGACTGCAAGAGTTTTGACTGCATCTATTCTGTTAATGGCATTCAGTTCTGATTCAAGCACTAGCTTTATTATTATTATTATTATTATTATTATTATTATTATTATTATTATCATCTTGTTAGTCGTAGCTGCTTTTATGTTATGGAGACTGGAAGAGATCGGCAGATATGAAGATCCCCAGTTGTGTCTTTCTTCTGGTTGAGAATGAAGCAACAAACGCATGAATCACCATACAGCCTCCGAGTTCCTCCCCCATGTTCCCTCTACATCATGCCCATGACATTACTAGAAGAAAAGGAAGGTCAACAGGACAGGGAGATCTCCCTTTGTTCAACAGTCAGAATCTATCTGAGAGACTGGTGTTGTCCTACTGAACATTTCAGTCAGATTCAATAATGCTAGGAGGAGGGCCAATATGGAGAGACTGATGCATATACAGGGACGAGCAACAGCTGTTTATAGCACAGTTTCTTAAACTATCGCAGCCATTGGGCTGCATAGGGTCATGACTCATTGTTGTATTTAATTCGAATGGATCAGGTATGACTTGCGAAGTGTCTCTTGACGGGTGGCCGCATATTGTTTAAGCAATCAACACTGTCCCACTGTAACATTGGCAATGATTCCCCAAGAGGAAATCCCCACCACTACCTGGACTAAGAAACTAAGAAGAACCCTGGTTTATAGGTATATAAGGTGTATAGGGTCACGTGCACAGAATGCTAATCAGCATGCATCACATGATTAGGGAGTTTTAACTACCTTACCAAAAACAAAGAGAGATTTGCATTAAGTAATAAGAAACAGGAGTCAACAATAGAGATGGAGACTCATTAGTCAATCTGTCTTCATCGAATAAAGGGTCTTATGGAGTACACTCCACTGCAGAATCTTATCTACTAACATGAGGAGGTGACCACGGGAAAGGACAGGTAGAGTAGTGCTGGTGGATGAGAAGCAGAGGTGGCCTTAGGGGTGTGTGGGGCCTAGGGCTGATCAACCTCACATGGGGCCGGTTATGTCAAATGCTGTTACCGGTATGTGTGGACTGTATAAACTTGCGTGCGAATTTAATAAAAATAATGTTAACATACACCGGATTTTCTCATTAAAGTATTCAGCTAAATATTTGCAAGATAACACGTGGACTTTATCAAAATATAACAATATAATATATTAAAAAAGTTAGCCATGATCTCTTCCACTCATGGTTTCGACAGCGATACGGCTAAACTAGTAATAAAACATTGCTGTGCGTTCCGCTACCAAAAACTTCCTGCATTGTTTCAACTAGGCCTACTGTAGCAAACTGAACCAAAGACTCGACTAAGAAACGATGGTAGGCTCTCCGGACACAAAAAAATCATAAGCGACAAGCCATCAGTTGTTCCCAAGTCAAAAGAGAAGCCAACCCAGCGACTAAGGGGCTATACCATTTTTAGGAAGGGATTATACTGGCGACACTTTTTGGGCAATGAAGGTGGACTATGGAATGTTTTCAAAGACGTACATGTACGGAATTTGATCTTGAAGAGGGATTTCAAAAGGGTTCCTCTTAGAAGCATCTCAAGTATGTTGTGACAGATGTCCAGGGGCCTTGCCCCACCGGGACGCCGGAAGAAGGGAAGGACCAGGAAAAGGGCAGTATCTTCCCTGGACCATAAGGGGGCGACCTCCCTGGATTACATGGGGGCCACAGAGCTTGGGAGCTCAACCCTGTGGAAGGACGTGACCACAACCAGGGCGTGCCTGGACAGCTCCGGAACTGTGGTCCTCAGCACTTCTGCCACACCTGGAAGTGCTGCCACAAGAGGAGTTGAACTCACTTGCAGCACTTCCGCCACGCCTGGGTGCTATATAAAAGAGGCCGCCTCACTCCACTCAATGGCCGGAGTCGGGTGCAAGAGGATGGAGCTTGTGAAGAAGAGAGAGTGAGAAGGACCTTTATTATTGTGGTATTTATGTGCACTGTGGTGGGGGCTGTAAATAAAAGTGTGTTTTGGGACATTCTGTGTCTGCCTGTTTGTGTCCGGGTCCGAATACTTCCAGAATGTATATACTGGAAAATAAAACTTGACAAATACGCTCGAACGGGACTAATAGACCTCAAAAGCGGGGCCGCTTAGGTGCGGGGCCTGAGGCGGTCGCCCCACTTGCCACCCCCAAATGCCGCTTCGAAGAGAAGAGTGGTATGTATATTGTACACTGAAAGTCAGCTGTGGCAAAAATTAGGCATATTCTCATTTACTGACACTTACGAGGAGTTAAACATGGAGATTGATGCTCATTAGTCAGTCATGTCATATAGCACTTTTTTCAGTGGACATAAGGAGTTAACAATTATACTAAATACTAGTACCATATTGCTTCCAAATTTAAAACTGGAGTGTCCAACGTTTGAGGTATTTCATTGTCGCACCTCAAAAGACGTTCTTCTGCGGCAAAGCAAATACTGAAAATAAACTCACGCGGGCTTGCGAAGAAGAAAGTGATTTGGTGTGCATGTGCTTGTCAAGTGAAATTAATTCTACAATAGGGGAAAAAAAAAAGGTCTTGGTACGCCGGAATATTTACTGACAATTCTTGCATATACTGTACCTGTCATTTTTTTCCCAGAAAATCTGTCTTTGAAAAGAGGGTGGTGCGTCTAAAAATTTGAGCGTGTCTTAAATTGGAAGCAGCACATTATATAGCCTAAACACCACAAGTTGGAGTTGAGGTTGGAGAAGTAAATAAGATAAGGATAGTCAGTAGAAGAGACAGGTAATTTTCTATTTATATCCAGCTACTAAAAAAAATTCCGTGGGATGCACAGATGCACTAGTGCGAGGTGGGAAGAATCGATAATAGAGAATGATGGTTATCTGTAGATAGACAAGAGGCGGCAGTAATAGAGAGAGAGAGATACTGATCTGCTGACAGGCTTAAGGAGTCCAAAACGGAGACGGATACTCATCCCTTTGGGACATGTCAGCTGTTAACCATTGAGGATCTGAATGGTCCCCTTGTCTTTGCATTTTCAAGTGTTTTCCATTAATTAGTCCTTATTTAAGACAGGCCTCCCACAAGCACCGGACTGCCTGTTCAATATCCATCTTCAACTCACTGTATGGCCCTCAGGATTTCACTATTCGAGCCTGTGCAAAGATTAGAATGTCCATAAGCAACTGGAAGTTAAGTTTGTTTACAGATGATACCAAACTAGGTGGAAGAGCAGAAAAGGGGCAGATAATGCAGAATCAGCTACACTGTTACAGAGGGACCTGGACAGCATACAGGCTTGGGTACATTTGTGGCAAATGAAATTGAATGTAAGTCAATATAAAGTAGTACACATAGGAAGAAGAAATATGAGCTTTGAATACACAATGAGAGGTCTGAAAATTAAAGGTACACCTTATGGCAGACAGACAGAGACATGCGGACACAGATATCTGATCCATTCAGTCAATAGATATACTTTTAATTTGGTGCCTTTCACAATGGAGTTCATTGACTGATGAACATGTGGAGGTGACTGAAGAAGCAGATAAATGTACAGAAATACAAGGAGAGTAGCAAGGATAGATGGATATTTTGCAAGTAGTAGAAGAGATGTGCAGTGAAAGTAAAGCTCAGAGATACACTAATGGTAGATGAGGTGACTCCTGATCATGAGAATCTGCAAAGAGGCTTATCTAGTGATAGACCTGAAAAGTTCAGTGCAATCATGAGGAGGACCTGGAAGTCATGGTGGCCTCATCACTATCTAAAATCCATCATACAGAAGCGATTAAGTAGGCTGACAGAATGTTAGGTTTTATACAATCAGGTCTGTAAGTATTTGGACAGTGACATAATTTTGGCTCTGTACACCACTACAATGGATTTGAAACAAAGCAATCAAGATG
>JANRMT010062797.1:25863446-25881272 GCA_026402145.1 Polypterus bichir lapradei | reverse complement strand
TAGTTTAGCCCTTGAACACAGACAGACAGACTCCCGATGTCCAAAAACACACACGTTTAGTTTCCTTTGCGTCTTTACAACACCACACGACACACTAAACAGCCACGCATTGTTCACAGTCCCTTCTCTTTATTCTCTCTCAATTCTTATGCCGCTTCCACTCCTCTCCTCGCAAGCTCTGTCCTTTTCCACCCGACTCTGGCTCGTCTGATGGAGTGAGGCAGTCTTTGCTGCTCGCTTTGTGAAGGGGGTGGCTGAATGCACGCTTTGGAGATGTGGACAGATCACCTGCTTGCTTACTGTTCCTCCTGCAGTGCTGCGCGTTCTGCTTCTTGCATTGTGCGTCAATCATTTAAAAGCCTGTACAGCAGCTGTCCTTTGGTCTCACTGCTTTGTCTTGCTGGACGTCAAAGTGTCTCTCCCGGGACGTTTGGGATAATTATTACCTTCCTTATTTTCTGAATTTGCACATAGATTATTATTGATCTCTTGTGCATCCTTTTTTGCCTTCTATACTCTCCAACGCTTTCATGTCTCTTTTCGACATGCTGCTCTTTCTTCTTCGCTTAGTCGTTCACATGCCATCTAGAACGTATAACATTTTTAAGATCGTGGAGCACATGAAGTGTGTCTGCTAAAAGCATTCCAACAACTGCGAGGTTAGATGTCCGTGAACTTGTTTTTAATTGTTTGTAAGTAGGGCGTGACGTGCAAAAGTTACCGTCTCACGGGTCTTGCTTCCTAAGGTTATAATGTCTAGTCTCGCGTGACGTCAAAGTGACACTCCGAGATGATCACATCTAGCATAACGTCAAAGTGTCTCTCCAAGATGATCACGTCTCAACCCAAGATTTTTTTATATAATAGATAGATATATATTTATACACACACATAGTTATATATAAATATGTATATGTATACATCATTTCAGGCTATGAATGACTGGCATGGCTGTCCAGGGTTTGTTCTTGCGCTGTGCCCTAAACTGGCTGGGAGAGGCTCCAGCACCCTCCGCGACACTGGTCTTGATTAAGCTTGACATCATTTTTTGAGTGGTGTGCTTATTTAAAGTCTTTTATCCCACCAGCCACAATGCATATTGCGTGTCTATAGATGTCTAGGATTATCATTCTAATATTCCTTCATGTATTATTCAAATTGGCTTATTCATTAGAGGGGCATTTGCTAGCAGTTGCTGAATGGGGTGCTGCCCACTCATCTTCAGCTGGGCCGGTTTAATTAACTTTTAGGATGTGGGGGCACAGAAGTACCTTAAAAATACTTGGACGTGGTGAATGTACTAACTATACATAGACAGCTGTTATTTCAGGGTTTGAACTCGGTTCTTCAAGACTTGCAAGTTAGCAAAACTTAACTACGGTGCTGTGAAGCGGCTGTTAATTCAGATTTCAGTGTGTTCTGCTGCACTTTTAGGTGACCAACCTCATACTTCTAAAATTTAAATTTAGACAAATGTTTAAAGGACCTGCCATCTCTTCTGCTTCTTTCCTTTTAGTTCAACTTTTGCAACTAAATAAAGAAACCTTGAACCGTGAACCTTAAACCTCCCAAAAATCCCGTTATTATTTTTATTGATTTCAAGACAGATTATAACCCTGATGATTCCACACTGTAAAGGAAAAGCCAGGCTTTTGGATTTGCCGCATTACCGTGTCACATTTCACCTTTTTACTTATTAAGAAGCACGGAACTGGCCGTGATCTTAAGGAATTGGTGGAATTTGGACTTGAAATCATGGAGCTGTGCCTGTAGATGCGGAGGAGGAATGTCACCAAACACCGCTAATGGTGAATTTAATAATGTCATGGTTTGGGTGCATTAGAGGCTTGCACTCTATCCACCAATCCATGCCATGAACCCACTTAATCCATTTTAGTGGTGTATGAGGGCAGAGTTATGGCACTATGAGTAGGGCTATCCTCCTTTCATTGTTTTCCTGAGTTTTTATATCTACAAGTGGATGCTTCTGAGTCACCTCTGACCCCAGATAAATACTAAAAGAGACCGACTGTAGTATTACTAAATACATAGTAGTTGTAATATTGTCATATGTATAGAGTACAGTGAAACACTGTCTGGTGCCATGATAAGCAAGATTACATTACCCCTGTTTCACACACGCACAGATGAGCTACCTGCCTAATAGCCAAAGCTGCTCTGACCCCCCCGAGACGTGGGCTTTACAAGACCACTGAACGTGTCCTGTGGTAACTGGCACCAGGATTTTATCAGCCGTTCTTCTTACTCCTGTAAGTTGTGAAGTGAAGCTGCTGTGGATCAGACTTGTTGTTCTAACATATCCCACAGATGCTCAATTGGATTGAAATCTGGGGAATTCTGAGGCTAAATTCATCATGTTCCTTAAACCAATGCCAAACAATTCCTGCAGTGAATTACCCTGCAGAAAGATACCAATTCTGGCAGGGCCATGAAGGGGTATATCTGGTGTGTAATGACATTTAGGTAGGTGATAAGTGACAAATTAGCGTCCACATGAATGACTGAACCCAGGATTTCCCTGCCAAACATTGCTCAAAGGATTACATTCCTTTCAACAGTTTGTTTTGTTCCCACAGTGCCATCTCTTCCCCTGGGAGATGACACATATGTAACCTGGTCATCCATTGATTCCATGTTCAGTTGCCTTTGACCATTGTAGGCACTTTCAGTGCTGGACAGAGATTAACATGGGCGCTCTCCCATTATCGCTGGGACAACTACACAGTCCCACACTTTATGTTGTTATACATTATTACCAAAATCATCATTAAAATTTCCTGTTAATTTGTGGCACAGTAGCCCCTTTGTTGGTTTGTACCAGACAGGGTAGCTTTCACTGAGTCTCTCACTTTGGAGAATCTTGGCCACTCAATACCTTGTATTTGGTTTGTGTTTTTTTTCCTCCTTGTACCATTGTTAGTCACCATGTTTGACCATGAGCTCCCTACATGCCTTTTCATTTCAGAAATACTCTGACCTAGTCGTCTGGCCATAACAGTTTGACCCTTATCAAAGTCATTCAGGTCTATACAGCTTCCCTTGCCTTCTGCATACCTAATGCCAGCTTACCATGTAGTATATCCCTAACCTTGACATGCACCATTGTTATGAAAGTGGAGTGTTCGGAATCTGTTGGCTCATCAGTGAACAGTGGCTCAGTACTTAGACCTACTGCCTCGGTGATATGGCATCCTGGGCATACATCCCTTTCTTATAGTTTGCCCATGGTGTATGATTGGGTTTTCCTCCCATATCTTAAAGAGATAAATGTTTGAGTAACTGGTGATCATGTATGAGTAGAACCTTAGCTTATGCATGTACAATAAAGGGTGGACTTATTATAAAAATAATAACACAAGAAGAACACAACAGGTAAAGAAACAAGAATAAATGTGCCAACCTGTGGAGATCATCACACCTTCCCCAGCCTAAGAGCACTGCTCTACACTCCACCCCTTGTCACACCTTGTCCTTCCAACTCCATGATCAGATGCCTTTTAACCTCTGGCCTACTGTCTTACCAGGACTCACATTTGTTCTCTTTGGAATTACTCTTTGGGTCAGGGGGTGGCCTTCTCTTGGACCACTCCTGCTCTTGGCCCTGTAATCCCAGACCTAATTATTTTGGGTTGACATTACTTTTACACCCACTTATTAAAGTTTGCAGGCAGCCAGAACATATCCCGGTACCATTAGATATGGGACAGGAACCAAAGCTAGACTGGCTGCCAGTCCATTCCACTTACACCTTTCAGTGTAAACCGTTTATGAAGTGATTTTGCCAGAGAGTTTTGAGGGTCGGGCAACTCAACGCAGACATGCTTACTCCCAGACCGTGGAAACCTTCCATTGGCTGGAGGTGCAAGGACAAGCCAGTGGACACCATTTTGTCTTTGAGAGGCCCTCATTTCTTTTTCATTAATTCGTTCATTTCTGGAACCTGCTTCCATTACATATGACCCAGTATGGCATGGCAGGGCACCAGCCCATTGTATCACGTCAGTTTAAATGTAGCAGAATGGACAGGAATGAACAGACAGCCTTTCTGACTAAACGTTATACAGTATTGAAGGCGATCTTTGTGTTTGCATGTGCCATCATTAAATAAGCTGTTTTTTCTGGTTCTTGCTCAGATCAGGTGGACCAAGACAGCAGGAAGCGCCTCTGACCGCTTCCAGGACTCGAGCGTCTTCAATGAAACCCTGCGCATCACCAAAATCCAGCGACACCAGGGGGGCCGATACTACTGCAAGGCCGAAAATGGCTTGGGCTCTCCGGCTATCAAGTCCATCCGGGTGGACGTCTACTGTAAGTCGCTCTCTTCTGTATTTTTCACAAGTAGAACTGGTTGTGCTTGGATGTTCAGTCTGGAATCTCAGTTGGGTCTTCATTTTGTGCTTGATGCAAGTTTTAAAAAGTTTGGACAATTGTATACAGTTCACGTGAACGCTGTCTCTGTCCAAGACCTAGAGAAACAGGTGTTGTTTAAATTTCATGCCAGCTCCATAGATCTGTTCCTGGCCCATTCTTCCCTTGTCCCCTTGGGTTCTCCCTTATGTTTCTGTGGGGGCGTTAATGGTCCGTGATGTAGTGATATTCACAAAACAGTTGCTAAAAGCTTTCACTTTTTCTGGTGGATTTTTCTTATTTATATTTAGTCAGAGAAAAAAAATGAAAACGCTCATTTAGTTCATGGCCGTCAGATCCTCAAAGACAAACAGGGCCCCCAAAGTCACTCAAACTTAGCACTATGGCTCCTTCTTGGGCACATTTTACTTGAATTATCGATATTTTAAAAATGTATCCAACGAGGTTTAGGAACTCTGAAAAAACGTCTGGACCCCCATTTTGGGGATCACTCTAGCCACATGCTTAGCCTGCTCAATGCATAATCTCACTTTTGGGTGGAGTATTCCTTTAAGACCCTATCTATCAGGCCCACTCACCTCTCAGTCTCTACCCTACATGATTGTCACAACTCTTCCCTTCGTCCAAGATCAGCTACTAACATCAAACACAAAGGCCGCCAGCCTTTAAACTCCTCCTCCTCCTCGTCCTCCTCCTCAAGGTCATATCTGTGGCCAGCAATCCTGTCTGAAAGTCCTCAGGCTGTCTGCACAGCTCCCTCTGGTGGACCCAGGTATCCCTGCGCTCCTGCACCCCAATACCCAATTCAGTCCTATCTATTCCACATGAGTGCCCTCCGCTGCCACCAAACATTTTGGAAAAAGTCTTATGTCATTTGGCTCATCTCATGCCATCTCTGTTACCCAAGTGCCTGTGGAGTAGTTACTTTGGACCCTTTAACCCGTGGTGCCCATTTACTTACACTGACAGTGACACTAGGAGTGGCTGTCCAGTTGCCAGCTCTTTGAAATGCTGATTCTACCATGTCTGCCTCCATCGTGTCTCTACCCCAAGCCAATGCCACACACTCAATAGTTTTTAATTCCCTTCTGTTTTGCCTCTTTAGAGCTGCAGGAGGTCAAACTGTACTCTTATGGTTTTGTTTTATTTTCTTTTGCATGACATTTTCAGAAATATTTGTGACAGATGAAAACCAATTAGATAGATAGATAGATAGATAGATAGATAGATAGATAGATAGATAGATAAATTAGGATAGATATGCAAATGGAGTACAAGCACATTAGATTTCACACAGGGTCACAGAGCAAAGCATGATGGGATTAGAACTGGTAACCCTGTGGTCCCCAGTCTAGGGGCCTCATGTATAGAATTCACACTAAAACATGGAGTACGGGCAAAAGTGGAAATGTGCGTGGCGTTACGACAAGTTTAGTTTTTAAACATCGCCATGTGAGTGTGGAAACGGGCATGCACAACAGTTTATACCTGAGACCCCTGGGCTGTATTCACTGTGCCACACAGCCTGCCTGAGCACTCAGCTTACTGGGAGCAAGAAGCAGTTAGAATCCACAGCAGCTAAGTGATACGTGATGCAGTTTTAATAACACATTTTTATAACTATACATAATATGACGCAATACAAACAGATAGAATTACATTAGATAATATTATATTAAAACAGCATCTTCACAAAGTATGCACACCCCTTCACTTTTTACATTTAGTTTTTTTGTTGTGCTAGAATCCTTCAAATTCATTTTTTCTCTCAACAGGAAACACTCATTACCTCAGAATGGCAAAGTGAAAACTGAACTTTAGACATTTTTACAGATTTATTAAAAATATAAAAGAAAAAACCTGAAAGATCCCATTGACACAGGTATTCCGAGCCTTGAAGCCCCTTTGGCATCCTGGAGTCTTCTTGGGTCTGACGTGACGAGCTTCACACACTTGTAATTTGAGATGTTCTGCCATTCTTCTCTGCAGATCCTCTCAAGTTCTGCCATGTTGGATGGAGACCACCGGTGGACAGGTCAGATCTCTTTAGAGCTGCTGGATTGGGTTCATGTCCAGGCCTTGGCTGGGTATCTCAAGGAAATTCTCAGAACTGTCCCTAAGCCACTCCTGTGTTGTCTTTGCTTAGTCCTTTTAGATGGTCCATTCTGAGGTCCAGGGCGCTCCAGAGCAGGTTGTCATTGAGGATACATCTGTGTTTTGCTCTGTACAGCTTTCCCTCAACTCTGACTAGTGTCCAAGTCCCTTTTGCTGAAACCCGACTCCACAGCACAATGCTGTCACCACTGTGCACCACCATTGGAATGGCACTACGCAGGTGATAAGTGGTGCCTGGTTTGATCGAGACATGACGCCAATGTTGATTTTGACAAGTCAGAGGGACTTGATTCTCATCATCAGATGGTTCTTTAGATGCCTTTTTGGAAAATCCAAGTGAGCTTCCATGTTTCTTGTAGATTAGATTTGATTAGATTAACTTTATTCCATGGTGAAATTCACATGCATGCAGCAGTAGAAACTTCAAAAACAAGGACACAGACTCACCGGACAGATGGACAGATAATACAGCCAATGAATGAATGAATCAATGAATCAATCGATCAATCAATACATAAATATATGAATATTGGCAGACATTTCAAAATGTACTTAAAGAGTACATTGCACAATTGCCTAAAAGCAGCAGGCAGGAAAGACCTCCAAAAGCACTTCATAGCTGTGATTCCTGTGATTACAACTTAGCTGATTCTTTCAGCTGAGTCTTCTGCATGTCCAGTCTGTCATTAACCCCAGATCAGGAGGGTGTTACAGTGGCATTTGTCCTTCTGGAAGTTTCTCCTATCTCAACACAGCTTGACCAATGGGTCCTTGGTCACCTCTCTTTCTGTGGCCCTTCTCTCCAGATTGCTCAGTTTGGCTGGGCGGCCAGCTCTAGGAAGAGTTGTGGTTGTTCCAAACTTCTTACATTTAAGAATGGTGGAGGCTACTGTGTTTCTGGGAACCTTTAACACAGCAGAGATGTTTTTTGTAGCCTTCCCGAGATCTGTGCCTCAACACTATCTTTTCTCTAAGCTCTTCCCACAATTCTACATCTTCATGGTTTGGCTTTGCTTAACTGTGGGACCTTCTATAGACAGGTGTGCATATGTCCTAATCACATCCAATCTATTGAATTGACCACAGGTTGACTCCAAAAAAGGTGTAGAAACATCTCATTGATGATCAACTGAAAGGGGTCCCCCTGAGCCAGATTTCAAGCGTCATAGTAAAGGGTCCGAATGCTTGTGTCAATGTGATGGTTTGGTTATTTATTTTTAAAATATTTTACAGAAAACCGACAAAGGGCTACTGTTTTTGCTTTGTCATCTTGGGGTATTGAGTGATGCTTGATGTAAGGAAGAAATGAATTTAAACAATTTTAGCACAAGACTGCAACATAATAACGTGAAAAAAGTGAAGGGGTCTAAAAGATTTTTGAATGCACTGTACAGTACAGTACAGTAAACAACTGTGCTACTTGGGTAAGATGGCTTGAAATCTAAATAGTCAACATAGGCCTCAGCACTAACATTTATGATAAACCATCTGTTGGAATGAATGCAGTAATAAAATGCATTATATTGATAATTCCAACAGATGGCACATTAAAAAAGCATTTGCAGTTTTAAAATGCATTAGTACAAAGGTTTGTGGTGCACCATCTGTTGGAATGACAAATGCAATGCACATGTCCCTATTATATACCATTTGGTGTGGGATTCATAAAAACAGTGTTAATGTTTGTGAGGGCCCATCTGTTGGAATGACAAATGCAATGCACATGTCCCTATTATTTATCATTTGGTGTGTGATTCTTAAAAGCAGTGTTAATGTTTGTGAGGGCCCATCTGTTGGAATGACAAATGCAATTCATTTTATTGCTACCAATATTTGCGCTACGTCATCTTTTGGAATGACAGAGACATAGCAGTTGGACTGACACAAAGATACCCAGGTGTACAATTCATCTTGCATGATGACATAATACTAGACATAAGTTATCAAGTGGTAATGGGGCTGTGAGGGACGGATGTCCCATGGAGAGTTAGTTTCTGTCTTGAACCTGGTGTTGTTGAAAATAATCTCTGCGTCCCGCACAACAACACAGTAAAACTGGTGGCAAAAATGGCTTCTGTGAACAGATGAATAGATGGTCAGATACAAACTGCTTGTGGCAATTGCCAAGTCCAAGTCCAAGCCTCTGCTTGGCCATTCAAGTATTCTCACAGGACAGTCACAGCTAGAGATGAGAGTGACACTTCCATTTTGAGGCTTGGTCTTGGAACATGCGACTGGGAGGCACCACGTCCTGTTTCACTCTGTGTTGTCTCTCATATCCACTGTCTGGCCAGTCTCACTGTCTCTGCAGGTGAAGTAGAACATTTGATTTTTCTGCGATGAACTGGCAATCTGTCCAGGTGTGGTTCCTGCCTTGTACCCAGTGCTTTTATGATAGGCTGCAGCTGTCATGCAGCTCTGATTTGGATCAACCAGATTTAACACTAGAATCCCTGAAGCCTACGAAAAAAGCTGTAATCCCGGCCCACCTTAAATTCCTTTGCACCTTTCAATCAGTGTCTTTTGTTTTGTAAATGAGTCGATCGGCACAAGCAGCCTGCTATCCCATCACCCCCACCGACGGAACTGAAGTCCGTCTCAAAATTCTCAGAGCTGAAGTCTTGTTTATCTCGGTGTGAGGTGTCTGGAGTTGTAGAGGGTAAATAATATCTCGTTACTTGGAATACATGCATTTCAGGTGTGTTCCGTGTCTACAGCGATCTGTGTAAGTGTAGGATGACAGGAAATGCAAGAAATGCAAGAAATGCTGAACGCAAACCTAGAGAAAAGAGGAACTTTTTCCATGTTATACTAATAATGATGAGAAGTGTATAATGTGAGAAGACTTTAGCCCAAATATCAAATAACTCGTGAGCTTTTATTCAAGAATATAACCAAAGAAAAAAAAATCAGTTTACATGTTGTTGTCAATGAGTTAAAAACTCAATCGACAGAAAGTTGGTTTGTATTCTTGGATGGTGCAGAGGTATGAGCTGCTCCCTTGTAACCAAAAGGTTCCGGGTTCAAGTCCGGGCACTCCGGGTTTTGAGTAGTGAGCTGCTATTATTATTATTACTATCTTGTTTATATAAAGAATGCCGCATGAAAAACCAAACCGTCTCCGACCGGCTGGCTCGAGCTATTATACAGGAGAATGCCGTCGCAATCGCGGAGCCTCATTGTCGCGATGGGGTCAGCAGCCCCAACTGTGCATTAGTAAGGAAGCTGTGAGCCATTGGGTACAGACGTGTGTGAAAGAGACCTGGAAGATGTATTCTCTGCAACAGAGGATTGTAATAGTGGAGGCGTATGTGTCTACCGGTTCTTTTAAGGAAACGCAAGACATTTCCGCACAGAGGTTTCCTGGTGTTAACCTACCAGCAAAGAGCAGTATTCACGAGTCGGTGAAGAAGTAGAGTAAGACTGGGTCAGTTGCAAACTGCAAAAAGAATCACACCCTATTCCTCGTTACGTGTACAGGCTAAGAAACGTACATTGATGTTGGAGTCGGAGATGGTCCGGTTTTTCATGCGCCACCCTGTATAATATGCTACCGTGGCTATCCGTTTGTCTGTCCAGGATTTTAAATCACCTGTAACTCGCAAACCGTTTGAACTATTGACCTGAAATTTGGTACACATATACTACGTGACATCTACTATCCACTTTCGGGGTGATGATTGACTTTCAAGGTTATTCCTCTTTTTATTTTTTTTTTATTTTATTGTAGAATCAACTCTCGGCAGCAGTCAGCAGGGCGGCCATGAGGCGCATGAGTACGGGCGCCATTCTCATCTCTACCACCTTCACAGTCACTTCCCCTACCTCTTCATATCTTAAATCATTCTTGAGGCAGATTGAAGACTTAAGTGCGAGCTTAAGTGAAAAATTAAGAAAAATGTACTAGGTAATTGCAACACAAAAACAGACTTAATTTAAATGCAAAAAGATGGCAACAAAAGAAGAGAAGCAGTGGGCTGCTAGGGTAGAGAAAAGAAGAGCTGCTCAGGAAGAAGCAAGCGCATCACCCTCTGAGCAAACAAATGCCAAACTTACAGAGAAAGAGGATGACAACCAGGAATGCTCAAGTCAAGTGTATTCACTACACGATATCGTGTGTGCAGTGTGCCGTTACTGGTAATAGTGATAACAAGATACATTTTATTTGAGTCGGTAACACCAGGTATAAATTTTGTCTACTTGTAAAAGTTAGTGCTTTTTTTTATTATTCAGTTTTATTCTGTCAGTGACGTTCAAGTGGTACAATGAACTTGCCTCTCCCTCTCTGAGCTGATGCCGTTTATTCTGTTCAGTGTTTTGTGGCAGTTCTAGAATGTGAATTGCTTGGCGCAATAGCTGTGAGAGGCTCATTCGTCTTTTGGATGAAACATAAAACCGATGTCCTGTCTTTCTGTGGTCATTAAAGATCCCTGGGCAGTAGGGTGTATCCCGATTTCCAGGCTAAATTGCCCACCACAGCCTATTCATTCTGGCCCCCTAATCATGCCGTCTCTAATTGTCTCTCTCTCTCACCCCTTCACCACTTAATGACTAATATGTGGTGAGAGTACTGGCGTAAAAAATGGCTGCCGCTGCATCATCTGAATTGATGCTGCACATTGATGGTTGCTGAAGTGGCTCCCCTCTGTGTATATAAAGTGCTTTGAATAGTGAGAAAAGTGCTATATATGACATGTAAGGAACTGCATAATATCACATTTGATTTAGTAGTTGGCATATCTTAAGTGTTTTCCGTGTCTTATTTTAGTGATTTACCTTTCACTTGACGCAAGGGCTTCCTAGCATTCTCCTCCCAAGTCCCTGTCCGGCCTTTCCCCAGAGCTCTCGTGCCATCTTCCCAGTGTGAGCTGGCATCAGGCTCACAGAGCAAAGGAAAATAAACGATTCTTTCACTTTCTCATATACTGACCCTGTGATCTGCGAGAGTCACTCAGGAAGGATGCACATGATGCGCTGAATGCTAATAAAGAGAGAGCAGCTGATAGTGGCGAGGGCCTGGGCGCCAGCCCGCCATCACCGGGGAGCCACGCGCCCTCCCAGAGGGCTTATCATCGATCACTTTGAACTCCTCCTCATCTGTATGCGGCTCACTTCCTTGGGAAATGCTTGAAAGCAGCCACATAGATGAAGAAACGCTTAGTGTAATGTAACTGTGAGTGAGGAGCTGTGACGAGAATAAACAGCGGTGAGGAACTCCAGTAAGGACTTGCCGGCCGAGAGTGGCCTCTTGGGAACAGGCCATAAGGACTGACTGTGAAAGCAAAGGCAGTGTACTCGGAATGAGGCCGTGTGTGCCAAGATGGCTCATCCTTGTCTTCTCAGAGATCTGTTGATGGCTCTGTGGGTTGTGAGTGGGGACCTGATGGAAACTGAAGGTCCAGCTCGCCAGCCGCCATGGAACTCGAATTACTTGCTTGGTGTCTTCAGTAAAGTGCAAGCTCAGATGATGCTGGGTGTCCAGCTTCCCAGCTGGTTAATTGCCTCTAGCATTACTGGGAATGGCCAAGGGCTGTAAGTCAGTGAGAGGGCACAACTGAGCATGTTCAGCAAATTATTTACACAGCGGGACTGCTTTTATCTGGAAAGGGTTTTGGGGTGACCCTATCGTTACTTTGTTATGTAGCCCTACACATATGTCCTCCACCCCAACTCTTGTTCTTATTCTTGAACTCATTTGGCCGATGGAGGAGACACAGCCTGCAGACTTAAAACACTTGAACCTTGGGCTAATCGATCCGTTCTGCTTCCAGAATTGATTGCTACTGTACATATCTATCGGAGGACATCTCGTCTTTACTTAAAAACAGCAATATGTCTTTACAGACACAAGTTCAAAACAGAACTGAGGCATGAGAGGTGAGACGGCCATTATATAGCTGGCAGACAGGAAGAGGAGAGCTCAACGCGACCGGCGGTGGAAATGAGATCTTTGAGAGGCGGGTTCATGGAGACCGGAAACAGAAGTGATGTATTGTAGGAAGCGGATTCTTCAGATGGTCTGCAGAGGAATAGAGGAGAAATTGTTGGACTACAATGCCAACCCCTGGTCTTGTGGAGGAGCACCTTTATCAGAGCCCGTAAACTGTCTCCAATGAGCATATACAGTATACAATACAACACAATACAGTTTATTTTTGTAGAGCCCAAAATCACATAAGAAGTGCCGCAATGGGCTTTAACAGACCCTGCATTTTGACAGTCCCCCAACCTTGACTCTGTAAGAAGATAAGAAAAACTCCCAAAAAAAACCCTTGTAGGGAAAAAAATGGAAGAAACCATGGGAAAGGCAGTTCAAGGAGAGACCCCTTTCCCGGTAGGTTGGACATGCAGTGGGTGTCAAAGAGAAGGAGGTCAATACAATGCAATACACAGGACAGAACACAAGTAATCCTCAATACAATATCATAGTGCAATAGAAATCTTACATATGTGACACAAGACAAGACTCTTGGCAAGCAAGGGGAGCAGGCAGTACACTTTTATTCAGTTGTTATTGTCTTTAACATTCTGAAATATTCTTAATGTGCCAAAAGCAGAAGAACAAGTAAATAAAAGCAAATGAGTGTGGCAAATCAGTAATACAACCTGGATATTTCAGGAGGTGTCACAGATGACGCTGGCCGACACACTAATGTGCGTGGCATTCAGTCTTGTAAGGGTACATTGCTGCATCTCATAGCATGGGTCTTCCTGGTTCTTCCTTCTTCTCTTCCTTTTTGTGTCTTCTCATCAATAATCCTTTCTCTTTAAGCTGATGAGTATTGAAAGCTGGTCAGGTTTATGGTGAACACCCTTAGCTCCTTTCTGTCCAATGTCATGTTCACAGGCCATATCAGTATATGTTCATGAGGTGTACCTGCACACAGATAACCAATAGTTCGGGAGCTTCACTTTTACACAGGTGGAAAGTAAAATTTAAAGTTCTGACCTTTTCATCTTCCCCGACTTCTCTTCTTATATTCCAGCTTGGGTACCCTGCTATTTAAACGCTTTTTCTGTTACTTTCCTTGTGTTCTATGGGGTGTTTCCAGAAGAGGTAGGGCCACCTGTCAAATCACCGTCAAGGGGCTGCCCTCGCCCCTATAAAGGTTGAGTGATTTCTACAGTCCCTTACGGTTCATTGTAAGCTGTTTATATTGAACATATTGTGCTAGTGAGTGTTCCTTTTACGATTTCTATGTTCATGTTTATGGATTTCTAGATATTTTGACCCACTTTGGCTGTTTAGCGACTCTTCTTCAGGAACTGTGTTACGGGATGGTGTTTATTGAGGATTTCCTTAGTTGGCAACTTCTTTTTTACCTTTTGCACTCTCAGTGGAGCTTTTGTTTTGTTAGTGAAGAGCATAAACCTTTTATTTATAATCATTTTATATTTGCCCTTTTATTAACTGGCTGGGGTATGATGGTTTGCCCCTCTAGTGGTCAATTTATGGGACTTTGGTGCTTGGGAAACTGCTGAAGTCAAGACAGCACTTTTTAAAGTGGTGAGTTTGATTTTTGCTAATTTAGTCTGCTGTCTCTACTAACACTTCATTTTTCTGTGGTTATCTAAGTGTGCAACACAAAATAAAAGAACTTATAGTTTAAAAGATAACATAAAAATAGTCTATAATCCTTCTTAATACCTTAATAAGAAATATAACATTTATTACAATAATATAATTATATTTCCCTAAAGGGACTTGGTCGTGTCACATTCTTAGTTACGTCGCCAGTGTGCTTTGGATCGCTCCTCTCATGGCCGGTTTCAGGTGCACCTGAAGCCCACACGTAAACTCATCATTGTTTCAAACTGCAGCTCTTGGTTTGACTCTACTGTTTTTGTCTTGTTTCACTCAATGTTGTACCTTTTTATGATTCTGTAAATGTGCTTTCCTACCCTATTCATTTGTCAGCAGATTGCTCAATTTTTTTCTATGTCTCTGTCTGCTAGATTGACATTTTCAAATCTACCATAAAGGTCAGGGCCTCAATTATAATGTAGGAGGCGGTATCTAAGAAAGGAGAGCAATGATGCTCTGTCCTGTCAAGGTCAGTTGGATACAAGAGAAAACATTGTGTGCCCCCCAAGGCGGTAGGTGTTTTGATTCTGCCTGTTACAAAAGCACCGAAAAACAGGCCTGAGAGTCTTGATTCTTGTAATATGGAGTCACAAACGATGCAAAAATGGTGTGAGGACTCCTAAAAGACCCACAGAGCAGGTCAGAACGTTCACTGGCAGGCCAACATGTAGCATCACCCCAGGCAGCCAGAACCCAAACAACCACAGTCAGTCAGGCTTCAGCCTATTTAGGCCTAAAAATGGGGAGCCGTTGTTAAAGGTTTAAAATGTACAAAGATGCCTTATGAGAGAGAGGGGGGAGACCGTAAAACCTCTGGCTCGCTGAGACACGTCCCACAAATAATTTTTATAAAGTGAGATTTAAAAGTAAAGGGGATTTGCTTGAAAAAGCAATCCAAGGTGAATAAACCCCAATAACTAATCCAGACATTGTAATCACAAAAACAAAAGAAAAACAGCAAGAAATGAGAAAAAAAGCAAATACAAAATCTCCTAACAGCATCAATGACAACCTGAGGGAAGCCATTTTATACACAGGAAAATGAGGGTGATGTGCAGTGTTAGATAAAAATGTTTAACTCCAGATTCTTCTCCTCTATTCCCAGTTCACTTCTTCAGTTGTATACAAAGGCTGTCAGGATTGCAACAAGTATATATAGTATTTTTCCAACAAAGATGTCTCGGGACAAACCAAGCAAGATGTTAGTCTTGCATTGTAATCACAGACATGATAACAATTCTTTGCTTTGACAAAGCTTTTTAGATATGAGTATATACAAAAGCATCTTTATCTGGAAGATTGTGCCAAAATTAAAAGCAATCCAGCATGTTAGCTACATTGCAATGTAATGCATGGGCATATGGTGCATTTCATTTTGGCACAGATTTATTATGTCATAATTAAAAACATATCTACCAGATTATTTATCACTTTTTAGTACAGCACACAATTTTCAGCTCTGTCTGAAATGCAATAGAAAAGCATTTTGCATTTTAATTCATGCCCATAGATGGTATGTCTTAATTAAAAGCAAAGTAAACAAACTTGTTGCATTTCAATTCAAGGCTACGCATTACTCATTCTGAAACTAAATGGAATCAAATGAGTAATCGGCGTCCAAAGGTGGGGCAGTGAGGGTCAACAGTTGAGTTACATGGCATTATGATCATGAATGTGTTTACCCAGTAGGGAGTTGATAAGGTAGGGGATCCGACGTCTCATTGAACAGATGGGCGCTGTCGACGTAAATGATGATTTCATGCTGTGTCGACTAGTTGCTGTTTTGTTTTCACCAGGCCTTTTTCTATTCATTTTTGTTTCTGTTATTTATGTTAATGATTTTTTTTGTTGATTGTTAACATTATACTCTTTTTTTGATTGTGTCTATGTGTATAAGCTGCTTGGGTTATGTTCCGAGTGTTTTGTTAGGGGTCCTGCAAGAGGATGAACCACCTGCTAATCACATCTACAAACCACCCTCTGCCCTATAAATCTGGAGGGTCACCCATAGTTCATTTGGAATTTGCTAGGATGTTTTGGTAAATTCTTGTGTTTTCTTGTCCTTTTGTGATTTGTTTGTGATTTTACTGGATTCTGGACCTCTTTTGCACTTTACTGACCATTCTCTGGATATGTGATTTGGGACTTTGTTTGCGTGGATTTTGTTGTGCTTTACACAATTCCATTTTGCCATTGTGCTCTTTGGTACTTTATCGTATCATGGAGCATCTTTTTGTGGAAGTTAAACCTATTTATTTTAATAAAGTTTCTGTGTTTGTGTTTTTTTTCTAGATGGGGTTTGAAGGCATACCCCCTCTAGTGGTTATTACTGGAAGTGCTTTTGCAACTTTTTGGAATGTATGTGCTTTGGAACTGCTAGTCCACAACAGTTGCTGGAAAGGGCTGGTGTAATATAAGTAGAATTTATATCTGCTACAATAACATCGATTTGACCTGCTCTCGACCAGATGTTCTTTCAGCTCATTAAAGATCGCCAGTCCTCTCCACTTAATTATTCTAAATTAACATCAAGTTGAGTTTTGAAAGTTCCTAAAGTGCTGCTGTCTACCACACTACTTGGTCACTTATTCCAAGTGTGTGTGCTTCTCCGTGTAATAAAAAACTTCACAAAGTTTGTGCGAAATTTACCCTTAACAAGTTCCTAACTGTGTCCCCGTGTTCTTGATGAACTTTTTTTAAAGGCACAGTCTCGATCCGCAATATTAATTTCCTTCATAATTTGAAACACTTCAATCCTGTCTTAAAAGCTTCTTAAGAGCTAAAGTCCCGAAGAGCTGCAGCAAACGAGTCGCCCATACACCAATACAACCCTTAATATGGTTTGTAAATACCTGCAGATGGAGATTACAGTACTGACTATTGCTAAACTTTTTGACTTATTGGTCAGGACCATCAGAAGAAGAATGAAACAGTAAGTGATATAAGGCAAGTGTTACATTGTATTTGGACAAGTTATTTTAAGAGTAAACTTTTTCAGTGAAACTTAAAATATACTTCTCACTGTTTCAGTTTCTCGCTCTACATTGATTGGACTTATGCTTGCTGCCAGAACACAGAAATGTTTAGAAGTGAAATATGTCTTACCCTAACTGTTGACACCCCTTGCCCCACACCCTTTGATGCTGATCTGTCATTTAACTGCATTCAATTTCGGCATTGTTAACGCTTGGTCTCGAATCGAAAGGCAGTCGCTAAGAAAAACGTAATACATTTGCTTTGCTTTTAGTTAGAACGTGTGGTCAATGGACATTAATTCAAATATAATACACTTTTGTATTATATTTTAAACTAACACGAACATTGCGTAGCATCAATCATGTATTGAATATGTTTTTAATTATGACATGATAAAACCATGCCAAAATGAAATGCACCACGTGCATAGATATTGCATTGCAGTTAACACATTGGATTGAATGTAATTTTTGCTCAAATTATCTTCTGTGCCTTTAGCGCCTAGCTAATAGCATGCAAATCTTTACAAAACCACATTTACTTAAAATGTAAAGGAGGATGATCTAAACCTGAATGTTCTTGGAACTGAGAGCCAAGGTCAGAGGCTGCCTCTTAGAGAGACGGCTGCGTGCTTTAAACCAGTTAGACAAAAGTCAGACTAAAGCGCCTTTGTTAAATTGGTAATCTTGTGGCGCTCCTTCAAGGATAAGTTCAACACAGCTACATATCTTACAACGATATTTGCTTATTTAATATACAGT